>JAGFMF010012281.1:5274918-5366521 GCA_019455555.1 Galemys pyrenaicus | reverse complement strand
GTGCTCCTCTCCCTGCCCTGTAACAAAAGAAGGCATAACATAAATCCTGTACATGTCCCTGGGTAACTGGAAAACTGCTCAGCATGACAAAGTGCTACCCACACTGTGAATATTACATCAATGAGGAAGGAGCAAAGAAATTGTTAGGGGGAAAGGTGGTCCTAAATGGATTATGGGTGTGTGGACTCCAACCCCCACTCCAGACCATCAGTGTTCCAGAACCACAAATCTGATAAGATGATTATTGAAGAGTGGATCACTGGGACCTGAGGGTGGAGTTAAGCAGCCAGGCTGGCTATAAAACCGAGGTGAGCCTTGGGCTCTCTCTCTTACTGAGGAGCAGACCCCTTCCTTCAGGAGACATCTCTCTTCTTTTGGAGCTCTCAACACGCCATTGCTTACTTAGATCTGGTAGGATATTTGTGGAGTTGTATCCTTCTCTTTTTCCCTTGGTGTTATTACTATTTTATTCCCCATCTTTCATAAAATAAAACCTGTCAATAACTTGACACGTGTACCTGGAGTTGGGACTTTTTATGAGACTGACGCGCTGCCTACTGCGCTAAGAAGGCGTTGAGTTGGGACTTTTTAAAAGTTTTCTGAGCGCGCTGGTGGAAGACCCAGTGAGGGGAACCCATTTTATATTAGGGTCGCCCTGTAACAAAATCACCCTGTATCTCTTTGGTTTCTTCTCAGGTAATGAAAACAGCATCAGATGGGTTAGCAAAGGAAGAATCAATTTAATAGTATATGTATGAGAATTTTCAGGGTTGTAAATTCTCAAGAATAATGGAGCAGACTAAGATAATTAACCCTTTGTTTTAGGAGCTGGGATGTCAAGGACAGAGAAAGGGAGACTTCAAAAGCTGAATGAGAAAGCAGGCTACCTCATATTTGTTCTGAGAGCAAATATAAGATTCTTGGAGAGGTGTTTATAGTGTTTACTGTATAAACCTAGAGCTGGGTGAGACCTTACAAACTACATTCTTCTAGGTATCTCTTCTTCAGTTAGGGAGATGTGAAGGGATAGCCTTAGGCAAGAAAGAAGCTTCACCAGCCTTCAGGCTCCTACTGCTCTCAACACCAAATAATCTGCATTCTTTAAGTAATGGTAATAGACCTCCTGAGGCTCACCGGGCCTTGACTGACCTCTAGTTCCCAAGAAACTACTTGGGCTTTTTGGGCACAGTCCCGAGAGAGCCTGATAAAAATAGAAGTGTAGGGAGATTTCAGATAAAGTTACAATTTAAATGTATTTTTCAACCTACACGCAAATCCCTCAGCAGAGGATGTAAATCTTGCAGTCGAGGTATTTGAGCATTGCCAAACAAACTGGCTACAACAAATATGAATTCTAGAAAAATAATGTTGTTGGAGACAAAGGGGAGCATTTCATAATGATAAAAAAGGCACTAAATTAAGAATAAATAACAATGACAAATGTACATATACCCTAGCAACAGAGCCTGAAATTGCAAGAAACAAAATTTAATTTAATTGAAATAAGAAATCAATTCAAGATAGTTTAAAATTTCAATATCTATCTCTGTAATTGATAAAACAGAAAGAATATGGAAAACTTAACAGTGTTAGCAACCAAATTGACCTAACTGATGGGTATATAATACTCCACTGAACAACATTCTTTTCAAATGCACATAGTATTCTACAAAATAGATTATACGTTTGTTAGGGGGAAAGACCCTCCTGAATGGATTACACAAATAGGTTATGGACTTCGACCCCCATTCCAGACCTACAAGATCCAAGGACTACAAATCCCATAAGGTCATTACTGAAGAGCGGATCACTGGGACCTGAGGGTGGAGTTGAGCAGCCAGGCTGAATATAAAAGCAGACATGGGCCTTGGGGGGTCGCTTTTTCCTTGGGAGTCAGCTCTCAGCTCGGTTGGGTTCCAGTTCCAAGGAACTGGTAGGATATTTACAAATCTGTATCCCTCTCTTCCCCTTGTGTTATTCACTACGCTATTTCTCCTTCCCTTGTAAATAAAACCCTTTATTAACCTTTGTTGTGTGTACCTGCAGTTGGGGCATTATAAGTGCCGTTCGTTCGAGTGTGCGGGTAAAAACCCAGTCAGGCAAACCCATTTTATATTAGGGTTGCCCTGTAACACGTTCACATGACGCTTTCCACAGTATTGACTATAGTTAAGCTACAACTCTCAAAAACTCAAAAGGACTGAAATCAAACAAAGTATATTTTCCAGCTAACAGAAAACTAAATTAGAAATAAAAATATAGGAAAAAAATCCACCAAATCATCAATAGAAAAGACTCCCCTTGACTTAATACCCAAATATTTGGAAATTAAACAACATACTTTTAAAATTAATCCAAAGGTCAGGAAGTAAAAAATATCAGTTTCTGAAAATAATGACAAGTAAGCTCAACATATCAACCTTTGTTATTTCAAGCTATACTTAAATGCTTACATCCAAGGGCCTCCATGGTGGCTCAAGGGGTTAAGTCACAGCACTATGAAGCTATCACAGCTACTGCAGCAGGAGTTCAAGTCTCAGCCAGGGAGATGACCCACATAGCACAGCAGACTTCTCCTGCCTTGCCTGCTGCTCCCCTCAGCAGTGTATTTCAGTACATCTGCCTGTTCTGTTCCCCACTCTGTCTCTGGTGAATCCTCTCATCCACCTGTACCTCTGATCTGCACTCCAGTTCTTGTATACATAAATAAATCTTTAAAAAAAATGCTTCTATCCAGAGACATGAAATCTAAAATCCATAAGCTAAGATTTGAACTCAAGGCGATGGAGATATCAATCCTAAAATAAATAGTACAAATCCAACAGCAATTAAAAGAAATACATTATTGTGAATAAAAGGGGAAAAAATCCCAGAAATACACAAATTGCTAAAACTGACTAAAGAAGAAAATTTCCAAATGAGTTGATTTCTATCAAGTAAAATGAATTTAATTAGTGGTTAAATTTCCTCCCATAAAAAATTCCAGGCTCCAGTAGTTTCCCTGGTGAATTCTATCAAACTACATTAGTTATATTTTCTCAAAACTTAAAACTTTTGTGCTTCAATGAAATGCATAAAAGAAGTGAAAAGACAACCCACAAAATAAGAAATAAAAATCATAATATAAAAATGAAAAATAACACAACTTTAAAAACGGGCAGAAGAGCTGCATCAGATATTTCTCTAAATAAGATTAGAAATTCAAAATCACATTGAGATACTACATCACACTTGCTAGAATGGCTAAATCCAATAGATAGATTGCAATCAGTATAGGCAAAGAGGCAAAGAAACCTGAGTTTGTATACACTGTCCATGAGAATGAATAAATGTTGCAGCTGCTATGGAAAACAGTCCAGTGCCTCTTCAAAAGATTAAACATACAGTTACCACATGATCCAGCAAGTCTACTTCTCAATTGTTTTTACTTTCAAATATAGGCACAAATCAAAAATTTTGTGGGTTCAACTCCAGAACGATACAAATCACAGTAAAGTGAGTCACATGAATTTTTTTTTGTTTCCCAGCGCATATAGAAGTTATGTTCACAATATACTATAGTCTATTAAATGTGCAGTGGCATTATTTCTAAAAATATGCACAGACCTTAATTAAGTGTGACAGGAGAGTCAAAGTGAACACATGCCATTAGGAAAATACCAAAGATGGACTTGCTTAATGCAGGTGCCATAAATTTTCAATTTGTGAAATATGCAGTATCTGCAGAGCAAAATAAAGCACAATAAAATGATGCATGCCTGCATATTCCAAAGAAATGAAAACATGTCCACACAAATACACTTGAATGTTCATAACAGCATTAATTATAATAGTCAAACAATGAAAACAACCCAAATTGATGAATGGTTATGTAAAGTGTGATGTATCTATATAGCACAATATTCATTAATAAAAAAGGGAAGCACTGACACTTGACAGCATAAATGAAATTTATATGAATGTTCAGAATAGACAGAGCCATAAACATAAAAAGCAGATTAGCAATTATCTAGGGATGGGAGACAAGTGTGAACTAGGGAGGGACTACTAAAGGTTATGTAGTTTCTTTTGGATGTGATGAAAGTATTCTAACATCGATTGTAATGATACTCACACAACTCTAGAAATGTATGGAAATCCATTGAATTGTTAAAAAAAGGAAAAATCAAAGTGAATATGGATATAGCCTGTATTTCACACTCTATTTGGTGTTGTAGGGTCTAAACACTGAGGCCCTAATGTGTTTTTGCCCTATGCTAGGCAGTGAAGATAAAGAGACAAGCGGATTCCTTATGGAGCCCCAAGTAGTGTTTTATACATATTAGGCAGTCAAATAGCAGTTCAACTTTGACAAGTCTCACAGTATTTGAAACACGGAATGAATTTCATGTTTTCCTCTTTGTTCAATGATTTGGAAGATATTTCAAAATCCTTTAAACCTCTGAAGTTAACTGAATGAATTGTTTGAAAACAAGATTTCCAAGTGCTGAGATGCCACATACCACAGGTAATGTGTAATAAGCTAGGCCTTTGAGTCCAGGTGTAGAGAATTCATTCATATCCCCAAGGAGTATTTTGACTTTGTGTTGCTGGGTCACTTTATGTATTTCCCACATTGCACTGACCATAAATTTCCATCAGTGTAGAACACATTCCTCTGCTCTGCAAGCTGCTGATATATTACTAGCACTAATGCCATCCTTTACAAAGCTCATAAACGTGCCAGCCTGCCCTGCAACTCACCAGGCCTTATTGCGGGCACAGCTGCTCACAGACACACCACTGTGTCAGGGCCCTGGCAGGCTGGTGACTACATCTGGGCCCAACCCATTGGTCTTGTCTCCATCTGTTGCTCTCACCATGTTAGCCTGTGCAAACCAGAAGATGGTTCCCTCTGATCTATTCTTTACCTGACCTTCTCCTCTCCAGGAGGCCTAATTAAGTCCTCAACAAAAACTTCTGCACAAATGTCTTTCCCTCATTCAATTGCTGGCTTCTTTAAGAAAGGGTCTTTCTTTTGCTTTTTTATGTTCCATGCTGAGACTTGCACCTCACTTGTTACGAAATACATAATAGAATGTCACTTTTGGTACAGCTATTTCTATTAGCCAGAAACTAACTGAGGCTCTCAAGAACAAAACAGATTTTTCATGCCACCTATTTTGGATAGAAAAACTAGATTGTAATAATCAAAAGAATTGTTCCTGGGATTACATATTTTTAAATCTGGGATATACTCAAGACAATGTTATAGACAGAAATGTCCTTTACCTTTATGATTTAATTTGGAGAGGAGTAGATGCCACAATTACTTGAGATTATTTAACCTCTCAGATTAATTTTTTAGTTCATTACTTTATCTACCATGAAAATATAAATTCTGTAAAGATATACACAGCAGTAAAGTTGCATGGCTTCACTAATGTAGTATGAAATTATCAGATTTCTCATGTGACAGCTCATGACTCATGAGAACTTATTCTTGAAAAAGATACAGAAGGAGGGGTTCCCAAATTTGTCACAGGGAAGGGGTCAACAGAACCAGGAAGCTTAGTAATGGTGTTGATAAGAGAACGGCGGTGACATCCATGAAGTCGGCAACCAGTCTGAGGGCACAAAATGCCTCTCAGAAGAGAGATAAAGGGTGAGGTGTGTGCTGAAAGGGAGGAGATGCACCTTTGCCCAAATACATGCAGCAGTGCCCAAGGTCACAGGAATCTAGGTCTCCACCTGACTGTGCCATCCCAAATCTGCCCTGATATGGCAGCCAAGGCTGGTGTCTAGTCCTAGCTTTTAGTTCACTGTAGCACCATCATTCCTACAGGCTGTTTCTCAAAACTTCTAGAGATTCCTTGAACTCTGACTGAAGCGTTCTCCATATCCTCAATCTTTTCTCCCAGCTAGTTCTTACTTTCATTTCAGAAATTCTCTTCTTACTCCTCCCTCAGCTTGGGGCAGGTGGCACCCTGGTGTCCACAGCACTCTGGCTTCTCTGCCTCAGCATCTCAGCTACCCTGGTTGCCTCACGCTTCTCCACGGACCTTTCTCTCAACATTAGAACACAAAGGTCTGGAGCTGAGGTGATATTACTCGTCTTCATATGCTTGATGCTTAGCATTGAAGACATCTACAAAAAGTAATAAAACTGAAATTTTTATGAACAAATTAATTGACTAATACACTATTAGGTTTACAAATGTGCAGCAGTGACTCAGTCTTTATTTCTCTGAATATATAAGCTATTGAATTTGGGGAAAAAGTGTTTTCCAAGGGCTTTGTCATTCCAAAGAGCCTCTGAGGGTTTCCATCTACCCACTAGAGGGTAGAGAACTATTTATGCACAACAAGAATGTGTCTCCCTGGTGTGAAATACCATATTATCCTCAGGAATACTCACTGAATGGAAATGTGTTTCAGAGTCATTGGGAGTTTATGGTTAGCTCAAATATGGGAGCATATAAAGTACCTAGAAGAAATGACAATGAAATGTGATGGATATATGAGAACTGACCATATGTGACCCCTGAGGAAAGGTGAAGGATGATCATATTAAGAAAGGCAGAAACTAGAAAGGAGGGTATGGGCTCCAGGAACACCTATCATGACTCCATTTGGGAAACTTGGGTTCCAACTTTTAATTGTCCTCTTCTGATAGTGGAGAGATCGCAGACAGGGGCACAAAGGGAAAGGCTGAGGAGTTGAGAATGCTGAGACAAGGGCGGCAGAAGGTAGGAGAGAGGGGAACGTGAAAATCACCCTACCTGATAGATGAAGGAATGATTGAATTTTCTTTTCTTAGCCTTGAAAATGAGACATCCCTGCCTGCCCTACCCCCCCACTCTTGTACAGTTCAGAGCCTTCACATACCAGTTTTCCATTTCCATAGCGCTAAAGCAAGACAAAATACATCTTTCCACCTGCAGCTCCACTGACAAATTGTTTATAAAGCTAAAAAAGCCTTTTTGCTGGCCCTTTGAAGAAGTTTCTTTTGTTCTTCCCCATGTGACTAAAAAGCAAATGCAGGCCCAAATTGCAGAAATAATCTTACAGTCCATCATATGTGTTTGCTAATGTTTGTTAGTTCAGTTATCTGGCCCTTTTGCATGTGAAGTTGCTCTTGGCTAACAGGTACAAATGAGTTTCACATTTGGATTTTGTCTGGCAGCATCGTAAGTCACAAATAAACACTGTAAGACTGAATTCCTCCTATACCTTGCCTGTGAGAGAGGGCAAGGGTCACCCAACTTTAGAGCCAGTGACCTGAGAGAATGACCAGGCCATCCACTAGGCCTAGGTTCCACAGGTCAGGAAAAAGAGCAGCCTTTTTGATAGAATTCTCCTGCCTGTCAAGTCTGGGAAAATCAAAGTAAACCCTAAAAGACTCATATGTTAATAAAAGGTGAAAGATTTTGAAATCTCTAAGGATAACAGCCCATCAGCCACCATGACTAATTAATACATTGTCTGATTTTTAAATGTTACTTAACTTTTTAGTAAGTTAAAAATCCTCTAGAATATATTTATTTAAATGGGTTGAGGAACATGAAAATGAATAAGTAAACCATATAAGATGGAAAAATTTTGACTTAGGGATTTCAATTCTATAAAATTTTAACTAGGCACAAATCAACTTACTGCAATTCTAAGTTAATTAGCAATTTTCTATATGTCACTATGTATATGTAATCATGCATTACTGACTGAATTTCTACAGCTTTTACTTTTGAAAGTTAAATTCAGGATAAATTCATGACTAACATCTTTTTCAGCCATCTTTTCATTTTGAAAGAGTTTATATATACACCTCCCTTAGAAAAATATGATGAAATAACCAGATATAAAAGGCATGCAATACTTCAGTGCAATTCTGACATTTGCCAGCCAAAGTTAGCACAGACTAAGGAAACAGTCCCTAAGAAAATTCCCCTCACTTCAGATACCAGTTTTGAGTTCCAGGATTCTTAGGCATCTCAGACTTCTGACCAAGGGACTACAAATCCAGAGACTTCTTTGTCTTTCTCAGGTTCAGTAGTACACTAGAATGACTGACAGAATTCAGGGAGGCATACTGATGATTACAGTTTAGTATGAAGGGTATAAATCAGGACCTGCCAAAAGAAGAGACCCTTAGGATGAGGTCTTAGAGGGCCCCAAATTGGACTTTCTATGTTTTCTCATAAATTTAATGGAGGTACTGTCCTTGAACACGGATCTATCATTACCAACCAGAAACTAAAGGGAACTTAGAGAAATTCCAGAGTGTTTATTGAAGTTTCATTGAGTGGACATAGCTGATTAAAGCATTAGTCAAATGATTGAGCTTAGCATCCAGTCCCTTCCTTCCCTGAAGGTTGGGCTGATATCTCCTGGCTGCAGTTCCCCATGACCCACAGCTGGTGTTTTAGATGTGACCAGCTCCCATCATGAATCATTTTATTAGCATCAACAGTTGTGATCACAGGGTCCACCATAATTCACAAAGATACTCCTATCACTTAGAAATCTGAAAGGTTTAGAAGTTCTTTCCCAAGAAACAATAAGGACAGTTGCCTCAGACAATGAGGGACCTTACTTCTAGGTTCCACTTCTCTACTTACTAGGAGTGAAACCTGGATCAAGTCTGAAATTTCCCTGATGGATGAGTCCTTTGACTCTAAATTAGATGAGTTAGTAAACAGCTATAACTGGGGTCAATATTAACACCAAACTGTGGCTTTTCTCAGGAATGTGACATAGGACAGCGGTAGCCACAGAGCTGGACCTGGCTAATTATTCCCACGGTGGTGATTGAGGACCATGGGGACAAAAGGGCCTTCTCAGCATAACTGTTGAGACTCTACCCTGGATTCATACTGTATCCCTTCCCCAATAAAATGGAACCTGTCCCTGAAGCTTGGGGAGTTTTGTTCATTTTTTAACATGACTTCTCATTCTCCATTAACAGTCAGGCAATAAATTTCTTGGTCTATTAAGTTGAACATGGGTTTCTGAATGTTTGGCTTTCAGGTACAAAGCAAATGGATCCTCACCTTAAGGGGATTTGGTAATAGTCAAAATATCTGAAGTAAATTGTCAGTTTGTTTACACAATTCAAGCAAGTATTCATTCAGCAAAACTATAAAAACCTACTGAGTATCAGGATAAAGTGCCACCAGATGTGTAGTGGAGTCCCTAGGCTAGTGGTAGATGTTCCCTAGAATGAGTACTTCTGAATCTAGAAAGATGTCTAAATGAAGAAAGGGTGGTATATGTACACAATGGAAGATTACACAGTGATCAAAAAAAAAAAAAAGACAAATTCAAACCATTTGCAGCAATGCGGGTACACCTGGAAGAGATAACGCTAAATGAAGTAAGTCAGAAGGAGAAGGATAAATACTGGATAGTGTCACTAATATGTGGAATATAAAGTAACTAAACTAAGAATCAGAGAAAGACAAGTTTCAAAACCAACCTTTGATAGCTGACTACAGAACAGAAGTACCAAAGGGGGTGAGGGGAAAGGCAGGGTAAGAACAAAGAGAGAAAGAAGCAAAATGGCCATGGGTGATTTGGTGGTGGCTGCACTACGGTGGAAATCCTTGATGGTGGTATCTAAATATTACCTCAAGTAAAAATAAACAAAATTAAATAAAAAATTTTAAAACGATTATCACCTTTTTAAAGGAAAGTGCTATCTACTGAATCTTGGCAACAATTGGGCCACACCAGAGTAAAAGTGACCCCTAACAACTCTGTCCCTTTTCTTCAGAACTGGGACTATTTCTTTGTCCATCTCGGATGCATGAGTCAGGTGCGTGTGGCCCTGAGAGTTACCAGATATTCCCTGAAACTTTCAGTCTATGGACTATGTCCCAACTTCAGCTAATCAACAGGTCAGCCTAACATTTTCCACTTCACCACAAAGAGGTGTAGACAGGACAGTGGCGTAAGTTGCTTTCATACTCAGTGACATGCTGGGTCTACTTTCCTCCCTCCATCTCTCCTTCCTTCTGAAACCAAACCAACCTACAGAAAACAATCCAAATGGTGGGTCCTCATTCATACACTTACAATGGCCAGACAGGCCTCAAAACCAGATAGAGTATGAACAACTATATTTGCACAGGAAGTGAGGAGAAAGAGATGGTGTGCAAACCCACAGACTGGCATGGTTAGATGCTGTCTATTCTACTCTGACAGCATCTGCTCAGCAGAGACTAAGCTCCAAGTCATAACCACATAGGGCAAGCTGGTGGCTTTGAAATTGCAAAACCTGGGGGCAAATGTCACAGTTGGTGGGTCTTCATCCACTCACTCACAACTGCAACTACAAGACATGACTCAGACTCAGGATGTAACAACAACAGTTTATTTACAAAGGGGTAAGAGAGAGAAAGAAGTTGGTAGAAAGGAAAGAATTAAGGCAGGACCAGAGAAGGTAGCCACGATCAGGCCATGGTTTGAAGTAGAAATCAGATGCAAAAGTCTTGAATAAGGTCTGCAAAGATCTCGGTGAAGGTCTGGAAGGACTGTGGAGCTCTTTCTAGAGGTGGTACCATAGCAGTCAGAAACAGCAATCCAAAGGCTAAGCTAGGTAGCACTGGATGCCAGACCATAGAGCGCTGGGGGCAACAGCACCAGGAGGCAGTGCGAGATGTGTGAAGGCAGGGGCCAGTGTTACAGCTCTTAGAGATGCTGGGCATAAGCCAGCCCCAAACAGCTCTTTTAGAGTCACTGGAAACAGGCGATGGTTCATTCAAGCAGGCAATGTCAGAGTAGGGTCAAAGGTCAGGCCTGCAAAGATCTTTCCAAGAGAGAATCCAGATGATTCTCTTTAAACTGTCAGAAGCCTAGCTTAGGTCCCCTTTCATAGTGTGTTGCTTAACCCACTGCGCCACCAGGGAGGCCCAGGTCCCCTTTCAAACCTGATTGGTCCATTTACTTGAGGCACCCATGTGAACGTGAACCTGACTGGTGCCAGGGAAGTTCCAATTACAATTATCTGTTTATGATCCCAGCTACTGATATTTAATTGGTGCCAGTCAAGCTCCAATCGAATTGGTCCATTTTCAATACCACACTGATTTCAAAACTGCTGAAACTGTACCAATGTGTCCAACCTGACCTATGCTGAGGTTGGGCTTCAAAACTGAACACCAGGAGCCCCTTTGGCACCAGTGGAAGTTCAAACACATTGGTGTCCGGAGACTGTCCAATCAGATTGGTCCATTTTCAGTGCCACACTGGTTTCAAAACTGAAACTTCACTAGAGCAACCTGACTATATTGAGGTTGGGCTTCAAAACTGAATACCAGGAGCTGGGGTGGGGGACTCCTCTGACAGCTTCTCCAAATACACCCCTTCTTACCAGTGGTTTGACAGCCAGTAGCCCCGCAGTTCAATTGCCAAAGCCCCAGCAGCTTAACCTATCAAAAGTACCAGTAATTTAACTGCCAAATACCTCAGTAGTTTAACTGCCCAAAGTCACAGCAGTTTTCACTGGTCAAAAGCCCCAGCAGTTTGGCTTCCAAAAGCCTCGGTTCTGTCCCTATTTCCCATCAGCCCACACTCAGGGGATAGAGCTTAAAAAGCCCCACCCTCTACCATCGAGTTGTCCTCAGGGGTTGGTGTCCAGAAAACTCCACCTTCTATAATCAAGTTGGATTTGAGTACCACCCACTGGAGGTAGTGGTCTCACTTCTCTTGTACACTTCCCTCCCTCCTTCTATTCTTTTTCCCCTCCCACCTCCTCCCACCCTCATCATGCCTTCCTCACTGCTTTATTCCTTTCTTTGTGCTCTTCTTCCTCTCCCACTCCTCTCCATGTTTTCTTCCCTCCTCTCAATTTACTTCCTTCCTTTCTATTAACAAACACTTGCTGAAAACCTACTCTTAATTGTGTGGGGTTGGGCAAAAGATATCTAACAAAGAGTAGGCCCACACCTGACATCGAGAACTCTCTGCTGGCGGGGAGAATACACACAACAGGCAAATTACAGAGCAGAAGCGGCAGGTCACAGACATAGGGGTGCTGTGCAATGGGCACATCACTGTGCCCCAAAACTTACTGAATTCTGTGTCTCATGAGGAGTGCCATTTGAATGAGCTTTGAGCAAGATTCTTTGGTTGTCATGGAAATAAGTTTGGTAGGTGAGAGTGCAAAAACATGGAATTGAAGGGAGTTCAAGCATTCCCCAGTGCTATTTGCTTAAGTGTTTCTCATTAGAAATCTGAACATTAATTAACTGCAACCACCTTCGTCATTTTCTTGTTGTCTATTTTGCATTTTAAGCTAAGAATCAGAGCTAAGCATTGAAATAAAGGAATTATTTTTCCTTTCTGTGTACACCCCCTAAAAAATAAATTACAAGTATTATCCCTCAAACTTACATTTTCACAAGTTCCTCATAGTAATGAAATTAAGAACTGGAGTTGGCATGTAGATAAGAGAGGGATGGAAATGTCACATGAAAAGGTGAAGAAAAGGAGTGGAGGAAGGAAAGCTTGAAACAGGACAAACCTGGGGTACAAGTGTTGGCTCAGTTTGTGGGTCCCCATTTGCATACTTACAACTACAGAACATGACCCAAAAGCAGACAAATGGTGTGAAAAACAATAACGAGATTTATTGAGAGAGAGAGAGAGAGAGAGAGAGAGAGAGAGAGAGAGAGAGAGAGAGAGAGAATTGATTGGCACATGACCAGATACCATCTGTTCNAATAAAGAGATTTATTGAGAGAGAGAGAGAGAGAGAGAGAGAGAGAGAGAGAGAGAGAGAGAGAGAGAGAATTGATTGGCACATGACCAGATACCATCTGTTCTACCCCAGATATTATCCATTGAGCAGAAACTGAGGTCCAAACCAAAACTGTACATGACAATATGGCAAGCTGGCAACTTCTCCACAAACACCTCATCAACCATTTAACTTAAACTACCAGCAGTTTAAGGAAAAAAAAAACCTCACCTGAACTACAGATACACCTACAAAAACAGAATGCAGAGAGACAAAACAGAAAAATAAACAGTTCCATATAAAAAAAATTCATAAAAATAATAAAATAGGGACCTCCCTGGTGGCACAAGGGGTAAACACCACACTAAGAAGCATCCATAGACACTGCAGCATGAGTTTGAGCCCCAGCCAGGGAGGTGACCTACATGGCACAACAGATCTCTCCTGCCTCACCTGCTGCTCCCCTCAGCAGTGTACTTCAGTCAATCTGCCTGTTCTGTTCCCCATTCTGTCTCTGGTGAATCCTCTCATCCTCCTGAGCCTCTGGCCTGTACCCCAGTTTTTATATGCATAAATAATAAATCTTTTAAAAAAAGAATTAGAAGCTAAAAATCAAAGCAAAATAGTTGCTTTCCCATAAAGTCAAAATCAAGGACCCCAAACTGGAAGTGTTGTCAGCAGAGGTCATGTGGTTTCAAATGCCATTCTATATACATTTGACTTTGGAGGGTAAAAAGAAAGGTTTAGTGAGACCAGTTATTAAGGAAGGCTCATGGCTTTACTCATCATCTCAGGGTTTTCAGAGTTCATTAGGAAGTTAATCCTGGTGTACCCTGCAACAGAAACTGGGAGAAAATAATTTAATTTTTGTCTTTCTCTTAGGTCAGCTTCACAAAACTAATAGATTTTGTCACTTAGTCATTGACTTTTAGGACTTTCTTCTTTCTGATGCACCCTGGGTTTTATGCCTGAAAGGTTTTTATAAAAAATAATTATACTTATTTTTTCAAGAAGAAGAAATCAAGAAATTGAAAACCTTTATAATTGAAACCAAGAAAATCAAATACTTGGGAATCAACCTAACAAAAGAAACAAAAGACTTATACAGAGAAAATTATAAAACACTGTTAAAAGAAACAGAGGAGGACACAAAGAAATGGAAAGATATCCCTTGTTCATGGATAGGAAGAATCAACATTATCAAAATGGCCATCCTACCGAAAGCAATCTACAGATTTAACACAATACCAATAAAAATCTCAATGAAATTCTTTAAGGAAATAGACCAAATATTGATGAAATTCATATGGAGACAAACAACCCCGATTAGCCAAAGCTCTACTTAAGAAAAAGGAGAATGGAGGTATCACACTCCCAGACTTCAAACTCTACTACAAAGCAACAGTTATTAAAAAAGTATGGCACTGGAACAAAGACAGACACACAGACCAATGGAACCATATAGAAAGCACAGAAGTAAAACCACACAACTATGGACAAATGATCTTTGACTTAGGAGCAAAGAATCTGCAATGGAACAAAAATAGCTTATTCAATAAATAGTGCTGGCAAAACTGGTCCATATGTAAAAAAATGAAATTGGACCACCATCTCACACCATGTACGAAAATCAACTCAAAATGGGTAAAAGACCTAAATGTAAGACCCGAAACTATAAAATATATAGAGGAAAACATAGGTAAAATGCTGCAAGACATACATCTCAACAGTGCCTTTGAGGTGGCAGTCCCCAAAGCAATAAAAATGAGAGAGAAGATAAACAGGTGGGACTACATCAAGATAAAAGTCTTCTGTACAGCAAAGGAAACATTAATCAGAACAAAAAGAAACCACAGTGAATGGGAAAAAATCTTTGCACTCCACACAACAGACAAGGGTCTGATCACAAAGATATACAAAGAACTCATAAGACTCGAGAAAAATAAAGAAACCCAATCAAAAAATGGGCAGAAGAACTTAAAAGACACTTTTTTTAAAAAAAGATTTATTTATTTATGCATACAAGAACTGGGGTACAGGCCAGAGATGCGGAGGTGGTGTAAGGATCCACCAGAGACAGAGCGGGGAGCAGAACAGGCAGACTGACTGAAACACACTGCTGAGGGGAGCAGTAGGCACAGCAGGAGAGGTCTGCTGTGCCATGTGGGTCCCCTCCCTGGTTGGCGGCAGGGATCGAACTTGCGCTGCAGTGGCTACAGTTTGCTTCACAGTGTGTTGTCCAACCCACTGCGCCACCAGGGAGGCCCCTTAAAAGACACTTCTCCAAAGAGGACATACACATGGCCAACAGGCACATGAGAAAATACTCAGTATCCCTCATAATCAGGAAAATGCAAATCAAGACCACAATGAGGTACCACCTCACACCGGTAAGAATGGCACACATCAAAAACAACAACAAATGCTGGCGAGGATTTGGAGATAAAGGAACCCTAGTACACTGCTGGTGGGAATGCAAGCTAATCCAGCCACTATGGAAGACCGTATGGAGTTTCCTCAGTCTACTAGAAATGGAACTACCATATGATCCGGCAATCCCACTCCTAGGACTCTACCCAAAGGACACAAAAACACTGATCCAAAAGAGCACCTGTACCCCTATGTTTATCGCAGCACCATTTGTAATTGGTAAGACCTGGAAACAACCCAAATGCCCAAAAGTAGATGATTGGATCAAGAAGATGTGGTACAAATACACAATGGACTATTTTTTCTTACAATGTTTGCTTTCTTTTCTAGGTGTAGTCCCCATAGAATTTCCATCACCAATTCACCCATGCACTGTCACCATAGTCCCTTCTGCCCTTCCCATCCCTGCCTTAATCCCATTCCCTCCCTTTTCCCTGGACAACGTCTGTTTGGTAGTTGTCTATTGTTGTGGTTTTTTTCCCCTGTTGTTGATGTTATTTGTTTCCCTTGATCTCCTAAATTCCACCTATAAGTAATACCATCCAGTATTTTTCTTTTTCCTTCTGACTTATTTTGCTGAGCATAATCCCTTCAAGCTCCATCCATGTTTCTATAAATTATGCCTGAATGTTTTGAAAAAGTGTGGGTGGCTAGCAAAACACCATAAGACCCAGACCATTTTTCTGAGCATGTACAAAGCCGTTCTGGCAGGTCTTAAGTAATTTAGACCTGATCACCAGGTCTAAAAGGTTTTAACTGTTCATCAAAGGCATAGGGATCCTAGAGAGTGCAAAGTTATTGTCAGAAGAGCCCATGAAACCAGCATGAGATTGAAAAAGGGTTGAAAATGGAGCAATCTGATTGAAGCTCTATGGTCACCAAGAAGGTTTCAGCTTGTACCAGTGTAGAAGATTCAGTTTTGAAACCCAAACACAGCATAGGTCACATTGGACACAGTGGTGCAGTTTCAGTTGTGAAGCCCAACATTAGTATAGGTCAGGTTGGATGCACCAGTGGAACTTAACATGCACCAGTAAATGGCTGGTATTATAAATGAACCAATTTGATTGGCGCTCCCATGGATGTCCATCAACTAAAAAGGACCCATCAGATTTGAAAGGAGAGTACCCGAAGAGTATATAAGTCAGGCTCCTGTCAGGTTCAAGTCACTCAGATTCATCTGGACTTTTCTCTGGAAAGACCTTCCTATAGCTATTAACACTGGTCCCTGTCCTGTAGCACCATTCCTTTGCAGACCTGATGAACTCTGCCTCTGACATCATCTGATGAATGAGACAATTGGCCCTGTGCTTTGTATCTCTGAAAGAATTGTATGCTGTTGGCTGTATGCTGAGCATCTCTAAGAGCTAGAGCACTGGTCCCTCTCTCTTACATATCTGGCACCTGGTGCTCTTGCCTATATGTAGACACTCCATGGTGAAGGTCAATCACAGCCTAATAGTTCTACAAATATATTTGGATATAATATAGTAATAGAAACAACAATAATTTCCCCAATATTAGTTGGAGGAACAGGAATTTACCAGAGATCCCATTTTTAAAGAGGTAACTTCCATAGTTTCATTTCCATCCAGCCTAATAAATAACACTACATAGAAGGATATTAAATGTAAAGCGCTAATAAATTGTGGTTATGCAGTGACAAACTACTTTCTCATGAGAACAAATGCTCAACAACTACTAGAAGCAGCAAGGATGAGTAGATGCATTCATTAACATAGTATTGAAAGAAAGAAGCTAGGTACAAAAGGATAAACACTGCACGTTTACAGTTACATAAAGTAACAACCAAAATAAATCTATGGTGTCAGAGGTCAGGAGAGGAGTTACCACCTGACCTGGAGACTGGCATTTTCAGGGGGCCAGAGTGGAGTGGGGAGACAGAAGTCACATTTTGTTTCCCCCTCTGGATAAACACTGGTGTATTTTGGAAACACTGAGCTGCACACTTACGGAAGTGTGCATTTCTGCATAGTATATGTCACCAAAGACTTATTAAAGCCTGTGGTTAGCACTGAGAATTGGCCCAGTGGCAGGGTTGCCTCTGCCTCATCTAGGTCATGTGAAGCCCTCTGATCTCATGGAAACAGAAACACTAAGCCCTGGGGACTTAACAGGGATCTGTGAACCCAGAGAAACTCCTTTCTTGAATTTCAGCCAGGACCAAGCAGAACTGACGTTTCTTGACCTTGCAGGACCTTAAAGAGACAACTCGAGGTCCTCCACTGAGGGCTGTCTATTGCTATCATGAGTCCATCTGCACTCAGAGGACAAAGAATCTTCCTGTTTGCTCAATTCTGCTCAGGTTTCAGCTGTGAGGATAATTTTTCATTTTATTTTTTCAGGTTTCACATACGTAGGCCTGGCTGGGTGGGTCAGTGGGCAGCGTGGGTTGCGCAGGGAGAGATATTTCCGAAAGCCTCCCACTTCTATCTGGTGTGTGCACACAGTGGGCTTCATGAGCCTTCAAGCCACACTAGGTGTAAGATGAGCTGAGGAATTAGCTTTCAAGTTTTATCTAGGCCCCCAAACATTCTAGTGGTACCCCATGAATGCTTGCTTCTTGGACAGGGACAAAGTACTGCTCAGGAAAATGTTTGTTCTCATATTTTTTAAAGAAGAGCCTGGAGTTTAGAATCATTTAAGATGATCTTTCTGGGAGAGAGGTCATTAGATAAGTTCTCCAAGTGAAGACCTTGTCTTGAATCTTCAGCTATTTTTAAAGAATGAAGAAGACTAAACAGTTACAGTTATTTTCTGTCAAAATTCTGTGTCTCACAGATCAGAAACACTTTGTCAGGGCAGGGGAGGGAACGGGTTGAGGGCAGAAAGAGCACAAGGGACTGAGGTGATGATGCAATGGTGAAATGGTGGTGGGAAATGGGACCACAATTGATGTCAAATATATATAAATAAAGGAAAAATAAATTTTTAAAAAGGGAGAATATGATGATGGGTCACAGGTGATATGGTGGTGGGAGAACTATAAAGACTACAACGATGTAAGAAAATTTTAAAAAGTAAATTAAAAAGCAATTCTGTGTCTCACTGGTGACGGTGGGTAGAGACAGACTAGAGGCTGAATGCTACTCTGACCACACCAACTGGGTGACCAGAGGAATGTCACTTACCTCCCAGCTCTTGTTTACACAACTCTAATATGGGGAGAGGAAACCCTACTTTTGAGTGCTTTGAGGAACTAATATGTATAAAATGGGCCAATACATAGGTTGGCATATAATGATAAGTTCATATATTATCCTTCAAAGTAATATTCTCCTGCATTTTCATTCACTTGGCACACAATAGGCATGGGGTTCAGGAGACACTGTGATGAACAGTGATGAACAGATGTGTCATGTCCCGCCTCCTAGAGTTTACAATGGGTGGAGAGAGGGCTAAAATGAGCACATGATACATAAACAATACACTTCTAGTATATGGTATGTGGCCTGGAAGGAAACAAATAAGTCATGAAATAGAGAAAATGAGGGCGGTTAGTTCATTTTAAATTGGAGTAGGTTGGGGAGAACTCTCTATGGGTTTAAATGGCTGAGACCCTAAGGATGTAGATAAATTAGTCACATAAAGAACAGGAAAATGGGGGTGGGGTAGAGGGAATACAAGGGTAACACCAAAGTATAAAAGGACTTGGCATTTGGAGAGAAAGAAAGGAGGACACTGTGACTGGCAATAGGAGGAGGGGCATGGGTAAAGGGGTGAGGTCATAAGGCCAGGCAAGAGCCAAGTGAATTGATGGATTGGGGGGAAGAATGGGTCTTTCGGAACTGTCACAAGGCTGATCTTTATGCTAAAAGCAAAGAGAAGCTACTGATAGTTTTCAGCTGAACATAATATAACTTGATTTACATTTTGGAAAGATCGTATGGGATACTGTATGAAGAACAGATTTAAAGAGAAATGGGAGGGAAATTCATGAAATAATTGAAGTAGCCCCAGTAGAAATGAAGGTGACTTGGACTAAGGAAGATGACGGTAAATGAGATGGAAAGACAACTGTTTACACTCAGCAACATTCCCCCTTGCTGGGGATCAGTGGTAGCAGAGACATGATTCACACAAAATTGTAAATACAGGATGTGGGGTGTGTCCCAATGCTACCCTGTCTTATAGTCCAAAGAAAATTTTCTGGAGGCCATCAACTCTTTGGGTGGATCTGGAAGAAGGGAAAATGTTTGGATTGAATTTTTTCAGGTGATGTGAAAGAAGTATTTACTGGGACTGGGAGTGAAAATAGAAGAAAAGGCAGAGCTGGAATATGAGAGAAAATGTTTGTAAATGGTGGTGGAGAGAGTAGTCAATGTACTCTAAACTATCTTCCAACTCTAACAGCCCTTGTATGTAGACTGTTTCTGAGTAAGGGAAAATGTGATAGATAGAAGCTTCAAAGAGCAATTGCTTATTCTCCAATTAGTCTTTACTGGGGACCTTGAATGCAGAGGAAAAATTAAAGTGAACAGAGGGAGTAAAAAATGTTTAAAGATATGTAGATCTTCTTCAATGTACAATTGGATACATTCTGAAAACACATTGTAAATGGAAAACATTACAAGTTGAAACTATATTCAATACCCTTAACCTACCAAACGTAGCTTAGCCCAGCTACTTTTAATGTTAATGTTAGAACACTTAGGTTAATCCACAGTTGGGCAAAATCACCTAATCAAAGCCTATTTTATAATGAAGTGTTGACTATCCCAGATAGATGGACTTTTTTTTTGACATAACAGAATTTGAAAACACAAAATTCAAAAAATGCTGGTAACACAGCACACTGTGGGGTATGGGTTGTTACCCCTCATGATCACATACATGACTGGGGGTTCAGTTACTGCCACTGTCCAGCATCATAAGAACATCACACCATTTATCACTAGGTCAGGAAAAGATCAAAACTCAAAATTCAAAGTATTTTTTCTACTGAACGGGCTCTACTTTGGGCACCATCATAAAACTGAAAATCATAAGTTGAACCATTATAAACCAGGAGTCACCCATAGTTGAGAAAGCCAACACCTAATCCAAATCCCAGAAGAGACAGCAGGCCCCAACAGGCTAGCCCAGAGTGTCTCCCATGGGACTCAGCCATCAGGGAGATGCAACCAGAGGTAGAGCCGTGCCACTCCCACCAGCACAGAGTGTTAACAAGGAGACAGATGTACAGATGACTGCACAGTTACATGAAGGTAGCTTTTAGGGTTTTCATTCTGCCTTTAGCTGAGCTAAGCTCTGACTGTTCAGCACAGAGCTGGGGAAGGAGGAGTCAAAGAAGAACACAGCAACATGTTTTAAACAATGGTTTTCAAACTCTCCAAAAACTTTTCCATTAAACTGGATTTTATTATTTATGGGAGGCCTGATTTAAGTATAGGGCTTTGTTTGTAAGCCATAACCATGTAAATGAATTCAGATTCCAGTTAGAGTTGAATAAAAACTTAAATCCAAACCCCATTTCATGTTTTGGTTATATGGAAAATATGGTTATATGGCAATTCTGACAGGGAGGAAAGCCAGGACCTGCATGAAATTAGTGAGATTACATGAAATACAATTAGACTTTTACTAACGTAGTATTCACATAACACAGATAGCATCACTGAATACCACATGTGTTTTCAGACCACACATGTGAACTAAAACTATTAAAATGGTTGTGTTAATTATACAATATTTAAAAATGATGGCAACAGGCCTGCTTCCTTCAAATTTCCACAGCCCAGTAAAGTGTCCAAGCTACACTGAACATATCATGGGACTTAGAAATAGAAAATATTTGTTTACGAATAGGACATGATTTCAGATTTATATTTCATTTCTGTGATCATGCACTAATCATCTAGTGAATGTAGATCTTAAGAAAGATTATCTAAAACTTGTAAATAAGCAGTAAGAAACAATGTGTGTTTTCAGTGTTATATGGTGGCCATGACAGGTCTGCCCAAGGAATTTTGGTAAGTCTAATCCTGTTTGATGTTGCTGCTTACTGATGAGCACATATATGCTGTGAAGCTACTTGCTGACTACTGTCTACTCAAGAAGCCATGATTTAGTTGCCCTGTAGAACATGTTCTATCTAAATAATCTTATCCTGACAATCCAGTTTTCAAGTTTCCTATAAATAATAAATTCTTTAAATTGGTTTCTGAATCAGCATTATTATTATATGTGTTCCCTTATTAGTGATTTAATAGATATTTGACCCATATTTATTCTAGATTGGGGTGACATGATATATGACTTTTTAATAGTTATACTCTGTGTTGCAAAAGGTATACAGGATCATACAGGGCAACTCCGGCCCTTCAAGTCTACCCACAGGGAAAGAGAGATAAAAGTTAGGAAATGAGAGTAATTAGTTGTAGCTAGAAAATTAGGGACCTCTTTGAAAAAATAAGATTTAGAGACAACAGAATCCTTATCAAAATTCCAATGGCATTTTATCATGGAGAGAAGATGAGCATTACTAAATACCCAAATGGCTAAAATAATCCTGAGGGGGACAAAAAAGAAAATGGGAAAAAAAATGAAATTGTGATCCCTGACTTCAAATTATCCTACAAAGCTATAAAAATCAACATAGGGTGGTATTGGAATAAAAACAGATTATAGACATTTGGGATGAAAACAGACATACAGAACAATGGAACAGAATGGAGAGCTATGAAAAGAGGCCAGCGAGTCAGGTGAGCTACATTTATTTAAAATGCTTTCATGGAGCTGGCTGTTTCCTTTAATAGGCAATTTTAAACAGTGCCAATATTTATGCAGCATTTATACATCTGGTATTAAACCCGTAGATATATGGAAAATTTATTTACAAGAAATGAGTGAATAACACAATGCAGAAAGGATAATATTTTCAATAAATATATAAATGGGAAACTGGAAAATGAAGCTAGATCATTAGATCACTACATTACAACATACACAAAAATGTATTTGGAATGTATTAAGGACTTAAAGGTAAGATCTAAAACTATAAAATACATAGAAGAAAAATAGGAAACATGTTCTTTGACTTTGGCCTTACAAATGTGTTTGGGAACTTGATTCCAATGTTAAGAGAAATAAAAGCAAATATAAGCAAATGATACCACATTAAACTAAAAAGCTCCTGCACAGTGAAAGTAGATGCTTTTAGATCATGTGGGCATGGAAGAGCAGCTGCCCACTGTGATATTGTTGTCATTCTTTGCAGAAACTTAATGTCCACCCTTTTATCTTTTCCTCTTTCTTTCCTTCATTTTTAAATCCCAGGTCTGCTCCTTTTCCTTACTCATCCTCATGCTTCATCTACCTCATTTTGTCTTTCTGTTGACTCCTTCCTTCTTGTCACTTCTAGAAGCAGCTAGAGGAATTAGGCAGAAGGGTCTTTCCACAGAAAGGGAGCTGAGCAGAAGCTCACATTACTTTTCAGGACATGGTGCCTATGGTGCTGTGGTTGGAGCTCATTTTAAAGGAAAAAGTTCTGATATCGTAAGACAAGAAAAGAGGCCAGGGAGTCGGGCAACCTACATTTATTTAAAATGTTTTTTTGGAGTTGACTCTTTTCTTTAATAGGCAATTTTTAACAATACCAATATTTATGTGGCATTTTTACAGCTGGTGCTAGTATAGCCAACACCTCTATCTTGAGGCTATCAAGGATTCTAATGACACTGGCCTGATCCTTCAGATGAAGAAAGCAAATTGCTCCCTGGAGCTGAAATCACTCTTCCAGGACACAGGGGAGCCATTTAGGACTTAAAAAGGAGAGTGTACTCAATGGTCCCTGACAGTCCTGCCAAGTTAATGTAGCACCCCAAAGCGAGAGGCTCCTTTTCAGCTCACCAATCCATTCAGGCTCATTATCTCCCTAATCAAGCCAGGATTCCTGAGTGCAGTACTGAGGCCAGAGATTATTTTCCTTCTAGAAAGACAAGCAAATGGAAGCTCAGGCTGTGAAAGCTCAGAAATGAAGCCCTAGACTTGATCTAAACTTGACTTTCATTGTGATGCTCCATAAACACTAACAGGAAGAGACACGCTCCATCTGTGCCCTCTGATGACACTGCCTCATTCCCAGGCCTCAAAGGGATATTTCAGAGTGACTCTGCTCAGGAAGTTTAATCCTGTCTGGTCAGCAGCCCCAAACATATTTTCCTTTGATTTGAATCAACAGGAGTGCAGAAAAAATTCCCCTTGGAGTACTCTTCCTGGAGTACTGCTGGGACTGGGACAAGCAATCACATCAGTAACAGACAGATTAGTAGGAGAAAAGAGTAAATTTCATTGCATAGGTTCAGAGAATCTACATGGATGTAAATTCTAAAGCCAATGGAGCAAAATGAGAGCGCACATTCCCTGAGCTAGGGATCGGGATAAAGACCTGGGATTTCCAGGAGAAAGGAGGGGACTCGACAAGGACCAGGCATTCCATGATGTGTCTACACTGCCATAAAGATGGCATCTCTGACAAGTCATTTCTCATAAAAATGTTAAGTCTAGATAATGTCCCCAGTTTTTATCATGCTAGATAGTTAAAGAGTTGTAAACACTTCCCATGAGCCTGCAGGTCCTCGATGGATCTTAATTCCAAATAAGCTACATGACACAGTGACATATCTTGGGAAGACCTGATCTAGACATCTTGGGGAGGCCCGTCCTTCACTTCCCTGGCGATGAACAGTAGGAGATTATTCAATGCAGCAGAAGAGTGATTATCCCCTATGAAAAGCAGTTTGACTCTGTCTCTGAAATTAAACATTGCTCTCTTCTTTCTCTTTATCTGCATCTATAAATAAGACTTCCCAGGCAGCGTCAGGAAATACAAAAGCAGCAAAGCAGACAGTATCACTGTACTTGAAGCGCTTCCCAACCTGCCCTAGAGGCCCGCAGACGCACACACTGAGAGCGTGTGCAGATGGCAGTGTGCAGCAGAGCGTCTGAGCATACATGGTTCCAGCATGGTAAGGACACAGGAGGCAAAGCCCTTAAAGAGCAGTCACCCATGTGATCCAGCCTTCAAACACATCACACTGAAGAAGACACACTAAGATAACCAAAAGGCAATTTCAAAATAATTGATGTTCATTACTTGGGTGTCTCATAACACATGATGGGGACAGAGATCAATGGTTTGTTTTCTTTAAGATCTCCTGTGGCAGAAGCTCTTTCTGTCTTGTCCCTATTAGTCATCCTCACCATATTCTTACCAGTGCACCCTGTGGCCAAGACCTGCATTCCTATGTCTGATAAAGTGGATCAACCTTTGAAGTTTATATAGAGGCAGGAAGTGGGAGCCGTCCTCAAACAATGAGTGGTGATACCGTAGCCTCTTCACCCTACAGGGAGATATTCTACCCAAGTTCCCCAAATTCCCAGAGGGATTTATATCTAGGTCCCCACAATAGTGTGTAACTTCCTCCCCTCCCTGCTCTCCTTTCCCCATTCTGATCACATTTGGAAGAAACGTCTACTCCTAGCGTGTCTCAGGGTCAGCTTGTGGACCTGCACAAAACAAAGACATGCCCTTGCCCCCATTACTCCCTTCCTTTAGCTCCATATCTCTTGCTCCAGAAAGTCCCTGAGGAAAACCCTCCCCCAGATCCTGGAAAAGTCAGGCTCCCTTCTGTAAGCAGGCAGGAGTAAAAGAAGGTAAAGAACATTCCAACAACAACAACAACAAATGCTGGCAAGGAGGTGGAGGAAAAGGAACCCTAGTACACTGCTGGTGGGAATGCAAGTTATTCCAACCACTATGGAAGGCCGTATGGAGGTTCCTCAGTCTACTAGAAATGGAACTACCATATGATCTGGCAATCCCACTCCTAGGACTCTACCCAAAGGACACAAAAACACTGATCCGAAAGAGCACCTGTACGCCTATGTTCATTGCAGCACTATTTGTAATTGGTAAGACCTGGAAACAACCCAAATGCCCAAAAGTAGATGATTGGATCAAGAAGATGTGGTACATATACACAATGGAATATTATTCAGCAATCAAAAATGAGAAACTAGGGACATTTATAGAAACATGGATGGAACTGGAAGGAATTATACACAGTGAAACAGGTCAGAAGGCAAGAGAAAAATATTGGATGGCTTCACTATTAGGAGGAATATGAAAGAGCAATAACAAATAACAAAACAAAGAAAAATAAGCTCAAGGAATTGGGCAGTTATAACCAAAAGCAAACAAAAAAACAAGACCAAATATCGAAGATAAACCAAAGAGACTGAGGTGATGGTGCACGGGTGGAATGGTGGTGGGTACTCCCTGGGGAATACAAACGATGTCAAATATAATTAATTAAATAAAAAAAAGAGAACATTCCTATTTCCATTATTTTGGTCCTCTCACATGTATTATAATTTTAACCAAAGTCTGGGATTACATGAAGTCCCCATTAGGGAATTAAGAGTTGAATTTTGACAAACAATAATAATAGTAAATAGTAGAGATCTACCAACATGCCTGACCAGAGCTCACATTGGCAGCAACAGGTATGTCTGTTGTCTGGTTGCAAAACTTCAGCTCTCACTGTCCTGTGCCCTGACGAAGAAGAGGATGAGTAGGGGCAGGTGGAAAATGGATTCGAAGGGAGATATGGGCTGCTATGTTCACTGCAGCATAATTTACAATAGTGAAGTTAGGCAAACAACCTGAGTGTCCAAGGACAGATGAGTGGATAAAGAAAATGTGGTCTAGTCATACAACGGAACACTACTTAGCTATAAAAAAGATGAAATCTTGTTATTAGCCACAGCGTAAATGGAACTGGAGGGGATTATGCTAAGGGAAGTCAGAAGGAGGAGAGCAAAGACCTATCTCACTCATGTGTGGAATACAAAGAAACAAAGCAAAGAAGCAGACATAACCAACTAAAACCAACCCTTGCAATTTGACTGCAGAACTGAGGATCCCAGAAGGGAAACAGTGGGGAGCAAAGCAGCGGGGGACCCTGTGGACTATAGTGAAGAATTATCGGTGGTTTGGTGGTGGGTGTGGTAGGGTAACATGCATCTGAAAAAGTGTACCCCTAAATCATATACCTAATGTTGCAAAAAATGGCATCTCAATTGAAAAATGATATAATTTTTTAAAAAATGACTCCCATTCTTTGAGATTGAAGGAAAAAGGAAAGATTATGTCTTTTGTTTATAGACACAAGTCACATGCTCCACTGAGCATATTCAGAAGTCACTGTGGGTAACAGGAGAACGCCAGACTCAACCCCCAGCTCAGAGCTTCTTTTCTCTCTCTTCCCATCTCCCCACCAACCACCCCCTCCACCCAGCCATGGTGCTTCCTATATCACTTGGACTGTCAGATTCAACCAGTTCACTTACATTGATCTGGCCAAAAGACTTTCATTTAAAAACTTCTTTCCTGTGGAAGAAATGGCTGCGCTCTCCCACCTGGAAACACATTTCTTGAAATTCCTTTTTATAGAAAGACTAAAAGCCCCACTGTATCCAAAAATGGCTCAGCAGAGGGGGGAATGCTATGTAAATGATGTCTTCCTCTCAAACTGACAGAAGCTCATTATCTTTAAATTGCTTCAAGCACCACCAAGATAAGCATTCTTTGGGAGCCTCTGTTGATTCGGAAAAATTTGCCTCTGAAGTTACAAGACACCCCATTGCCTCCAAATCTGTAGGGTCCCTTAGAGCCTCTAATCAGCTAAACAGTGGTCGCCTGACCTATTTGAATTTGGACCAGTGAAAATTGTGTGTAGTCTTGTAGAAATCAGACTGGATTACAGGAGTACCAGATGCTGCTGGGTGGGGAGGAGGGAAACGTGCACTATAATTGACACTAGGGCAAGCATTTCAGACTTGTCTAAGGACAGTACTGCCAAGGAACCACAGGGTCCAAGAGGCTTTTTGACATTTGAAGACCCAAAGGAGGGCTAGCTGTAGAGGAAAAACAAAACAAAACAAAAACAAGGAAATAGAACAGGGGAAAGGTCAGAGAGCGGAAAGTTGGGTTGAAAGCAAGATCAAATATCAGGAGAGGCAGAGAGCTGCAATTGCTGGGGTCCTCTGGGTTTATTCCCTGGTTTTAGAAACCCGCTGCCTGGAATCATTTCTCCACTGATAAAACTGAGATGTTGAGATGATCAGCATCCCAGAGATACTGTGGTTCTATGCTTCCCCTGCAGGCCGGAATTATCACAGCTCTCATCTTCCTCTTGAAACAATCACTGTTTCTAAGGACTGTTGCTTTCTATACTTTCTAAAATGTAAGCAGCCACTAACACATTTTCCATGGTTTATTTAGCTTGACTGTGTTCAACTGGGGTGGGGCAGGGGGGCTGACACACTGAGATGTATATTAGTCACAGTTCTCTGGAAACTAGAACCAAAAGGATATTTACCACTGGGGATTTATACTAACACATTAGCAAATTCTTGGGCTCTACCCAGATCTACCCAGATCTGCTGCACCAGACACACTCAAGAGGGTCTGGAAATTTGTGCTTTAACCATTCCTCAAATTGAGACTCCAATGTCCCAAAGTCCATCCGGAAAATAATGCTGTTTCTTCCTAAAGCTTAGCTATTAACTGTTTCTAGCCATTTTGTTCTTGTTTTTTAAGCCTTACTTATTAAATTGGATAACTTATGAGCCCCTTTGTTACAACAGGACTAACTAGTCTTCCCCATGAATTTGGCCTCTCTAAATAAAATCTAGCAACCTGGGCCTAGCCTTGTCCAAGAGGGGGCCATGCCCTGGAGGAAGCTGCCAATCAACCCATAGATGGACAAGAGCCCTCCACCCCCAGTGAGCTCTCAGATCTGACCCCCTTTTCCCTTCACCCAATGACGTCCTGCATTCTATGCCACCAGCCTTGGTATTGCTGTTTCCTCTCCTCCAGTTATTTTTAGCCGACTCTGCCTATGTTGCTTATTTGGCAATGTTCTCATGAATTTATTTTTTTTTTATTTCAGAGCAAACTGATTTATTGGAAAGAAGATGAACATCAAGGTTTTGACCTACTCCACAGGTAACATTTAATTTTATCTGTGGGTTATTTTTAAATGCTAAAAATTCATTTAAAAGTATTTCCCTTACTTCTTAGTTGTTAACCTTTAAAACATTTAAATATATTATTTGTGCCAAGATATACAGATCATGAAATTTACCATTTTAATTATTTTATATATACAAATTAGTGGCATTACGTATAATCACTATTGCCCATCCTCCCTTCCTCTAAACCCCTGCTAGCCACCATTTTGCTTTCTGGCTCTATGAATTTGACTACTCTACGTACTTCATATAAGTGGAATCATACAAAATTTTTCTTTCTGTCTGGCTTTTTTCAAATAGGTTAATGTTCTCAATACATATCCATGCTGTAGCCTTGGTCAAATGTTCTCCTTTTTAGACTGAATAATATTGTACTGTATGTTTATACCAATTTGGTAGAGCCATTCACCCACCAATGGGCCCTTGGGTCACTTCCACATTTTAGCTGTTATGTATAATGCTGTTGTGAGCATGGGTGTTTAAATTTATATTTCAAAAGTAAAATTATATTTTCTGCTGTGATTTTGCCTTATATTTGACTAGACCTTCACCATTTTATGGTCTGTTCCTGTTATGTATATGTACAGATCTACATATATACAGATGCTGCTTGGGTACTTTTACAAACATGGACTGTGACTCTGCCTTTCATCTAACTGATGTCCATGAAGATAAAGCAAAAACTGTATGCTGAAAAGTGGCAAACTCTTCTAGAACATTCCCCAGCAGGACAGGGCTTGCTTTGGTTCCCTACTTATTGTCCAATGCCTAACAGTGGGTTGGCAGAGGCTCTCACACATAGTAGGTGGATAAATAAATGTACTATGCCCTTTTCAATTTATTTTATTGATTTATTCATTTTCTTCCAGCTTATTGTTAACCAAACTTTTTTTTTTTTTTGATGTGTAAC
This sequence comes from Galemys pyrenaicus, assembly GCA_019455555.1. Lineage (NCBI taxonomy): Eukaryota > Metazoa > Chordata > Mammalia > Eulipotyphla > Talpidae > Galemys > Galemys pyrenaicus. The sequence goes on along the minus strand of JAGFMF010012281.1, from coordinate 5,337,401 downwards.
CAGTTATAGAGACTGTTTTCTGTAATAACCATCCCTGGGTGGGAACTGTAGAAATATTTCCAGAGTTGTGAGTATGTGACTAAATAGATAAAGGGCACTCCTTGAAAATAGAGAAATTTCCTCCTTTGCAACGTGTATTGAGGGATTTTTTTTTTTTTTTTGCCCCAATCAGCTTACTTTAATGCTGTGCTAGAGCTGTTAGACAATGCAAACGTGGATCTCTTAACTGCAAGTTCAGGTTTACAAACTTCCAAGTGACTGTCACAGTACCGGTGTGTTAGATGGCAACGATTGTGATGCTGTTTACCCAACAACTGCACGTCTGCTGCAACAAAGGTGAGCATTCACTTTGCTCCCAAATCTCCAGGTTGCCTAGGCTTTGGCTGATCTAGGCTGGGCCAGTGTGTTTGCAGTCATAGTTGGAGCGGGGCATGGCTTCTCACTGAAGCCTAGGCTCAGATCAGTTCATTGTATGTTTATCCCCAGACCCCAGCAAAAGGTTCAGCTAAGATCTGCAGGAACTTTCCTCACGGCCAGGCAGAGGCGCAGGAAAGCAAGAGGAGACAATAAGCTTCTAAGGCCTGTGTTCAGAATCTGCACACCATGACTTCTGTTTCTATTTATTGACCAAAGTAAGTTCATGAACAAAGTTAAGGGAGGAGAATATATTTTACCTCTTAGGGGAAATGACATAATCACATGACAAAGATCAGAGTTCATAAATAGCTAAAGAATTGGGACTAATACTGCAATGTTCCAAAATCAACCACAGAATAATAACCAAGAACAGCTCGATTTTCCAAGGCAGCAATGGCACACTGTCAGCTTAGCATGTCAGCATTCAGAGCTACTTGCAAGACACATGGCATCAGACTAGTGTAGGACTCAACTAGTGTCTGGTGGGAGAAATCTCAAAGTCAGAACAATACCTGCTCCTTCAAGTAAGTTTATCGAGTTATTAACATCCAGGCTTCATGGCAGCAACTGAGAGAATAAGGTTTCTAACTTTCCTACTCAAGAAGCAATGGCCCCTTTGTCTCAGATTTTTTCATAGACTATAATCCTCAGCACTTTTATTAAATAGCAAAAACAGTTTCTGTCCATTGCTAAAGTAAATCTTGCTCCTTCCTGCATGAGGGGGAAAATAGTTCCTCTTCCATCTGAGCATGTGACCCCTTCCACACTAGGAAAATCAGTGTCAGGTGCTATTTTGATTGCACAAGTCACCCAGCAGGAGATGAGCACATGTGATTAGCTCAGGAGCAAACAGTGAGGACCTCTCCAGTCCTGGCCTAAGACACCAGGTACTGTGCCACGTAATTAGAGTAACAGTCCTTCAGACCCATCTAACTGTGGCAAGGCAATTTCCATCAAAATCTGACACACTGGCACTAAGTCCCAACCAGACTGTCTCCTTCCAAATGCCCCAAGTTCTCATGAACATTTCCGACCACGCTGTGGTCTAGGCAGGCCACCCTGCAGTGGGAGGGTGTGTCCACCCACCCAGTGCAGTCCAGTTCTGGACATAACAGGATGTGTTATAGGACAGAGAAAGGAGAAACCAGGGTGCCCGACATCATGGGTCCATTTCTAAGTGACTCAGGTTTGGGTACTTTTCCCTGAGAACTGGTCCCAGAATTTCTTTCTTGTTCATAATGATCTGAGTGAGTGCTTTGCCTGAGATGATTTAGGGAAACTGGGTTCTGAGAAGCCAAGTTTGTGTAAAATAAGATGATTGAGGTTGGTAGTGACAGGGTGAAGATGAACATCAGAGGAACCAGGCAGAGAGACTGATCTGTGCAATGGTTTCAAATGATTCAAGAGAAATGAAAACATACTAAATGCATTCATGTTGCTACTACATACAGTGTGGTCATCCTCACCCTCCCACATAAAGCCTTTCGAATCTAGTACAAATACTGTATTATATTTTATGTGTAGTGAGAAACTGGGGGAGGATTTTGAGCAGGGAAGTGACTTTAATTTGTAGCATCGTGACTTCATGGGAGAAAATACATTGTAGGGAGCAGAGAGACTGGGTCAGAGGCTCCCGTGTGAGTGCAGGAAAAAGACAGCCACGGTGGAGGAGACTGTGGGGAAATGGCTGGATGTTCTGCAGGGTTGGAGACGTCCCTGACTCCAGTGTTCCCAGAGGTCACTGGGAACTCTCACGGTCCATCTTTCCACATCAGCATATTCAGAGCCTTAGGGGCCGTGTGATGTGACAAAATGTGTAAAAGCCCTCGACTCAGGCAGAACCATGTTTACACTTCAGCTCTGTCAATTGCCAGCTCTATTACCTGGGAGAAGTGGCTTAAGCTGGAGAGGCTGTGAAATGGATGTAAGATGCCCGTGTCACAGCATCGGTGAGAGCATTAGAGGGGAAATACGAAAGTGCTTCCATGTTGCTAACACTTAGAATATTCTACCACGGTAGTTGTAATCTACTCCCAATTAGTACTTAAATATTATTCAAAAAGCCCTAATCAAGAGGCCGCACTCCAGCTGAGGCGATGATCGGCTCAGCAATTCTCGATAGCCAAAGCATGCACATTACAGTGTTTTAAAAATTGGCTTGAAAATGTTAGAAACAGTATTTCACTGATGAAATTAGTGAAAGCTAGAAAGAGTATAAGAACTTTCTGAGTTAGAGACCTAGTACTCTTGAAAGTGTTTCCCTACCTTCCCGTGGTGCTAGCTTTTGCCACTTACCGCAGAATTTTGATGCCTGATGGATGTTGTCTTGCAACCATCTCAGACCCACTAGGTTCATCATCGGTTCAAGCAGTCTCCTTGTTGTTTTAGCTGTTTTCATATTATTTACCGTACTCCACCGCCACACTTCGGCTTCTCCCCGTGGCGGCCCTAGCCGCTAGCCTTTCATACCTCGTGTCTCAGCCCAGGTGCACCCACTTGCGCATGCCCAGTTAGGCTGGCATGCAGGACCGCAGGTGCCTCATCAGCGTTAATGGTGGGATGGTGGAAAAGCCTGGTAACTTTTCCATTAACCCTACAGAGAGATGACCTGCCTTTGAAATCTCACCACATTGACCTTCAGGAAACTCTTCAAAGGACCTGGCAGAGTCCCAAGGGAGAGGAAGCCCAGGTCTTCTTGAGCATTCACGAGCCAGCTTACAAAGCTCCCCTGGGCCTGCTCACCAATGCAGACCGTTTAGAAGTCAGCCTGGTATTTGCTGTCGCTGCAAACTTCTACCCAGTAGCAAAGGATTGGGATGGTGCTGCTCTAGAAGCTCCCACCTACTTCTAATCCCCAGAAGCTACCTATGTCAACTGAAAACAGCAGAAAAAATTAAAATGCACTCTGACCTTGGCAATGAGCAAATTATTTGGGTCGGTTCATCACAAGAGCTTAACCCAGGGCCTACATACCGGAGATTCTCAATACTAGTACCTGGTTTTATTTTGTACTAGAAAATATTTATTTTATTCTGAGGCTCATAAATTTAAATAATTTGCCCCAAATTACCAACCAGTGAGTGGCAGAGGGAAAAAGACCCTTCCCAGCATGATCCAGAGTTCCGCCTTATTTCACCTGACCTGTTGCCTCAGTGCAGATGTAGGGTTTTGTGAAGGCCCCTCAGTGTCAAGAACAAATTAGACGCTGCTGGAGAGGGAGCGCTTTCCGTTTCTTCACATACAAGTAACTCTGGCCAGGAGGAGCAAACTTGCTTACTGAGAGGAACACTTGACTAGTTGAACTGTCGGCTCCTGAGAACTTCTAAGGCTTTTCCCAGGTTAAAGACATGTGGCATATTGAGCTCAGGAGGAAAACTGGATTCTGGCTACAAAGTTTATTCCAAGAACTAAGAGATCCTGGGGCATTTTACTATCTCCCATTTGCATTACAAATTGCATAAATGCCTTTGTAACGACCCTATTGCTTTTAAGCAGGCTTTCTGGTTTTTTACATTCCTAATCCAGCCTCATTTTAAATAAATATGATACTTATTTAGGCATTCTGTTCTTTCTCATGGTCTTAGAAAGATCTTTATTCTCTGAAATGCATTTTGGTGGAGAGATTTTTTTTTTCCCCTCCAGGCTGATTGCATTTCTCTCTGTCTTTAAAGGAAGCTGGCTAAAACAGACACCTGAGGTTTGAAAGTCGAGTTTCAAATGGAAGCTTTGCATTCAGCTGATGGGTAGTGGTCTTCTTGCCAGGATAGCAAGAACAGGCTTTAGTTGGGGAGTCCGACTGCGGTCACAGTCACGGGGAAAGGTCCCCGTGCTTCTGGAATATCTTCACTCTGGTTGTCACTTTGCTTCTGTGTAAAGTAGGCAAAAGGCCAGGCCATTTGTAGGGTAAATGGAAAAGTTATCAGGCTTTTCCACCCTCCTGCCATTGGTGTGATGACGGGCACCTGAGGTCCTGCCCGCATGCCTAAGTGGGCATGTGCAAGTGGGTGCACCTGGGCTGAGACACAGTGTATAGGGGCAGCATCAGGAGGATGCCAGCAGAAGAGGAGAGAGCAGAAGCAGAGAGTAAGAGAGGGAAGAGAAAACTGAGGGAGAGCAAAGGAAAAAAAGAGAGACCAGAGCTGAAGATGCACTGGGTGGGGGTGGGGTGCAGTCAGGAGGCCTGCCATCCTCCTAGCCCCCCGGCCCCCCTGCCTGCCGTGTACCTGGTCACCTCTGATATAATGATGTAATAAAAGCCTGAAAAAGCCATTGAGGGCTCCAGAACTCCCCCTTGACTCATCTGCTGAGAATCATTGAGAACTGGCTCCGAGCCCTTGCGGGCACTGCACCATACCAGGACCCATTTCACTTGTGACATTTCCAAGATGCCCAGTTAGAAGTTCCAGTGATTCTTAGACCCAATGATACCACCCTCCAGCCCCAAGGCCTTTGACTTTCTTAAGAGTGGGTGGAGATGAGCAGCTGGCCACAGGCTATGGGAAGCAGGGGCCTTAGGAAGACTTCTATGTGGGACGTTGATTGCTTTGTACCATAAACTGAAAAAAAGTTAAATATCCCAGAATCCCCAATTTTCAGTGGAAGCACAGGTCCAGCCCATCATTTGGGAACACCACAAGGCTTTGAACTTCCTGCACTTTAGCAGTTTCTTGGACTGTGACTGTTCCTCTGCTCAGGAAGTATCTCCCCAGAGACAAGAACCTCTGTAATTCTTTGAGGTGAGATCATAGAATAAGCTTCTGGAAAAACTTCTGTACATCCGAAGTTTTGTTCTGACTTTCCCATGTGGATTCTGGCCTTGACCTGGGGCATCAGGAAGTCAATTCTTGCCAAAAGGAAACCAACATCCCCAAACTCCATGCTCTCAGAAGGGAAATTATAGAAATCTGGATATTATTATTATTATTTAAATTGCATTGGTTTATAGCCTTGTTAGTATTTTGGAAGTGCAGGGTCTCCCTGCTTTCCCTAGGTGTGTCACCTTGGAGCACCCCCCACCACAGCAGTCAGTGTCCTCTACCATAGTCTGTTGTGCTCTTTCCTGCTCATCCTGTTCTCACCCTTTGCCCGCCCCTCCCGTCTGAACACCTCAGATCTGTGGGCAACTTTCAAGGGTTAGTTTTAAAGTTTGTATTTGTTTGACTCTTTGTTTACTTTCTCTATATCCCACATTTAAGTGACATCTGGTATTTATCTTCCTCCTTCTGGCATATTTTGCTTAACAAAATGGATATTATGATTTAAAGCACCAGTCTCCCTACAGAAATAACTACATTTCCCATTGAAGATGTGAGTGTTTGATGAGAAGAGAAGGCAAAGCAGTTGTGGGCTCCACAACCTCAGAACCCCACCTTTTCTCAAGCTGTCACTCGTGTTACACCAGGACCAGGGCATCCCCCCACCAAGGCCATGGATCTCGTGTGTACCCCACCAGTCATGAGTGCTCCTTTTCCAGAGTTCTAGTCATGACTTTGTCCACTAAGAACATTTATGATGAAAAAAAATCAGGGGAATGTTAGTTTTATTAATTTTATTTCTTGGATTCAACTTCCCTATTGAGCATGCTCGCTAGGTACAGGGTGTTGTGCTGGGTATAGCAGCTCTTGAAAGACTGTGTATGTGCAGAAAATGTGCTCAAATAATTCAAAACTAGGTGCAAATTCTCACAAGCTTTCTGTGTGAATTGCTGACACAAGCAGCAATTTCTTTTAGCCTCAATTTTATTTTGAATAGGTTTATTTTATATAGGATATATAACTCAATATTTATTTGCTTCATTTTAGACCATTATTAGCTAAGACCATACTAGAAGTTTTATAGATTGGTAACATAATTTTCTTGTTTTTACTTTTCATTTTACTTTTTATTTTCTATTGAGTTAAATCTAACTCCTTTCCATGACAGCTCAGTTATAGTGCCCCTGAGTTCCCAGTATCACCATCTTCTTCTTAAATTTTTTTATTGAAGTAACTTTAGATTATAACAACATGTAGGTTTTAGGTAGTCAGATGTTAATTTTAGACTTTTGGCTGAGACAGTAGCAGTAGTCTCTGGGATTCGTTGTCTATTCCTTTCTCTATCCTACTTTTTAGATTTATTTACTTATGCATACAAGAGCTGGAGTACAGGCCAGAGGCTAGGGGGGTCAGGGGAGTCACCAGAGACAGAGTGGGGAACAGAACAGGCAGACTGATTGAAATATACTGCTGAGGGGCACAGCGGGCAAGGCAGGAGAGGTCTGCTGCGCCATGTGGGTCCCCTCCCTGGCTGGGGATCAAGCTCCCTGCAGTGGCTGCCAGTGGCTGTGGAAGGAAGCCCCATAGTGTGGGCGCTCAACTCTTTGCACCACCAGAGAGTCCCTGGAATGTGTTCTACACAAGGGACGATGGTGATAGTAGTGCATGGGTGAAATGGTGATGGGAATTTTTCAATTGGTGGTGGGAACTATGCCTAATGGGAGAAAGCATGCACTATACAAAAAGGAAAAACAATGTTATAAATATATATAATTAAAGAAAATAAATAAAAATCAAACTACAAAAAAAATAAAAAGAAATTTTCCCCACCACCATCTGTTATATCCCCTTGGTCCTCCCTCCTTCCCTCCTCCACTTCCTACTCCTCCTCCACCTCCCTCCCTCCCTCAGAGTCCCCACAATGTTGATTAATGTCTGCTAGTTTTTATAAGTGTTTTACTATGTCCAATCATCTGCTGTGTAAATGACTAGCATTTATCTTTGTCATTATGACTTGCTTTACTGCAAATAACTCCCCCAAACTCTTCCCATTTTGCCGTAAATGGCTGCATTTCATCTTCCCTTACGGCTGAATTCCACCGTGTATGGCTATAGCACATTTTGGTCCAAACATCTATTGATGGACATATCCTAGCTTTGGTAAATAGTGCTATAATAAATATTGCAGAACATATTCTGTGTTGATGGTTTTATGTTCTTGGAATTTAGTAGGATTGCTGGGTTACATGGTATTTTTATTTTTACTTTTGAAATATAAATCCAGATCACTTTCCATTATGGCCTCACCAGTTTACATTTCCACCAACAGTGGAGTAGGATTCTACTTCCTCCACATCTGCTCCAGCACTTGTTATTGGGGGTCTTTTGAATATGTGCCATTGTCAAAGGAGTGAAATGGTATTTAATTGTGGTTTCAACCTGTATCTCTCTACCTGGAAGCAATAATAGACATTTTTTTTCTCATGTGTCTACTGACCTTGCAGATATCCTTTTTGGTGAATTGTCTGTTTAGATCTGTGACCCTTTTATTAATTGAATAATTTTCTATCACTTAACTATATGAGTTTTAAAATATCTTGGATATGAACCCCTTGTTTATTATCTATTGTGTAAATATTTTCTGCCATCCAGTGGGATGGATTTTTAGTCTTCTTGTATTTTCTTGTAAAAGTTTTTAAACTTGAACTAATTCCAAGTGTTTGGAATTATTTGGCTTTTATTTCCCTTGCCATAGAGGTCAAGACTCCAAACATATCTTCCTTTGGGAAGAATTGCTAAAAAGAAACGAAAATGTGGGGGAAAGCAATAAGATGGCCTTGGGGCAGGAGGTGAGATAGAGGAAGAAGAAGAGACTGAGGGGATCTCAGGGCAGAGCTGGATCCAGACTGGAAGGCGGTGGTGGGAAGCCATGCGCGAGCTTCAAACAGTCTTGACACTTTAAAGCTCCCAGACTTGGGGAGCTAAAAGGGAGGGGACCCAGTGGACCGTGGGGGGTGGGAATATGGGTGCCTTGGTGGTGGGTGTTGTGTGAATCTGTACCTCTAAATCATATACAGTGTTACAGACCAACCTGATTAAAATGAAAAAATGATGCAATTTAAAGAAAACCAAATTGTTATAATGTCAAACAACAGTGTTCTCATTTTTGTGTGGACAATATAGTTAACATGTAATGTAGTAATCTTTTCATTTTCAAGTGAATATTTTTAATTTCAATAAATAAGCAGATGAATAAAGCTCCTGGACAGCTCTGAGCAGATGCGGTCTCTTTGCTGGGGAGTCTGTGATCATGCCACAGATAGACTTTAGACCTTCACAGGAGCTCAGAACGCTCGCTTCCCAAGTGGGCCTCTTTTGGCTGCTTGGAGTCTTGCCTTGCCAAGGGAGGGCCTTCAAGTCCAGACCATTGTACTTTTGCACTAGAATCACAGAGCAGGAAGGGCTGGCTCCAGAGCTTATTCTTTTGGGGCAGGTCTTCACTTCTGGATTACACCAGACACCCTCCCACCTCTGCAGTGCTGGGAAAAAACGTTTTCCTGCTAGTAGCATGTCTCTCTGCAAACAGATGAGGAAGGTTGAAGCAGGTATTCTCCCTCATGTTTCAAAAGGAAAATCTAAATGCAAATTGATCAGCAGCTTGGTCTGGTAGGATTTGGGAGGGGGGGATTTGCAACTTGGTTAAAAAGTGGGGAGCATCACTGTGTGACCACACACCCTGAAGGCAGAAATGAGTTTCTACTTTCTGCCTCACTGCATCCTAGGCCTCAAAACCAGGGAACCAGACAGGCTTGGCTTCCTGAGTGGTAGGGCTTCATATAGTCAGGAAATAAGGTAGACACATAAGCAGAAACACTGAAATGGGGAAAGGAAGTGAATCAATGTTCCTTGAGGTTGCTACAAATCCACCTAGGCCTGCTCTGGGTTGAGCCCTTTAACAGCCTTCCACTGGATCCCTGTCTCCAAAGCGCACACCTGAGAAGGTGACCATGATTGAGTGGAGTTCCAGATGCTTCCATGAAGAGTTTTGAGGGAACAGTGGGTACCAGGGAGAATCATGCTTTCTCTTGCTGAACCCCATCAGGACACCACAATACACCGCTCTCGTTAGCCCTAAGTTGGAGATAGGGACATGGAAATCACTAAAAATTATCTGAGAACTGAATCCGAGATGCGTCCAGAAATACACCTAATAGAACTTACACTCCTGTCAACCTATAGGACAAATTCTCTTTCCTTTATCACTGAAATGGATTCAGTTATGTTTGCTTCTATAGAATATGCTTGACTACGCTGTATAATACTCAATATAATCTCAGGTACTCAAAAGTTAAAGTGACAGAGGCCTTCCTGGTGGCACAATGGGTTAAGTAACACACTAGGAAGCAAGCCACAGCCACTGCAACATGAGTTTGATCCCTGCCGCCGCCCAGAAGGTGACCCACATGGCATAGCAGAACTTTCCTGTCTCGCCCGCTGCTCCCCTCAGCAGTGTATTTCAGTCCATCTGCCTGTTCTGCTCCCCACTCTGTCTCTGGTGAATCCTCTCACCCCCTACGTTTCTGGCCTATACCCCAGTGCTTGTATGCATAAATAAATAAATCTTAAAAAAAAAAGTTAAAGCAACAAAAGGAATGGAGTGAAGCAATCATGACAAATTGACAAACTGCAACTCCAATCAGAATGGGGTGCTAAGTGGATGTGTGTTTAGAAGAAGCAGGAAGTACTCAGGGTTATTGCAGAGACAGATATTTTCTGAAAAGTAAAGAACAAAACAAATGTGTTTATCTGGTAAGCCACATATTGATTGAATGTCAAGGCATAGAGAATTCTGTGATGAGTGAGTGTTCTCAAGATTTCCTGTTATAATGGGTGTGTTCGGGTTCTCAAAGGAAACAAAACCAATAGGATATATATAGATGTGTAGAATGATTTTTTATTATAAGAATTAGTTCACACAGTTATTGAGGCTGGGAATTCCCACAATTTTCTGTCTGCAAGCAAGGAAACTCATGGTATAATTCAGAGTCTTAAGGCCTGAGAAGCAGGAGCAGGTAAAGCTGGTTGTCCCACTTCAGACAGAGAAAATTCACCCTTCCTCTGACTTCTGCCTTTATTCAACCTTTCAAGGGGTTGGATAAAGTTCACTGGCATTGGGGAGAGTCTTCTTTTTTGTTGGGTCTACCAACTCAAATGCTAGTATCTTCTGAAAACAACTTCATAAACATATCCAGAAATAATGCTTTAACAGCTGGTTCCACATTATTTGGAAGGAGATGAAATTTCTTTCTACTTTTCTAAGTTCTTCTCAGGTTGGTCCAGCATTCAAATTACTATCAGACAGGTTAGTGGAAGAAAAAAATAAATTTTACTACATATATATGTGGGAGATCTAGATAGATGTGGATTCTGAAGTCAGTGGGGCAAATGAGGATATATATATATTATGAACTAAGGAATGAAATAGGGCCTGGGGCTTCCAGGAGAGAGGATGAAGAGGGCATGACTTACAGGACAAAGACTATTTGCTCTGTAATTTGATGTTTATTTTGTCATATAGATAGAATCTTTTAAAGAAGGTTTTTTTCTGGTTGAAATAACCACAACAAAACTCCACCCTAATTCTAGGCAACACCACCGATTTTCATTCCCTTACCTAGTTAAGAAAGTGGTAAACGTTTTTTATGAAACTGCAGAGGTTGATTGATTGACCACAATTCAAAATAATCCACATGCTAAAGTGACATATCTTAGGAAGGCCTATCTGACCATTTTGGAGAGGTCCTATCCTTCAGCATCCTTTACTAGCTGCCTAGTCAAATGGATACAAAATTAACCACCACAGAGGGAAAATCAGAGAAGTAAACCCAAACCTTTCTATGTCCCAGAGCGAGCCCGGACACCAACTTCCTTTCTCGTGCTGAGGCTGCAGTTTGCCGGTCTAGATCTAAGCTGTCCCAAAGGATGGCCTTGGTCAACGTGACAACTGAGTGTTGAACTGTACTTCAAGTGTCTTGTGTTAAATACATACTGGAATTTAATCTTATTTTTTAAAAAAATCACTATTTTTTTCCTGTGACTACATTGTGAAATAAAAATATTTATGTTTAGTGAGTGAAATAACATATTCTAAAATTTAAGTCAGTTATGTGGCTATTAGGAAGTTTAAAATTATATCTGTTGCTTGTATCATTTTCTATTGAATCATCACTGATCTAAAAGGAAACCTAAGAATCTAAAACCCTTTCACGCTTTTTCCTCAATCCCAGACACCAGGAAGTTACCCGGGGAGATTCTAGAATTGGTTTTGTGGTCTCTCCAACCTGAACCCTTTTTCCAGAATCAAAAAAGATGTCATTCAAAATATGCCTCCGATAGTGACTCCTCTCCCTCCTCCATCCCAAAATAGACCTTGGAAAATGAACTTCTAATTTTTAAAATTAATTAGTTAATTTTAGGTATCACTGGTTTACATCACTGTGTATGATTCAGAGGAAAAGGCACACATCTCCTCAGAGATGCATAACCACACCCTACCTATTCAGAGCAATTCCTTCTAGTAGAAAATCAGCCAGTATTTGTCTTTCTCCCTCTGGCTTATCTCACTTAGCATAATTCCCTCCATTTCCATCCATCTTATTGCAAATGGCAGTTCATCTTTTTTTTATAGCTGAATAATATTCCATCATTTATATATATCTATACCACAGCTTCTTAATTGACTCAGCTGTCATCGGTTTTTTCCATAATTTGGCTATTGTAGTAGTGCTGATTGTACATAGAAGTACATATGTCTTTCTGAATTAGTGTTTTTGCATTCTTGGGAAATAAGCCACAAAGTTGCAATTATTGGCATGTCATATAGTGTATTTACTTTTAATATTTTGAGAAAACTCCATACTGTTTTCACAGGGGCTGCATTAGTCTACACTCACACCAGCAGTGTATGAGGACTACTTTTTCTCCACATCCACATCTTCATTTATTGTTTCTGATTTTTTTTCTTTTACCAGCCATTCTCACGGGAATGAGGTGGCATCACATTGTGGCTTTGATTTGTGTTTCCCTGATGATAAGTGATAATGGAAATTTTTCATGTGCCTGTTGCCATTTGCATTTCTTCTTTGGAGAGGTATCTGATTCAGAAAATGGACTTCTAATAGCCTGGGGAGACTGTGACTCAGTGAGCTCCCCACAGCCCAACACTCCAAAGGTGTATCTCCCCATGACTGTTTCTCAGGGTTTTCTAAAATATGATATACGGTTAATAAATTTGGTACATGCTTTCAGAGTCCAAGTTAGCTTTTTTGGTTACAGAAATTCTCAGAGCCTTTATATATTATAGTCATCTTGACTCCTTGAGGCCAAACACCTTATGTGAGATTTTTGAGGACAGGTCTTTCATGCCTTTTTTGGAGAATGGATGTGAAAGAAAGTTTCTGTGTGCCCTGTAGTTTCTGCACTTCTGCTAAGGATTCCTTCCCTTCCCTACCCCCAGATGTATCCCAGGTCTGCAAAGCATACAAAGTTGGATCCCAGAGGAAACTGGAGTTCCTTCTAGTATGTAAAGTATTTTGTTCATTGGCATTTGATAAAATGGCACTTGATTTAATAATGCAAGGAATTTGCTGATGTTCCACCACGTGAAACCATTTTACTCTGTCTGGTTTTGACATTCTCTTTGCCAGATCTGGGAAGAACTTAATTGCCCTCTGATTTATATGACCATAGGAGATCTCAAAAATATATATAATCTGTGTACTGGGAGTAAGAGAGAGAGCTTTGTATCAATGCCTAATTCATTTAACTCTGGGGAAAAATATAATCAATTTCCAACAGACAGCTTTAAGATTTGCAAAGTGTTGGATTAAGGACCTAACTCAGTAATCATTTATATTGTTTCATATCTGGGCTCTCCAGCCCACCCGGAGTGTGGGGGAGGGGGAGGATGAGGCCTGCTTGCGGTTGCTGCTGGCAGGCTGGGGCTGAGGTCTGGCTGGAAGGGAGCCAGGAAGCTCATTTACTTCAATAATCTTGCTAACATTGGCAGCTATTCTATTCCACCCTAGTCCCTCTCCCACTCCTCACCTCCCAGAACTCTGAGATCCCTCCCAACTACAGCTAATCTTCCAGATTCCAGCACCAGCTTCTCTCATCAGTTGCTCACCTCTGACCCACTAAAAAAACAACAACCTAAAGCATCATTTACCTATTGTTTGGTTGGTTTTGCCATCTCAGGCATTTCCTCACTCTCAGTTCAGTCGTGGTTTCATTATCACTTATCAAGTATTTAACATAGTAGATGCCCTGGGCCAGAAAGAAGAGTATCATGGGGCAGACAGAAGAGTATCACGAAGGAACGAATCGATTTGTTGATTTGTTCAGTTCATTACTTCTCATGACAACTAATGAAGTTTGAACCTGATTTGGACTGGACCATACCAGCCAGTTGGCTTCAGAACCCCAAGACTCTCCTTCGGGATCCTCTCTCATAGTCATGCCAGTGCCCGTGCCCAGGGCCTTCAGGGTCACTGACGTCCATTCTCCTTCGAACACTCTGGAGCTTCCCAGAGTACAGTCCAAGGGCAGGGCCATCGAAGGACTGGCCGCCTCGCCTGCCTGTGAGCAAGGCTGTCATCGTGCTAACACAGCAGAGACACATTTCAACTGCAACCTCATATTGCAGGTCAGGAAACAAAGAGCAATTCAGTTCTTTTGAAAACTTGCCAGATTTCCATGCGATGATTTTCCTTCTTGAAATCACTTTTTGGGTTTCCATCATAGAAACGAATTCAAGGGAAAATGAGTAATGGTTGGTCTGCCCAGAGTCCTTGGTTCCCCACAAGTCAGAGCACTCCTGCACGGATCTATTCATTTTCATTTTCAGGGTTTTCAGATGTAAAACAAATGTTGGATGTAATACACCCCACTACACTGTTATAATTAAACAGCCCCTTACTGCCTCCATTGGCGAAGCACTTTGCTGATCAGTGTAAATTTGGTCCTTAGGAGATTGCTTTTGCTTTTGTTTGACACGTGGAAAATGGCCACAAACCTTTTGTCAGATTTCTTGGCGGCTGCTCCTCACTGGGTTACGAGCATCCTCACTGCTGCATCCTGGTGGCCTCCTGTAATCCTCATGGCCAGGAATGGCTCAGCGCACATGTGCTCGAAGGAGAGTAGGTGATGGGGAGTCTCCAACGATGAATGAAAATAGATTCCATCAGGGACCATTTCCCAAGCAAGGACACCATCTGAGCTCAATCTGCTAAGACCCTGTATGTGCTAGGAGCTACTCACACTGTTTAAGATGTGAGTTTCCCCATAATTTTAAATTCATGATTTTAACCACCTGGTATCTCTACTTCCTTCTGCAAAGTGGTGAGGTTAAATTCCTGCCAGAACTTAAAACAGTGTAAAGGCTGGGGGACAGGTTACTGTTTGTGGGTTCTCACCCATGTCCTCGAAAGTATAAGACTCCACTCGGGCTTAGAGTGCAGCAACAATGGGGTTTATTAACAAAGGGATCAAAGGGAAAAGGGAATAGGCAGGAAGGAAAGGGTTCGAAGGCCACAAATTGCCAGCTCCCTAGTCCAGACAGGGCCACAGTGCCGAGGAATCTGAGCCACAGGCTGCCCATACTGGATGACATGTTCCCTGCAGCATGAGCCCAGAGCGAGGGCCTCGCAGCTAAGTGGTGGCTCAGGGCCCAATGCACAGTGACACTGGAGGTGTTCGCAGTGGTGCTGCTGAGGTGGCGCCACCGCTGCCAGCAACCCTGGTGGGAGCCATGGAGAGAGAGGCCCACAGCGCACGGAGCCTGCGGCCAGCCCAAGCTGCAGTGGCACTGCCTGGGCTGTGCTGTGGCAGCCCCCAGGTCAGCCTGGTGGGCCCAACAACATTGGCGCCCCTGGCACCGTGTGTCGTTTCGGGGTTGCTTGAGTGAACATCCAGACAACGGAAGCCAATGCCAGCCGCAGCTCCTCTGAGCCCACCGCTGCTGAGACCTGAGATGAGAATGCTGACCCTGCAGAGCTCAGGTCTGGGCGCGCCGCTGGGGGTTTCACTTTTGAATACTGTACCAGGATTATAAACAGAAAAACCAGCAACGTGGCTCCCACCATGGCCAGCCCTCAAACCCTGTCCTGCCCTGAGGTAGCAGCAGCCAGGGGCTCCTGTTTCAACCTGTTAACCTAGGATTCGTTAGTCACACATAGCTCATGCGAGTTTCTGATGAAAACCCCTCACCACTGATTCCCTCCTTGCCCAAATATGGGGATTACTAAGCTGCCCCGTTCTGGCCACGCCTGACCCCAGGACTACACCGACTTCACCATAGGTATATTCCATCACCCCATGGTTAGGCCTCTTGGACCTAGGCCTATTGGGAAGCCGTGGCTTCTGCTTCAATTTTCCACTCATTGTACCTAATACAGGGGTTAGCCACAAAGAAAAGAATCCACTTGAGCTGGTTGAAGCAGAAAAGGATTTATCACAGGCT
Organism: Galemys pyrenaicus; assembly: GCA_019455555.1. Lineage (NCBI taxonomy): Eukaryota > Metazoa > Chordata > Mammalia > Eulipotyphla > Talpidae > Galemys > Galemys pyrenaicus. Next base: position 5,321,711 of record JAGFMF010012281.1, on the reverse strand, counting down.
GTTGAATGATTTATAGCATGCCCGAGAAAGTCAGAAAGCAGACCTACGGGCACTCCCAGGAACCACTATTGAAGCTGTTTACGAGAACCACACAGGAGGGACCTGCAGAATCAGCAAACACCCCAACTGCTGGCTCCAGAGTCACTGGCAGCCACCCCGCATACACCAGTGAAGTAGCTACCTCATGTTCAGTCTTTCTGACCACTTGGCTGGTTCAAGTGAAATCTGCCCCATTTGCACCAGGCAGTATACCCTAAGTGATGTCTAGAGCTTGAGCAGCCAGGGGTTCCAGAAAATGAGGTTTTTACCTGTCTTCCTCTGCTAGATAGCCAGGAATACCAGAAACCAGAAGTATGTTGGAATGACACTGAATGAAGTGACCCTTAGCTTTCTCCATTTTCCAAACAATAATTGACCTCCCTTTATATTCATTTTTACCTCGATAGCCTGCTTCATCCTCCAGCACTCTAGAAGTCTATTTCTACTTGCTGGGAACCAGCTATTTGCTGACAGGTTCCAATCCTACGGCTGCTCTATGTGGGGCGGTTCCTAAGTCTCTGTGAAACTCTACCTCTTCCCAACACTCCTGAGAAGTTGCCACATAGTTCTACCCTCTATGCCACAGTTAACTGTCCCAGAAACTCTATAATATAAGCCAGTCAGAGATCTCCTCTTCAAAGTGTGGGCTGGGAACCAGGCAAATTTAAACTCTGTCTTGGTAGATGAAGTCGTAAAACACTGTCAGAGGTCGTAATTTTTTTCATGTGGACAGAGCTGGTTACAGTGAGAGTAAAGAATGAAGTTATTGATAATACAGAAGAAAGGCCAGGAAACAGAGGCATTTCATGTTTCAAAGGCACTTGCACCCCATTTTCGTTTCCATTAAATCTCAGCAGCATGTCAGTCTTGGGGTTCTAGGAGGCATGTCACAGTCCTTGTAAAGTTTTCACTCCCCTTCTTTTGCTTCAGTTTGAATTGGCTCCTGTTATTAGAAATCGGGAGTCCAATTAATACAGATTAATAGATGAGGTGACAGGAAGCCACTTATCGATGATTTTCTTTACCACCCTTGCTTCTATGTTCTCCTTCTTAGCTTACACACATGTTGTTATTTTCCTAACTCGCATACTCACCCCTCCTGGCCCTGAGAGTTCTTAGTGCTCTCCTGTGACTCTGTTTCTCTTTGCAGCAAAATCTCAAAAGATTTGTCTGTATTTCTGACTCCAACTCCTTTCCCCCATTATCTGTTAAGTTGACTCCCATCCAGTTTTACCCTTCACTTCACTGCTGACCTCCTGTTGCTAACTTCAGTGGTCATTTCTCAGCCTCTGCCCCTGACCTCTCAGCAACACTGGACACCGTTGATCACTCCCATTCCTGGAACTTGCTTTACTTGCTTTTCGCATGGTTTCCTGTCGCCTCACTGATTGCCCCTGTGCAGTCTTATACCTGATGTCATAGTATCTGAGATGTTTCCTGATCCTTTGCTTTCATATCCCTCCAGCACCCATTATCTATTCTTCTTTATATTATAAGAGACATGCTCTGCAAGCTTTTTCCCCAGGTGCCTCTACCAGTTGACTTCTGGCTAGATATGGCCAATTGGAACTGCTGAAGGGAGATGGAGGAGGAAGCCTTGAGTCATATCTACAGCAACTGCTTCATTTCTTCTTGTCTCCACTTTTGGAGGTCTGCCAGAGTTCAGCTTCTGTCACACAAACCCAGTCCCAGTTCCTGGTCACACACCGCCACTATTCCCAGATGACAGGATTGTCTATGCAGATAATCCAGCAAATCAACACAAAAATTATCAAACATAGTGAGTTTAGTAAGGTTGTAGTGTACAAAATAAGTTATTTATGTACTAGCAATAGTCAATCAGAATTGGAAATTAAAATCAATACCATTTAATAGTATTTTAACAATATTAAACATAAGAGAAAATGTGATAAAAGATATGAAGCAACTATACACTAAAAACCATGAAAGCTTACGGAAATATTTTTTACAAATTTTAATTCCTTATTTATAGGCTGGAAATCTCAATTACCCATAAATTGATCTGTAAAGATTCAAAACAGTTCCAGTCAAAATCCAAGCAGATTTATCAGTAGAAATTAATAAGCTGTTTCAAGAACCTACATGGGAATGCAAGGGATCTAGGATAGGTAAGTTAACGTTGAAAAAAAGTTGGAACATTAACCCTGCCTGATGTCAAAAATTATTATAAAGCTACAGTAATCAAGACATAAATTGGCATCAACACTGACAAAATTTCCAGTAGAGAACAGACCCACATATATACTGGCAAGGTTTTGACAAAGGTGCTAAAACAATTCAGAGAAGAAAAGATAGTCATTTAAATGACAACCATTCTGGCTAAAAATTAACTTGAAACATAAAAAAATCCACCCAAACAAATCATTGCTTGAAATATATGAAGATAAAGGCAAAAAATTCTTAGGCAAAGATTTCTAACTTAGAAAATCAAAAAGCTTGCTTTACACCAAAAAAGTTAACCTTTATTCTTTCAATGACACTGTTAACTGAATAAAAAGACAAGTTAGAGGCTGGGAGAAAATATTTGCCAATCATATCAGTATAAAGGACTTTATCAGAATAAGGAATCTAAAAACTCCATAAGAAATAAACAACCAGCTTTTAAAACAAGCAAAAGATTTCAACACATAATTTACCAAAGAAGAGATCTGGATAACAAGCAAGCACAGAAAAAGATGTCCAACATTATTAGTCATTAGGGAAATAGAAGTTAAAACCACAATGAGATACCACGTCACACATACTTGGATATCTGAAGTTTAAAAGACTGGCCTTTCTAAAAGTGTTTCTGAAGATGTGGAGCAACTAGAACTCTCATTCCCTGATGGCGGGTACACAGCTTTGGGAAGCAGTTTGACTGGTTCATAAAAAGTTAAACATTACTTACCATATGGCTTTCCTATATGGTAAGGAATGCCTATACTTACTATAGGCATTCACCCAAGAAGAAAAAACAGTATATACCCAAAGACATGTAAACAAATTTTACAGCAACTTTATTTATAATAGTAAAAAACTAGAAGCAACTCAAATATCCACAGGTAAATGGATAAATTGTGGTGTATTCTTACAATGACACACTACTCTGCAATAAAAAGGAATGAGCTGTGGATACCTGTAACACGGATGAATCATAAAATCAATATTGCCTGAAAAAGCCAGGCAAAAGTAATATATAACGTATTGTTCTAGAACATGAAAATTCATCTTTAGTTATAGCAGGTCAGTGGGTAGGTGAAAGTGGGGTGGGAAGGGTATGTTCATTATCTAGATTTGAATATGGCTTCAAAGGCTATAATAGAACAAATTGATTCAACTTTTACATTTAAATTTTTATGGTATATCAATTTTATCAATGAAGCTTTATAAAACAAAGTTAGGCCATGTCTGTCATCTGCCTAGGATCTGACTGGGAGTAAAAGCCTCTATTCCAGCATGGCCACACTCTGGTTTGCTCCCCTCTTGTCTGCTATTACTTCTCTGGCTTGCTCACTCAGCTCGGGACACACTGAGTGTGTGTCTTCACAGAACTGTTCAAAGAGATCAGATGTGTTTCCACATTAGGGATGTTCTGTTAGCTCTCCCATCTGTTGAGAACATTTGTTATCCTTTCAGTCTCTGCTAAAATGTCACATACTCAGGAGACACTCCTGACCATATTGTATTATTTGAAATTGTGCATCCAATATCACAACTACTGCTCCCTATAATCTATAGCCCCTTTTCCCCATTCTATTGGTCATGGTACTGACCACTTTCTAATAAAATAGATGATCTACTCATGTTTTGTGTTTATGATTTATTGGTTTTTCTCCCCTACATTAGAATGTAAGTTCCCCATAGGCAAACAATTTTCACTGCCTTTTTTCCCCTCTGATATACTCCAGGACCCAGCATAGTGCCTGGCATATAGTAAGCCCTCATTAAATATGTATTCAATCAATGAATGAATCACTAATTCATGGATGGATAGCACTGGCTAAATAATCTACATAAATACAGTTACAGAATATAGTTCCGAATACATTAACAACTTCTGATTTCATAATTTTATATGACTATGTTTTAAGCAATAGTATTTTCTATCAGAAATAATGTGAGAAATATCTAAATTTAGTAAGTGTGACTGCAAATACATCTTGCTAAAATCTCTAAGTTAAATTATCAATAAAGACTCCCCACTAATGGATTTTCCTATAATACATTGAATTTAAAAAAATAGCAATTACTGATATCTGAAGAATGAAAAAACTCATTTTTTTTTTTGCATGTATTACCCTCTGAGTCAACATGGGCAGCTTGAGAAATTAAGTGCAATAAGCCATCTAGATGTGTCAGTCAGACTTGGGTTAGCTCTACTGAATTTTAATTTTCATATTGAAAGATCCTATTTCATCAAGCTTTTAGGCAAGGAGTCTTATTTTAAAATTATGTTTATTGAGGTCATGTTGATTTATAGCACTGTAGATGTTTCAGGGGTAGAGGTTCAAACCTCTACAAGTGTATGTTCTCATACCGCACCAAAACACCAAAACCCTCCCACCATCAACCACTAGATAAAGAGTTTTGGAACACAAAAACATGCACACTGTACTTTTTATCTGATGTTTCAAGTGCAGAATGCCTGCTGATTTCTGCACAAGGACTGTCTACAGCAGTTACTGTTAAAGTTTGATTCTGATTAGAATTTCAATTTTTCAGACCCCACCCACACCTATGGATCAGGCATTCTGGGAGTGGTATCAAGATTCTTTATTTAAGTCTACACTATCAAGAAGTTTGGAAACAGATTCACTTACTACATCACTTTTACTTTCTGAACTGAAATCAGCACCCTGAAATAAAACCGGCAAAATGTTTCCTACTTTTCACAGTTTTATTCTTTCTTCAATTTTCATGATTTGATTTTTTTAACCAGACAACTTTTTCAGAAAGAATATTAAAAATTAGATAATAAAATATACTGGGCCTCCCTGGTGGCGCAGTGGGTTCAGCAACACACTACGAAGCAAGCCGCAACCACTGCAGCACGAGTTCGATCCCTGCTGCCGGCCAGGGAGGGGACCCACATGGTGCAGCGGACCTCTCCTGCTGTGCCCGCTGCTCCCCTCGGCAGTGTACTTCCGTTGATCTGCCTGTTCTGCTCTCCGCTCTCTGTGGTGAATCCTCTCACCCCCCACACCTCTGGCCTGTACCCCAGTGCTTGTATGCATAAATAAATAAATCTTTAAAAAAAAAATTAGATAATAAAATATACTATTTGTTTTTACAGTCATCAGCCAAACTCATCAAAAAAAGAAGGAATAAATTTTATATGGTAACACAACAGATATATTATCCAGAAGAGCACCCAAAACAGATGAGTTTAATCAAGATGTGATATAGAGATACAATGGAATACTATTGAGCAATCAAAAAAGAATAAACTCATGCCATTTGAGGCAACATGAATGGAGTCAGATGGGACTATACTAAGTGAAAGAAACTAGGAGAAAGATAAATACCAGATGGTTTCACTTATATGTGGAATATAGCAAAACCGAACAACAGATCAGACAAAGACAAACTTTAAAACCAAGCCTTGAAAGCCGACCATAATCTGAGGCATCCAGGATGTGTAGGGGAGGGGAGGGGAAGGGATGTGAATGTGGGGAGAACACAGTGGACTGTGGTGAGGATTAGAGGTACTCTGGTGGGGAGAGCTGTAGTTACCACACCTTTACAAGCCTGTAAAGTCGTGGTAGTTCATTATAAAATAATAAAAGTAAAAATCAATTCAAGTGTAGTTGCCTCCAGAAAACAAACAAAAATCAAATGCATACATAGTGTTTTTATAATGTGGAGGGGTAAGAGTAAGATGCAAAATAGTACTGTATGATCTCAATTATGTGACATTTAAAATAGGCTAAGCCAAAATATACTGTTCAAGGAGGCATGCACGGGTGGTGAAGGATGGAGAACAGAGTAGGCTTGAGTCACATGGGAATAGCTGTGGGCTGGAGGGAGGGAGGGCGGATGGCAGGGAGGCAGAGGTGGGCTCTGAAGCACTAACAGCATTCTACTTGGTGGCATGAGGCTTGCTGTCTAAATATGTTCAACTGTGCCAATTCTTTATACCTTTTGTATAAGTGTATTATATTTTACCATTCCCTTCAGGCTTTATACTTTTTTGTACCTTGCTTATAATTTTCTCCATTTCAAATTCAGAAACATCATGTTTTAAGGTATCCTCTAACAGCCTTGCTTTTACGTTCACATCAGTGCAGCTGGGATTATTTTTCCCATGTTTTCCTCAGTCCACAAGCCTGAACCAAGAAGTTCACTTGTCCTTGTGATGCCACCATTGTCCCTTTCTCAGCAGACCATCACTCCATATTTGCTCCTGACCAAAAATCTAAACAATATGGTTATACTGCTTTTTCTCAGTTTTCAGTTTTTATCAACTTCCTGCTGTGACAGATGAGGGTTTAGCTTTGCCCCTGCCCTAGCGTCCCTCCCCTCTGTCTCCCAGCACTTGAGATAAATTTCTTCCCACCATTTCCTCCCCTTTTTGAGGGGTAGGAACTCCTAATAGATGATAGTTCTTGTATATCCTAGAAGTTTCTTATCTCTTCTCTCCATTTTCAGAAGATTTTCTCAAAATTTTCTGCCATTCTCTCCTAATAAATCTATTAACGAAGACATTTGCTTTTAATTTCCTAAACCCTTTTTTGTTCTCTCACTGTTGCCATTTCATAGCTGTCTTGTCATGGATGCAATGTATTCGACAGTATTGTTTGACATTTAGAAGCCTGGGCAGGAAAGAGCCACAGGGACCCCGATGGAGGAACCTGAGATTTCAGGCTGGTAAACAGTGCAAGATGTGTAAGATAATGCAGTCCTGTTATGTCACTTTAAATTTCCTAATAGGCACATTTTTAAAAGTAGATGAAAGATAAATTTTAATAATGTACTTTATTTAACACACTATATTTAAGTGTTATAATTTCAATGTGTTATCACAATAAAAACGTTTCTGATGAGTTGTTTCACAGTTTTTGGCATTTCTTCTCACTTTGGTACAGGTAAGCCTATCTTCATTCGCACTCATCCCCTGTCAAGTGCCCAGCTGTTGGCAGCTGGGCCGGAGAGCGCGACCCCCAGGAGCTGCACCCACACTGCAGGCTGCAGTCAGAGCTGCCTGCCTTCCTCAACAACGTCATCTCCAGTCTGCTTCCCACCTTTCTGGAACTTGGCCCTGTGGAGATGACTAACATTGATAAATGGAACCCCAAAATGGAGTCAGGGAAGCCTTCAGGAAAGTAGAACTTATGCACAACCCCCATGCCCTCTAAACATAAACACACAACTGAATCTATCACCTTCGTTAAATCAGAAACCTGACATTGGGGGAGTTTGGAAACATGGCACCTCCAGATGCAACAGATACTCCTGGACCCCGGCTTCAGAGGGGACAATCCATCACTACAGGCAAGTAGCTCTCCTTTTTTCCTTTCCCCTTGTTTTTTTTATTCATCTACCTGTAGGAGGCATCCTGTATGTAGTCTTAAATGCAGACTCTATAAGCTCGGCATTTTCCCCACACTGGAGCATTCACATGACATCGTTCAAGTAGGGACTCCTAGATGCAACCCCCTGTAGACCCCAAATAAAAATTCCCTGGCAGGGCCTCCCTGGTGGTGCAAAGGGTTGAGCACTGCACTGTGGGACTTCCTCCGCCACTGCAGGAGCCTCCCGGCCAGGGAGGGAACCAACAGGGCACAGCAGACCTCTCCTGCCTCTCCTGCTGCTCCCCTCAGCAGTGTGTTTCTGTTGATCTGCCTGTTCTGCTCCCTGATCTGTCTCTGGTGGGTCCTCACGCCCCCTGCACCTCTGACCTGTGCCCCAGCTCTTGTGAGCATAAATGAATTAAAAAAAAAAAAAAAACTTCCCTGGCAGATAAATCCCTGGCTCATCAAAGAATCATAGTTCAACACCCCAGCATGCTGACCCTCTAGATGGTGGGGTGTGGTGCATTACTGCACCCCAGACCCCTGTCTCATCCTGGCCTCACTGCCGCCTGCTCCCTCTGCACTGTTCTCCGTCATCTGTGTTATTGCATTTGCTTTCAATCTCACACCGTTGAAAGTACTAGTTCCCCCAGGCTTGGCCTCTGTCCTCTCCCCAACACATTGGTTCTGTGACTGTAATCCTTGGTCTATACTTAACACCCACAGCTTTGCTGCGGTAACTTTGCTACCCTGGGCTGTTCTCAACTCACTGGTTTCTTGATCTGGCCAGAAATGCTGCAGCCTGAAGCTTTCATGAAAGACCGGAAGGACTGAGCTTTGAGTTAGGCAGGCAACCAGCTTATCTTCAGCCTCAAGCTCTGGGTGGGGCATGAGCAACTCTGGTCATGATTGGTCCAAGATGTGGGAATGTGGGATCTAGGTCCTTGGCTCTGGGCCTTTGCAGAATTGAGAGAAGGCATGGCCAGGAGAATGCAGCAGAGGCCAGCAGCAGGCAGGAGAGCGGCTCCAGTGCTGGGGGCAGAGGGAATGGCATGAGGCCTGGATGCTGCAGGAAGTTCTGCCTACCAGGAGCCCAGAGGGCTGGGGTGGACAGGTGTGCTGGGTGAGTCTGTGTTGGGCCCCTGCTGTCCTCCTGGTGACTTACAGCTCACACAATAGCACAATTGTGTCACTGCATTTAGAGTGGCTTGGATGGCAACCCAGGAACTCAGCACAGGGACCTCTAGGGGACAGAGAAAAAGTCATGAGAGAGATCTTTGTGCAAATCTGCCCTGCAGGAAGGAGCCAGTGTGCCTCAGAGGAACCTGTCTCATCAACTGCTTGCACTCATGGCCTGCAGTTGTTGGAAAGTGACAAGAGGGAAGTTTATCGAATTAGGAATTCCGTGCATTTTTAAGTGGGGTTCCAAGCGCCTTGAGAGTCTGAAATCTAAGAGAGGTTTACTGGGTCTCAAGATACTCCATTGCCTTTTAACCAAGTGAATAACTGGAATACCTCTTACCTATTTTTGTCACCTGCACAGACCTGTGTGAGACTGAAAGCAAAACTGAAGTGTGCAAAAGTCTCCTGAGACCAACAGCTCAATCTCCCTGGAGAAAACGTCATCACAGCACGATCACTGCGCCATGTTTAGAAACAAGACTTAAGGAGGCTACAGTTTATGCCAGAGACCATGCTGGGCCGAGATGTGTGGCTGAGCTCAGCGGGGCTAGTTCTTCCATCTGAGATACAAACATCCATCTCTTCACAGGCGCAGCTTACAAAGAGTGGGTGTTTTCTAGGTCTTAACATTTTGCTTTCTAGAGCAAGTATAGAGAGAGGAGGATTTTTTCCCCTTTTATTTGTATATATTTGACATCAATTGTGGTCCCCATGGAATTCCCACCACCATTTCACTAGTGCACCATCACCTCGGCCCCTTGTGCTCTTTCTGCCCTCATGCATTCCCTCTCCCCACTCCCTGACCCAGGGGAGGATTTAAGCCCAATTCTGCTTAACTACTAAAAGAGAGCTCGTGTTGTCCTAATTTTCACAAGCCTGTAGGATGTGTTGTAAGGTCTCAAGAATAGCTGGTTACTCTAGCTTGGTTACCACCTGGTGTCCAGGCCCCCTCAGAGTCTACCCAATTCCTGCCAACACTGGGTGCCAACCTGGCCCCTTAGCAGACTTCTCAGCTCAGACTTCTCAGCTCTCGGGGCCCATCACATTCTTCCAGTGAGGTCTTGCGGGTTTCCTTCAAACACTAATGAGTCCAAACAGAGGAGGGTCAAGCCTCTAGAGTGGGTGGTTCCTGAGCTGAGACTTGACAGGCCAGTTTCAGGAAAGAGTGAGAGACAACTGTGAATGGAAGAGGAGCTTCCAGGCAGAGGGAAGAGCATGGACAAAGGCAAGGAGACAGCGAGCACAACAAGAATGGGTGTCTGGAAGGACTCTCTTAAGACTGAAAGATTTCAGAATGGGACTGCTGGGGAGGAGAGAGTTGGGCATGAAGGGAGAAAATTTAGAATTGGGAAAATAACACTGGGAAGTGATTCATTTCCAGTGCTTTGGTTCTTCATTGCTGCATGACAAGCCAGCAAATGGTGGCTGAAAATGACAACGATCATTCGTTTTGCTCAGGAGTCTGTGTGTCGAGTTGAGCTCATTAAGGAAGACTCCTCTGCTCCATGTGCGCTCAGCCTGTTGGCTTGACTGAGGACAGGAGGGTTCTCTTTCAAGACCAAAGGACTCATTCATATGCCTGGGAGTCAGTGCTGGGGGTGGCTTGGGGAAGAAGAAAAAAAAAAAATATATATATATATATATGTATGACTAGTGCTGAGAACAGTCTTGGCTAGGTTTTACATGGGTCTTCCTACAGGCCTGACCTTCCTCAAGCATAGTGGCTTCCTGTGCATGGTGAATCTCAAGACAGAGTCAGGTGGACTCGGTGCTTTTTTATGACCTTGTCTCCAAAATAATGTAGCATCATGTTGCCTTACTCTATTGGTCAGTCACAAAGGCCACGCAATTAAACAGGTGGGATCTAGACCTCCCCTCTTGAGGACTGAGTGGCAAGGTTCCAAAAGAGCATGTGGGGTTAGCTATTTTTAGAAACATAATCTTCCACATGCAGCTGTTGCAGAGGAAAAATTCTCTAGCATTCTAGGTCCTCCTACCTAGAAAATAATTGAATTGGCACAAGACAGCTAAACAAGGGAAAAAAACCAACTTAATTTCAAAGGCATGAGCATGTACTATATAAATATGGCATCTGTAAAGTGAGCTATATTTTAGACAAAGAAATTCTTGAAATTTTTGGTTTGAGTACTAATTTCATGAGGAATGAAAAGGTTTACTTACGCAAGCCAAATAAACGTGGAATTCCCTACCTGTTGATAGATGTCTCCTACTCTCCTGGTACAGGAAGAGTACCCATCACAGGGGGATTCATTTCTCACTTACAGCAAGACAGGGTTAGCGTATCATTTCTTTACCTGCTGTCTCTTAAGGAATTTTAGTTTAAAAGTGATTACCATGCAACTTTTGTGAGCTTTGGAGAAGATTGCCTTGAGCATCAACTAGCATATGCATGGAGGAAAGAATGCAGGGGCTGAGACAGAATCAGAGAGATCCATTAGCTGACTTCTGTAAATGAGGAAGAGCAGAGTGGAGAAGCAAAGATGTCCCTAGACTCTGGAAGTTGAAACTGAAGGACTGGTTAGGGGGCAGCCATTTGCTACAATCTCCTAGTCCTTTGAGGCTTAGTCTGTGCGCTGTTGTCAGTTCCCTGGCCTCTGCTGTGGAAAGTTGCCCAGCCTGGAGCTGAGTTATTTGTGTGCTGTCTGCACATTAACTGTGGCTGTGGTTCCTGTGGTCCTGGGGGAGGCTGGAGTGCCACTCAAAAAGGCCAACTGTTAATCACTGATTGACAGCAACACCAGGCAGATTCCCAGCACACAAACAAGTCTTCCCTGGGGACTGCCTCAGAGGGAGAGATTTTGCCTGAGAGAACAATGAGGTCCATCCACTCTCAAAACGGGAACTCCTGCTGGTGGACTGCACAGGAAGTAGAGGACCCTGGCCACCCAATGAGTTAAGAACCAAGAGCATTCAAGATGCTTCCAGAGAAAGTGCCTGTTTTCACATTCACATACCTTCCATGATCAGACACCATAGGGTGGAAAATAGAGCTGTTAAGCTTGGTTGTGAGAGATGAGAATAATCACGGCGAAGTCCACCATCTGCTCCTTCCCAGCAACTGCACTAATGGGACCCCTGCTCTCAGGGCGGTGCACACTTCCTCCCCACCATCTTCACACTCAGCCTGCGCTCTCACCTACAGGCGACTCCTTCACCTCTCACTCCCACCAATGAGTGGGGAGCCATCCAGGTCCACACCCATGGACTTGGCTCTGTCCCCTCATTTTGGCACTGAGACAGGTGGCGGTCAACAGAATTCCACACTTGGAAGGTCATGTGAACCACTGAGATGTGCTCAGTAGAGGAAGTTTCACCTGGTGCCAGTAATGGAAGTTGGCAGGCTGAGGTTGCCAGATGTCTTTTCCTGATACCAGGAAGACCGAGTCTTTCAAAATATCAAGAGCCACATGCCATGGCACACCCCTGTTGAGGACAACCTATCTACGGTGTCTGTTTGAAGATGTCTGTGCCTCGTATTATTTGTGTTTGAACCCTCTTCCTATGTTGTTCCCACAGTCTCTCTAAGCCTCAGTTTCATTGCCAGTAAAGCGAGAGCATGGGCTCAGATACTATTTAAGGTTTTGTCCACCTCAGCTATCCCATGAATAAACTTCTATACCGTTCCAGGACACAACAACAGTGCTCTTGACCAGGAAGTGCGTGCAAACCCCTAAAGTATACTTTTTTTTTTTAAGAGCAAGACTTGGCCAAGATCATCCAGATAAATCCAGTTCCTTGACTTTTTTCTCTTCAATTGTTTTTTCTTCCTCTCCTAGGTCATTGACCATAACATTTCCAAATTTGCAGCACACAGTCCTATTTAATCTTTTATAATATTAATATCACTTAGACCTCCCAATGAATTGATCCTGGAATTGTCTCCAAATTAATGTCTCTTTATTTTCCCTTTAATCCAGTTTAGATGCTGTGGTTTATCTTCATAGCTGATTTGATCTGGTAATTTATTAAATAAGCAAAAAAAATTAATAAAAAGATCAGGTTAAACTTGGGAGTTCAAAAAAGTGATACATATACTCTCGAACTTATTTGAACTTACAACCTATAAGGGGGTATTAATTCACTAAATTTTGAGTTAGGCCTATCCCTTTCTTTGAAAATGGGTCTGTTGATTGAAATTCTGCATTGTCTTTCTTGCATTGCTCACTATAATCCTCTACAATTGCTAGTTTAGCGTCCTTTAAAATAGAGTGAACACTGAAAGGCACTTAAGAAATGACCTGAGTGCAATTATGTTCTTACAACAACATGTAAGTCTGGAGTAAACAGGTTCTAGAACACCTGTAAGCCAGAACAAACAGTCGCCTCATTGCAGAGATAACAGCAGCTAGGGGGCGCTGATGAGCAGCACCTGCCTGTCCCAGGTCCCCACCATCTAGTGGGTCTCCCTGCTCAACAGGTCAGTGCAGCTCCACTGCTCCAGGAGGGCTTCTTTACAGAGCTCCTTCCTCCCTCTCAGTGCCCCACCCCTCCGTCTTTTTAGGTCACTCCTTTCAGCTGACCATGGCCTTGCCTCTGTCACAGAAATGACCCTACACCCAGACAACAACATGGCAGATTCAACTGGATGATAGATTCAACTTTAAGAGTTATGGCCCTAGCGGGCAGACAAATGTAAAAAGAATTTATTCGATTTTAAAGGTTTACTTAAAGGTTTGTTTGTTAATTAGGTTAGTAAGACACTTAAAGAGGATATTGAATTAATAGCCATATAAATTCAATTAAAAGTATTTAAAAATTTACTTAATTACATTTGAAAAGGAAACCAGCTTTAATCAAAGTAATTAGGAGTGGTTAAACGCCGGGTTTATTAATGCAATAAGAAGATTGGTAAACTGAATTTTAAAACAGGGAGAACCAGAGTTTGGTAACCAGCATTTTTTAAAAGCTCAAGTAACTTCCTTTGGCTAATTTTTTCTATATTCAAAAGTCACTCTGAGGACACAAAAATTTCCCAGTGACAGCCTTGTCCTTTTGGGGGAGATGCCATCTGACAGGCTCCCTGTCACCATCTGCTTACTAAACGTAAATCCAACCCCGTCCACCTTTCTCCCCTTTTGCAGATTGCTAAATTTACAGTGTTCTGTCACTGTCCAGTTCTTCCTTTCTCTTGACAATGTCTCCTTTCCCACACCATCAGCTTTCTTCTTTGTCTCTGTGTGACTGCAGCAGCCATAACAAGCTAGTACAAGCACACTGGTTGAGCAGAGAGCTACATATGTGAATAAAAAAGCAAGGATGTCTAGGATGTAGAGACAGATAAAACCATTTGGAGTCCAAGTATCCCAGCTGGGTTGGGTTGCTGTCTCTATCCTGATGGATTAAATCCATTTAAGTCACAAGTAGAAGGGAAAGGGTGACTTCTGGGACAAAATTATTCTTTATTGCTCACCTTGGCAACTTTAAATGTTAGTTATTTCTAGAACCAATTTCCCTTTAAGGCTAATCTGCAGTCACATGGTCACTTGCTTTCATTTTCAACTTTGCTAAATTAGGGTAAACTGTACTCTATGCATGTCATCTATGGGTTAAGATAAAGAAAAACTATTCAAGAGAGCATAAAGTTGAGTGTAGTTGTATGTGCGTTTGAGGATACATAGACACGTAGATTTAAATTTCCAAATGCACTGACACACGACATGTTCTCTAAATTTTGTAAAAATATTACAATCCATAATACTATCAAAAATCAGAAAATAACAAGTGTTGGCAAGGATGTGGAGAAAGTCTGTGCATTGTTGTCAGGAATACAAAACGGCTTAGGCAGTGTGGAAAGCAGTTAAGACAATCTCCCCCCAATACACAGTAAGAAATACGGTTATCATATAACTCAGCAATCCCACTTCTCAGTATCTGTCCAAAAGAATTGAAAGCAAGGTCCCAAAGAAATATCACTCTGTTATTCACAATAACGAAAAGGTGAAAGTTACCTAAATATCCATTGATGAATGTATAGATAAACAAATGTAGTATGTGTACAACAGAACATCATTCAGGCTCAGAAAGGAAATTCTGACATATGCTACAACATAAATGAAACTTGAGAACAGTATCTAAAAAGTCAACTGTCAAAACAAATATTGCATGATTCCATGAGGTAGCTAAAGTAGTCAAATTCATAGACATGGAATGTAAAGTGCTGGGTGCCAAAGGCTGGGGGCAGTGGGGCAGGGGGAGTTGTTTAATGGGTGGGGGCTTTAATTTCATGAATATCAAACAGTTTTATTTTTAGTTACATCAGTTAACAAAATAGTTCTGTCCTTATAGCTACATGTGAAGGGGATATGTGTGTGAGAGATAAGAAATACTAATCATAGTGAATAAGTTATATTAGAAACAGATATGTACTATGAAGGAAAAATAAAGAGTAAGAGAGACTACTGCTTAGAGGGCTTTCTGAGAAGGTTCTCAAGAAGATTTTTAAAATACGGATTCAGTGTTCTGTAATATCCAGACTGTTAATTGACTTTATTGCATTTATTAATTTGGCAATCATGCTTTTAACAGGCACTTTTGATGAAAATACCGATTAGAGACAAAATTATCTCCTAATAAGGTATCAAGCAAGATCCAAGTAGAAACTTTAACTGTCCACAGTAGAAAACTTTCTTCTATTTTTCTACAATCAATACAACCAATTGCACGTCAACTTTTTTATTTAACCAGTTTTGCTCCATGCAATTTAAAATACATAAGACTAATTTTCTATTTTTCATTCAGATAATTCATATCCACTTCAGAAAACTTGGGAAATATTAAAAGTGTGAAGAAAAGAACTCTCCATTTCTTCAAAATTATGTCTAGCTAGTTTTGTATCCATCATCCCTACCTCAAGAAAAGCAACCTATGGATCTACCATCAAAAGTCAACGGCTTCCCTATGTGTGAGTGGACTTATCATGAAGAGGAGCTCCAAAAGCATATGAAGCAAAGACAGTGCACCAAATCTTCCAACACCTCATGTAACCACCATGCCAAATTAGGTTACTATGGATACTATTTGTCCATTCATATTCTCATTGGGCACATGTGTTAGTTGAGTGATTTCATTACTTCAAGGTCATGCCTTCCTTATTTTATTTTTATTCTTCAAGGCACTGGAAGGGAATGCCTTATCTCTGTGGAAATGAATATTCCCAGCATTTGAATTCCAATCATGACCAGATGGATTTCTAGGTTGATATTGTTTAAATACGGTTTCTGATTCTACAAGCAGATGTGGTCTGGAAACTCAGATTACTGTTGGCTACATAAGATAATAATTTAGCATGTTAACCTATTTTTTCCTTTTCATTAAGTTCATTTAATATACTGTCCAAGAGTCCAAGCATTTTACATCATTATGCATAAACAGTTCACCTTATCTAAATACATCATGTCTAATGACTATATCAACCTTAAAAGGCTGTGAGAAAGTGCAGCTCCGTGCCAGTGTTTCTGAAATCATTAAGCCAGAGTGGCTTTGAAACTTGCTGGAGGCTTAGGCACTGGTGAGGGACAGAGTCCAGTGCTAGATG
This sequence comes from Galemys pyrenaicus, assembly GCA_019455555.1. NCBI lineage: Eukaryota > Metazoa > Chordata > Mammalia > Eulipotyphla > Talpidae > Galemys > Galemys pyrenaicus. The sequence continues at coordinate 5,305,424 of JAGFMF010012281.1, read as the reverse complement.
AGGGCAGACACCAAAGACAAAGGTTTAAGGATCATGAAGGCAGGACCTCTACATCTTTGGATGTGGTCTTCCCCAGACCATGATCTATGCTTGGAAGGCTACACATATCAGCAGGAGCTCACGTACAAGACGCTGGTCTTTTGGTTCCTGACTTTGGCTGCAGAACCTGGCCCTCAAGCCAAGCAGTTGGCCAAATGTTGACACCCAGGGAAGAGGCCATGCATTTTAAAAAACACTCAAAGTGAGACTTTATATCAGCAGTTGGGCTCATTCCTCTTCAGTAATTATTCTCAAGTAACTGGATTCTCCAAAGATGGGACATATGGGGTCTTTAGTTACTTTCTATGGCTGATAGCTTTGATAGAGAAATCCCAATGGAGGTTATAACAAACAGGAACTATTAACAAGACCATTCTAGGAATTCAAGAGCAGCTATTTCTCTCTATAAATGATCCAAAGGAAGAATATACTATAGGTAGATGTTGCCAGTGATGTGAGTGTGTGCACAAGGGGTGGGGGCAGATGATTTCACCAAAGGTCTCGAGTAGACTAGAACAGTATCCCAGTAAGAGGCTCCAAACAACTTACATCGGAATCCCTAGGAAGCATATTAAAAATGAAGATGGCTGCCCTCTGACTATTTTTCTACCTTGTGGTCAGGAAAATGCATGAAGGAGCATTTTCTAGAGGACAGGATTTAGAATAGCAATGGCCAGTTTCCACAGAACAGCAGAAATAACACCTGTTGAAAAGAGGCTGCTATGGACTGATGGCTGCATTCCCTCCACCCCCCACTTGTGTTGAAATCTAATTCCCAATAAGATGATCTTTGGAGGTAGGGCCTTCGGGAGGTAATTAAGTCATGAGGGTTGATTAATGCCCCATAGGAAAGCCTAGAGAGCCAGCTGGCTATCCTGTCTTTTGAGGACATAAGAAGTCTAAGTTCACAACTTATGACTGCCACCAGGACATCTCAGGTGGCAGATCCTTCATAAATCATCCTGATATCCTGGACAGGTGAGGCCTTTCCAGGGCAGTTTGGAACAAAACTTTTGAAAGTAAATGTCAGTTACAACTTTTCGCCATTGACAACACAAGAAATCTGAAGTCTGCAGCCTTACCAGAACCCCACCATACTAGCATCACAATTTCAGACTTCTGGCTTCCAGATCTGTGAGAAATAAATCTATTGCTTTTATAAGCCAGCTAGTTGACAGCATTTTGTTATAGAGACCAGGGTCAAATGTGCTCTGGACATTGGTTAGCTTATTCACCTTGTGAGTAATTCAATAATCACTGTGTTGTTAGCCACAGGACTTCCTCATGTGAAACATGCGGGGAGTGCCACACAACCACACCCCACTTCAAGAAGAAAACAAAGATGTCTCCCCCTTCACCTGAGGGTTGTCAGTCACCTAAAGACCTCAAGATGAGTCTGATGCTAAGTATATCCCAGTATGGCTTAGCTTTGGGCATTAGCTTCTAATGAAAGATAGACCACATTAGTTAGAGTGATGAATTTGTTGGAATCATACCTGTTCAAATACCTCTAGCATGCCAGCAAGGTATTAGAATTGGAAAGACCGTATGAATCACAGTAATCACACACTAACAACAAGTGAATAATATTGGATTCTACTGAGAAAACGGCCAAAAGTAAGCCTGTATTTATTGAAAAGTAGCATTTTAAAAGAATACTTCAAGATTTTCTTTCCTCTCAGTTCTGAACTTTGGTCTTAAGCAATTATTTTGGTATTCTGGCACTGGGCTGTAGAAATGGTAGGAAATTAAATTACAAACCATTTAGTACAAAGATACTAAAGAAAAAAACTGTCCTGGAAACAAAAATAATTTCAAAATGTCAGCTTCAGTAGACATTAAGATTTTTATAACTTAAGATTTTAATTTGTGATGCACTTTGTGAGAAAAGATGGGCAGTTTTAGTTTGCTAGAAACACGGTTTAATGACATTTAGCATAAGCTATGAGTGAAGGGCTTGGTAGTTCTGTGCTGTAATTCAGCAGGACTATTTATGAAAAAACGAAGGCACATTTAATGCAAACAAATGGATAGAGTCACACAACAATAACTGATCTCTGTTGTCCTTTGCTATAAATGCAAAAAGGCAAGGAACAGCAAAATAAGATTTGGCCAGGATATCTCTGGACATGCAGGGAGATGGTGGCAGAAATATCACCTGGACAGAATATGGGTGATCTATACACCAAACCAGAGGGGAACCTGCCTGAACCGCTTCCGCCCCCCACCACTCTATTAACAGACTCCTGATCTTCCTAGGCTGGCAGAGAGCTTTCCCATGGTACATTGGGAGAAAGCTGAAAATAACTGTCAATTACAACTATAGGCCCTGCAGAAGTCCTTGAAGCCAAAATGCGTATCTGCCTTGTGTCCTTTGTTTCTTCTTGAATGGCTACATGTAAATCAACATCTTTCAGCTGTCTACATGCTCACTGTAGGTTTCTAGAATAATGTCAGAATGGACTAGCAAACAGTGAGACCTGAGCCAGGAAGTACTGTTTTTTCCATGGATAAGGTCAGGGACAAGTGCATTTTGTCTAGGGTACTGATTTGCCTCGCTCACCAGGGTGTCTATTCATAAAACAAGATGCCCCAAACCTTAGATATCAGATACCAAACTTTTCATTCATCATTATTAAAGGCAGCAAAAAGATACAATTAACTCACAGGAAACAGGAATGGCACTTAATTGTAAACCTCTCACAAAATACCTTATTTCTTCTGGAAGTCTCCCCAGTAGGGTTGGAGGGCATGGCCCTGAAGTCATCAGTTTTTTGGGTTTTCGACACTGCATCCCTGTGCAATTATCCTGTGTGTCATTTTTTCCATCTGTAAAATGGGGATGATAAAATGGGGACCCACCTTATAGGGCTATAATGAGGAATAAAGGTGGACACCATGTCTGCAGAGGAAGTGTTTAATACACTTTAGCTGTAACTAGCCCACAAGGGCACAGGCCCTATGTTATGTGACTTCATAGTCCCGGTGCTGGGCACATCATGATTATCTGATAACCACTTACAGCCTGAGGAATGAAGGTTATAAGGCGTGAAAAGAGGAAAGCTAGAGGTAAGAACTATAGCTGGCAAAAGTTTGTTAAAACATTTTTAACAAATAATTTTCAAAGGGTAAAGTTAAGACCAAGTTTGAGATTCTGGTTTCTTCTGGGGTTTTACTAATTAAAATTTATCATTTCAGTATACAAAAATGTGGTGGTAGAAAACACATAAGTAATAAATTTGTTAAACTCCTCTCTAAAAATGTTTTCCTTTAGGCACTGAGTGTTCAGTAAATGCTGCAGTAATTACTCTCCCATAATTGAGTCAAGAGTCTTCCCAAAGATAAATACACACGTAATCTTGTCATAATACTTTTTTTTATTACAATATCCAAAAAACTGCGTATGCAAGTTTAGGAGTTCTCAAGACCCCTTCTTCAGCTGTAGGAATGTGCCATCTCAAGACTGTATGTTTAAACTATAAAGAAGTTCAGATGTAAAGAAAAAAGAAAATGCAATTTCTTCATAAACATTCGTTGTGTCTCTGACTACCAATCACATACTCTTTTGTAAACCCTGAAAAATTTCCCTGTAAAGCAAATAATATATATGCATATATATCTACATATACATATATATATTGTGTGTGTGTGTGTAAAGTGTTGGTAGCTCCCCTTCCCCAAAGATCAGCCATTTTCCTTAATCATCTGAATTAGTGTGAACAAATGACTACAGATACATATTACTTTGAGAATTAAATACATAATTGTGAAATTTAAACAAGCCAAAGGGCAAGAGGAAAAAGCACTATGCAGATGGCACATATGGGGGTAAATTACCAAAACATCTGTCTTTCCGGGTCACCTCTTCTGTAGACTGACTTTCAAGGAAATCCTTTCTTTATTGCAAGTACAGCCCCAAAGGCACTGGACAGTTCCTCACCACTACCTCACCCGGTGGTTCCAGTATTGCTACCAGCAAATGGTGGACTCCCTGGAGAATGTGGGAGCCATGTAAGGGCAAAGGACACGGATCAAGGGCTGCTAGGACCTTCCATGCGCTGCCTGGAGCACAAAAGAGCCCAGTGGACATCACTTTCTGAGTGTGCTGTGTGCGCGGAATTAACGGCAGCTTCAGTGCATTCAAACTGCGCCTAATGTCTTTTTATGAGGGGCTATGTTAGCATGACAATCTGAGCAGACTAGGGCTGACTCCAGAAGGAACAAAGTAGACAAACGGGCCCCTCTTCTACCATCTCCCTTTCTCTAAAACTGGCCAGGATGGGGAGTGGGCTTGATTGTGGGTGTGAGGGCCTGGGATAGCCAACGGGGTGGGCAGGGGGATGGAGGGTGGGGTGGAGGAGAAGATGAAAACAAACCAACCTGGACAGAGTGATAAACCAGGCAAAAGAAGCCAATAAAGGAAGAACCNGGGGGTGGGGGGGGGGGGTGGAGGAGAAGATGAAAACAAACCAACCTGGACAGAGTGATAAACCAGGCAAAAGAAGCCAATAAAGGAAGAACCACCAGACAGCGTGGACCCCTGGGCTGGACAGCCCATGTCAGACGACGACTTCTCAGGCGGAGCCGCTGGGATCTGGGGAAGTGAGTGTGGCACCAAAGGCCTGGAGGTGGTAGGGCCCGGGAGGGGCTGTCACTGAAGTGCTCTGACGAGGTAGAGCTTCTCCCCGTGCTCACTAGTGAAGATGGGGGCCTTTTTGTAGTGTTCCACCAACTCGTCCATGGTGTGAAACCGCCGCTGTCCGATGCAGTAGACATTGTCCACAAGCTGCACCTTGAAGTGTTTGTTCTTCCCTGATGCTTTGAGAGACACGGAGAAGTCACTGGGCTGTGGGCGAAACAGAGCACGAGTTACAGTGGGCAGCGCAGGGACAGGAGACGGGGAAACCCAGCAGAGAGACAGGCCAAGAAGGGAAGTGCTCATTCTGGGGGCTGTCACTGCAGCTACTGTTTGGCAACAGGCAGCATCAAGCATGCAGAATGACGAGAGGCAGTCCAAGAATAATTACACTTTGCTTAGTAAAGTTTCAATGCAAACTGGGGCTCACTGTGGAATGTGTGACACCATTCTGGGTCACGTAGACTGGCAGCTGAAGAAATTTGAATTTTTCACTGTCACGATTTTTGACAAACTGAGAATTTATTAAAAGTGGCTTCAGCAGGTAGATTTCCTTTCCTCTGACTTCTACCACTATCACAAGTTAAACTAATTCTAATTCTCAGCTATTTAAAATAAACACTTGAATAGCAGTGGAAAATTCTGGTTTATTTTAAATATCGTGCATAATTCCCCAGAGGGGGTTATCATTCTTACACATGCACAGATTTTATTGACAAAGGTTTAAATTCCGTGATTATGTCAGTACCTCATTGTGTTTCTATATGAGGAAGTATGGAGGGAAGGTCTCCCCCTTCCGAGGTACCAAGTGGCCCACATGGCTGAGGTGGAGGGATGCTGGCTCCAGAAGAAAAACAAACTGCTGCCCACCACAGCCCAACAGTACTGTGTCACCTGGCACCTGCCCACAGATCCAGTCAATGAGATTAAAGTATGTCGCACCCAGACTCACTTCCTGTTCATATTCTCTGATTCATCCCTTGTCTCCTCCTCTTTGGTCAACCAATTCTCTGAGGCCCAGCACAAAGGTTTTGCGCCCCCTCCCCCCCCTTAAGAAGCTTTTCCATTCTCAAACAAGAGAAGCTCTTTCCCTCCTTAGCTTGCTATGTTGGTATAAAGTTCATAGCCTCCCAGTGGCAGGAGGACAGTGTATTCCAGTAACCTCTCTGTAATAAATAATTTATACATATGTCTCTTCATAATGTATCAAGTCAGAGAAGGTTGCCTTTTGGCCATTGCTATATCCCAGAGTCCCACAGGAGGTGGGAGTCTAATACAGTTCCCAGTTAAATGCCTAGAACAATCTTTCCCCAAACCCAGGAATATCATGCTTCTGAGGATCTGTTAGTGGGGCCTCCCTGTGTTGCTTATAGCAGAACAGAATCCACACACTCCCAGGCCATTCTCTCTTAAACTGATTTTATGAACACTTGACAAAATGTATGCAAGTCTTGTAAAACAAGAAATAACTCCGTGTAAACCAATGACAACTCAGGGAAATGGGGTTCTGAGAACATCTAACTCTAAGGGTGGCTACCAAGCTCACCCATCTGTCAGCGGCTAGTATAAAAGAATCAATGAGACTACTGTAGAGCTTGTGTTCCCTTCTGCCCCAAAGAGACCAAATGAAAACAAGCTTTTCAGGAAAAAGTCCCATCTTAAGCCCTAGCTAAACCCAGGGCTGCGTGCCTTGGAGGAGACCCAGGAAATGCTGGTAGGACAAAACTCCAGGAAGAGATGAGGAAGTTTATCTTGGCTTAGACATTAGACAATTCTTTGCAGAATCCTGGCCGCTGGAGGGGAGTGGGCCAGCGGGAGGGAGACACAGAACTAGAAAATTAATTTCCCATCTAGATCCCTCAGAAATGAATCACTGCAAACCTGATGTCATAGTTGATCCTGCCAACCAACCCCATTACTATAACCTGCAGCACAGAATGGCATTCAAAGTAACGATTTGATTGCACGATTCCCAGGCCAGTATAATTTTCACAGGACTGAACAAAACGGATGCAAGCTGCGCTTCATATCACTGGTAATACCATCCAGGTCGGTTGCTGTGTACGGTTCTGAAAACAGAAGGAAGCCAGGCACTGCCCGACAGCACTCCACACATGAGCAAGGCCCAGAGCCTTGGCAGGGGCACAGCCACCTATTACTATTCGGTTACTATTCCGAATAGATTACGAAGCCGCCTTGGCCCATCACAGCACATTTGTACACTATGAGTTGCTCAACCTTCTCCTTGGGGTTTCTGGTGTTCCTTAAAGCAATTTAACTTCTATCAGTGTACATATTCTGTGCCAGAAGCTTGTGCCTTAAGTTAAAGGCAGAAGGCGATCTCACGTCTGTGGTTTAGCACACACCAGGCACTGTGCTAATTTCATAGTTTATTCAATTCATAGATTAAAGCAGCATTATCGTGGAGGTAGATGTGAGTCGTTAGTGCAAGTATACGATAAACCCAATTTTAATTAAGTCAAGTGATCAACAGATGACTTTCTAAACAGGAAACAGGGAACTCTGCTTTTAACTTACGCTCCTTAATTTAACACCAAGGTGCCCGTACAACTGATACTGTAGAGATCGTAGTTTTTAATTTCGTGGGCTCCTGAGCAGAAACCTTAAAGGACAGAGAATGAACTAAATTTGTATCAAATAGGAAAGCTAAAAGATTGGGAAACTCTTAATTAACCTCTGTAGATTTTCCAATCTAAATATGAAATTGCATTGTTTCATGTTATCACCAGCAGCTCCAAATGAAGTCTTATGAGGAATGGAGCAGAGCTTCTCCAAGTGTGCTCTGGGCCAGTAGCATTAACATCCCCCGTGTCTTGTGAGAAAAAGCGAATCCTTGCAAGCAGGGATGAGCACGAGAAGGCAGTGCCACCAGTACTGTCCTCACCTGCTGTGGTTCCCCAAGGCTTGGCTTTCTGAAACAGACTTAACGAAACTGGATGAGAAAGGACTATATCATATTAACCCCAACAAGTCATGGTCCACTGATACGATGACTCACACTTAAATCTAAGCTTGTCAAAGAAATTTTTTTTTAAAGATTTATTTATTTATGCATATAAGCACTGGGGTACAGGCCAGAGTCACGGGAGGTGAGAGGATTCACCAGAAACAGAGTGGGGAGCAGAACAGGCAGACTGACTGAAACACACTGCTGAGGGGAGCAGCGGGCACAGCAGGAGAGGTCTGCTGCACCATGTGGGTCCCCTCCCTGGCCGGCAGCAGGGATCGAACTCGTGCTGCAGCGCTGCATTTTGCTTCATAGCATGTTGCTTAACCCACTGCACCAGCAGGGAGGCCCCCTTGTCAAAGAAATTTAACATGATTTTGTTTCAATACCACATTAAGGACCAAAATGAACACCAGTCCAACATGCTCTCTGCACGTAGGTTTTTATTTGGGGATGTGAATGAACTAATGGTTGCTGAGCCTCTTGCACTGGGAGGTCAACAAGCCATAGTGACTGAGCAGTAGAAAAGGGTGCCCGACTTGGGACTCTTAGTTATAAACAGGAATAGAAACTAATACTACTGCTTTGTTGAAGAGTTTCTGCACTATTGAGAAACACTGAAGAGAGACATTTTCAAGAACACTGCAATTTCATCCCAGAAATGTGCTTGAGAGAAGTACACCTGTATGTGTACCAGGTACAGTGAGGTCCCACCAGCAGGATTATTTGTAGGAACCTCAAGATACAAACACTCCTCCTGGCTACGAATAGGACACTAAATAAAGAGATGAGGTGCATAGTTTAAACAGTATAGTGGGTAAATCAACACAAATACAAACAGTATGGATTTTGTAAGAAAGGATGATAGTAAGAAAAGAAGAAGAGAATATCTACAGTATAATACCACCTTTAAAAAGTAGGCAAAACTATACTATTGAGAAACAGATAAATACAAAGGTTTTTTAAAAAATATATCTTTACCATAAGGTTAAAGGTAGCTGTTATCTCTAGGGAGAAGATTTGGCACAATCAGGTAGTAAAGTGGGTGAGAGTAACAGCTTCTAGAGGACCAGCAATGCACTATTTTTTGATCCTCTTGAACAAGTACTTATTAAATGAAAATATTTTGAAAGGTAGTAAAATTGATGTTCTAAGACCTGCTGTGACTGCTTACTAGTCAGGTGCACTGGCATTTACATCTTCACATATTGCTCCCATCTTGTCTTCCTCATCCCGTTCCTTTCTACTATTCTGGAACACCAATTACAAGTATGTTATACCTTTCACCTGGTCCTGTAAATCTTAGTTCTACTTCTGTAACAGAATACTAATAACTGGTTTTTAAACAACAGAAATGTACTCCTTCTAGTTCTGGAGGCTGGAAAGCCCAAGATCAAGGAGTTGGAGATTAGGTGTCTAGGGAGGGCTTGCTTTTTGGTTCACAGGTAGCTATTTTCTCATTGTGTCCTAAAATGGAAAAAGGAGGTAGAGTTCTCTTTCATGAAGGCATTAACCATTCACCAAAGCTCCATTATCATGACTTAGTAGATTTTTAAAAGCCCTATCTTTTAATACTGCATTGGGCATTAGGCTTTAGTAGATTAATTTTGGGGGCAAGAGCATAAAGCTTCAGTCACAGCAAAATTTCTAATGCTCCTACTATCACTTCCAGCAGATCATAGTCACTAGAAGTGAGACATGAAGAGTCATCCACATTGAAGGTGAAGCCATCAGGATCCGCCCTTTGAAGGCAGAACGGTATCAAAGAATTTGCCTATTTCTTTTTAAGCCATCCCAGGTACTACACTCATTAAAATGTTCTGTCTCCAGACTAAAATGTAACACAACTCAGTTCTGTACTTTCTTTTCAGTTTCGAAAACTAGGCACTCAACCTCCCCACCTTCTCCCCAGCTCCACTGACACCTAAGTTCCACCTCTTTGCTTCCTTCATACTATGCACATTTTCCTACCTTTCCCTTTTTCAAGTACTGTAATTATTTGGTGTAATTTCTCCCTGATGAATACAATGTTAACTTCAATTTTCTAATATTAGATCAATTCATACTATCTTCTTTTGACTATTTCTCAAAGGAATGATTTTTTTATTCTAATAGTTTTTGAACCAGGGGTTCTTAAGAATTATTGATTAGTACAATCCATTCATTTCACCCCTTATTTGAGGAAGCCCTTTTGTAAGTATCTGAGGGCAACTAATAGAAAGCCTCTCAGTGCTTGAATTATTATTATTATTATTATTTTATTAACATTATTTTTATTCTGGGTTTTAGGCTCTCTGCTTGAATTATAATACCTGTAAGTACAAGAACCTGATTTAACTCCACATCTCCACTGGGCTCAGAGCAGGTATGGAGTAGGCGTTAGAGTCCCACTGACTACTGGAACTACTTTCTCATAAGTCATATATTTACTTATGAACTCCAATTCTGTCTCTTCCACTACTGACTTCCTTAGATAATTCTTACAACTCATACTTTGGCAATTTCTGTGAGCAACAGGAGAATACCTTTAGCCAAGAAAAACAAAGACTATCTTCTCTTTGATACTATTTCCACAGTTTTACCAATTTGATCCACTGCTTCAAATATTTGCCCCAAAGCATTTCTGTGTTTTTAGAAAACAGATGCCCTGGTCCTATATTCTCCTCCACTCAAGATTTAATCGCTATTTTCTTGCATGTGGAAGACCATGCTAAGAACAGTCTTTGGTGTCCTTTATTTCTCCTTTCATCTATCTAAATGTTTCAGTACTGTAACTTATTCTAAGCACATAGCTGTGAGGCAATATGAAAGAAAGAAGGAACTTGATCCCACAGTCATAATTCTTAAATAACCTTAAAACTTCTAGATGTTTCACTTTGGACCTTATGGGAAAGTTTTCAATAGAAAGAAATGTCCTTTGTGCAGTTTACCAAGTCTGCTTGGTGGATTTTAGACCAACTTCTGGTTTAGTTGGTCTTTAAGTATCAACCTTGTAATTTACACCAACCATTTACACTCACTCTACCCCAAGGAGAGGTCATCTTGTTGGTGTCTTATCAAAAGCTGTATCATTCTTGCCCTTTAGTTTGGTAAATGGATATTATTCTTTTGGGTTTAAGACAGGTATTCTTTTGTCCATAAAAGTGGATACTTTACCAAAAATATCTGAGAATCAGTGAATTAGAGGCAAACTATATTCCACTGATCAATATCCTCTCTGTTCTCATCTCAAAAAAGCCCTTCAATTTTATCATTCTGTAACATCACCTCTCCTTAGTTGTCAATCAGAATTGACTCTGTTTATACTTATGCCACAGCTGTCAATTGATTTTACTTATCCTTTGTTTTATCAGATCATCTTCTCATCACTAAGCATGACCAGTCTCACTGGTATTTTCTACTCTCCTATAAAAGGATCTCTGAAATACTTACTTCACAGGCCTAAAACCAATCCATAACAAGAACAATTATCATCATTCTCATTAGCTTTTAAATTTACTTTTTATAGCCTTCAAAGCTTTTACTATTCGTTTTCAAATTAGTATTTGTGTGTGTGTGTACTCCTTCCTGCCTCCCAAAATATAGTTCCAAAAGTCAAATGTGAACAGAGTAGAGACTTCTGGAGTATTGTCTTTAATTTTTATATTTTTTGGTCTTTTGAACTTGTCATGCCTGCCTGGTCAATAACCGATTTTCAATAATTCAAGTAAGAATTTTACCACACAACAGGCAGTACTACTTAAGCAATTTCATATGCCACACTCTGGGGTTCTCAAGTTTGAGGATTAGATCCACTGTGAGGGCTTGTTAAAACTGAGGCTTCAGGGCACACTTCAGAGACTGAGACTCAGCAGGTCCAGGTAGAGCTAATAATTTGTATTTCTAGTTAAGTTCTGTGGTGACACTGATGCTGCTGGCCCAGGACACCTGCTGAATATTACAGCCATGGAGTCTGAGGTGTCCTCACATTCATTTGCAGAACTACCTATGCTTCATTCTGTTCCATTGACTATTAGAAAATTGGACTTTTCAAAAAGCTAGAACAGAATAAGTAGGAATAAGGGTGAACAGGTCAACCTGCATATAATTTCACTATTAGTTACTATTCACCAAACTGCTCTCTATGTTTATAAACTCTCGGGTAACCATTTCTACTCTGTGCTGCTCTTCTCTGGGCTACCCATTCTATGTACGAACTACTGAGATCTCTGAGAAACATCCCCTAGATTAGAAGGTTATGTGTTGCTGCAAGTCAAATCCCACAACGAACCACATTATAATCATTTAGGATGGTTGTGAAGGGGTAAAGAAAACCAAAATCGGGGGGAGCAGAGGGTAATTGGTGAGGATGTGGAGAAACCGGAACCCTTGTGCGCTGATGGTGGGAATGTTAAATGGTGCAGCTGTCATGGAAAAGATGGCAGTTCCTAAAAAAGGTTAAATGCTGAGTTATCATCTGATACACAATCCACTTTTGGATATATGCCTAAAAGAAATGGTGGCAGGAGCTTGAACTGTTATTTATACATGCCCATTCATAGCAAGGCTATTAAAAATAGCCAAAAAGTGAAAGCAACCTTAGTATTCATTGACAGCTGACAGATAAATGATTTAAAAAAAAAAAAAAGTGGCATGTCCATAAAGGGATCTCATTCATCCTTAAAAAGGAATGAAATTCTGACACATGCTAAAGTGTGGATAAACCTTGAGGACAGTATGCTATGTGATATAAGTCAGTCATGAAAGGACAAACACTGTATGGCTGTGGTCATGTGAAGTGCTCAGTGTAGCTGAATTTATACAGACACAAAGCAGAAAGCTGCCACGGGCTGGGGGAGGGGAAGCGGGACGTTAGTATGTAATGGTGTTCTAATTAGAAAGATGGAAAGTCCTGGAAAGGGAGGGTGGTGAGTGTTACACAAAAGTGATTGGCCTTAACCCCACTGGACTTGACACTTAAAAACAGTTCAAACGGCAAATCACATGCTAAGTATATCTTGCCTGCATTTTTTGCCTACATTTATGTTCTAGTCTAAAGATGAAATTCCGGTGAAGAGATGAGAACTCTGACAGAGGAAACCAAAACATCAGGGTGGGAGGCCCAAGCTCTGCCTGTCCAGGAGCAGCCTGAGTGGCCAGGCCCCTGGAGGGGCTGGCAAGGGGCTGCTGGGTGCAGAGCTCCAGGGCAACACCTTTTGTGAGGGCCCAGGGTGATACACAGAGCTTACTACTGTCTGCAGGTCCCCCGGGACACTTAGTAACTCCAGCTAATGACTTTTCCTAGCAGGCATGTGACAGTTAGAGACAAGGCTCAAACGTGGCTCCTGAGAAAAGAATTTTCTTCCTCTCTGAGCAAAGGTCAAGCAACATTTATGCCCCCACTTTTACTATGAGCCATTCTTCTCTTGACTTTTTAAAAATACTATGATGATACTGACTGGTCCTACCCAGTCTCCAGGAATATCTGAATGTTGGTAATATTGGGAAAAAATACTTTAGAAACCATCTCTGTTGGGCAAGCACTGTCTTTGCACACATCTTTAGAACAAAATGTAAACACTTCTTTGGTGAAGTCCTTCCACACCTTGTGTTGATACTTTCAAAGGATGCCTGGTCAAGATCCCTGGCAGGGGACACAGGGGCCGCTTTTTAAGAAGAAAAGGGAACTTACTTTCCAGGAGCTTGCCTGCACACAAGCATGTCTACCGAGCATTGATCAGAAGCAAATGTAGCACATGTCATCTGTCCAGGTTCCATAACACCGTGCACTGCACAAGTTTTAGCTTAATAGACTGCTCTCTGTTTTACTTTCCACATATCTCACGGGGGCTGAGGAGGGGAGGAGTTTAGTGCTATCCCCTTTTACATGTAATAACATAGAAATGAACATCACCCAAAGCCCATGATGGCTTTGAGGCTGAAATACCAAGATTCTCGGTTGTTTTCTCTATTACTGAAAGCCTTTCATAAAGAGCTGTAATTTTCACCTGTAAGTATGCTTATAATTCTTGAAAACATAATGTGAATCAGAAATGGGGTTTGGATAACCACTAAAGAAATGTATTCAAAAACCCATTAAGAATGCAAAGTGCTGTCTCCAAATGAGCAGTAAAAGCATCACCAAGTATTATGCTAGGAATGCAAAATTTTATGTCCCAACCCTCGCATCAGAAACTTCGTGGGAAGCACCCAGCAATCTGTAGTATACCAAGCTCTTGAGGGGATTCTGATACATACTACAGTGTGGCCATGAGTTAGTCAGAGAGATAGAATGATGAAACTGGTGGAAGTTTTGGTTAAAAACTGTGATTTCTATAACAAATAAGTTTAAAAAAGGCAAGGAACTATGCTAATTATTTTATTCTATTTCTTCTTGGCCAGACTTTGAATAGATTTGAAAAATAAAAGAGCAAGGGAAGAACACACATGGACTATTAATGGGCCAATATGTGCATTAAATTGTCTTTTTTCTCTATCTGAAACAAATGTGCTGTATGACCAAAAAAAAAATAGTATCAAAATACTACTGTGATATAAATATAAGGAAACAAGTGATCTTTTAGGGGATTTTTTAACATCTGATGATGGGAAAATGGTTCCCTAAGCATGACTGATGTTACATGGTTAAATGACTTCTACAGACCTCATCTGAATTAGGAAGCTGTCACTTTCTGAATCACCTTCCCAAAGATGGGAGAATGTAACAATTGAGAAAATGAAATACAGAATATTTACACAGTTTACCAGAAATCCAGTTACAGGTTATTCTTAATTGTGAATATAAATCTTTTAATCTTATCCATAGAGTAAGTGTGGACAATTATGTAAGAGTTTATGATGAGCTTTCAGGGGCCAGGTGGGAGTTTTGCATTTTCCAGATTCAATGAACTATGGATGAGCAGGTGGCAGTATGGTAATTAAATATGTAGAATAAGAGATGATGTTGTTTCATCTTTAGCTGCTAAGGATAAGTGACAACTACAGACAGGAGAAGAGGGTAAGGGAAGAAGAGAGAGAAGCTGTAAGAAAGAACAAATGTAGATACAGAGATCTGGGACACGAAAGAGACCCAATAAGCTCATTTTTTCATTCACTCAGTGATAAAATGAAATACCCAGTATTCTGAAATACCCTCTCCCTCGGTATGAGTATCATAGGATGTGGCGTTTTGTTGGTGTTTTTCCTGAAATATGCACCGCTCCTGGAAAAAGCAGATTTCCTAGGATTAGAATTGGATATATTTTTATTTTTTAGAACAGAAAAATACTAAATATTTTTAAATGTAAAATACTCGAAAGTAAGAGTTTAACTTATTTATACTGGACTGAGGATATTTTTTAAATGCTAAACATCTTGAAGATGCACTATAAAAAAACCACTGCACTTATTTAGAAGTCCGGTGTCCTGTGGTAACCTCAATCAAAGGAAAGGCCCAGCAAAAGGAAAGAAGAAGGAAATTAAATGAAGATGTTTCTGCGTCCTGTGCTGGAAGGATGACCCCATCAGAAACCTCTGTCCTCACACAACACCACGTCTGTTAGACATGAACTGAAGGGCTCAAGCTGACCTTGCGGTGGCTTTGAAAGCCAGGCTCACATTTTAGAAATGCTAAAATGAACAGGAAAAATAACAAAAAAAAGAGAAAAGGAGACACTGGTAAGAGGCAAAGGCTATGTATGTGGTAGGAAAGGAATCAGGGGTAGATCTGTCCATTGGACAGTCCTCACCAGTTCCAGATGCCAGCTGACAACGACATGGTTAGAAGCAAGAGAAACAGCAAAGCTGGCTTAACTTCTGCTCTCAGAAGAGAGCATGGCGCCTGAGAGTCCCCTGCAGCAGTCCTGAACCAGGCAGGCACAACAGCAACAAACACCGCACAAGGAAAACAGCCCTGTGCACCAACAGCCCACACAGTGGTGGGTCTTCGGACTAAGCCAGCACACAGCACGCAGAGCTGATGGCAAACTTCCTTCCACACCCACACACCTAGAATCAAAGGCCCCTGGAACATGATTCAGATAAAGCAGGTGTCTCTCTCGATCCAAGTGGAACTGGACCCTGAGCTCAGACCTTCTGCATGTACTTGTCTCACAGAAAAGCAATAGGTCTTCTGTGAGGCCAGCAACTTGGAGGGTACTTTCCTCATCTATGCTTTTTCCCAGGACTGTCTACTTCTCCCCACGCCCTAGTAAGAAAGAATAATGAACGGGGCAGAAGGCTCCCACACAGTGGGACTGCCTTAGCATCTCCTTGTGAAGGAGGCAAACTTCAAACTCAGAATTTCTAAATCAAGATTATACTTTCTGACTATGAATTATAACTATCCTGTAAGCACCTTGGACTGGTCACTTTATATTGCAACTGGTTTTCCAGTTTCTTAGGTTCTGCGTAAAGAGTTAAAAGTGCTACTGAACCTAATTCTCTTAAGTGTCAACATGATCTAAAGGGAGCTATGCGCAGAGTTTACGTCACATGAGAACAATTTGATGTGATGTCTTGCCAGAAACGATAAACTCTAGAGGCTGGATAAGGAAATCTCAGCGTTCAGATTTCAGGTGCAGTTAACATTTAGGCCCGCGTGCTTGCCCCAGCACATCCAAGGCGGCCACTAACGCTTGAGTTGCTGACACTGTACAGGAGTCTGGTTTCCTCTATCCTGATGCTCCTTTCCCTCAATGAACAGATCACAGCTGCCTCGCAGCAGGAGAAACACTCTTGTTACCTTGGCTCTCTCTTAGGACAGTGAATAGGAGCTTTGAAAACACACTTAGTAGTGTGTTACAAACCTTCTTAGAAAACAACTATAGTACAAAGCACATGCTTACTAGTTTTATAGCTGGCATTAAAAAAAATTAAACTGAACTAGGCTATAACCAAGACAGTGTAATCATAAACTACTCTTAGTACTCATTTTGGGGGGCCTGACAACGTGGAAGAAGTGTTTGCAGAGGTCTATAAAAATGGATGAACACACAAAAAGGCTACCTTGGGACGTACTGGCTCAGTTATTGCAGACAGAATCAGCCACACATGCGAAACACAAACCCCAAATTTGTCTATGCTGGAAATGGATCTGCTGCAAGTCAAGTGGCCTCAGACATCCCATTCAGTCCACACACACAAACTCATCTCTCTCGAGAACAGTCTTTTTCTTTTCTGTTCTGTTCACAAGTGCTTTAAAAGCTTCTCAGTGATGAAAGTGGTGCGGCTCTAGGCAGAGATGACCTTGGGATTATATGGTTTAAAAAGAAAACAAACCAAGTAACAAAAGGTTGGGTAAGAAGCCAGGCGCCCGTCTGGCTGAGAACATTTGCTGTGCCTCCCACCTAGAGAGAAGCAAAGTCAACTGCAAGGGCCCAGGAGGGTCATTAACAGAATGGGAACATGGGAGAAAAATGTGTTTTGAGTTATTAGAATAGAAAAGGGGTAATCACAGTTAAGAGTCAGGACAAGCTTCAGCAGCTAAAAAACATTTTACTTACCCTCCCATCTGTAAGAACACATCTTCAGGAGAATAACGGCAACTGTCCACAGGTAAGTGTTACATTGAAAGCAAATCTAAGTATGCCACCAAGCAACAACCTGATACAGGTCATACAGAAGAATGGGGTTTCTGGAACTTAATATAAAGCCCAAATATCTTTATGATATTTCAAATGTATTCACAGAATATGAAATGGGAATAGCATGCAAGAACCAAGTGTACTCCCCTTTTTCCTCGCTCACCTCTCCCCCTGCCCCCCACCCCCCCCCCGCACACACATAATTTTCTCCTAAAGTTCTCAGCATAGGCCGGCCTGGAGACCCAAAGGCACTTACCGAAGACTCGCTGTCCCTAATGAGGAAATCACCCTCGACGCCCCTTTCGTTGAGGGCGCACTCGGCCTGGTGCCGCGTCACGTTCCCGTAGTACCACTCTCTGCCCGCAAACCGCCCGGTGCACGCTGGCCCCGTGTAGCTTATCTGTGGGGTGTGTGATGGGTGCAGGGCAGGCCCGTCACTTAGGACCACCACGTAGTTTTTGGGGACAAGGCCGACCTGTCCTCGGGCATTTTTGCATTTCCACCACTCTGGGTCATTTTCAGGTTTCTCAATCACTTCCATGGTCTCTCCCTTCTCAAAATTGAGCTCTTCCTCGGTGACTGAGCTGAAGGGGTACAGCGTCTGAACCACATGCAGGACCCGCCCCCCCTGGCCATTGCTCATGGAGGCGCCCTTGCGCAGACTTAGAAAGCTGGGGGACTCGGCGGCCGCCTCATCCACCTCCTCCAGGACATAGTTGGAGGGAAACCAGCCAATCTGGCCATTGTAGCTGCCTCGCCACCAGCCGTCGCTGCACTTCTCCATAACGGTGACACGCGATCCCTTCACCAGGGACAGCTCATCCTCCCTCTCAGCCACATAGGCGAACTTGACAAAGGCTGGGATATTGAGGTCGTAGATGCGGTCGGCGCCGCCCCCGTTGGCGGGGTACTCAGCGTCGGTGCTGGGAGTCGGCGATGCATCCCGTGCGCTCGTCTTCCTCTTTGTCTTGCCCAGGCCTGTGGAGACACAGCAAGGGCTCAGTGGGCAAGAAGCATTAGAAGGGGCAACCTGACTTGTAGACCAGGCACCTGGAATTCTGACATGACTTCCCCATCCACAGAATATAAACATAAACATCATGTTTATATGATGGCATAACATCATATACATAAACATCATGTATATGATAAACATCATGGTTACCAACTACAGTCATTACAGAAAAAAAATGTTCAGTTTTGTGCAGTTATGGAGAGTGGCTAAAAGTTGAAAAATTTTACATAGATTTTTTACTCTTAAAAATATTCTAGGGCCTCCCTGGTGGCACAGTGGGTTAAGCAACAGACTATGAAGCAAACCGCAGCCACTGCAGCACGAGTTTGATCCCTGCTGCCGGCCAGTGGGGGGACCCACATGGTGCAGCAGACCTCTCCTGCTGTGCCCGCTGCTCCCCTCAGCAGTGTGCTTCCGTTGATCTGCCTGTTCTGCTCCCTGCTCTCTGGTGAATCCTCTCACCACCCCCACACCTCTGGCCTGTACCCCAGTGCTTGTATGCATAAATACATAAATCTTTTAAAAAAAAAAGTATTCTAGAGTAGGGCCTCCCTGGTGGCGCAGTGGGTTGAGCAACACACTAGGAAGCAAACTGCAGCCACTGCAGCATGAGTTTAATCCCTGCCGCTGGCCAGGGAGGGGACCCACATGGCGTAGGAGACCTCTCCTGCCTGGCCCACTGCTGCCGTCAAGGCAGTGTGTTTCAGTTGGTCTGCCTGTTCTGCTCCCCACTCTGCCTGGTGAATCCTCTCACTTCCCACAACTCTAGTCTGTACCCCGGCTCTTGTATGCATAAATAAATAAATCTTAAAAAAAATATTCTAGAGTACCAGCAACACAAAAGACAAAATACTGAAAAGCTAAGCTGCTAAAACAATGATATACTTTTACAAGGTATGAAGGCTAAGACAAATTGTCTTTTGCATTCTTGTAGTGGGCTGCAAGTGGGATGAAAGAATGCAAAGATCCCTTCTAACAGTACTGCTGGGTCAGGTCTGCTGCCCTGCTCCATCAGGCCTTCAACTGGTCCCAGTATCCTGGAAAGGTGGTTGGTGCCCTAAGTATAGCATCCCCTGCCACCCTTCTTCTCTTCTTGAAATTCTTTTCTTTCAAAACTGCAGACATTTCCCATAGAAGGTTGTAATAGGTGAATTGGGGAAAATTAGATATGCTAACTACAAGGCAGAAATTTTCATAGTGATTCAAAACCCACTACTGGATTATAAAAATCAATGTAATGGAGTGTGACCAGCCTACATGGGTGATTGGCTTTTTAAAGGGATAAAATAGAAAATCTTAGTGAGCATCAACATAGCAAAGACATGGCAGCTTCTATTACATGTGTGTCAGTGCTGAGTTGTAATATGAAACATTTCTTTTTATGTATGAGGAAAATGGTTTTAAAACCCCTGACATATAAATACTTTAGCCTGGTTAAAACGCCAGAACTTTCGTGAGAAGTGAGCCTCGGGTAAGAAAGCACAACAGCCCCCTGAACTGGTGGGGCTGGCCATGCTTCTCAGTCTCTCCTGAAAGGTGGCTACTCACCTACAATTCCTGCTTCATCCTCTTATCTTAGTCAACACAGGAATCTGGATGGGACTGAAACTGTAGCTGTTTGTAAATTTTTTTTCCTTCAAAAAAGATTTTATTTATTTATGCACACAAAAGCTGGGGTGTAGGCCAGAGGTGTAGGGGATGAGAGGATTCAGCAGAGTCAGAGTGGGGAACAGAACAGGTGGATCTACTGAAATACACTGGTGAGGGGAGAAGGAGGTGAGACAGGAGAGGTCTGCTGTGCCATGTGGGTCAGCTCCCTGACCAGGGATTGAATTCATGATGCAGTGGTTGGCAATAGTTGATAGTGCTGAGACTTAGCCCCTTGAGCCACCAGGAAGGTCCCCAAACCAAAGCACTTGTACGGATAACTTGTACTCTTTCCCCTTTATTCCTTCAATTGGAGGACACTTCCCTTGCCCAGCAGGCAGGCAGGTCAAAGGGGATTAAAAATGCTGTATCACACTCATCTTCTATGCAGAGGACTGCCTTGTCGAATCTAGAACCCCACCTCAGCATCACCAGTCAGAAAAGGGTGCATATGGATTTTCATATGAATGCACCAACTCTTTAGTGGATTCTGTTGTTTCTTTTCTTTTTTTTTACCATTTCACTTAGGTACATGGGAAATACAACCAGGGTGTTGGACCAAGTTGAAAATGAAAGAATTAACTTGCTTTACATGAAAACTTTCACCTCTTCATCTTAGAAATAAATCCTTGCACATCGTTTCAAACAGAATGATTTAACTACACCACGAGAGAAAGGGCAGAACCTCATGTTCCGAAGGCAGACTGACTGTGGAAGTGAAGTCTGTGCAGGCACAGAGCTCACGGCCTGGTCAGTGCCTACTCAGCAAAAACAGGGCAGAGTGTGGGGTTTACTGGCAACAGGGACTGTAAGACATAACATTTAGAAATAACTTCTTAATAGATCTTTTCAAATTTGTGAGATCCAAAAGCTACTTAGGAAATGATTTAAGAGCAGGTTTCAGAACATAAAGGTGTCAGGATTCACAGAAAGGACACTGGAATTTAGTCTTTATAATAAATTGTTGAAGATATTTTGCAATTGATTGCATATGAATATATAAATTTGATGACTTTTTTTTCAAACACAAAATAATTTAAATAAATTACTTTTTCCATCAAGGTCCTGCCAGGCACCATCTTAGATTTTAGGGAAAGTGAATTAATAAGATATACTCCCTCCATTTCTCTACCAAGACCAAAACATTGTACACAGCAACCATACCTGGACATTAATCCATTTTGCTTTAATGTGATCTAAACAGTTTTTGAGGCAACCAGACAAGGGAGGAATGGGTAATACAGCTGAGTAATCGGGAGGATTTCCAGAGCAAATTGTAGCTGGATTCTTAGACAAGTTACTTAATCTCTATGTCTTAGTTTCTAGCCCATAAAATGTACACACATTTTATGACTCTGTTGACTAGGGTAGACATAACAAGGAATCAGACTAAGGCGTCAATCAACAAAAATTAATTCTCTCATCACTGTGAGGCCTGTAAATCAAGATTAGGGTGTTGCCAGGATGAGTCTCTCTGAAGCCTCTATTTGACTTGTAGGTGGCTGCCTTCCCTCTGCATTTCTATTTTAAAATTTTTGTGTAGAACTGGGGTATAAAGCAGAGGGGTAGGGGGTAAGAGGATTCACCAGGAACAGAGTAGGGAGCAGAGCAGGCAGATTTACTGAAATGCACTGCCGAGGGGAGCAGCGGGTGAGACAGGAGAGGTCTGCTGCGCCATATGCAGGTCAGCTCCCTGGCCGTAGAGGTGATACTGCTGAGACTTAACCCCTATGCCACCAGGGAGGTCCTGTCTGATTTATCTTAACATAATGCCTTCAAGGTCTATCCAAGTCACAAATCACAAGATTTCCTTCCTCCTCATGGCAGAGTACTATTTTACTGTGTGTCTTAATAATGTCACCTTGGATTAGGGCCCATCCTTAAATCCTAACATAACTATCCTCTTTAAGGATCTACATGGAACACAGTCACATCGTGAGATACTGGGGAGGTTAGGAAGTCAACCTATGAATTGAGGGATCTTAATTTCACCCATGACAGGTGCCTAACTTCAGATTCTAAGTATACAGCATAGGAGTGCTCTATGAAATTACTGTTATTACTGACTTAGGACTTTGATTTTTATTTTTTCCCTCAGACAGTATTTCATCAGGGAGCCAAAGTCCTCTTTGAATGTCCTGGACCATGATCCTGCCAGAGCCAGTGGCCACCAAAATAAGAAAGATTGCCTGTTAGGTTTTTGGCAGCTGGGAACATTATTGCATGACAGCAGTGTCATACATAGCTGCTATGGCAGTGCAATTCAAGAGGCAGGTGTCTGGGGATGAACAAGGAGAAACCAAATCTTACTGACATCTACATTGTCATTTTATCCTTGTAACAGTCCTGTGACAAAGCGGATATCCCCACCACTTTTGAAAATAGGGAACTGAGGCAGAAATATATCAGAGAAATGGCACGACACACACTGCACAGTCAGACCCATGCTCCATGACAAGTAAGAGGCACTGTTCTGATAGAGGTGTGATTTCTATGACAAATGCACCATCACTGTACCATGATTTTTATGGGAAATGCTTTCAGGACTCTGAATTGGGGTGTCAAGAATCTATCCTATGACACCTCCCACCACTCACCCTCCCCAATAGTGATGAAACTGTCCTGATTCCAGGAAGTGAAAACTGCCCCTGGGTAAGTAGGTGGAAGTGGGGCTGAAGTTTAGGAAATGAAGATTTAGGATAAGAACTGTATCAAGAGCAACAGGTCACCTAGGACAAGTGACTCAATTGGCTAGGACAAGCTGGAGGGAACATGTGGCAGGACACTTGTAAAAGGAACAATCACACTTGGATGGCTATGAAAGGGGTCTCTGGTTTCCCTTGTTTCCTCTCTTCCTCCCTCTCCTGATTTTGTCCAGTACCCAGAGCCAGTGGGAAGAAATGGGAGATCTTCAGGTGTTGGCAAAACTAGACTCAATTTTCCCCTCCCCATTCACTGCAGAGAATACCTGAAACAGCGAAAAAGCTGCCCATGGGTGGGGGCAGACTTGGGGACAAAGTGTTGTGCATGGTTTAGGACTGAGAGATAAGGGAGAAGGTGACCTTTCTATACGAGGACAATGAAGTAAACTAAACCAAGGTTAGGTTGTCTATAACATGACGACTACGACAGAGCACTCTCCAGGGGGCTCCGTAACCCCTCACTGTTGTCTTACTGTCTGATCCTCACTACTCAAACCTGTGGCAGTCATGTGCTCGCAGGCAGAGGGCTCAAATGTGCAGCGGGCAGTGATCTGTGTGTGTGTCTCACAGAGAGCCTGCCCAGCTCCCGCCCACCCAGGTCACACAGGAGAGACCCTGCTGCAGCCCCAGGCCCTGGTCAACCCGCAGGGTACAGGCTTCCCTCCAAGCAACGTCTCTCATTCAAAGGTAAACTGTTACTTTTAGGGAAAGTGGCAGCCTGGCAGGCCCAGGTTCCCCATTCTCTCTGTGTAAATACTTTTTACACATCTTCTGCTTCATTTCTTTTTCTTTGATTAGTCATGCCACTCACTTCTCCCACTTGAAACAAACATAAAATTTAGATGTTAATGTGTATTTGATTTGAATTTTTCATTTTTTGGGTTTGATTTTAATAAGGAGAATGTGATTTTATTTTTTTTTCCATCTGGGAAATGGGGATAGGCAAATCCTCACACACATTTTGCAAAATTTTAAGAATCTTTACCTACTGTAAGTAAACAGGTACTAGCCAAAATGTAGCAGATCATGTTTTAGAAAAAACTCAAATACACTAAAGGCATTTTTGAATGGTGACCGTTCACCTGGTGTATCTACTTATGCCTTCCCTCTCCCACCAGTTAGAATACAACAGCACTTGCCTTTGAGGCCAGCTCATCTTGTGCCCAATCACAAAATCTTTGGCAGCCTGGGCTGGGGACAGAAGGAATACCCAAGTGCAGGTCCACATGGCCCAGCTGCCTCTGTCACCAATACCCTCTCTCCTGGAGCTGGCACCATGCAAAGCACGCAGGCATGTCCATCACTTTCATGTCAGCCTTCCTGATAAGTCAGGTGTAATAGTGTTTTTTTTTTTTTTCCTTTTAAAAGATTTTATTTATTTATACATACAAGAGCCGCAGTACAGGCCAGAGGTGTACGAGGTAACAGAGACAGAGTGGGGAGCAGAACAGGCAGATTGACTGACATACACTGCGGAGGTGAACAGCAGATGAGGCAGGAGAAGTCTGCTGCACCATGTGCTGGCCAGGGATAGAATTCTGCACTGCAGTGGCTGCAGATGCCCCACAATGTGGTGCTCAACCCCTTTCACCACCAGGGAGGGCCCCTGTATTAGTGTTTGTTGTTTTTTTTTTTAAGCAAGATTTGGGATGACTTCAAATGATGTGCTTTTCTTTCAAATGAATCATAAATCTGACTGACAGAATTTATCTGGGTAGAGGTTTTGCTGCAGAGTACCTAGATAAATCATATTATGGGTGAGACCATCTACAACGTGACCACTAGAAAATCTTTCCAATTGCTGGCAAATGGTAGTCAGTGGGGTTAAGTAACATTTTTTTGCAAAGCAGTGACTTTCTCTATTGCTTGTTCAATAATGTATGAACTGCAGCACCTTGGCATGAAGAAAGAACAAAGAAGGAGTGGAAATTGGCTTTGAAAAAGGGCGAGAGGTTGTTTCCTATAGTGTGTGCTTGGGAGTTACCAAGATTTTGTACAATTAAGATTAGGTTCTGAGGACATCTCCGTTTCCTTAAATCTATACTCATAAATTTGTGGTAGATAAGATCTAGAAGGAATCTTCAGATATCACCTTGCTCGGCTGTCTTCAGGTTGTGGCTATGGAGAGTAAGCCCTGGGTCCCACATGTGCTATGCTAGAGAGCAGTGGGGCAGGAGATCCCACCGCCCTCCCCTTCCCCTGCCCACTGCTCTCTTTGCTCTACCAGCATGTTCTGGGCAGCAGACAGGAGGGCGATCTGCACTGTGCGCACAGACAGACTGGTGACAGGTCTCCAGGCTGAGAAGAGTGGCCTGGGAGGCCTTGTAACAAACTCCTTGACAGAGTCACCTCCACAGCAACCGCTTTTAAGACCAGTAAGCTCATGCAGTGAACTTTATCTGCATTTAATAAGAGCAATAAAATAATAACATGTACACCTTCAGGAACGGTCTTTCTTTGTGAGTACATAGCAACACTTTAAGTGGCAGAGAGCAGAGTTGGATTCAAAGGTAAACTAATCTTTTCAGCTTTTGTGACAATTTTCTGGCATCAAGCTATTGGATCTCTGATCCTGAGTTACATTTTCATTGATGATAATAAGCACATTTTAACTTTCTGGAATAAAATTACATACATTAAAGATTGAGTTCTAATAAAAGCTTGACTATGTCATACATTATTAATGTTAGTGATTTTAAAGTCAAAATCTTTTATATATTCTTTTAAGGTAAAAAGATATTATAACACAACTCTTAAATATGCTCTCACTTTCATCTTCCAGCTAGAGTTGTAGAGATTTAGGATAAAATGTCAAAAAATTTGATAGTTCAGAAATATATTCAAGCCAATTCATTTAGACACAGCAGCCCCAAGTTTTAAGAACTCTATTATCCTAGAGCTTTAAAGCCATTTTATTTTTGCTACTATAGACTTCTTGTTATAGACTTGTAATGTAAACCAGATTTAACAAGAAAATTTCCTTGTACTTATAATGCCATGTATACTGAAAATAGAATCTATTAATTTGTGGGGCTTTCCCCATTACAGTTTCAGGATTTATTATTAAAGTCAGTGAAAAATCACAAAAGATTTTTATTATTAAATGCTCAGGTGATCTAAAAAGATTTGATTAAGGTACAAAATGACTAAAGTAACTTTTTATTAAAAAGTTAGGATATATTTAATGGTTGGCTTCTAATAGCTTTTCATGTTATATCTTCATTTAATTTGTACATAGTTTTTAGATGTGCTGGTATGGTTGAATTTCACTATTTGGAGACTAATCAGTACCAAAATTTATCATCAAAATTTCTGAATATGAAAAGGGAAAATACTCAAATATACTAAAATTAAGGATTTTGGGGGAGGTGCTCATTTTATGTTTTAATCAGTTCAGCACCCTTTATCAGCTCTTGTATTCAACAAAAGCTCTTTCTTCATGTGACTTCAGCTGGACTCCTAGCCCCAGCTCTCCCACCCCCACCGCTGCAGACCAGGGAACACTGGACAGCACCAGCCCACACAGTAGGAGTCCATGCGAAGACTACGAGGCAGAGGTGAGCAGGAATGGGGCAGAGGCAGAGTGAACCTAGAGGACAGGAGTTGAGCCCTGGAATCAGCTACCTTCCCAGTGATGTGGGCCAAACTCCCCCTACCCCAGTTTTTTTTGGCTTTTGCTACTTTTGAGTTGAATTTCTGTCACTTTGGTTACGAATCCTAAAAAAAAAAAAAAAAAAAACCTAAAATTATGCTGCCTCTACTCTCACTCTTCTCCCATCCTCCTTAAGTAAATAAAACTGTTGATCCCATTGATTGAGAAAGAGTGCATTTGGGTGAGTTGACGATAGCACTGTCATAGTTTGGGACCACCTCGCTTTGGGTGTGGGAGTAAGGGCGAGGTGGTGGTGGAAGGACTAACACCCACATTAGCAGCAGGTGCACAGGCCTTGGAGGTCAAGAGAATCTTGGGTTTAAAGTATTTACAATAAGTGCCATCACGAGAAGCTTGAACTGGATGACACAGACAGCAAGTCTAGCCTACCAGTACAATCTGACATGAGCTTTCTGGCGGCTATCAGACTGGACACAGGACAGGACTAACTGCACTCACTGTGGCAGTATCTTTGGCACAGGCTGTCAGAGAAACCCTAAGAGCAGCTCAAGAGTGGGACAGGCTCTTTAGCATAAACAAGGCCAAGTCTGAGTAAAACAGACGAGCACAAACACTATATCTCCTCCGCTTCAGTCAGCATCTCATCTATCCCTTTTGTCACACAGAGGCTCAACTGTGTTACTAAGTGCTGGGCAAGCATGAGCTCTGGAGAGAAGACTGGAAGGCAGAGGAGACAGAAGTTAGGAGGTTTCGGTCTCGGGTCATGGAGTGGAGAGCAAGGGCAGAGGGGTACGCGAGAGGAGACTAGGGAGGCAGCCTGTGTGCCGGCCACAGCCTCTGTCCTAGAACCAGAGACAGAATACTGGGCAGGGCAGGAGCAAAGTCTGTCCAGTTGAGGCTGGCAGAAATGGAAGCAAGAAGCTTGTCAACCTAACTCTCTTCCAAGTGCTGCTGGCACACAGTCCTCTTTTTACCTGTCATTGTGGATTCATGTATAGGAACTGGATATGCTTAAAGAGGAAATCCTCAATTCCGAACCACTTCAGATGTTCTAAACGCAGCCCTTGACAGCCTTCCAGGGCTGCCATGTCTCTTTGGGTACCAACTTCATTTGCATAAAATTGAAATCCTTTGTTGTCGCTGTTGGAGGGCACAGCAGTTCCCATCCATACTCTGAAAGGTCCTGACAGCAAGATGTATCTTTTTGACAAGCAGAATGTGCCAGAAACAGAGCAGGTTAAGGGCTGAAAATTCAGCTGGGCCAAGAACCTTTCTTCCCCTAGTAACTTAAATCAAGTTTTTAAAATTGAAACTCAAGGTCTTCTCCAAAATCTCGATCAATCTGCATCACCCCACCAGACTGCAGGCAATACAGCCCACAGGAAAACACCGTGGGCTTGTGGGCAGCTCCAACACCAGAGAGAAACAAACTTAGTAAGGGCCTTTCCTCAGTACAATGAGATTGATCCCAAAGATCTGCTCAGCATGTGAGGTCACTCCCCGAGAACAGCCTGCCTGCCACCTGGCCCAAGAACACCCACCCCCTCTATGTCAGCAACAGTCCCACTGCACTGCATTTTTCACCTTGAGAAATGCACCCAGACCCAGTCTGTGTACTCAAAAAACACTCAGTTAATAAACTCTACTTCCTATCTCATCACCACTGTTTACATGCACTTCTCAGACCTTCCACATTGACCTCGGCAATGATGCACACATACATCGCCAACACGGCTCACAGATAAATTAGGAGCAGGCTGATACCACAGTTAGCCCAAGGGGATGCCATGCAGCCTCTTTCTTCAAAGCCTGCTTCCTTTTGTTCCTCTTTCAACAAAACTTTGAGACCCCACCACATGCTGGGCACACACATACCTATAAGTCAGCGGCCAGGCTCTAGCCAGACTGTTTTTGAGATATCCAGGAGTTCTTCACCCATCTCCCCTATTTTTCTTCCCCAATCTGGAATAGCATCTAGGAGTCTTAGTTTTATTATTCCCAGGCATCTGATTCTATAATGAAACACTACTTACTGTATGCCGAACAAAATTCCCAAGTTCAATGAAAAGGAGGAAGAAGGAGATTTGTAAGACAGAAGGAGCTGCCATCCCAGAGGCAAACCACATGGACTGGTTAGGTGACGGGTTGAGGGAGGGACAGTGTAACCACCCACCATCCCTCTGCCCTCATATGAGGTTCCTTCTCCAGAGGGTGGATGTGCCAGGAGCCTGCTCACAGGGAGAGGTGTCATAGGCAATGGGCCTATTATCACATAGGTCCTTGTGTTCGAGGCTCTGAACAGGAATTTCCAAGCATGGTTTAAGAAAATCCATTCATATGTAAGCAGTCAGGGAAATAACATGACAAATGTAGAAGTTTGAAAAAAAAAAATGGTTTCAAAGTATAGGCTTTTCAATAAATGTGAAAGTCAAATGGTAACACAGATGCCAATGAAAAGAAGTTTCAAAATGTTTTAATTATAATTTTTAATTAAAAATACATATTTAGTACCTTTCAACACATATACTCAATCCATTAGCACAATCATTTTTGAATATGCAAAAGGGTGTACAAGATTTGGCAAGGATTAGAAATGACATTCTGGTGCATTACTTAAAGTGTCAATCCACTGGCAAAAGTTCAGCATGCATGTGACTTTTCAAGATGGTACCTGCTAAGTAAAGTGGAGCACGATGAACACATGAAGACAAGTACAGCGATGGGCAACACAGGTTCCCCTGTTGTAAAAGGACTGTTGTAGAAAGACTTCAATCAGTTTTTTCAGACCATATTCTAAGTCGAGTTTCTACATCTACTTCTACCTACTTGCTTTTGCCTTTGTCAATTCTGTAGCATCTCTGCCCTCAGTTTTTTCAGGTGTACAGGGACATCAATGGCACTGACCGACAACTGAGGAATGTTCTTGGTGCGGCATCTGGCACACAAGAACCCAAATGATTGCTGTCATTGAATGCATTGCTGTTATGCTATCTTTCTTTTCTGATAAGGGACAGAGGTAGGATCCAGTGATGAAAAGGACACATACTACTTTCTTAACAGAGATGAACCTGCTTTTTCCCTGCAGGTCTCATCTCATTGCTGCCCTATGGGTCAAAAGCAGTTAAAACACCTGGACCCCTGTAAGAGTCACAAAGCAAATGTGTAATCAGTGCAAAATGAACCTTCATGCAGACAGTAAAAAAAAGGAACCCATTTTTCCACATATGGATGGGCAGAAAGGCTGAATGGGTCAAATCTGATCATTAAGATGTGAGCTCACTATATATTAATAGCTTATAGGTTGCTTCACCTGCCTGTGCTCTAGAGAACTCTGATGGGACTGGGCCCCTGCCACCTGTCATTGTGCATCTGTGGCTTTCAGGAATAGCACCCAGTCTGAGCCTCAGCGGCTACTCTGAGAACTCAAAGGCCTATTACTAATTCATACCCACTTGTAAATGTTCCAAGTTAGTCAATTTTTATACGCCTTGAAAAATCAGAAACCCCATAACAAATCAAGCAAGGTTCCTTGCAAACAGCAGTAAGAGGACAGCTGCTTCCACGAGGAACTGTAGTCGACCCCAGCCTTAAAAACTTACAAAGAACTGTCCCCCCACCCCAGGTGGTTTTCCTGGCTGGGGACAACTGGGGTGGGGGAGTCCAAAAGTAGAGAGAGGAGAGTAATGAAGAGAAGCTTGGAGGAGATGATCATGGGACCGACTTCCAGACAAAAGACGACCAGAGTAAAAAAGACTGATGTGCAGAACAACTCCCAGCCTGCTGCAAACTGGCCTTTAAGTCCACCAACTGGACCCTGACCTAAATGGACCAGGCAGGAGTGGTACAGATACTCAATGTCCTCTCATACAGAGAGCAGGGTAACTGCCGGACAGAGGACTCAACAGGAGCCAAGGCCCTCCAAAGGAGATCCCGGTGACAGATCACTGTCACCCAAGGGACTCAGCAGTCACCATGGCTGTGCATGTTGGTAAACAAGTACTTCTCTGGACCCCACGCCTGTCCCCAGGGACAGACACTAAAATATAACAGAGAAAAGGAACATTTGAAACATATGGACAGGGTCTAAAAATGAGAACATGCCATATGGGGAAACAGAAACACGGTAAAAAGACTTTAATTCTGAGTCATTTTTAGTTCATGTTTCTCTATGCTAAATCTGAAGGCATCCACTTGAGTAACACTTTAGTCAAAAAGGGTGTTCTGAAACGAATAGAAAATAAATGACTAAATAAATAAATAAGGTAAAGAATAGAACCACAAACAGGCAAACAAAATGGCAAAGATGAATACCAGGGTATCAAT
>JAGFMF010012281.1:5219827-5271283 GCA_019455555.1 Galemys pyrenaicus | reverse complement strand
GGACTGAGGTGATGGTGCACTGGTGAGATGGTGATGGGGAATACATGGGGAATACAATTAATGGCAAGTATATGTAAATTTTAAAATATTTTAATAAAAGAAAAAAAAATGAAAAAAAAAAAAGGGTGTTCTGTGTTCTTCAGAAAACTGAAGCAAAGAACAATAATTTTAATAAGAAACAACCAAGACACCAGTTGCTGGGAGATGCTTTAGCTGGTGTTCTTGGCATTCCTTAGGATACAGGGATACCATCTGGTCCAGCAGAGAACAATTTGGGGTCCATGCACCCACATGTAACCACACACCTGCTTCTCCTGAATTTTCTAAGGTGCAAGAAAAGACTCCTTATTCCCATGGTCTCTCCTGGCTTTCCTCCCATCAGCATTCTTCTGAACAAGTTCTCTGTATTTGTTCTTCCTCCTACTAATCTTTTATGACTTATTTTACAGCTTTATTCTAAGTTCTTAGGAATTATGTTATATAAAAATAAATCTGATTATTTTGGGTGGCTGGCACCACAATTACATGGCAGTATCTATACAACGTGGGCAATGCATTTGGCAGGTCATTTCTATGGTGAATAATCTTGTTAAAAGAATTCTAAATTATAGTGTGTTATATTTAGTTCATATTCATATAATGGTAGATTATACAACAGAGACCAAAAAGATAAATATGAAATGCTACATGCAATTCGGACATCCCACAAAGTCCCTGTTTTAATATGGTGAAGAGGTAGTTTGTTGGGGAAGTTGAATGTTTAAAAACAAGTTGAGATATCTAAATTTTCTTTTCACATGTTACATACTGAAGGATGTTTTCCTTAGAGAGTGGCTTTACTTAGGAAGCATGTTTAAAGTGACAGAATAACTTAGAATGATTAACAGCAATTTTATTATTCTTTTTTTTAAGTCTTTTAAAAATTTTTTATTTTTGCATAGAACTGTGGTACAGGTTGCGCGATTGTGGGGGGGCTGCGATGAGAGGATTCACCAGAGACAGAGTGGGGAGCAGAACAGGTTGATTTACTGAAACACACTGCTAAGGGGAGCAGTGGGAGAGACAGGAGTGATCTGCTGTGCCATATTTGGGTTAGCTCCCTGGCCAGGGATTGACCTCAGGCTATAGTTGTAATAGTGCTAAGACTTAACCCCTTCGCCATCAGGAAAGCCCTGATTTTCTTACTCTTTCTCTAAGTTCATACCCAGAGAACAACTATTTCTAAGAAAAATGCATGTAAAGAATCAGCTTATCCTCCTACATGGTTTATAGAATAAACGAAATACATGAGGATCCCAACCTGTGATGGGTTGGGAAGTAGATACCAAACCCACTCAGCAGCCATCTTTTCTGGCTGTGCCACCATCAGGTGCCTGGAGAAAGAAAGCTTGCTATTTTCTGCGGCAAACTGAATTGTGGCAGAAAGTACTGACAAATGGCAAGAAGCCATCTATGCAAGGTGGCTTTGACTATAGTATATGTGTAAATATGGGATAATAGATATAAAAGTTAACAGTGATTATCTCTGGGTGACGAGGTCACAGGTGATTTACTCTTTAATATTATCCCCCGTCCCTAGTAAGCATCCCTGTCTTCAATGAGTAGCTTCATAAAATATAGGCATTTCTGCGATGACAACTCTGGGGCACACCTGTGTGCACAAGTCCGTGTCATACACAGCAGTGGGACGTCAAGATGGCTGAAGCATTATGCATGTCTGCTGCTGACACAAAATCAACTTACAAAAAAACTTACAGAAGAATCAACTTTTATATCTATTATCCCACATTTACACACATACTATGTTCCTGTGACGTCCAGCTTCTGAATCACTTTAATTGATGGCTCTTGTTCAACTCATCATTAAGGAACCAGGCAATGTTATTAATAAGCGAATCCCCTGGGACCAAGGGTAAAACAATGCCCACCAGCACTTTAGTGGCTGCAGCAAGGGCAGCAGGCAGCAGAAACCCAAAAGGGGCAGAGCGGTGGCTCAGGAGTAAATGGATTCACCAACACCAATGCTGAGCAGGCGCTACCCTCCAGGTCTGAATCTCTAATAGCTGCGGGTACTCAACAACAACAGAGCAGACCTGGTCTGAATTCCAGCTCCATCACTCACTGTGTGTTCTAGGGAACATTACATCACTTCCAAGTTTCATTTTTCACATGAAAAATAAAGATAATACTATTTCCCTCTTAGGGTTAGTGTTGATAATTAAACAAAAGCATGTGCTGGCACCTAGTACAGAATCCAAAGTAAGCACTCGAGAATTATTACTGTTTACTCACTGGAAAAATGCATGCAAAATTAGTTTGGGGCTGTGGTCTGAATGTTTCTGCTGCATTAGCTTTATGTTTGACTTGAGGTGAGGACGGACACATGTCTCTGCAGGGAGCACCAGCAGAACAGGAACACTGGCAGGGGAGCCGCAGTCCCTGGAAGCCAGCTGTCACAGGCTTCCTGTGGGCCTTCCCATGCAGGAAGAGCCAGAGGATATGGAGAGAACCAGTTCTCAAGACAACACGAGGACTGAAGGTTTGGCTGAGGTACATAATGAGCTGCCTAAGAAATATCAGATCCCCACTGCAGTCCTAGATAATATTTAAAGAGAAGCCCCCAATCTAGATAGAACTTACTTAACCACAGGAAGCACTTTATAACAGTATTATGACTTTTGTGTCTGCTAAAGCTGAGATTACAATCGAAGCATCCTATTGAACGCTTCCACTGAGTGTCCTACTGTTACCTGAAACTCAAAACAGGTCTCATCCACACAGCTCAGTTTCTCTTCCTTCTTCTCTAATCTTCTTGGTTGTTCTGCTGACCATTCTTTCAGGTCTAAAATGCTTGAGTCATTTGTGACTAATACTTCTTCTAGCCGTTCCATACCCAGTCAACACAGGGTTTTGGGATTTTCCCCTTCCCAATCCCTCCCTCCCTGTCTCCTTCTGTTCCCACCTCTGAGCTCACAATGAAGGATGTCGCATTTGAGGCAGGCTGAGAATTGATCCTGTGTCCTCCTGCTAACAGACCCCACCCTCTTCAACCCCTTCTGCAAAGCCAGAATGAGGACTCCTAGCTTATACACCAATGGCCATCTCCCCTGTACAGCTGTGTAGACCTTTGGGGGTTAACATCTCAGATGGCCCCAGGCATTCACAGTATAGCACACACCACAGTCTGCCCTTCACGCTCTCCCTTACCGGAGTCCATCTGGCTCACGTAGTGTGTGGGACACACTTGGGACCTTCAGTCTCTTAAGATCGTCACTGTTCTCCAATCCTCAGCTGAAGCCCTACCTCCTCTCACCAGTGTCCACCCAGTTCCCAGTGTTTTTCACATGAATGCCTTCATTTAACTCAGAAAATTTTATGAGATAGTAATCACTCTTTCATGGTTGACATTGTTGAGTCTTAGAGCTTTCGAGAGTCTGAACTGAATGTGGGTGGTCTAAGACTTCAGAGTCCCAGTCCTGACCACTAAGCTAGCCTGCTCCCTGAAGGACTGGCCAGAGGTCTGAACCACACAGGCCAGTCCATTTCCAAGAGAAGCGGCAAGGACAGTGCCATTGTTCGACTGAGGACTGCTGATTTGTGCCAGTGTTATTTCCCTGGTTACATATCGCAAGCCTTAGAAGGTCAAGGACTAAATAAACCCTATCCTTTTTCCATGTCCCACCAGATGAAATAATGTCTGGCCAGGTTCCCATTTGTGATCCAAACACACCCTGTGACACTGAGTGGATTCCTACATAATGCTTACATCCCCATTTCAAAGTTGTTGATTACTGTTTTCAAAGGTCACTCAGCAGGGAACAAAGTGGCTTAGGAGGGATGTTCAAGGCAAGGAGGCAGGAAGAGACAACTGGAGCTTAGGCTCTTGGTAGGGAGCAGTATCCTCACCCACCTTCCACTTGATACAAATACCTACCTGACTCAGCTCTGCTGACAACACTATAATTACAGCAAAGATCCACAATCCCATTGTGCCTAAGAGGAAATCCTCCATATCTGCACAATCACAGGGGCTAAGGGTCTAAGAGATCACTTCCGACCACTCCCCTCCCTATCTCTGTTATCTAAAGCAGCACATAAAGTTAACTAGTTCAAAACAGTCTGGGTTGAACCAGCAAGAAGCAGAAATTTTCCTCACTTGCATTCTAGTAACACCGAGGGAATCCACTAGACAGTTACAGAAAGTTCTGAATCATGAACTAGGGGAAAACCATTCGAAGAATCAGCTGGACACATTTGCACTTGTGCTAGTCTCATGTTTTAGGTCCAGTTCAGCAGGCAAACACTGATACCTTCTGATCTCTGAAAGGTTGACATCAAATTCAAGGAGCCACAATGTCACAGATGCCCAAAGAGAGCTGAGTCCCAGTTATATCTCCTCTGCTTTGAGCCACCTTTAGTCTGGGTGTTCACTAAACTGTGTTTTATATGTATATTACTTTAATGTACAGAAAGACAAGAACAACACAAAGAATATTATTTTCCCC
The DNA here is from genome assembly GCA_019455555.1 of Galemys pyrenaicus. NCBI lineage: Eukaryota > Metazoa > Chordata > Mammalia > Eulipotyphla > Talpidae > Galemys > Galemys pyrenaicus. The sequence goes on along the minus strand of JAGFMF010012281.1, from coordinate 5,266,778 downwards.
AAGTTACCTGACAGTAAGCAGCAAACATGAAATCCCATCACCCCAATACTTGGTAGTTCCAGAAGCAAGGTCATTCTTCTGCAAAATCAATCTAAGTGTAAGCTGGAGCTCCCTCTGTATTGTACCAGTAGCGAACTGTGTGTCTCAGGGATATCACTCAGCTACTCCAAAACCTATCTCAGCAGGGATTGAGAATTTTGTGATTTCACCCAGAATAACACCCCTTGCCCGTCTGAAAGCATTAACTCAGGTCAGTGGAGGGCTCATTTACATCTAGCATTTGGGAGTTCCTTTTAGCAACCTCTCCTAGGTGCTCCTAGGTCTGGTTCGGCATCACAGAGGTGGGAGTCCTAGTATTTATCACCAGCAGTTTTCTCATTAGCCTTTGGTAGTTGGTCACATTGGGACAAAACTAAAGGAGCAGCCCTGGGGACAGGTCTCTTCTGGTCCCAGACACATAGGAAGGTGGCCAGCACTGGTCATGTGTGCCTTTCAACAAACCCTCCCAAGGAGGTAACTAACAGGTTATTATAAGATATAGTAAGTGTCTTTTTGTGTAACCCACGTAAGTGCCTGAACCTAAGTTAACCACTGAGAAGAGTTAGTAATCTTTTGGGCTTTGGTGGATTCCCACTGCTATCATAAAGAGGTTAGAAAAAACACACACATACACAAAAAAACCCCCTACTTTTTAAAAGCCTGAAGGAAAATCTTTGAAAAATACTTCCCTGGGAGCAGCTTCCCCATCTCAAAAGATTTAGCACAAGGCTTTAAACACCAAGTGTGCGTGAGTATGTGGGTCGGCCTGCAGCCTAGGAGCACTGACTGCTGAGCAAGGAGCTAAGAGTTGGGGATCTTCAAAATATCAACCTGGCTCTGCCGGCAGAAACAGCAATTAACAGTTGCTCCTTGTTATCCATGGAAACGTTCTGACTATTCATGATTACAGGTTGAATGTGAGGGGAGCACCAGTCTATGAATGCCTTGCTCAGGCGCAAAGAAGGGCTCACTTACTTTAGTCCATTGTAGGCACTAAAGGAAAATAATGTTAAGTCCTTTCCAAACAGAGAGATCTTTTTGTCAAAGGTACTGCTTTCTAGAAGTGACTCTTGACAAAGCAGTATTTGTCAAGACAATAATCTTTGTCATGTGATTGAATTAAACTTAAGACCAACCTTAACACTGCAAATAAATTTCAGAAAGCAGGAGAGATCACTATAAAGTTGGTTACCTGCAATTAGAGATATAAATACACATTCTCAACACCTACTTTGTTGAGCAGTTTGATGATATTTTACTCCAATCCAAGGGTCTACCAGGGAAATCTTACCACGGATTTAGGAATCAGGTGGGTTTTCATAGCAGGAGAAAAGTCCCACAAGTAGATATTCCAAGGTTAATATATGCAATGTAGTTTTGATGTTGTTTCAGAAATAAAGCACTCCTTTCTGTTGGCTGCATTATCCATCTAAAATCATTCTATAATTCTGGTGGCGCTCTGAAGACAATAATCTAAATAGAAAACTGAATACTTTAGCGGCAAACTTTTTTAGCCATCAAGACCCATGAAAGCAGAAGGGGCTGTAGAAAGTTCTCTCACCTTCTTTCTCAACAATGATGCCATGCTAAGTGTGACTGTGGGGAATGAAGTCACACCAGTGTGGTGATTTCTTGTGAGGGGTGCCTCCCTTCACTTTGATATATTGGAGGGTCATGGAAACCTCATGCTGAGATAACAAGGTTTCTCCTTGTCCGACAAAAACAAGGCTCAGGGTGAGCATGATAAACACATCAAAATAAAAAATAAATAAATAAAAAAAATAACATGGGGTGGCGTTTCTCCCAGATGATGAGACTCCTGATCCCCAAGAGATTTTAGACTGAATAGCAAGTGCTATTCACAGGTGTGGAAGCTAAAAAATGATTTTACTTGTATCTTTATAATACATGGTGTTCACTACAAATGTCTTCAAGGACATGTGGCTGACAGTGCTGGAGCCTGGCAGAGGTAGGGGAAGAGGTTAGAGGCAAGGACTATCCTTTACTCAGCTAAGCACTCTAGGGTAAAATGAGAGCCAAGGGGAGAAAGTTAAAGAAAAGCAAACTTTGATTCTATTTAAAAAGAGCTTTCTAACAATCTGTGTTCTCCAAAAATGGAACTGGCTGACTCCTGAGCAGCCGTGTTCCAGTGGAGCCGGGTGGCCATCTGCTAGGGTGGTGGCGGGCCAGCTTGCAGTATGAAGACAGGCTGGCTGAGTGTGCCTCCTCCAGTCTTAGTGCCCAGGGCACTCCTCTCACTGTTTGTGTCTACTCATGCTACCTGGTGCCCTCATTTCTTTACAACAGTGAATTAAAACAGCCATCCTTTCAAGAGACATGTTTGAGGGAAAAGATTTCAAGCGCTGTCAGTTCAGTGGAAAAGTGTCAGTCTGTTCATGAAAAATGGAATTTCTGCATCAGGCTCAGAACCTATGACAGCTGGTGATCTGGTATGATTCATAAGCAGGCCTGTGTCTCACTTCTCTCTCCATATCATGGAAATAACTTAATCCACAGCAAAAATACTACCCAATAAACAAAAGCTTCAAATGGCTTTGAAAAGCGAGCGAATTAGTTTTCAAGAGTGCATAAAATGAAAGATGAATATCTTACCACACTTCGTGTGCAGTTTTCTTTCCAGTTCCCCTTTTCTCCCCAATAAAATCTACCCTCAGTTAGCTATGAAAAGAAAAAACCAAGTAAATGTAAATGGGTGATAAGACTGACCTATTACAATAGCAAATTCTTAAATCTGAAATGGCAGTCTTTGGTACAAGCCATATTATATTCATTTAAGGAGGCAACAGGAAGTTTCTAAAATGGCAGCCCAGTTCACTCATTCTTCAGATAGGTCCTCAAATTATTTTCTTAATTTGATCGTGAGCAGTAACCACTATAGGTCAGTCTGATGTGCATATGAAGGCAAGACTGGACACTACTAACTTCACCTGACTCAAAGGGGCCTTTCATGTATCCAGATACAAGAGAGGAAAAAGAAGCACACATGAAGAAAGCAGGGTGACAGCTGGCCATCCAAGCTCCCACAGCTCCCAAGTGAGTGACGCTAGAAGGTCTTGAACGTCACGATAGGGCTTGTCCGGCTGCTACCTTACCCAGTTCAGGACTAGGCTATGAAACATCTTCAATCTAAAAGAGGGGAAAAGTCACCCAAGTTCAAGGTGTTCCTTACTATCTCCTCTTCCATGCATAAAAGAACTGATTGAAAGACATGGCAGAGCTGTTGAGATTTCTGCAGTAGGTGATTCCATTTCAGGATCCTCTAGAATGGTGATGCCAGGAGACAGAAACATGTGTGTGACACACAGAAGTGTCAACTTACTTAAGACTCTAAAATCTCCAGGCGGTGATAAGACAGAGAGCTCTCCATCTTGACCCCTCAGTTCTCAGAGCTTTAAAAAAAAAGAACTAGAAAGCTGTCAACATTTAACACAGCCTTTAAAGAAAACACACCAGCATTTAAAGCTGAACCATCTCTTCTGAAAAAGCACACAGCTTCCTGGCTCCCATTTGGGAAGCAGGTTAGCAATACTGTGAGCTGGACTGCGTGGGGACACTCACCTAATGTGTCCTTCAGGTTCTTCACCAGGGAGCCCTTCTTCAAGCTGTTCTTCCTCTCCACATAGTTGGACGGCACGTAGCCCGTCCTGTTGGCCGCGTTCCTCACCCGCCACCACGTCTTGGAGTCATCCAGCAGCCACAGCCGCTCGTTCTTCTTGATGTCCAGCTCCTGGTCTTGCTGGGCCGTGTAGTCCCACTTCGCTATAACAATTACTTCTTCTGTCATCTTTCATGGAGTCCTTCTGCCAGCAAAACATTTGGAGGTGCTCGTTAGTGAACCAAACACTTGAGCCTTTGCATTAACTTGAACAATCAGGCACTGACAGCTTTTATTAAAACTCGGCAGCCTGTTTTCTCCTGGGTTTTGAAACACTCAATCTTAAAAAAAAAAAAAAAAAAAAAAAAAACAACTTTTTTTTTCAACAAATGTTATTATTTTGTGTAGAAGTTGTATAGCACGATTCTTAATTTCTGAGAGCTCTGAATACCAAGTTCTCCACCAAAAACAAAGCTAACAATCACAAATAACAATATTATAATCAAATGTGTTCATTTGGACTAAAAACCACCAGTTCCTCACAGCCAATATGTTTACATCCATTCCTGCAAAATATGCTGGTTTATGAACATATTTAATAAACACAACACACCCAAACTGTTCCTATAAATTAAAATAAATATAGTACTTCTGCAATGTGGTATCCTAGACTGGTTCCTGAAATAGAAAAATAAATTAGTGGAAATACTGGTGAAAGCCAATGAAATTCAAATTAATAGTATGGCATCAATGTTAATGTCTTGGTTTTGCAAATGGATCAGTTATGTAACATGCTAATATTAGGGCACACCATGTGAAAGGCACACAGGGATACCTGACATTACTTTTGTAACTTTCCTGTCAATATACAATTATTTTTGAAAACTCACATTAAAACCTGCACACAGATGTTATAGCAGCTTTATTTATAATTGCTAGAACTTGGAAGTGACCAAGATCTCTTTCAGAAAGTGAATGGAAAAAACAAACTGTGGTAGGACAGATAACAGAATTATTATTTAGTTTGATAAAGAGGAAATGAGTTATATAGCTAAGCAAAGACAAGGAGAAACTTTAGATGCATATTACTTAGTGAATGAAAAGTTGACACTGCCCTGGGCTTTCTGTCAGGTGAGACTTTTGGAAGTCATGAAGACAGTTTTTCTTTTCTTTTTAATAATCACAAGTGGGGCTACGGCCATAATAGGGATGGAACTCAGAGAACATTCCATTTGAGTAGAGATTTGCTTCTTAATTACAGTTTTCAAAAGAGAACCAGCCAATCACTTAAGACCAATCAAAGCAATTTATTAATTTTCTGCCTGATCTAAATGTTTGAACAACAGTTAAGTGACCGGGCACAGTATGTTTCAGTGCACAGTGAATATCACGTGGACATAAAAAAAAAAAGTGCCCAGGCTCTGCCATAGATCATTTATAGCAGAATATCTAGGAGTGAGACCTGGGAAACTATGGTTTTATTTTTACAGCTTACCAAATGATTCTGACTGGGCTGGGAGGAAAAGCCAACTAAGAGGGGAATGAGCCACAAAAGTCCTCTCAGGATACATCTCCAAGTCACAAGCCTGTGGGCTGCCACAGCCACTAAGATGCTCAGCTCAGGAGAGCCACACTGAGTCACGACAGGTACCCAACACACGTTAGAGGACACTGACCTTTTCTGGGAAGTAAGGATCACAAAGACTAAGGGACTTGTTAAATGACAAGATCAGTCAGGATTGGAGCTCAGGTCTGTTCACCCCCAAACCTGAGCTCGTGTATTCACTTCTGGGGATGCACAGTCTGATGTGCAGTCTGTATTCTGATAAGCTTATGCCAACCCAGGAAATTTATGATTCCAGGATAGAAGAAATTAAAAGTGTCTGTGGCCTAGGAAACACTAGTCCCTTGGCAATGGGTTTTATACCTATTCTAACTGACTTCTTAGAGTTTTCTATCAATAATAATGCTTCAAGAGCCCAATCAATAACCACCTTACTTCAGTGAATAACTGCAGGGGCAATGGACAGAGGCAATGGCGGATAATGGCAGGATCTGAAAGAGAGGACAGAAACTGGGACTCAAGAAAAATTAACCGTTTTAGTCTTGAAATATGGGTAGGATCTGCAGAGGCTGTTGAGTCAGAGAGGACACTCCAGGTCTCAAAGGTGTAAGCAAGAATCAAGCGGTAGTAACACATTTCTAGGCAGAGGAATGAAGAATGACCCAAGACTAATTTAAAATAAAAAGTAACAGGGCATATATTTCTGGGCTTTTTAAAAAGCCATTTCAATGAGAACTAAGGTACCCCTCTAGCACCCCACCTCATCGCTCTGTATCCCTGCAGAGTGTGATCTTTCTTCTCTTTGCCAACACAGTTCAGGTCGGAAAGGCTAGCTGAAGACCCAGGGAACTGTTCTTCAGGCATGAGATCTGGTTCCACTTAGGCCTTGGGAAACTGTTTCTTAGCAGCCCAACAATCACAGGTGTCAAAATACATAGACAGACAAACAAAACAAGTCTAACATTTTACCTCTAGGATGTTAACTTGGAATTTCAGAAAAACACACGTGTGCATGAATGTACAGACATACTAAGTGCATGTACCTCTGAGGAAAGAATTCCCTTAAGGACTAAGCAATTAAAAGAAAAAGAAAAGAAATTAAAAGACTACTTGAAAAATAAATTGATATCCCTGCGTAGTTTTTTACAATCCAAATTATACAAATAATATAATCCACTTTACTATTTCAGTATTTTTTTTTCTTTGACTAGCTCATGCCTTCGGGGGAAATGTATTCAACCAATTATTATGGAAACTCGCTCAATTGTAGCCTTTTAGTAAATGTGACAGAAAGTCTACCCCCAAAAGTCCACAGTCTAATACCTGGAATCTGTGAATATTTTATATTATTAATAAATTGCAAAAGGGAATTAAGGGTGCAGACAACCAGCTCTGGAGGTGGCCAGACTATCTTGGTTATCCAGGTGGGTTCAACATAATCTCAAAGTTGCTGTAAGTGGGAAGAGGATGGCAGAAGAGACAGAGGCACTCAGAGGTGCCATTGCACAGCATCGAAAGAGAAGGGAGGGAGGCACCCTGAGTGAAGGGATGAGGACATCTTCTCAAAACTGGGAAAGTCAAAAACATTCTTCCTCCAGCATCCAGCAGGAATGCAGCTAGGCTGCCACTCTGACGTTAGCCCTGTGAGACCTGTATTAGACAAGTGACCTCCAGAACTGTGAAGGAATAAACTTGTGCGCTTTTAAGCCACTATGTATGACAGCTGCTACAGAAGCAGTGAGTGACTGCAATGGTCAGGCTGAAAAGGAATCCTTTTTATGCTTCCCCTCACTTATTACAATGTTTCTTGTCCCTTGGTGTATATTTACAAGAATTTTAAATTAGTCCATCTGCATAAAGAAGAACTACTTTAAGGAAGGCTAGGATCAACAAAATACCTTAGGAATTCTTTATTAAAGTTTCAAGTTGTATTGTAGATAGAAGATTTGCCAGATGACAACTAATTTGATAGGAGTTGGCAGCAACCTGCGGTATTCTGGGGTGGAACGGAAAGGCCAGTTGGTGGCTTTTTATAAGCGGTTATCACTAATTACAGCTAATACAATTCAGCTTTAAGTAGGGCACAATATGGAATCTAGTGGCTATTCCAACTCTCAGTAAGTTAATTAAGTGATGACAAGAGTCAAATTTTACAACTACCCTAAGGTATGAAAATACACTACACATTAAGAAAGAAAATAAATAATAGCTAGCATCAACATGCTTTCTTTCAGTACAGAGGAGCCAGTACAAGCTGCCCTGAGTAACTGAGGGGGGCATGTTTATTATATTTGCAAACAACATTCACCTTATACTTGCATGACAGTTTTACATGTGTTAGCTCATCAGATGTTTACAGTAACCTTCTGAAATAGAGCTTAATGGCACAGATATATTTACTGAGTGATAAAACTGGAGATTAGAAATATAAAATAACTCACTCAAGTCTACAAAGGTAGAAAGTGTCTGAATTGGGATTTGAACTCATGGCGTGTGTCTTAGCAGAAAGCATTGCCTTATCCATGGTCCTCTACTACTAGCTACTGGTACCTGGTAGCAGCATTTTGCTGCATGGCTTAAAAAAGAGAGAAATTCCAAGGGTAAGGTAGACAGGGACAAACAAGAACTGAATTTCCATTTCATCTGGATACACTGGTCAATGAAAGTACTAAGAAAGAAACAGCAAAGCTTTCAATCTTCCGGAAGGATCTAGGACAGGTTTTGTTTATTAGAATTTATTGGAGGAAGGGTAACTGAAGGGCCAAAGTCCCACTTTGAGAAGCTCAGTCCCCCTTGACCTCACTGCCGCAGTGTGGGGTTCGGGCTCTGTACTGCTGTCACCAGGAGCAGAGTGCTATCTCCCCACTGTCCTCACTAAGCTGGGTCAAGTGCAAGGCACCTGCTGAACTTTGCTCTGTGGGTTATTTTGTGAAGGGTCTTTTAACGCCTTGTTTGCTAATTTTATTGGATAATGGTAAAAGACTATAGTCTATAAAGTCTCTATACTCCTGAATTTGTGGCCACTAATGTGACCAATTTCTGTGAATATTCTTCTGCAGTTAGGGAAGTCCAAGGTGTGAGAGCCAGTCTCAGCACCAGGTTGGTAAGCTCAGGGGGAAGCTGCTTATCCCCTCTGACCTCCATTTCTATGTTTGCAGATAGGGTGAAACTTCTGGAAGGATGAAATGAAACAATCCATAGACTCCATACCTGGCCCATTCTTGCTCTACCTTTATCCATGTAATGCCATATCACAAGACTCATTGACCTTGAATGAATGGAGCTTTTACAGGGATTCAAAAATGTACTTGCAGATTATGATCATACCATTTAAAAAGAGAAAAGAATTAAAATAGCAAGAAGACTAATGCTTAAAGGTTGTGCCACAAAATTGGGATGCTACAGTATGATGACCCTTATTTAGGAAGCTTTATAAAGAGACTGCATGGGTCTTGACTACACTGTGACTCCTACTGTGGCTAATTCCAATGATATTCACATGTATTCAGCCCAGAGAGGATCCACATGTCCACACAGTACCTCCTAGAATATATTTTGTTGAAAAGGATCCATAACCAGTTATTATCAAAACATGAAATTTAGTATTTATTGATGTTTATTCCAGAGAACCAGCCAGTAAAATGAGATAACACTCAATGGGGTGGGAAAAGGAGAGGGGAGTTCATTGACCTTTAATTCTCCTTTGCTGCCTGCTCCTGCCACTCACCTCACAACCTCATCCCCATCTACTCCCCACTCCCCACCCCAGCCCCCAGAAGCCCTTCAGCTCTCTCAATTCCCATAGCTGGTTGGAGGGTCTTGGTGGTGGTTGGAATAGGGGGGGGAGGTATGTCTCTATTTCTCCAGCTGCTAACTCTACATTAGCATTTTCACCTGTCCTACTAGACACATCCCATTGACCCAGAGCAGCATTTACCACTTTTTAAATATTATAGTATAGAAGCTCAAGATAGACCATGTGATGTTTTTTCAATTATAAAATCTACATATGATTAAACTGACCACTTTAAGTGTAGACTTTTGTCTCCAAAGCATGCTCAACATGATTATGCAACATCCCTGCCGTCCCTCTCCAGAACTTTTTCATTTTCTAAAAGTGAAACCTGCAGTCACTACACACTGACTCCCCAACCCTGTCCCTTGGCAAGCACCATCCTACTTTCTGTCTTGACAAATTTGATACTCTAGGGACTCCACATACATGGAATAGGATTTCACTTAACTCCTCAAGGTTTATGTTTGTGGTAGCTTGGTTCAGCAACCCCTTACTTTTTAAGCCTGAATAGTATCCCACTGTATGTAGAGACCCGATTTAGCCCTTCCTCTACCAACAGATACTCTGTGTGCCCCACCTCCCAGCACCGGGAACAACGCTGCAATGACCATGGGTGTGAGAATACCTCCTTAAGACGCGGCTTCCAGTTCTTTTGGGCACATTCCAAAATGCTGGATCATGTGGTACAATTCTGTTTTTAATTTTTTAAGGAACCACCATGTTGCTCAAAGCTGAGTATTTTACTTATTCGTATTTTACTTCGCGACGGACAGCACACAGGTTTCCAATTTCTTGCAGCCTTATTAACGCTTGTTATTATTACTACTCGATAACAGCCATCTTATTGGTTGTGAGGCACACACACAATTTCTTAAATAAACCTTTTTACTGAATCTTGAACAGATTTTGGTAGTGGATGGTAATTATCAATAAAATGATGTACTTTATATCTAGGGTTTCTGGTGTACCCCTTTTCCTATCTTTTTAAAGTAAGTCTCTATTACCAATTCATCCTTATTACCAGGATCAAGCACACCTTTCTACTGTCTCCCCCAAATTAAACCACCTAAGAAAAATACCTTTAGTGTGAGTTTACCCACCAGTTTTCAGGAGCAACTCATTTTACTATATGAAAAATCTAGACACAACAAATATTCTAAAGTCTAGACTATAAGTCAGCAAAACTCATTTGTGCCTAGGAAATTTTACAGAAGAAACAGAACTGGGGACTCTTGCTGCTTCAGTTAGAATCTAGGAAATTCTATTTTTTCAAATACATAGTTTACCACTGAAGCCATGAGAGTATTCATTTTGCTAACCTTTCTCAGTTTCCACATGGGGGTGTTAGACAATTATCAAACCTTAAGTAATGCCTCAGTCCCATAACTTTGTGGGAGTCAAAGCCACTCTAAAAGCCAGTTTTATAGCAAAGTATTAATTGTAAAACAATTGAAATTCAGGGTCCTCCCTGGTGGCACAGGGGTTAAAGACACAGCACCAACAAGCTATCACCAGCACCTGCAACTTGAGTTCGATCCCCAGTCAGGAAGCCAACCCACATGGCAGCAGCAGACCTCTCCTGTCATATCCGCTGCTCCCCTCAGCAGTGTATTTCAGTAGATCTGCCTGATCTGCTCCACACTCTGTTTCTGGTGACTCTTCTCACCCCCCACACCTCTGCCCTATACTCCAGATCTTCTATGCAAATAAATCTTAAAAAAAAAACTGAAATTCTAAATTACTGTACAAAACTTGGACTCAATACTGCCTTACATCAACCTGGAAGACATGGCATTAACAGAGTAATAACCAAATATCAGCAATGGAAAAAGTCAAATTCATAGAATCAGAAGAAAATGGCTGTCAGGGCTGGAGCAGGAGGGAGAGGATGGTAAAAGGGTATAAACATTTAGCTATAAGATGAGTAAGGTCGAGGATCTAATGTGTAATATGGCTGCTGCTGTTGGTAGCACTCTATTGTATAACAGAAATTCATCAATGGGACAGAACTTAGACATTCTCATCCAAAAAAGGGAAGTACATGAGGTGATGGAACTGTTTATTAACTAACTAGATGGGGGGGGGGGGTCTTCTCAAAATGGGTACATATATCACCTTCACGTACACTTTAAATATATTACAATTTAAGTTGTCAATTATGCCTCGAGAAAGCAAAAGGAAAAAAACCCATGTATGAAAATAAACACTGGTATCTTTGATGAAACTTGATCCTCCTTTAAAATGACAAGGGACCGTGAGGCTTTTTCAGGTAATGCATACTCATTGCTCCCAAAGGATACAAAGAACAATCACTAATGATTTTTAGGGGTTTATAAGGTCTTACTATTGTGTTTTCTAAAACTGTAAGTAACGTTTATAATTTGAACATTTATTTCATACATATAAGCAAGATATGAATGTCATGAGCTTCCTCAATTCTTAGAAATAAATCCAGATACTAATCAATACCTTATTACTGCCTTACTACCTTATTACTCACAGTTCTCTGCCTGATTCTGAAACGTGCAGGGGTAAACAAGAAGCACATGATTTAAAAAGCACAGTCCTATTAACCGCTAGTCTCACAATGTTCAAGCAAGATTAAACTGCCCAAATCACTTCAGTTCTTCAGTTTTACACACTTGATGTCCACATTCCAAAGTATTCTATGTTTTAGATTTACCTATTTAATGGGAAAGGAAATTCCAGAAAAGTCCCTCTGCACTAGCACTAGGAACTGCATCCCTCATACTTTCATTCCTAAGGGGAGAATCTGGGCATCCTCCTGAGGACCGTTCTCCCCTTTGCAAAGAATTTATTTGGCTTTCCTCCTGCAGGAATCCACTTCTGTATTTATCCCCCAATCAACTATGCCAAGAACCTCTCTTCTTTTGGGATCATCTTACCTGCACTTAGACAGTTAATACCGACCTTCAGTCTTTTCTTGAACATGCCCTGCACTTGGCCTTTTGGTGCTCAATTGTCCTGGCTTTCTTTCTCCTTGATTGGCTCCTACTTTTCTTTCTACCGTAGAGATGCAGGAGTCGCCAGGCTGTGTGTAGGCCTCTACTCCATCTACTCTAAATGATTCTGCCCACCTATCTTCCATCAATCACACTGCTTCCAAATACAGGTGCCTTCCTCTGCTCTCTCCCCTAAACATGAGACTTCTGTAGGCAAATGTCCACTGAACTTTGTCATTTGGAGATGTCATATGCAATTCAAACTTAGCATGCCCAAAACAGAACTCCCCACCAAAAGCAAAAGAAAACAAAAAGATATACACAACAAAAACCTCCCATTGTCTCTCACAGTTCTGAGTTCATGACATACTAGTCACCCAGTTGTTTATCAGGACAAACCTCTGACAGCCATCCCATCTCATAGATGCTTCTCCCTTCCCAAATCCCCCACTGTTTCCTCAGCAAACCCCATAGGCTCACCTTCAAAATATGTCTTGAATCTAACCATGTCTTCAACCCTCCAGTGCCCATGCCACAGCTTCTCTTGCTAGACCAGGCAGCCTTCTCCTAACTATGTCTATTACCACCCTCTCCACCCCTTCCAGACTATTCCCTATGAGACTTATGTAACTGACAGTGATTTGTGCTACTCTTTAGCACTACAGCTTCCCATCATACTAGAATAAAATCCAAAGCCTTTAGCAAGGTCGAAAATAACTTGATCCTGGGCTCTTTCTTCAAACTCATATTCTTCTACTAACCCTATCTTGCCATTCCTCAAAAACCAAGGTAAGCACTTGACTTGGGGCTTTACCTTTGCATTTGCTCTGCTGTCTGAAACACTCTTCCCCAGATATTTATCTGTACACCCCTTTGTTGTCTTACTTTATTAGGCATGTATTCAAATATTATCTCCCTTGATCAACTGCCCCCCTCTCAAATTCATCCCTGATTAAATCCAAGCTGCCAAGCTTTCTTGCCCAATCTTATTAAATAAAATAGCTACTATGTTCTACAGCACCTTGATCTGTTTTCTCTTTTCCATGATTACTCCTACATAATTTTATTGCTTGTCTATTTTCTCTCACTGAAAGTAGGACCTTGAAGACACAGATGGTGTCTCATGACCAGGCGAGCTCTCAGGAGGGACTGAGCCTATGTATGTACTCAGCAAGTACTAGAAGCAGTGACTAGATGAACTGGCCAGTGGGTTATCAATATCTGTTAATGGTCTGCTCCAGCACAATCAACTCGTGGACTGAGACTCTGATAGGCTACCGCACCCTATAGTAAAGTCCTCACATGCTGCATCTAAACTAATATCACCTTCTGATATATTGTTATTGTATATTATAAGGCCTCTTTACTCCTGATGCAAATGATAGACTTCCAATTAAAAATATAAATCTTACACTATTCAGCTACTTTGAGTGAAAACATGAAACAGACATAAATATTCATGAGATGAAGATCAATAATGAAGAGTGAATCACCCAACTCTTTTTAGAAATGATTAGTACAGTAGCAGATAATGAAAGATAAAAAGTTTAGCAACACCCATTAATTATATGACTGAGAAGATAGGGTCTAAGACTAGATTATATACCTGGCAAAAATAATTTAAGTAGTTGTACAAAAAGACAACAAACAACCCAATCAAAAACGGGCAGAACTAAATAGGCATTTCTCCAAAGAAGACATGCAGATGGCCAACAGGCACATGAAAAAAATGCTCATCACCACTTATCATCAGGGAAATGCAAATCAAAACCACAAAGAGATACCACTTCACACCTGTGAGAATGGCTCACAGCAACAAAATCAGAAACAACAACTGCTGGCAAGGGTGTGGAGAAAAAGGAACCCTCTAGAGCTAGTGGAAGTTTGTGTGAATGTAGACTGGGCCAGTCCCTAGGAAAGAAGCATGGAGATTCCTTAAAATACTAAAAATGGAACTACTATATAACCCAGGAATTCCACTCCTAAGTATTTACCTGAAGAACATAAAAACTCTAATACAGAGAAGAATTTATGCACATCTAGGTTTACAGCAGCACTATTTACAATAGCCAAGATACACAAGCAATTTAATGCTTCAGAACAGATGAGTGGATCTAGAAAAGGTGGTGTATATATATTCAGGAATCAAAAAAGATAAACTCCTGGCACTGCAACATGGATGGAGCTGAAAGGGATTACCCTAAGTGAAGTGAGCCACAGGAAGAAAGACAGTTTCACATATAGATAGAATATAAAGAAAAAACAAACAAAGGATCAGACAAACACATACTTTAAAGCCAACCCTTAAAAGCTGACCACAGATCTGAATATCCAGGAGGGAATGGGAAGGGGAAGGAGGAAACTGGAAGGGGAGGAAGCACAGTGGGCTAGGTGAAGAGAGCACAATGGACTGTGGTGGAGGACTATGGGTGCTTTGGTGCTAAGAAACTGCAGTGACCACTCCTGAGGGGAAAGTCCTATATTGTGAAAAAACAAGCAAGGATATAAAATGATGATATATTAATAATAATAAAATTCAATAAATTAAAAGTAATTTAAGTAGTTACTAAAATAGCAGCAATTGAACAATATATAGTTATCTTTATCAGCCCCAACATTTAAAAATAGTTTGTAGAAAAGTGAAACAACACAAAATGCACATGGTCTTTTTCAATAGAGCTATACGACTACAGGATTTCTTTTTACATGAAACAATATTTATAAATAGTGCTATCTATTGTTGGCACAGTAAGAGAGTCTGTGTTTTAGTTAAACAAAAAGTCTGTATTCCAAAGTAGGAATTACCAGTTTTCATAGGTCAAAATATGGTGAAATATACTTGTAAAGAAAGATTATAAACAGTACACAGAATGACAAAGAATAACAGAAAGTTAACAACTCAACTGAAGAGCAAGCAAAAGACAGTCATTGCACAGAAGGACAGCACAAATGGTGAATAAAAATAAAAAAGGTTCAACTGCCTCCATAATCTGAGACCACAATAAGATAGCATTTTACACTAGATAGATTAAAAATGAGAAAGGTTGATAATGGGTTAGGAAGGCTGTGAAGCAATGGGAATCCTCATGTTCTGTGGGAGAGAGTAAAATGAAATAACTGCTTTGGAAGACAATTTGGGATTATCTTGCAGAGCTGAACACTGGCACACTGTACAAGGCCGCGATTCCACACCAAGTCACAGTCCGGTGCTTGTATCTGGGGACCCCCACAATGCTTGGAGCAGCACGTTCACACCAGGTATGAGAAACAGCCCTGCCGTCAGCAGGAGGGATACATGGGCACATGGGCACATAATCCATGGTCATACACAGTTATACCACAGTAAAAGTGGAGAAAGCATCCCCAATTCACATACAAGGCATTCAGAAAGCTGGATGAGTAGGAGAAAAAGTCAAAGGGCTACATCCAACACAGGTGCAGCGTTCTCATAAAGCCCTAAAAGAAGCAAACTAAATAATGTCGTTTAGGTTGACATATGTCTGTGGTGAAACAAATTTTAAAAAGCAAGGGAATGAATGACTGAGGGACGAAATAAATGGGGGGTGAGAGTCAAATTTCCCCAGAAGAACTGTAAATCAACTGTACAGATAATCCCCACTTTCAAGGAGGTGGAGCATAACTCCCTACCCATAAGCAAGGGCTGTGTTAAGAGATCTCATGCAAAGGAGAAAGTGACTTTGGGAGAAGATGTCTGGTAAACACTGCCTCAGCTAGTGGCCCAGGTCAGCATCACATTGCCAAGTCCCATGATCAGTGCAGACCCTTCCATGATATAATGAAAATGGCACTTTACCTCTGTAGACTTCTTCCCAAAACCAGTCTAATGATGAAAAAACATCAGACATCTGATAAGTCCTCATCAAAATTCTCAAGTTCATCAAAAAGAAGGAAACTTAAACTGTCACAAACTGAAGACAAAATGGACCAGGTAAATTTCTTTACTTGACAGGTACTTGCATGCTGTATCTTCTTCCATCTTTATATTGTCTATACACACACATACATGTGTATACATACATACACATATACATACACAACACACACACATATAAAGTGTCACTAAAATGTGTCAGGAAATACACAAGATGGGGACAGAAAAGTCTTCAGAGTACCATGGCTAAGAGTTGTTTTTCTTTGTTTGTTTTAATGAATGGGATTCTCCTAGAATTGGATAGGAAACTCCCCAATGGTGTTTCTCTTACCTAATTTCTGCCAGGAAAACATGGGAGTGCCAGATCAAAAAGCAAAGTTCTGGGCAGGGTCCGGTCAAGGGGGGTAAGGTTAGGTAGGATAACTTGCAGTGGGGACAGGGCTTAGAATCCAGCTGCTCAGTGAGCTCCCAGCTCTCAACTACAAACAAGGACCTAGATCTGGAAATCATAAAGAACACCACCCTAGATACATGGGACAAGGTGCCCTTTTCTCTAAAATAATAAGGTGAAAACACTTAGACACATAATCCCACTCTTATGAAATACTACAACTCAAACCTGTATTGTTTTGATTACCACATAATCTAATTACCAGCATAATTGAAAATAAGATGTTTCTGAGAAAAATAAGATGTGATCAGGGAGAAAATTTCTATTAACAAACATCTTAGTCATGGTTTTAGGCCAAATAAAATAAAAACTCCAACTTAGGAGTAAACTATTTTACAGAAATCATACCAAGAGATTTTATAGTTCATAGTTATAGATCAAACATAGTTCAAAACAATTTGTGAATAACAGAAGCAAAATCAGGTTCCAAAGGAAAGCTAATGAGGTGGGGACAAAGCTCTGCAGGTGAAATTATGCCTTCTCCTCCAATTCTCATCAAAGTCCTTCCAGAGACAGAGCCCAGATCATCC
The DNA here is from genome assembly GCA_019455555.1 of Galemys pyrenaicus. Lineage (NCBI taxonomy): Eukaryota > Metazoa > Chordata > Mammalia > Eulipotyphla > Talpidae > Galemys > Galemys pyrenaicus. The sequence goes on along the minus strand of JAGFMF010012281.1, from coordinate 5,249,927 downwards.
TACTACCAAACAACCCTTAGGTTCTAAATCTAATGTCCTCAATGATTTGTCTCTATCTAGTATTTGTTATCTCACAGGACCATAAACTATGTTACAGATACAATTTCACTGCAACGCATGTGAGTAGATTTCTCATACAAATAAACACTTTCTACAAAAAATCTTTATTTACCTCTTTTAATGTGTACACATCTTTTTAGTATCAAATTTAGAATGAGCCTTTCCTGAACAGAAAGCAACCTTATAAGAATAAGGTACTTCTTATTACTTTGGTCCCCTTCCCAACTCATGCATTCTCCAGAACTACCAGTGAGGCATGAAGGCATTTTCTAGGCTGGAGGTACCCACCATTTAGCTTCCCAGTTACCTTAATGCCATCACATACCAAAGCAGGAACAGTAACTCTAGATTTTCAACTGGATACCCTGAAAACTGAACATGACTCAACAAGCCAGGGCTACATTTACTTACATCTTATTAAAGTAAAACCTACTGTACAAATTGAGGCAAAAGCAGCAACTTCTCCCACCTGTTTAAAGCAGAAAATCCCAGGCTTACCTTTGGCACCCAATTCAAGAGATGGCTGGCAAAGTACAGAACTCTTCAAAGGGCGAAGTTTTCAGCAGATACACCTCTGAAGTTACAAGGCTGCAGTTTTCCAAGTTCTCAAGTCTAACTCAACTCTCAGAAGAGAGTTATGGTCTGGGAAACCACTTGTATAAAAGGAACATAGGAAATCTAAAAAGAAACAGAAATACATATATACACACATTAGGGTTGCTTGCCTATTTGATTTGAAATAAATGCTTGAAAAATAACTGATTATTTATTTGCCTGAAATCAATTTTTTTAAATGTGTTCCAGACTTTGTATCCAGACCCTCTGCCAAAGCAAAAAGATTCTCATCCTTCGGCACCTTCCATTCTCCAAAACAGCTCTGAGGTAGCCCGGCCAACCACACACTGTAGAGAGGAGATGTGGAGGGTGGGGACAGCCAGTCATAACACAGGGGGTCTTAGCCTTCCTCTTAAGGCCCCCTACTCACAAACTGCAAACCCTGCCAAAAACAGGGAAGGGAGCTTGCCAAATGGAAATGAAGTGAGTCTGGTAACCTAAGTAGGAAGAAGGGTTGCAAAGAGCATGGAAATTATTTAGAGGCTCTTCCTCTCTTGGATACTCTTGGAGGAGGTCTCTTGTCTGGCCATTTCTGAAGAGCAGCAGCTACTAGCCTCAGAACCTCCATCTGAAAACATCCCTGCAGGAAATGTGAGAATAACATCCCCAAACTACAAGGAGTTAAGTGAAGCCTGAGGAGGTAACCTGCAGGCCTCTCCCTCCAGGTTGTGGAGATCTGCTGGTGTCTTATGTTTCCTACGGAACTATTTTCAGTCCTTGCCTAGAATTTTCAAGGGGACCCTGAAGTTCTGTGAACCTCTGAGTGAGTTCACTTGACATTTTTAATTACATCTCAAACCTCGGGGGGATCTGTCCTGACAGTGCACTCAGCGAAGATCTATTAATTCATCCTGAGCATGATTATGACCCCAAATGTTAAATACCCCATAGAAAAATCGAATTCTATTTTAGTCAAACAGAAAAGGATAATTCAAGTAAAGCTATCATAAAAATGCTAGTGAAAGTTCATAAATTTTGATTAAAAAATTAATTCCTCCTTATGCATTCTCTAGCATTAAAGGCTGCATGATTTAAAAATATTTATGATTTAGCACAAGGAGAAGATGCCGACTAAACACAACGAGAAGACCAGACTTGGGCAGCATGTTAAATAAATACAGGGACCACTGTGCCCTTCTCTCTACTGTGCCTACAATAAAACGGCAGGTTCTATTTAAATGAAGTTCTGGTATCTGGACTCAGGTCTTGGCCACAGTCTTATTTCTCACTGCTGTATATATGCCGCTTAGTGAAGAAAGATACCAATTAATACAGTCATGCCCACAGATGCCATCTCCACATTAATGTTTTCATAAATCAATAAGATGTATGTTGTTTCTTTAAAATTTTAACTGAAAGTAAATTTGACAGATCTCCCCAGTTCAAGGCTAGTTTGGGTGTCCAGCTTAAACATGGGCCTCCCTGCCACATACCATGCTCCCGCAGGTAATGTCATTTAATCCTCCTAGGAACCTAACAGGAGAGGGATTAATCCCACTTTTACACATGAGTTAACTTTCTCAGGGAGGTTAAATGTTTCCCTTAATAGACTTTAGTTAGGATCACAAGCCTTTAAAAGTATAAGTGCACCATAGCAAACCAAGTGCCTCAGTTACTTAGCTAGTGGCCAAAGGCAAGACAATGGATCGGAATTGGAAGCCCAGCCCTTTGATACTCAGTGTGGTGGACAAGGGGGAAAAGCCAGATGGAAAGAGTATGACTTGAACTAACGGACAAGTTCCAATCAAAGTGACTCTGCTCTAAGTTCATTTGAAGGTGCTGGTGGCCATCTGGTATTCATTCAAGTGAGAAAAATGAAGGGTGTGTTGTTTTCCTTGAGAAAAGCATTGTATTAACAGACTGCCAATGTATTCACACACCTTAAATAAAAAAAAAAAACGGTGATCAAAACTTTTCTCTCTCTCTCTGGGTTTGAATGAAGTCTGCCCCTGCCTATGTCTAACACAGGGTTATTAACTTATTCAAACCCTCTGTTAAGGACAACATCCCAAATCAGGTCTTAATTACAACCTGTGATGTATATCCACCAGGAAAGCATATACCTTTGTGCAACAACCACCTTAGGATGCAAACACTGTGAGGTACAGGGGTTACTGGGCCTGCAGAAGGCCCTCTCTCAACAATTCATTCAAGGATTTTCTATACAGCCTGCTCAGGTAGATGGAATACACAATATAATATGCTTTCTCTTAAAGTCGTTCTCCACTGGCACTGGGTGCATTTCCTTTTGAGAATAGCAGAAGAAGAGGAAGAGGAGGGGAAAAGCAGGAACACTATGTCAAATGTATCTCTCCACTTTAATTCAGACCCTTAATCATACACAATTTTATACTGCAAAAATCCCAGGGTTATTGCAATTCCCTAAATTCACTGTGATTTTCATTTCTCAACTGCGTTTTGAAAAACCCAAGCCTGGATTTCCCCCAGTCTTTCCTCAGGGGGAAATTGAGCTGCAGCACTACTTCAGCAGAAGGCTTGGTGCCTGAGCATGGAGGACAGCACCTGCACTACTGCCCGGACGGAGTGAGGCCTCCAGGCACACTGTGGTTGTCCTAGCAGAGTCGAAACAACCAGCATCAATGTCGGTCACAGCTAGATCCCTGAGCCTGGGTCAGAGATGTCTATCACTTTCCTCACATGGAGCATTGGCTTTGCTGGGAGCTGCGTTCAAGGGAAGTCTCTGAGGGTGTGCAGAGACCACCTTCATTCTCAAATGTACTGTTTCTCTTAGATGTTAATGCCACAAAAGAGAAAGGGTGAGTAACATCCTCTGACTGGGTTAACCTCTGTGCTCAGGTCCCAAAGGTGTGCATCAAAATCCATCTTATCTGCACAAAATAGACCAAGAGAACCACCCAGACCCCACCCCCACCCCCCAATGCATAGTCAGAGCTAAAGGCTAAAACTGGTTTTTTGTTTTGTTTTTTAAAAAAAGAAACAACAAAAACAAAGAAAGACATGATGATTATAGGTCACTGGGCTGGTAAGCTCCAAATGTCTCACTTTGCCTTTCCTCTTCCCTTCTGTCCTCCTCACTGAGGCCCCTTTTCTGACCCGGTAGACTCTGCCGTGGCCCAAGTGGGTGTCCAGTTTAGAATGAACATGGAGAGTCAGTGCCCAAGAAGAACAAAGTGGACAGAGCTGTCCTGGTGACCTTTGGCAGAACTAGCTGTATTTCCTTCCCACTCAACCACTTGGTGGAAAACTTTATTCAAGTGGGAAAATGCTGGTTTCAGACACTGAACAAAGCTACACAGAAAACTGCCCAGTTAAAGTTCAACTGTGGTTTCCTCCCCCAGGAGGGCTGGAACTGAGCAGCAATAAATGCTTATAGCCTGACACACAGAGGCTTCTTTACCATCCTGTGTATGCGGGTCCCGGTCAGGTCTCAGGGAGGACTAATGGTCACAGGTTAGCTACATTATTTTAAAAAGTGCCACTGAAATTAGGACTTTGATATAAGATGAAACTGTCCTGACCAAAATGAACATCAAGTAAATGAACATCAAATTTTCTGTACTGGGCTAGAATTCAATCAGTTCCAACTGGCAGTTAACTGGAGGTTAAATAAGGAAGATGGCAAAAAATACTAATTTCTACCTCTCTGAACAACCTCAAAGAGACACCACACGTGGCGGAAGCATTTGTTTTGGGAGGAGGGTAACTGGTCAGACTTGAGCTTTGATGGGTCTGTGTTCTGAAATGATGAAGATTTTTGCCTTCATGTACTTCAGGACTAAGCTGAGAACAAAACTACAGATGGTATTACAGTCACATGTGACTGCTGGTTCCCTTACTGCTAAAGTCTTAGAAGGAACTTGTAATATTGTATGCCCTGAAAACGTTGTTTTTTTTTGGTATGAAAGCTGTTGTTTGATTTGCTTCACACAGTCTGTCACTCCAGCGATGGAGATAAATACAATGCCTGTAACAATAATTACCTTTCTTTAGGTTTCTTTAAACCCCAGTTTAAATATCTCTGGGTACATGACTTATTCTCCTACACAGAAAGTCTTGCCTTCCCTATACTAGTATCCATCATACTGTAATCAGCAGATTTTGCATTTAATGGAAATATTTAACCATGTGCAAATGTACAGAGGCTGTATCTCACCAGGTACTTAACACTCAGCCGCAACAATTATGGCCCTACAGCCAAGCCCCCAGCCTCCCTAGATGGGAGGGCTAGCCCCATACAAAAATTATTTCATCTGTATACTCCAATCACATCACCCACAAATAAGCAAAACTTCATTATTATACCTACAATGATTGGTTCCTTAACACAGGTTTTATAATTTGTTAGTATTCAAACTGTCTCTTTAAATGACATTCATAGATGTCTTTGTATAACTGATTTATTTGAGTCAGGACCCAAATAATTTCTACTAACTATAATTTCTTACATGTCTTTTAAGTCACTTTAAACTTACTCTATTTGAATGGCAGTTTGTTGAAGAAACTGTTCACTTGTCTTATAAAACCTCCACTTGGCACCTTGTACTTTGTCAGTTTTATTTCTCTACTGTTGTTTACAGGCTCCCATCCCTGGCATCTGCAGTAAATGAGCAGTTAGCACTAGACTATTAGATAGAGAAAACTCGTTTTCTCAAGGGCAGGGAACCAGCACTTGGTACAGGGATAAAGCAAATAAACAATGGGAGGCGCTAAGGAATTAGCAAGTTCAGTTTTCCTCACCCATTTCCTGTGTTCCCATCTTCACTGGGGATTTTTCCTGGAGTTTAGAGCATGATGCTTAGTTTCCACTTCAGGGGTCTTTCTGAAAACCTAAAGCCTCACTCTACTTTTCCTGGAAACAAGCATATAACATATAGGCTAAAAGATAAAATAATCCAAGCACTGAGTAATGCCATGTTCTGCTTTTTTTTTAAGCAGTTTTTAAAAAATCATCTTGTGAGGTAGATGAGGGCTAGGCAGGATTCACAAGGGCACAGTTTCATAAACTGAGAATTTGATGGACAATTTTACACAACTTTCAGAAGATAGCATTTTATGTCCCCAAACCTATTAAGAAACATAATGCCATTGGACATTAAAGTCATATTATATACAGAATCAGTAATAAATACTATTTTCCCTACATTTCTCTATTAAAATTGTAATTTTTTCTATGAAGAATGCACCTATCACTTTATATAAATCTGAAGATTTTCCCATTGTCTGGAATTAATCAAATCAGAAACCTCAAAGCCTTTATTTTCCCTGTTCTTCAAGTACAAGTCCTTGGTGCTATTTCAGAGCATCATATTAATTTTAGAGAGAGGAACACTAAATCTGCTAAGCCTGCAGTTGATTCACATGCGTTGGGTCGGAAGCTCGCAGAGGGAAGTTATTCTGATCAGGGCCTGGGCTAATTAACTCAGATTAAGTGGCTGCATCCCCAAGTGAATGGCTACTAGACTAATGCACTAATTTTAGTGTTTCACAGACTTAAGTGTTACTGACACCACACCTTAGTTCTTGATTGTTGACTTTCAAGAAACCAGAAAAGGATGCTCAACATGTGATTTTTATAGCCATTAGATGAAGGTAATGGGTTTTTAAAAAAAAGACTAAAAATAGCCCAGGACCTTTAGCATCTGAGAAATCTCTGTGAGTTCGGAAAACAATAAAGCAGTGGGGGAAAAAACTGAGAAAAGAATTTTTTTAATTATATAATTCATTTATATATAGTTTCCATCACTGTTCATTTTTTTTTACAATGTTTGCCTTTCTCAGGTGTAATCCCCATATAATTTCCACCACCAGTTCACTTTGTACACCATCACCACAGTCCCTTGTGTTCCTGCCTCCCTTGTTTTTATCTTCTCCTCCCCTGCAGAATGTCTCTGATTTATAGTTATCTTTTTATTTTTGTCTTGTTGTTTTTTATTGTCATTTTTCCCTTGATGCTTTATTTGGTTTCCCTATATTCTTCCTATAAGTGAGACCATTTGATATTTTTCTTTTCCTTCTGACTTATTTCACTGAGCATCATCCCTTCTAGCTCCATCCATCTTGCTGCAAATGGCATGAGTTTATCTTTTTTGATTGCTGAATAGTATTCCATTGTGTATACATACCACATCTTCTTGATCCAGTTATCTATTTTTGGGCATTTGGGTTGTTTCCAAGTCTTACCTATTATAAATAGTGCTGCAATAAACACAGGGATACAGGTGTTCTTTTGAATTAGTGTGTTTGTGTCATTTGGGTAGACTCCTAGTAGTGGAATTGCTGGGTCATATGGTAGTTCCGTATTTAGTAGTCTGAGGGACTGCCACACAGTTTTCCATAGTAGGTGGACCAAAAACTGAGAAAAAATTTTGCAGGAAGGTAATTTTTTTTCTCTAAATTTGTAAATTGCTGATAACTGAGAAGGCACCTAAAGAATAGATTTGCGGGCCTCCCCTGGTGGCGCAGTGGGTTAAGCAATGCACTATGAAGCAAACCGCAGCCACTTGCAGCACGAGTTTGATCCCTGCTGCCGGCCAGGGAGGGGGACACACATGGTGCGGCAGACCTCTCCTGCTGTGCCCGCTGCTCCCCTCAGCAGTGTACTTCCGTTGATCTGCCTGTTCTGCTCCCCGCTCTCTGTGGTGAATCCTCTCGCCCCCCGACACCTCTGGTCTGTGCTCCAGTGCTTGTATGCATAAATAAATAAATCTTTAAAAAAAAAAAAAAAGAATAGATTTGCTTCTTTCAAAGTAACTGTGAAAATAAACTTCACCCAAATTTTCCACAAATGCCAGATCCTTTCATAGTCCTGTGACTTTATGTCTACTACTTCTGTAGTGGGAACTGTACCCCTCAAGCTTGTCAGTATCACTGTACAGCCAAATCCAACTTAACATCCAGAAATGAATTCAAACTTATCCTCTCCTGGGACTTTCTATGGGAATGACCCCTAACCCAGTGAAAATCACTCTTCTGTAATCATAAACTCTCCATTTAAAGGCTATCTAGATAGGAAGAGGCCTGGGGTAGGACTCCACGTGCTAGTATTCCTATGGCTTGGCACACGGCAGGTTCTGGCAAAATGACTCATGATAGCCATCATCCAGAAGAATCCACTTCCTTAGATACATCTGAAAAGATCCATTACCACTGTCCAATACTCTGTAGCATTCAGTGCCAGTGGGTGCCAGTCCAGAATCCTGGTCTTCCAGATTTCAGTCTCTGAAAATCCCTGACACAACTGGGATGAGCAACATGGAGCTGATAATACAGATTGAGATGCCTAACTGTGCCAACACTGTGTTTCTCAACTTCACTGCTATACACATATTTTTCTTGAGTTAAATTAGTAATGAGTCAATAAGAGACTGAATCAAAGAGTACCTCTAAATTCTAAAGCTCAAAAACATATATATGACTTCCTATGGCAGATGTCCAGTTAATGCTATCCATAAAGCCATTCAAACTCTGTGTCTGGGCTGAAATCCAATTAAGTCATTTCTGTCTGAATATCCCCAAACAGCCTCCTGCTGAGCTCAAAGTGGAAATAATCATAAATGCCAGATTAGCCGTGTAAGCACTTTCAAAGCTGAAAGCAGGCAAGAGCAGGGAAATCTCCATGCCCAGCCTTTTAACGGGGCACAAAGGAAGAAAAAACATTTCAATGACTATCTGGCAGAAAGTCAAACCCGCTTCCTTGTCCAGTCAAGTCCTCTCAGATAATCCTCATCCAGTGTTAGTGTCAAAGAAAAGTTCTGACCCACTCATTTATAAACATTGTGAAATTCTAAATTTTGGATCCACAAAGCAATTTTCAGCATAGAGGAAACAGTCACAGCAGATTTCAAGTTTTCTTTGAATTCACTATTTTACTTAGTCTACACCTGATGGGAGTACATCTTGAAGTTAGTAAATCCCAAAATTCACAACAGCCTCTATGCATACAGTTTGTCCCATAAAATGTGCAGGCAAAGTCAAAACCTCATTATTAGGGACAAGAGAGACTCAGCTAATGAGTTAAATTTCTCCCTCACCTTGCAACCCAATATTCAAGACTTGTAAGTCAGCAAAATATAGAGTATCTTCAGATAATATATGAGCTAAAGTTATATGCGTTCTGACCATGCATTCCAGAAGCAGGAAGGATAGGGCATTCCAAACAGATGCCACCTGAGACCTGCTGACTTAAAGTACCTGTGATCTGTAAAAGCTCCTAGATGATTACGAGCCAGTCTCAGATAAGTACCACTGCAGAGAACAGGAGAGATCATAGACAACAGATTCAGAAAGCCCTTCTCTAAACCCTTGCTATTTGAATACAAGGACTGTCTAAATGAAGACTAACCCAGGCATTGAACCAGTCATGCCCCTCCACACTATGTAAAGGACAGCACGACTTTGTTTTAAATTGGAGACAAATTCCAGTTCAAAGGCTGGGCGTGGAGATAGTCTACTCTTCTCTGGTTTCAGCTTTGGAAGTGCAGACACACTGAGTATACAGGTGTATCGAGTGTGTAATGCATTGAGTGCATGGTGCATTGGGTATAGAGGTAGTGAGAACCTGGAACCTGTTAACTGGTAGCCCAAGTGCTTGACACATATTGCCACGACTGCCAGAGACCAAGGAGAAAGCCAGACATCCTACTATGATGTTGAAAATGCTAATTAACCTCATAGCAAGGTTTCTTTGGAGAAAATAATCAGTCACCTTGGTGGCAGAATTAAATGAAAGTCACACCTATCCAATGAAATGTTGCTGCAAGCACACAGGCAGGGCACAGACACTGTCCTTAAGGAACTGTGTCTGGTAACAGCCCAAGTCAAATGTGACACGACACAGCAGGGTTTCTTTATTTTATTTGCTATAAGAAATCTCATCTATAAAAAAGTAAGCTTAACTTTCCTAGGTAGCTTTTAAAACAGATACATATATTCAGATTTAAACAATTTAAGAGGGCAAGCAAACTGAGTATATATATTCAACATAAACTTTGGGATAAAAAATAATTAATGATGAAATAAAAGATCTAATTTAACTTTCTCAAGATGAATTTTCCAATATTTATAGGAAGTACTTTGGGTCCTTACTTAACTCTGTTTCACTGAATGTTGTTTTATTTTAACATCAATGAGGTAAAAAGGAATTTCCATGATATTTAACAAAACCACACCATGAGAGGACCTGCTTTCATTATATGTCATTTCACTTGAAGTTGCTGTTTTCAAGAACCTACTGATGGTATCAAGTGAAGACTTTGGTACAGTATCTCTTAAGACCTCTTCACCAAGCAGAACCTTCCTAACTTGAAAAACGTCAAGGTTTCTTAAACTTCACTATCACAATACTGTTCTCTCTTCTAGATAAATGAACAGGTATTTTTGGAACCCCTACTAGCACTGTGCTGGGTGCTAAGCACATGACGAGGCAAGACAGAGCAAACAAAACGGTTGAATGTAAGAGCCCAAATATGAGGCATTTAAGAAATGGATGTCCACTTGAGAAAATGGCAATGCTGATGCCAGGTGTCTGTTAATGTTGCCCGCGACTAGTTGCCTTCGAGTCAGCATGGTATGAGGGTATTAGGGCCGGCTTTGAGTCCATGGATACAGTAAGTGTGTGATGCATTGAGTGCATGTTGCACTGAGTGACAGGTGCACTGACTGTACAGGTGCATGGAGCACTAAGTATATTGAGTGTATAGTGCAGGGTGTGTGGAGCACCAAGTGCATGGTGCATAATGCAGGTGTATTGCAGGCATGGAGTACTGAGTACAAAGGGACAGTGGTAATTTGGAGCCTGCTGTCTTGGGAGTCCAAGTCCTTGACCCTATCCATTCTGCACCTAGTGCCAGAAACCAAGGAAAAAGTGAGATTCCTTTCAACTGTTCAGGGTTGAGCAGTTGTCTTGACTCTTTCCTAAAGGTGAAAAGAAAGGCTTAACTGGGTCATATGAATGCAATGTTTCTAAATGATACAGGTTTCCTAAAGACCAAAAGTTAAACTTACCAAAGAGAACTCTTCAGAGAATTCTTACTTACTTTTCCATATGAGTTTGTTTCCCCTCTACCCTAAAAAAATTGTTATTAACTACTTTCAATAAAATTTACCAGCAACCGTTGACCTGCCAAGAACATGGCTGGTAAGATGGCAAAGAGCAGTCCAGGTAAAGACCACCAAAATGATTTCTAACAATGGGATGCATTCTACCTATATTTAACTTGTGATGGAAGCCCATCCCCATTCCACTCCATATCAAAGCAACTCAGTGCCTCTGGGTCTCTACTGTGTCAATCATTTCCATGTCTTATTTACTCATAGTCTAGTAAAAGCACAATAAATAGCTTTTTATAGCCTTTGATATGCTGTGTTTTGCCTAGTTACTTTAAAAAAGTAGAACGTTTTCAAAGAATTCATCTGTTCAAGTTTAGTGTGGCATGTAATGGGATGGACTAATAGAACATTAGGAAACAGGAGCAGAGGAAACAGATCCAAATGATTCTGGTAATTTAATATACCATAAAGGGGGTTTGTTCAACTCATTGGGGGAAAAGACAGGCTTCGCAATAAATGGTGGTGGCACTTTGGTAACCATCAGAACAAAAATTGGAGCCAAACTTCACATCCTACAAAAGGATAAATTTCAAATGCAGATATGATCTACAGTAAAAAATAGAAGTACAGAAAGACATATGGAAGAAATCCTTTAGAATCTTGAAAAAAGAACTTTTTTTGAATCTACAACTAAATGCCTAGAAACTGCGTAAGATTTAATCGCAGAAATGCAGAAACTTCCTTACATGGCAAAATGTATTCCAGGCAAGTTAAAATGACAAAAAGCCAGGGGAAAAATACTTGCATTTCATGAGAAATATAAAAGATAAAGGATTACTCTTCCTGATACAGTGAGAGCTCCTTAAAACTGATTAGAAGACCAGCAAAATCAAGAAAACAATGGGAAATGAAAAGATGGGACAGAAAATACCTGACTTTCAAACATGAAAAGGTGCCCGACTTCATGCAAAATAAATACGAACTACAATCACACAAAGGTAGTGCCTCTCAGATCAGTCTGTCGGATCAGAACACATGATGCTGGCACTGCATGGTAGCAATGTTAACTTCCTATTTTGATGTTTGTAATGTGGTCATTTAAGATGTCAACATTTGAGGATGATAGATGAAAGGTGTAGGGAAATTACTTGTAGTATTTTTGCAACTTCTTTTGTTTTCCGAAAGCATTTTATTTTTTTTTATTAAAATATTTTAAAATTTACATATACTTGCCATTAATTGTAATCCCCATGCGAAAGTATTTTAAAATGTATTTCAAAAGTAAAAATTAAAGTATGTTCGAAAGACATACTGGTGGGTTTGCGGAGGAGCAGAAACTGATGAAGGCTCAAAACACAAACTGGAGAGCAATTTGGTAGGACCTATCAAAATGGAAATGATATCTACCAATAGGTAAAGAGTAAAATAAGTTACATTTATACACTGAAGTACCGTTCACTTGTGAAACTAAGTAGTAAAGATTTTCAAAGATGTACTATTAACTCAGTAAAATAAGACGAGAAACTTGAAGTTATTTCCCCTGAAGTATTTACCTATGAAGAGACAGCTACTACTTTGCTGTCCAGTTATGCTGCTTCCAAGCATATCAGTGCATCTTATCCTCATTATGTGGAGATTCATTACCATATGAACTTAATTATCAGTAACCTGATAATATGATTAATTCAACACAGTTTTGACATTTCAATAATTCATAAAATGTTTTTAAGCCAAGCTATAGATCTTAGGGAACCTCACTATTTATATCTGATACTATAAAGAGGAAATCATTTTCTGACACTTGATCTCTTCTGTCTAAACCACTTCCCAAACTCAAAGATTACTTTTGAGATATAATTTACCAACCATAAAAATCCACAATTAAATTACACAATCCACAATTAAATGTACAACAGTGCTTTTACTTATCTTTAAAAATAAGTAAAGGATGGAGCTCTTCATTTCATAAGAAGAAAAAGGTAGAAGACAACGAGACAACAAAATGACTCAAGAAACCTGGCACTTAAATGTTTCTAGAACATTTTAGATCTACATATAAGACACTTTAGATCTACATATAAGAAACTGTGAACCTTTGTTCTGATGAGGCTACTTGTGGCTAGGGAAGAAGGAAGGTATCCTTTATGTATGGTTTTAGTTGTCTTGCTTTGAAAAACAAACAAAACTGTGTTACTCTTTCCAATAACTTTTTTCTACAAGATAGTAATAAAAGAACCCTTAGAAGAAGCTAATGTTAACTCCTACTCCTTTCATATATTACGTTCCACAGATACTGAGCTCAAAAATACATCTTCTGAAGGTAAGAGATAATTTAACATTGGCTCTGAAATAGATGGATCACAACCATAAATTAATGAAAATGTAGTTATAATCTTGTTCTCATAGGAAATGAACTGAATCCGATTAATATAGCTTAGTGATCCTGCAGTCAGACTTGACTCAGGGTGATCAAAATGTTTAAACATTTGCAGTTAGTGCAGTAGCCCTAAAAAGTCACAAAAGTATAAATTAACGAGCCCAGCCCAAACTGCTGAAAGTGCTCTTCAGTGCCAAATTTATGACTGGCTTTCTATGCTAGAATCATTTTGTTCCTATGGGAAAACTAAAGCCGGTAAGATCCTGTAATTTAAGGAGCTCTGTTTTAACTGATTATGGTTAGGACAGACTTCAAATCTGCTCCCAAAACCTAACTATGGTGAAGACATACTGAATCCCATCTTGGATTTCTGTAAAATAATGACTTCTCACTCTACTGTTACCACGCTCCTCTGCCTTGTTTCTCCCGGACCATCCCGAAGTCCCCATGACACTGTCCCGAGTGGGGTTTCTCTTGCACATATATACTGAAGAATTTCCTTTCACTTGTCCCATCAAACTAGCCTGCCACATGGCATGCCAACGTTTCTTTCTTTGAAAGACATGAACAATTTTGCACACACACTGCATGACACAGAACCACATTCCAAGCAATGCTTTCACATCCTAGAATGCTAAATTCAACACTCACCACCAAGAAATAATACAGTTTTTCATTTCTGTGCAGGAAAAAAAATATCAACCCAGTCTTCATAACACTGTTCACATTTATAGGCTTCTCTCAAAACTAGTATAAAAGCAAGATGCTGAAAGGGAAGGGCTATGATTGAAAGTCCTAAAACAGATATGAAATGTTTGTCTTAGGGCCATAACCTTCTAACCATGAGAAGATAATTCAGTCCCACCACCTCACTGTGATCATACAGAACCCACACAACAAACAAGTGTCGAAGCTCACAAGTAAGATTTATCCTATAAAACCAAGTCCTAAGGCGGCTGAGAAATATGAACTATCACCACTAATGTTTATACCCATTCTATTTATATATACACATATATAATTTGATTAATTATATATGTGTGTGTGTGTGTCTATCTTTTTCATGGAATCAAATTTGTATTGCACTTACCTGTGTCAAGGGGAAATGCTAACCATTTTTTTTTTCTATTTCATTTACCTGATAGGATTTTAAAAAAAGGTAATGTCAGGAAATTCTAGAATAACAATAACTATTGGGTACTCTTCTTCATTACCAAGGGCAAAAGGAAAACTAAAATCTGATGTCATCCAGTACCTGACATAGGACTGGACTCTAATCACCTTGAACATTTGCTTTCAATGACTCATGCAATTCACATTCCAGGTCTTCTTTCTGCAAATAATCAAGTACACTAAGTACATTGCTGATACCCCATCAGTGTCCAAAAAAGAGTAAGTTGCCCATTCACCCATGCAACATTATGTACACAACTCTTAAAACCACAGTGAGGCTGAATTGCTCCTTTTTTCAATTTTCAGAATTGAGCTGTTCATAAGATACTATAAGGGAGACAATGGAAAGCAAAGACAAGAAAAATTGACTCTAGCCCCCAAAGAGCTCTGGATGTTATAAAAGACAAAACAACTTAGTAAGATAAGCAAAGTTGCCAAGTGTCCCATGGCTCACCTACATTCACACGTACCTTTGATTATCATCTTTCATAAATGGATAATATGTCAAGCTCACCTGAATATATAGCACCGACAGTGCAGCCAGAGCAGAAAAATTTCAGCTTTAATTATTTTAACCCATTCAGTTGATTTTCCATGTATGTGCACCTAAAAACTATAATAAAAGAGTATTTGAATTCCAAAAAACATAGTTGCACATGAGACTTATAGCAGAGAAAACTAAAATAGAGGTTTCAAGTGCTGAAATATTTTTTTTTTCTTTACATAAGCCTGGAAAGCACAAATCTTTGATTTTTTTTTTCATTTTAAGTGATTTATGTTTTTCTAAAGTCTTAGCTGTAAATAACTAGTTTACTGAAAAATAGAGAGGAAGGGAAGAAGAAAGAGAAGGAAGGGGAAGAGGAGGGAGGGGACTCAAGCTCTCAAAATGCCAGGCTGAAATTGACCATTTCTCACAGTGGCATATTGACATTTTGGGCCAGATAATTCTTTGTTTCAGGGTTGTCCTATGCACTGCAGGATGTTTATCAGCAACCCTCACTCTCTTTATTTGTGGCAATCAAAAATGTCTCCAGACACTGCAGACATTTCTAAATGTCCCCTGGAAAGTAATATCACCAGAGTTGAGAATCACTGGGCTAGAATACATGTAAATTAAATAGACCAACTTGCATTTTTTTAAACAGTAAAAACAGGACAGGAATATGCATGTATTATGAACTATTCTGGAATATGATCAAAATATTTAGGTGGCAGCTGCTATAAATATCCCTTCTAAGTAACTGACTAAATAGCCACATTCAGTTTAACTCAATGTCAAAATTAGGTTACAATATGTGATATAATTAAAAGAAAATCTTTACACTTACACTCATTTGGTAAAAGTTGTATAAAATATGCTATCATTTATCTAAGAAAATAAGAGAATATATAATTATGCATGTATGTGTCTGCCTGCATTAAAATGAAACATATAGAAAGGGAAGAAAGACAATCCTTTTAAAAACAGTGATGGAAAGGGGTAAGGAGAGCAGAAGACAGAGGTTGAAGTGCAGTCTGATCTTTCTCTGAACACATTTTGACTTTGGAACCACATAAATTGTTTACATAATTATAAACCAATATTAATTTTTTAAAGGTTAGAAGCAGAATGAAAACAAAATTAACCAAATTATATATTGAGCTGTCAGTATAAATACAGGTAAGAATTATTCCAAAATAATTTAGCACTGATTTTAGTACTCAAATGTTGGTAATAATATTGGCAGTCAGTCCAAACATTTCTGTGTTATGTATAAATAAAACAGGGCAGACAAGCAAGTAGTTATGCTGATATTCCTAGGGAGAAAAATATTCTGCATAAAAGGTACAAATATAAAATTTAAGAAATAAAATACTTTCTAGTTTAGAATGAGAAATGTCAGTGGAAATTTTCAATATACTATAAACAAACCCATTTTTTTTCAACTGAAAAGATCCAGATATAATGACCAACCAGAGAGCAGTAAGCACCCCTGACCCCACATCATAGTCTCCAAATTCCATTTCTACTCTAAGCACCACTCTTTGAAGTTATGTGGACACCAGGCCCAAGTGGACAGTGAGTGCAGGGGCCCTCTGTGAGGGTATCACAGACACAGCACATGCAAGAGGATACAGAGGGACCTTAAGTAGCTAGCACCGGCTGTAGCAGGGACTATGGATACCCACTGTAGTGGATGAAAAGACTTTAGAAATATCTTAAATCATGAGCTCATGATTTTCCTAAAAGCAAATCTCATCAGTTACTTTTGGAGGATGCTAGGGAACCAGAACTACTCATTCTGAAAACTTTCAAATTAAGGGTATAACTTTTGTGTATATATGTTTCTAGGAAAAGAGGGGCATATTCTCACCAGGCTAGGAGATGAGGAAGGAATGACATGTTAGGATGTGACCATTTTGCTACCCTGAAGAATCATAGCTGGAGACAATCAATGATCTAAATGCAAGTTTTGAAATTATTGGGTAAGTCTGAATACTAGTTGCATAATTGCTAAGGTTAAGGACTTATAATCTTTGAGAAATTCATTATAACATTTACAGATTGAATAAACTGATGATAGGATTTGCTTCAAAATAAACTACTGGCAATTATGTGGGTAGAGATAAAACAAGATTAGCTATTAATTAATAACTACTGAGGTAGGGCAGTGGGTAGTCAGGAGGATTCAATCTTTGATACTGGTTAGCCTGTTAACTAAGAAATCACATTTTACTACAAATCAGGAGCATCAAACATGTGATAGTTTTAAGAGTCTTTATACAGCAGGTTCTAAACCACCTTCTCTACATGGTGGCTCTAAACCAACTTCAGGGCACAGAGCTAGTTAGCAGGTGGCACAGGATGTGAATCTGGTTTCCAAAATCTCATCAGCCAATAAATAAGACATGACAGTGGAAAAGCATTGGGGAAGGTCTCAGATGAACCTCTACAGCGCCTACAACACACCTGTAAGCTTGTTCTATAAAACGAATTCTGAATGAAAGACGTTAAGGCTTTATGCTTTGCTTCTGAATGTACTTTCAAAAAAAAAAATGTTTTGATAGTGTGAAGTCCTCTACCCCCCTCCTTAGTATCTGAATAAATTCTCCTTAAAATCCTGATAATTTATTCAGATATTAAATAAGCAACAGATATCAAAACATTTAGTGTCCTTTGAAAACACAACTACTAATAGTGGCTGTATTTTCCACACTGACCAACTATACCTACTGCCCCCAGGTCATTTGCAGTGACAGTTGGTGACAAGGAGTTGTCTGAAATATGACATTATAAAAACTACAACACGTATCAAGGTACTTGTAGAGGTCACTGTGATAAGTTCTATTATAATTAAGTCAGTTAGAAATGTTCTTTAGAGAAGCTTACCATATAAAACAAATTAACAGAATATTATCTGAATATATGATTAACTATGATAAACAAGTAAAGAATAAGGACAATAAGCAAAGATAAAACTGCTAGAACCCTCCAGCTGGGGAGGGCTGTGAAAAAGAGGTGAATTCACTAAACTCTTATTTGAGCACACCCATATTCCAGCCCACCCACTGTACCTGCCAGTCCTAAAGGACAGCAGACCTAAAACTCACAAAGTCTGCATGGACGCCAGTTATGGCTCTTCTGCAGTGGGGAGAAAGAAATGAAGGCACAAGTGGTTAAATGGGAGAGATGAAACTGACCAGTTTCTTATCAGTGCGGCTATAATTTACATCACTTCCCCAGGCTTCTCCTGATGAAATCAACATTCTCGTACAAATTACTAGAATTAAAATCCCGAAGGGAAGGATTAAAGAGATTCTGCTCTAAACCCTTCATTTAACAAATCAGAAAATAAAGGTGTAGAATAGGCTGAGCCCCAGGCCTCACGGCTTTCAGGATGGCGCATTTGTAGCAAGAGTTGTGTGTTTATTCTTTGAGGGTATTTCCAGAGCTCCAAATTGACCTGAGTTGGAGGTGACGGCACCCAGCTATGTTGTCCAATGTCAAGTGCTAATGGAACAACTAGCTTGTGTGTTGATATAAAAGGGCAGAAGGCTAGATTCTGGCAGTTTCCTTATGAAGCCCTGTTAAGTGAGAATTTTCTTCACTGGTCACAGGAGGTCTGGGCTGCCCAACTAGACCATCCTCTGCACAACTCAGAGGTCAAGTCAACAGGGTCAAAGGCACCACCCACAGTTTGCCTTGCATATCAGCTGGTAGCAAAGGGGCCTGTCCTCAAAAAAAGAAGTTGTTGACCTGAGGGCTACAGCAACCCATCTTGGTGTGGACATCTTCCTCTAGCAGGCCATGGATAGCCCCTCAAACAAGGAAAACCTTCCCGTGGCCCAGCTTGGCGCAATTCTCAAGGGGTCAGGATATGGGAGGTCTGGTCATGGCTTCTTTCTTGTCAGTGGGGTAGAAGTAGGGGTTGACAAAGGAGGTCAGGTATTCAGGCTACTGGACCCACTCATCAGCATACCAGCCCATACAGTGCCCAGGCACCTAACCTCCCCATCTTAAGAGCCTCGCCACCTGACAGCTGACAGTACCGAGAAGCAGAGAGCTCAGCATCAGTTATCACTTTGAGTCATCAGTGCCAGATCTCCTAAAAATAGGCGGTAAGTAATCACACAAGCTGCAGGAAGTGAGGAAATGAGAGCCTGTAATTATAATCCGATCAACAAATTCTAATGACAAGAGCACTGTTTCTTAATGGTTTACTTTTAATGTCTATATATGCAGGTCCACTTATGGTCTTTGATGAAGAAATGTTTTGCCGTATTCTTAACGCACCTATCAACTTTTACTTCTCCCCATTCCACAAATAGAACATGACATTTCACACAGTAGAAGCAATTAAAAATTAAGAGACTTTTGAAAATAAGTCAGTTCTGCTTCTTTACCTTCAAAGCATAACCATACTACACTCTGATTCACATAACCCCACACACAGTGAGTGAAAGTAGAAGTCAGCACCCATTTGTGGAAGTACAGTTAACTTGTATCCAATCTGGTCTTTGTTAACTGGTTGCTAAGGGCAGTGCTTCTCTATGTGAGAATGCACACCCACGGCATCATCGAGGAACGTATTAGACCTGCAAATTACTGAGGTGACCTTGAGCTCCTGAGGTGTTTACTGGGGGACAGCGTTGATGGGAACAGGGGCAGCAATCTGTAACTTAAATCTTCTCATTAACCTAGAGCTAGTTCAAGCTGGGAAACCACAAACCACAGGACTGTGAACTCACAAGACATCACAATGGACAACAAACACTTTAAAATTTGTTTCTCAGACACATTTTAAGTGCCCATATTAGGGAATTACCTAGTCAGAGAATCGTTTTCATTAGGAAGACTCCAAATAAAGATTTGTTCAACTGGGAAGAACTTTTGTTATTTGGATCAAAAGAAATAGGCTACTCTTTTCTCCTTGAAAAAAAAAAAAGTTACTAAACACAGGAGTTCAATGCACACGTAATCATCACCTCAGCCTATGTGTCACTGCGCGAACAGAGGTTTGGTCAATCAGTAGAAGAGGATGGATGGGACACACCAGGTCCCAGGAGCAGCCTGGGCACAGGAGACTGAGGACATGGGTAAGGGGAGATCATATCACCATGTATTTTAAATAGGGATGTTTCTGTATCTATTCAGAGTTCTGAAAGTATAAATGCAACTGGAGTACACGTTTAAGAACTCAAACTGGTAAACAATAGATCACTCCTGACTACAGCCTTCCTGTCAAAACCACAACAGAGTAAGATGGTTTTGTCTTACAACACAGATAACTGAATTATAAGTTTGTAATTTATGGCATTTAAGAGTAAAGAAAAGGAAATGAAAAAACTAAGAAATAAGTATGCATTCTGTGGATAAGGAACATTGAAAAAACAAGACATAGAAACCCTTGGAAAATGCACTTTGGGGAAGGTTAGCAGTTCTGCACTGACCAACAGAATAATCTTACATAACCTATATCATACTATATATTGGTCGATATATTACGTTTAATATATATAACTTGCAGTACTACTATTGATATATATATTAAAATGTTATTTATGTTACTTATATTAATACTTAACATACTTAATAGAGTATATTACTTACATTACATCAAAAGGAGATGAAGACAAGGTAAGGTAGCTTTACAATGTCTATCCCTCTTAATGAAAAGTTCATTGGGATAGAGTATCAGACAGAAACCAGAGAAGAAAAGAAACCTAAGCCTACACAAAAGACAGCAAAGTCATCATCTAAATAGAGTTCATAGAAGTGGTGGCAAACAGAATTTCCTTCTCCTTTAATCTTATTTTTAATCAATGGTTTACTCCACCAGAGCATTTTATAGGGTATAGGAACATCCAGGTTACACAAATCTTTAAACCAGCGACAACAGGACATAGGTTTTCAAATTTTTGTCCCCAATTCACACAACTATTTAGAGAGACTCACTTCATTCAGAATTGATCTTCTTCCTCCCATACCCTTCTCCAGCCCCCTCCCCACCCCATAACCATTCAAATAAGCAAAAATAAACAAAAGTGAATAGAAGTCAATGCTTGGAACCTTCCACAGTCAACACTCCCATTTTTGTGTATCCTGGTGCAAGCAGATCTAATCTAAGGAGTGTCCTAGATTTGTCACGGGGTGGAAGAGGCTAAATGCAAGAGTGACAGGAGTCCCAGGCCCATCTGCAATGGCCAGCAAGCTGTGGGTCAGGGATCTGATGTGGTTCTTATCACAGAAGAGCCGGGCTCACACAGGAATGAGTTCATCTGCAATGGCATACATCCAAAGTAAAGCCACAAAGCACGGCTCTCAATGCCCAAGTGCACTCCTCACAGGGACCAGGGGAAGAGAGCAGGGCCTTGTTTCCTTCACTCGTGAATGAACCTAGCAAAAGGGATGGGGCACCCTTGTGGGAAGGGGGAAGAGTGGAGCAGTCACCCCGCAACACCTGTGAGGAGTCAGTCCCTGCAGCAAGGCCCATGAAGCTCACTCTATTAGTTGCTTGGCCTACCATAAAGAAAATGGCCCCAAATGAGTGGTTCAGACAACAGAACTTATTTTCTCACAATCCTGAAGGCAGATAGGGTGTCAGCAGATTGGATTCCTGGTAAGGGCTCTGTTCCTAGCTTGCAGAAGCTGCTTCCTCATTGAGTCCTCACGTGGCAGATCGAGAAAGCTCGCTGGTGCTCTTTTTCTAGGGATACTAATATTACAGGATCAAGGCCTACCTCATGACCTGATTGATTACTTTCTTACAGGCAACATGTGCAACCACATCGGTGCCAGGGCCTGATGTCTCTGCTCCTTTGACTGCACTGAGTTAACCATCTTTCAAAGTAAGGAAAATGGACCAGAAAAGAAAAAAGATTGAGTGATCCAGGGTCATATGTTACAGGTAGGAGAGCAGAAGGGATGGCAGCTGCCCGTGACAGAAGAGATGATCCATAAAATGTAGATGAATGGATTAATTAGCTGATGGAGAAATGAACAATGGAAAGGACAGAAAAATAGGGCAGAAGGGAAATGAGAACACTGGCAAAGATGGGCACCCACTCAGACAAGAAGATGCAAAGGAAACTAGGCAGAAGATAAGATGTACAGGGAAAGGGATGGTCTGGGTTCTCTAATTCTCACCTCTCCCTAGAACATCTTTCTGGACCAAAAATATATCATTGCTACCAGCTATAACTATTTCTTTCCTTTAGCTCACTAGATAAGAACAAATAAATTGACAGACATTAACTTACCCTAACCCCGGGAGTGACATTTTGCCCATGTCCAGAGGCCTCCCTGGCTTCTGTACACAAAGCACAAAGCAAGCATCACTGTGTGTGTGGCAGGTGGCCCAGACTGACAAGGGAGAGCAGACCTCAGCATCAGTGCGGAATAGTCTGAGCTCACACTGGGTCAGGCCAGATGAGCCGTCAGCCTCTCCTATGCTTGCTCTGTTTTAAAATAAACTTCTCCCTTATATTCACATGAGGAAAATCTGATGTGGATCCATTCAGGTAACAAGAACTAAACCAACTGTTTAGTTTTCTACCAAGTCTTTTCACCAAATCATTTTTCACTCCATTTAAATTTTATTTTTTTTTGAAAAATGCATATTATATTCCTCTGTCCCTCTCCATCACCACACCAGAATTGTTTTCACCTGTGGCCATGGGTATCTCAGGAGAAGATGAAGCCTCCCAACTGGGTCTCTTGGCTGGGAGGGAGAGACAGTCTGCTGGTTCCCTTCCCGCTTGAACATAAACACCACAATCATCCTGCTCTCCCGGTGACACCACAAAGAACCAAGTGTTTCAGAAAGCATTTGAATTGTGAGGCAGCCAGCTGCAATACCCTATGCAATCAGCATTTTAGGATTAAATATCTGTGGATATTCTAACAACACTGAAATGGGAAATATCAGAAGCACGTTACCTGGGATCCCTCGCCCTGCCACCGTAGCAGAGCGTCAGGCTCAGAGCAGGGAGACTGGTGTTTCCTCCAGGGGTCCATCTTTTATTGTTCTTTATTCAAAATTTTGATGGTGCTACTGCAGTTTCCAGTAGGTTAACTGAGTCTTTGATGGAAACCATTTAGAGCCTGACCCACAGATATGCTCAATTTAATGCATGATGAATATTAATACAAACACGGTAACAGTATATTTATGTTCAGCATCTCTCTAGGCCGCAAACCCCTCAACCCTTCCCCAATGGGATATGGGACGAGAGAATGATATGTCATTCCATTATACAAGTCTAGCAGTTTCTGGTCCTGGTAGAAACAAAAATGTTTCTTGAATTTAACATGCCCCCTCACTTCAATAAAGCAGTACCAACACTTCTTGGCCTGAAAAGGCTATTGTAAACAGCTTGTTATGTGAGAAATTTAATCCTTCCTCTTCCCTCCACCCCCAGCACAATCAGCAGGTGGAAATCCTCACCAGGTATGCCACTGGGCTGGGTCTAGGGATGGCAAATTTCTATTAAAAATCCCACAGTAAATGCTTTCCTCAATAATAATAGATGCTATCACTTCCAAATACCATAAGCTGAATTGCAGCAAGCCGGCAGTGTGCTACAAAACAGAACTGCCATTGAGTTAAAGGGGTGCAGATAATCACAAGGTGACCCTAAAATGCCATGATGCTTTATCTTCCACAGAGAAAGGAGGACTTGGTTTTGTTCTGCAAATTCCAAATCAATTCAATTTTCTGACCATTACAAGGCAATAATAAAGAGGGAGATGAGAAATGACTCTTACTTTCTTGAAAAGAAAAAGTCCTTGTTACCAGCTCTGAATCACCTTTACATGAAACATGTCATCCGTTCAGGGAACAGGCTACTTACTTTGCGGTTTCATTCTTCAAATGAGTTGAGCTTTGCATTTTTAATCTTTTACTAGAGAAAAATATAATCTGAACATATTTATGTATAACTAAAGGTTGGAATACTTACTGGATTTCCTCATGTCAATGTACTTTACACTCTTCAAAGGAGCAAGGTGGGAAAATTCACCATTACTACACGCAATGGCTACCTCTCTAGCACAGGCACCCACTGTGGGGAAGACTACCAATTACACACACCATTTGGCAGAGTTTACGACCAACAAGTGAGGCCAGGTTAGACACAGTCAACTCTGCATCAAGCTATTCTGACCCTACAAAGAAAGCATGTTATATGTAAGTTACATGACAGACTCCCAGGACAGGGGACACCATTTAATGACTAGCTCTGCCTTTAAAGTTACATCAGTGATGACTCAGGTCCACCTGCAGGACAGTAATTATCTAAGTAACACCTAGGTTGGAACAAATCAGTCCAGATCAATGACTATGTTCCTTCATCCTTCCCTCTGGGCAAGAGCATAAAAAGTATTTTTCAAACGACTCTTTGCCCTCCCGCCATTGATCCAATCCATCATAGCCTGATAGTTCTTCTTTGACAATATCTTTGGGTGAGTTGCCCTCTTTCCACCATTCCTGTATCAACCTCACATACGAAGTACTCACAGCAGCCGAGTCCACACCCAAAAATAAGAGTAGCCACCCTTGCATGCTCGGTACATGCTGGCCACTGTTCCAAGTGCCTGATGCATAAAACGCTGCATTCTGTGCTGTCACTGACCATCTTCCTAATGCTCAGGGTTTGAGCACTAAGTGGCAGAGCCTAAGTGGAGTTCCAGGGGCAGAAGGTCTGGGTCTAACACCCACTTAGACATTCCCTCTGAAGCCTCTGAGCTGAGCGCCCAGCCAGACCACCATTCATCGAGTCAAGGTCAGGGCATGGCACAGGGACTCTCCCCTAAATACTCCAGTGCTCCTCGCCCACTGCCTACCTTCTGCTCTGAATCCTCCCCAGGCATCCAGAATCGGCTCAGGCGACAACTCACAACCACACTGCACTGACTCGGTCTGTCCTTCCACTTTCTCTCTGTTTTCAGAATTTCTTAAACACACCCCTGTTCCTGCTGGGGTCAAGCAGGATACAGCTTATACCTGAGCAACGGCACAGGCCAGAACTACTTGGGCCCACTTACAGCTATGGTTCTGCATTCATGGATTCAACTTACCATAGATGCTGATTCCATGGGCCAAACTATAAGTCACACATGCCTCTTCCAGCACACAGGGTTCCATGCCCCTCAGTCCCTTGGGTCAGTGTTCCTGATACCAACAGCCGAGTGTCGCTAGCCAAAACAGTCACCAAGAGAAGAGAAGTGGCATGTCCATGCCATGCACTGTCAGATGATGAAATCACATTTGAGAAAATATGCCCAGGCATACTGCACCCAGAGGAAAACTGACAGACATAAAGCAGGTGGAGGGCTCCTCCCTTGTGCCTGAGATACCCCAGCAAAAGTGGGTCACAGTGCTGTCCAGGACAACATTCAGTGCCCTCTTTTTTTCTGTTCCCTGGGAAGGTGGTTTCTCTCAGCCCTATGCCCACCCTTCCCTCAGCTGGCCTGGTGGTCCCAGCAGCATGTGTGAAGCAGGTGGCAATAGCAGTGATGGTTACAGACCAGCTTGAGACCCAGAGCTGGGCAAAAGGATCCTCCTGGTAAGTGATTCTTGGCTTAAATGTTCTTTAATGAATATCCAGAAACACCATCTCACATTCGTGAAAGATGGTGGCTTTCAAAACAGGTATATGTTTTAGCTGAAGTCAGAGTATCACCTAGGTGTCACTGGCTAACTGCTCTGATTTCTCATAGGCCATTATGAGAATGAGGGAGATGGCACACAAACCACAGTGACATTAGCAATACCATCTTTGTCACCAGCGCCATCACTGTGACTGCAGCAGTTCCCCAACATAAGCAGATAAACCCTGCGGCATGTTATGGGTGGAGAGGAGCCACAGATGCCAGGATGCTCCCCAACTGCTCCCTCCCCAGGCAAATCCAGCAGATAACAGCGAGCTTGCTGGTGTCAGGGCACTGCGTGACCAGAACTGAATGTCAAAACACTGAGAGGTGAGAAGTTGCACCGTGAGCCAACAACTGTTCAGGAGCATTTGTAGACAAACACTTAAGTGTCCCTCTCTACCCCCAGTGCACGGACGGACAGACGGACGGGTGCTGCCAGGAGCACACTCGGCCCAGAGGGAGGGAGCAGCAGAGCTCGGGCCTTGCCAGCATGCTTCCCCCACTCAGCACCAATGGCCTTGGAGCAGGAAAGGACATCAGGGAGAGAGATGGGATGTGAACTAGGCGATCAAGCTGTACCAGAAGGCACTAGTGATCTGGCAAGAAACTAAGTCACCCCAGATCTGCATGAGGACTGAAGTGAAAAGCGTCAATCATTCAAGCTGGTGACATGGTGATTCCAGGGAAGTGGTGGTAATCATTACCACCAACAACCCCCACCCCCTACACTGGGCATGCACTACTTTCAATTAAGAAAAAAAATGGAATATGACTGCTCAATTAAATGATCCTCAAAGTCTCCTTTAACTCATAACTATGCCTCTTAGCACACTGTGATAGGCAAGGAAGACTGACCTCATCCAGAGAACAGTCATGAACGGAAACAGTTTTGTTCTCCTAACAGCAGTCTTACATTTTCAACATAATCAATTAATGTTATCAACAGGTTTTTAGAAACTGCCACTTTAAGCAAGGATAAGGAAACCAATGTTACCATAGGCTAATTGATTGGAAGAAGAGTTAGGTTCCTAGGGCAATTCTCTGGTCACAAGAACAAATTTCTAAATAAAGAACCAAAACTTCCTTTTAATGTTAAACAATCATTTGTCACCACACATTCTCCAGCCATATTTGATTTCAGGCTTTAAACCTCAAGAATTGTGAGAATAAATATCTGTGGCTTTAAATTATCTAGTTTGTGTTACTTTGTTACATAGCAGTCTAGAAAACTCATACAATTAGTTTCTAGGCATATAGGTACTACTGTTTCTAAGAACAGACATGTTCCCTTTTAAAAGACTCTGGCCTACAATGTATCCACACCCCAACCCTTCCACAGCCCCCAGCCCCCCAGCAACCCCACACCCCACCTCCCTTCACTCCTGCTCCTCCAAGGTTCTATAGCTTTTAAGAGGTACCAAGGAGTCAAACGTGGGGTAAGGAACCAACTTTAACTCTTCAACTTAACAATATAGGGTTTTTAAAAATGACTATAAAGCACGACATCTCCACTTTTAGAGCATAATCAAATTAAAATGTGATTTTTTTTTTAAATCCCAGGGAAAGAAATATAATAGTCATTAGATTCAGTTGCCACAAAACAATGTTCCTTGGAACTTAGGGCTCTGAATAAGTACTAAAAGAAATAATCACTTAAATTTAAAAAACTTAGTAGTCAAATAGTCAATAGTCAATCAAAGATCACACCCAATGGGTACATATTAAAATTAAGTAATGACATTGGCAAAATAATAGTTAAAATTATCCACACCAATTACTAACATGCATAATTGTATACATTTACCAGTCTTTGAAATGTCTAAGGAGTAAGGCCACTTCATGCACTCTAGGAGGTCCTCAATTGTCAGCAGGAAAGACTGCAGCAAACAGTAGGCAGGAAAAGCCTTATAGTCGATGCCAGGTTCTGCCCCAGCTTCTCCCCAAGACTTCAGTGGGGTGGCTGTGGTCCCAGGGTGATGCATATCTTTACTTTATCATCTGCCCTCCACCCTTCCTCCTCTGTACTTAGAAAGTACCTAGTTCACTAAGCTGTAATAAGACATTGCTGTGAAACACAAACTCAGCCTCATTTCCGAGGAATCTAGCACAGTCCCAGGTCAGTTAATCCCTGAAGCACCATCAGCATTTCCAAGTACATTCTACTTAGAGCAGGAGTAACCACAGGTGAGCCTGATCTTTCAAACCCACCACCTCCCTACCCTCACTGCAGGAAGAAGACAAGTCTCTTCTTCTCTAGCTGCCATTCAGGAGGCATCCCAAGGGAGGAGCAGGGTGGGAATCCACCCAACTCCAGCCAAGTTACAAATGGACCTTGACACTTCTAAACAGCATTGCAAATACTGCCATTGCTGTTACTTAACATTTTTAAATTGCACCAGTCTAAAGAAAACCCAATGTTAAGGCTTGCTGCCACCTTTTTTGGGTGCAAATTTAGCAGCTGTAAGTCACTCTGCTTCCTTGGCTTCTTCAGCAGAACACAAACTACCTGTCAGAGCTTTGCCCTTTGGTTAATTCTTACTTGCTTACAAGCTCCAAGAAGGTAATCTCCCCATCCTCCTCCTGCTCATCTTAGGCACCCACAACAGGGCCAGGGGCCTAGAAGTGGCTTACTACCTACTGCTGAAACTGGTTATTGACCCAGTCAGCTACAAGTAGGGCTTGTTATACCCCTGAAATAAAGATGTTGTTTTACCTTCACCTGACCAATGAAGCAGAGTCAGGAACATCTGCCCCCATACGCCCAACAGAAAACAGTCTCTCAAGTGGAGTGTGAGAGATGTAGACTGTGTCCTGGTACAGGTCACTGGAAGTCAGCTCTGGGAGATATGCTTTTTGCCACCAGGGCTGAAGAGAAGCATAATCAGCTTCTGCAATTGTTTCTTTCTTTGAACCATCTATTCTTCAAAGACAACTTCAACCCTTACAAAAATGAAATTCGACATACCTGCAGCCTAAGAAATGATCAGGTTTTATCATTTGACATCATATGATTTGAACCAAAACAACCACAAAATGAAACTATTTTAATAAGTACAGAGAAAGAAAACTACCAAAACCAGACACTACCTACTTAGAGAAAATGGAGAGTAGGATGATGGTAACATATGCCCTTACATGTAGCCAGTGTTTCCCCAATAGTTAAAAGAAGAACGCAGGTTTTTTCCAAGTCCTCAAAGGATTACAACCCACCCCTTTCCTGATGTGAGGGCAGAGAATGAATGAGGGGACATGGCAGCAGAGAAAGATGACAGAGGTGTGGTCTCCTCGTCTATAGGAGTTGTCAGGAGGACATGCCTGAAGGCCGACAAGAGGAAAGTCTGTTATCAGTGCCAGGCCCATCCATCCTCTCTCCGGGTCAGACCAGGAAGATCATCTACCTTCTCAAACTATCCACAACTGACAGAGAGAGCAGGAAAACAAAAACTTCTTCCAGTAGTAACCTCAGAACCCATGATCTTGATGTTGGATGTTTCTTCTATCAGTCATGGTCATAGGTTAGCACATGGTCCTCCTCCACTCCCCTTCACTGGCTTCTCCCTGGCAAGGAGAGAGTGAGGAAGAGAGCACTGTAGGGGACAAACTGAGACCTGGAGAACCACAGTCTTAGCAACCAGAAGTCACACAGTGCCAAGTGGAAGGCCATGATTCAAGCCAGAGGACCAGATTCCCTGCCATGGTGCACTGCCCCTTATGAGACAGACCTAAGGAGGAGGCCCTAGAGGGAGCTGCTAATTCTAGCCAGGTAATGAGGAGGAGATGCCATTTCTGTCCACCATGTGGCAGGAGGAGCAGTGGTAGAAATGGGGGGAAGCAGGCAGGCACCCAGACATCATATAGAAAGGCATGCAGTATTGAATGCATGGCCTGGTTGGGAATAACCAGAGTGAGTATGAAATCTGAAAGCAATAAACGGTGGAAGACAAAGCAAAGGTCAAATTTTTAAGACCCTTTCACAACACTAAACAGCCCTGACTTGATCCTCCATGAAATGAGGACTCAGAGGCTTCTAAGGAGATAAACAAAACAATTCCATCTATATGGTAGAAAATCAACCCCAGCAGCAATCCAAGAGGTTAAAAGAGAAAGCCTGGAAGCAGCAAGACAGGACTAGAATCAGACGGGAGACAAAGACCTGATCTGGGTAACGAGAAGGGGTAAGTAATTCAAGACTGGGGGACAATATGCTGCACCCTGATCTATGCTGCTGTCTTGTGTACTTATTAACAGCACCCACTATCACTCTCAAAGGGGTTATAGTGTAGATAACTAAAATGTTCACTTTATTCTATACCTATTTGACATGATACATGGCATGTATGAGACATAGGATTTGAGGATGAACATTAGAATTTCAAATAAAAATAACAGTGTATGTGTATTTGTCCTTTGAATAAATTTATATATATGAACACCGTATTATGGAAATATGGTGATACTTAAATATTTATGACTTTCAGACCCTTAATTCTAGATGCAAAGAAGCAAAGGTTTTTGTTTTGAAACTGTCACTTCAAGAATCTTTCAAATACTCTACAATATTTATTTTCTTGATTAAACTTGCAATCAGAAATTTTTTTCTATTAAAACCAAATGCCGGGCCTCCCTGGTGGCGCAGTGGGTTAAGCAACACACTATGAAGCAAACCGCAGCCGCTGCAGCACGAGTTCGATCCCTGCCGCCGGCCAGGAGGG
>JAGFMF010012281.1:5179201-5219777 GCA_019455555.1 Galemys pyrenaicus | reverse complement strand
CGCTCTCTGTGGTGAATCCTCTCACCCCCCACACTTCTGACCTGTACCCCTGTGCTTGTATGCATAAATAAATAAATCTTTAAAAAAAAAAAAAGAAATCTAAAACCAAATGCCTTGTTTGCACTGCATTCAAAATATGTACATAGAAGCAAAAAAAAAAAAAGTCATATGTTAAGAGAAATGCTAAACTAAATGGGAGGAGTTTATGAAAAGAGTAGACTTGAATCAAACAATTGGAGAAAGCAAACATGTAGCGCTCAGAGAATTCATTCAGTTGCCAAAAGCACATGGGCACCATAGAGGACTCTAACTAAGACAGGCAGACACTCTGATCATGCACAAATTCACACAGCTAGTGGTGTTCCCAACTGTTTTTCTCATATCAGACCTTCCTTTCTAAGAGCTAAGAAAATCCCTTCCGAGAAAGCAAATTTTCTGCTAAGGAATTATGTTGTACATGTTTAAACTGCAGGCTAATCAAAATCTACATCATCGGTGGGATAAATCAGAGCTACAAGCTGACCCTCTTCCTCCATCCCTACCACACTTGGTGGGAGAGGGGGGAAGGGGACCAAGCTTGCTCTTCCCTGTATCCACCAAGAGGCTGGTCACAACGGCCAAGGCTTGAGTGGGCTCTCTGTGGTGTCTGGATGCAGGGAAACTGCAACTGCACCTCTCCCTAGGTAGGGGACAGGTGGGGCGCTGCCATATTCTGATAGGTAAAAGGAGCTTTCCTTAATTAAAATAATACAATAGGATGAAACATCCTGAGTTTGGCATTTTTTCTCTTTAAGAGTGATTCTAATACAGACTACTAACCATTTCTAATAAAATTCTCAATAATGTCTCAAGTTTAATATTTCACAAAATCAAACTTCTGAATACAAAAGAATATATTCTTAGAGCATATCTGTAAAGCTTTTCAGATAACCATATTCCAATTTATATACCCAAGTAGCACAGGGATAAGGACATTATCTGCTACTGTCCCAGGAGAAAGGCACCAGGACTCAACACACAAGCACTGCTAGTCGACAGGCTCCCAACATGCTGCCTTGTCCCCATCAAAGCCACCAGCAGGCTGCTCAAAACCAGGGCTCCCCTCTGCACTCTTCTCCTGTCCCAACACATGTGGCAGTAACAAGCACAGGCATGTCCGTGCATGATACCACTCTCAGTCCCCAGAGGTTGGCCCACTGATCAGGTCACAGTGGGCATCTGACCAAAATGGACCAAAGCAGCCCCTCCCTGAAAGGTAAAATACAAAACACGTATCCCTCCCTGCTTCTGGCGGTGCTGGTGTTCTGTCCAGAACATGTGTGGGGAGAGAGGGACAAAGTGTGCACAGTACAAAGGGGGGCTGGGGCTTTCCCATCCCCTGTCTATCTTCTTGGCCCCAGATCAAGTTCCAGAGGCTTGCTTATACCACTTCCTAAGATGCTCCTCCCTAAGACAACTTCCTCTCTGGTTTCAGGGAGCACAAAGCCAGTTCTGCCACTCTGGTAGCCCCTCTAAGCACAAGTACAGAAGACAGGGAGAAGAGGCTCAGACACAAAGGAGGAAGCCAGGAGAGATGCACCATGTCCAGGTCTAAAACAAGAGAACACTCTTACAGAAAGAGAAGAAGGGGCTGAATAGATATATTAATTTACTGTTGTTCAAATCTTGATAGCAATCAGCACAAAGCCAATTTCCTCTTCAACAGATAACTGTGAAGGATGCTCAGCATTGTCAAAATGCACCTGGCTGTTTCCTGCTTAACAGTCTGTATGAGGGCTTGTAAGAGTAGTAGTTCTGTCCTTCACTTACAGTGTTACAGGCCAGAGAGAACCGGAGTCCCCTCTCTGAGCCTTTGTACAACAGCAACTAGATATGAAATTTATATATGGGCATCAGCTATTACCCACAGTACAGATGCAACTGGATAACCTATATTCATTTCCAGATTTTGCAGGGGAACATAGTCTGCATGATTAGCATATTATCAATAGTCCATTTTTATTGATCCACACAGAAAAAACAAATGAGTTACCACTATGTGCCCACCAGGTGCCAGATGGCTCTGGTCCCACTCTTAGGAGAGTCCCAGTGCCAGATGGGGCTGTGGTGTCAGAACTACCACCACCTGCCAGGTTCTCTATATCACTGGGTTGCACACCAGAAAGCTATGCTCTCCAGGTACTTGTCAGCTGGAGTCTGGTTGGGTGCTGCCAAAGAGAGGCCCTGGTACAATATTAAAAGGCAGGAGTCAGGAGGAAGGCCCGCCCCCAGCCTGGCTCATGGCCATGCGGCAGTTCCAAAACAG
This sequence comes from Galemys pyrenaicus, assembly GCA_019455555.1. NCBI lineage: Eukaryota > Metazoa > Chordata > Mammalia > Eulipotyphla > Talpidae > Galemys > Galemys pyrenaicus. The sequence continues at coordinate 5,217,472 of JAGFMF010012281.1, read as the reverse complement.
CAGTACCAGATGCTGCTGCAGCAAGTGGTTGAAGGCCCCAGCTGTGACAGTAGCAAGCTGGGCAGAAGCAGTGGCTCAGGCTTCCTGCTCGGTGACTGGGAGGCTGGGTGGCGGCAGCGGAACAGAGCGCCTACTCCTGAGCTTTGGGAAACTCCCTAGCCCTGTTCTGCTCCTCTGGAGTTTCTGATCTTTGGGGAACATGCCTTCCTTTGGCTCCTCCAGACCTTGAGATACTTTTGTAGTCGTTCCCTGTACTAGATTCTGCCTGTCTAAAATAACTAAGAGGTTTCCATTATCTCAACAGAGAGACCCGGCTAGGGAGAGGAAGAACCTGGAGGCTAGAGTAAAGCAGAGGTCATTGGAAAAATGAGCGGTGACTCCCAGTTGACTCAAGTCAGACTGAAACTGAGGATTTTGTCACTCCCCACCTGTCACCTACAGCCTGAGTGCTAAACATCCCTAAGGCTGGGCAGAGCTGCCATCATGCTATTGGGATGCTGCACCAGAACCAGCTAGGCAGGCTGGAGGAGGGGTGCAGTGAATTAGCCCACGCCAATCGCTCACAGAACAAACCTAGAAGAAAACGTACACGTTCTTCTTCTTCTTGGTCACGTTCAAAATGTCAGCAAGTTCTCTGCTGGGTCAGGGAGCAACTCAGGGCAATGGCAGAACAGCAGCCCCCCATGGGCAGGAGGGCGGCAGAAGGCAAGACACAGGAAATAGCCCCCAAACACAGTCCGGTAACTACAGACCCTGTACCAGCCAGACCAAGGGTCCACCTGTCTGTCACATACACAGTATAACAAGGTCCTGAGTCCCTCCCCCAAACTTTATGTGGCTGCTTCCCGATGATGTTGAAATTTCAAGGTACTTGGAACACTTATGAAAAAGAGGGAGAAAAGGTAGAGACCTATGTTTGTTGCAGAAAATCCAAGAGGTATAATTATTATAGCTGGAACAAAAGCTAGAATTGTACCCCACCCACTCCATGACACTGTGGCAGCAAGAGGGAAGTGGGAGCTGCCGGTGACCCGGTGCCGGTGACCTGGTGATGACAACAACGGAGAGCAGAGCAGACATCCACAACTCCCTGGGGAGGGCCTCAAGGCCACACAGACATTCACACCCAGGTGGCTGTAGTAAAAGACGTATGGAGTCAAACTAAAATAGGCTGGGCTCATTTTCTTCAAATTATTTCCTAGGTAGAAGTCAGGACTCCCTAAGCAACTGATGGTCAACAACTATGCCTCTTACTGGTGGTTGTTTTTCTTTGAACCACAAAACCAAAAGGGAATTCTGACAACCAGCTGTTAAACCCTCTCATTTCCAGATGAGATTATGAGCACTGTATACATATTGCATAGAATTAGTATATAAAATAAAATTAAAAAAATTAACAGAAAAACCCAAGTGCATCAATGGAACTTCTATATCAGAAGGTATGGTGTTCTCAGCAATGCTAACCAGGCATTGAGGTCAAGAAGGGACAGAAACTAATTTTCAAACAATTATAATTAGCTTGTTACTCCACACTAGAAAAGAAACATGAGTCAGACAACTACTTTGTCTATAGCAGGAGCTACTTAATCTAAGCCATGAAATCATGAATAATGTTTAAAACCTAAAGAAGACAACAAAGAACCTACCAAGGTGCTATAATGACAACAAAAGAGAATAAACAAATCAGAGGAAAAATTAAGTTTTTCAAAAAAACAATTCAAAGTTAAGTAATAATATTATATTCTGGGCCTCCCTGGCACAGAGATTAAGTCTCAGTGCTATCACTCTAACAGCCTGAGTTTGATCCCTGGCCAGGGCAGAGACCCACACATGACACAGCAGACAGCTCCTCTCTCACCTGCTGCTCCCCTCAGCAGTGTATTTCAGTAGATCCACCTGTTCTGCTCCCCACTCTGACTCCTCTCAAACTCCCACCACCCCCCAGCCTACACCCCAGTTCTTCTATACAAAAACAAATACACCTATTTAAAAAATAAGAATATTATATTCTAGCTAACATCAATATAAAGAAACAACATCTATCAGGAATTTGATTTACAAAATTCTAGTGTGGGACACAGGGGCACATAGAAGGGAAATGAAGGTGAAGTTGGAACAAGATGGGTCCAAAGCTACTGACACTCAGTGACAGGCACACTGGGGTTCAGGATATAATTCTCTATACTTTGAAATTTTCCACTAGGAAAAATTAAAAATTCACATGAAAACAAGAGCATTTTCATCAAACATGCACCTTGTGCCACATGCAGTATACATAACTTCACACAGCATATTCAACAAATGTCATTCATTATTACTTTTTTACAGAATCAGATTGCAGGGTGTTAGACAACATGACAGCTTGATTTTGAAATGGATCAACTCATAATGAATTGGTGCTAAGATAATTTTTCAATTATACAGCATGCAAATTTTAAGTCATTTCTTACGATAAACATGTAATTCAAAAGATACCTCCTTAAGACACCTTTCACACTAGGATTTCTAGAGTGCACTTCATTTGTCATCTTACATTTTCCTTATGACCTAAGTGGAGGCTTTTTTTTTTTAAATGAACTAAATCTGTTAAAAAAAATATTACTGGGGCCCTCCCTGGTGGCACAGCGGGTTAAAGCAACACACTATTAGGCAAACCACAGCCACTGTAGCACGAGTTCGATCCCTGCTGCCGGCTGGGGAGGGGACCCACATGGCACAGCAGACCTCTCTTGCCTGGCCCGCTGCTTCCCTCAGCAGTGTTTCGGTCCACCTGCCTGTTCTGCCCCCTGCTCTGTCTGGTGAATTCTCTCACCTCTCCACACCTCTAGCCTGTACCCCAGTGCTTATATGCATTAATAAATAAATAAATCTTTAAAAAAAATTACTGAACTACCCAAAGAACAATGTAAGAGCAAGAACCAAAATCCATACCATTCCCCGTCCTCCAAGAAGCACCAGACTGCGACCACCTTCGCCGCAGGATCAGCAGGGTTCACAACAGAGCTTGGCACAGAGAGGGAGCTCCAACAGCTTTTGAATAGGTAAATGACGCCCCCAATCTCTCAAGGAGAAGATACCCACATGCTGTTATGGATTGAATGTCCACTACAAATTCATGTGGAAATCCTAACCACCAGGGTGAATGGATTAAATGGCAGGGGGCAGGGGTCCTGTCTTTTGGAGGTGGTTAGGTTATGATGGTAGAAGCCTCTTGAATGAGATTGGTGTATTCATAAAAGAGACCTTCACCCCTTCTAGCACGTAAAGATATAAAGAGGAGTCTGTGACCTGGGAAAGGGTCTTACCAGAACACACAGTCACCTGATTTCAGGCTTCTACCCTCCAGAAAGTGAGAAATACATTTCCATTGTTATATAAGTCACCCAGTCAGTGGTATTTGTGATAGCAGCTCAGGCAAACTATGACAGATGCTAAGGTACTGGGTGCTATTACAGGATTCTGGGGGAGGGAGAAGAGTGGTTTTAAGTATGAAATAGCACAAATTACAGAAATAACAGGAGTCTTTCTAATGAACTACCTGCTTTAGCACATACTGTAAATGGAACAAGCAGAACATGGGAAATGAGGGACATTGCAGGAAGTAGCATGAAAAGGTGGAAGGTGGACCTGGGTCATTCACTAGACATCAAGAGGCAGGTCTTCAAAAACAACAAGTGCTGATGAGGATGTGGAGAAAAGGAACCTCCCACGCTGTTGTTGGGAACATAGGCTGGTCCAGCCCTGATGGAAAGCTACATGGAGGTGTCACAAAAGATTCAAAATGGACCTGCCACACAACCCAGCAATTCCATCCCTAGGTATCTTCCCAAAGAAAACAAAAACACAAATTGGAAGGGAAAAACTGCACTCCATGTTCACTGCAGTAGTGTAGCCAATGGCCAAATTACAGAACAACTTAAATGTTCAAAATCAGACAAGTAGATGAGGAAGATGTGGTATATATCCACAATGGAATACTACCCAGAGATCCAAAAAGATAAATCAACACCATTTGTGGCAACATGGATGGAGCTGGAAGGGATTATGTTGTCAAATAAGCCTGAAAGAGAGCGATAAATACCACATGGTGTCACTTACATGTGAAATACAGAGAAACCAATCCAAAGGGTCAGATAAAGTCAAATTCAAAAACGAGTCCTTAAAAACTGACTACAGAACTTCAGGCAGGAAAGAGGGGGTGGCCAGCACAAAATGGGGAGGGAGCACAGTGAACGGTGGTGGTGGACTTCATTGCTTCGGTGGTGGGAGCACTATGGTAACACCACCCAAAGGGGGTATCCTAGACTTCCAAAGTACAAACAATGATGTAAGCCAATGTTACCTCAATAGAAAATTAAAGAGATAAGTCTGCCTCATGCAGGCGGCTGGAAAATTGGGGGTCATGAAATATAATAGCTTTTGTTCGTGAAGGAAATGATGGGATGAAAATTAGTTTAAGAACTTAGTCCTTAGCACTACCTGAAAGATGCCATAGGGGTTTGGCAGCCTGGAAGGCTCAGAAAAGATACTACGAAGGCAGACTCAGGGGGGCCAGGAGGCCCAAGCAGAGGGAAATTCCAGGTCTCTGGCTCCAAGATGATATTAAAAAACTATACTTACTGTGAAAAGGGGAGGTCAAGAAGAAGCCAGTTCAGAAAGACGAGTTCAGGAAACAAAACTCCAGGAAGTTAGTGACACCTCCCAGCTCCTAGAATTCAGAAGCAGCACAGTGTTGTTGGTTTTGTTCTGTATCCTCCATAGTGAGGACCAGGGGCTAAGCTGCAGAGCATCAGGGTCAAAACCCGAGGCTGACCCCGCTGTCAGACGGCTCCTTGACAAAGCACCCGTTCACTGAGAAGAAAAGGAACTGCTTCCTTTTTCTAGGTCCTGCCTGCTGCCTTCTCTACATGCTTGCAGTTTAGGTCTGTTCATTCCAAGGGGGTGGAAGGTTTTCTCTGGGGACTAAGTAAGCAAGCTGAGTGTTTGAGCAGGGCCTTGAAAAACCAGCAGGCTAAATTCGTGGTTCTCAAACTCAGGGCCAGAAAGGTCAAGCGTTCCCAAGAGTCTCAAAGAGGTTGTTAAGGAGATAGGGACAAGGAACTGCTGAACCAGCACTCCCAAATTCCTTCCTGCACCACCCCTCCCGTCTCCCAGACATCTGCCTCCCTAGCCAGGTCTTTTGACGAGGGGAGTGACTGCAGTTCTGCAGACAGGGGCCAGCCAGCTTACAAGCTGGGCTCCCAAACTCTTCCGACAGAAGAGTCCAATAAGCTTTTAATGGCCTAACTTTTCAGGGATCACAGGGTAGGAATGGAAATTGAGGCATTTAAACTGTCCTGGGAAGGATAAAGTCAGAAAGTCTCTGGGAACAGCTGTAGGGAAAAATAGAGATTTGGGTGCTGGGCAGATCTGAAACTATATGGGTTTTTATCTCAGACAGAAGAAAATTAAGTGAGAAATAGTGGCAATTAGTGTTATATCAAGGAAAAGTTTCTTCTAGAAAACTTCAAGAACTCAAAATTAGTATGAAGAGCTTCTATTACCAAGAGAAAGCATGTGCACAATCCCCATTCTTATGGTAAAATCCCAATCTCCAAGGGTTTGGAGGTGGGGCCTTAGGGAGCTGATTAGGTCTAGAAGAGGTCCTGAGAACAGAAATGTCCCTCTGTCCCCATCGGGGAAGCTGGAACAAGAAGTCAGCCTTCTCCAAATATGAAGCAGGTCTTCACCAGGAACTGAACCAGCCAGCACCTTAATCTTTTACTTCCAGTCTCCAGATGTAGGAGAAATAAATGTCTGGTGTTTAAGTCACTACGTCTAGAAGTATCTTGTTAGAGCAACTGGAGCTAACACAGCCTCTATTTAAAAAACATTAGCTTTTAAAATATTGTCCTTTAGTAGCAGGAAAAGAACATAGATTTTACCAAAGACATGATGAAAAAAGGCAGGAAACTACTCTTAAAATATTTGTCCAAAATATAAACTAATTTCATGTCTCTTGCTATAAAATCAAAATGAAAAATATGAAAGGACAGAAATAATATTAACATCAGAATTGTCAACATTGGTCAATTAAATCACAAGCATACCTCATTTTATTGAACTTTACTTGACAACACTTCACTGACATCGTGCTTTTTAATAAATTTAGGGTTTGTGAGGTCCGGGACCAACTGAGCCTACTGGTGCCATTTTTCCAATTAACACATGCTCACTCCATGGCTGAGTCCCATTTTCATGATTCTCATAATATTTCAAGCATTTTCATTATTATTATATTTGCTATGGTAACCTGTGCTGCAATCTTCCACGAGAAAAAGAAAATTGCATCTTGGTAGATAATGGTTAGTATTTCCAGTAATAAAGAAATTTTTATGGGTCCCCACCAGAAGGTGCTTTAGACTTGTGGCAGGCTTTCGGGCCTTGCTTTGGGGCCAATCCTGTTTGGCTGGACTTTTACCCATAAGGGGATGAGTAACTTTGGGTTCTTGATTTAGAAACTATATTCCTTGTCCTTTCTGTATTGTTCACTAATTGCATTAAAATTCCTTTCCATTAAAGGTCTTATATGTTTGTCTTGATGCAGCAGATGGGAATAACAGAACCTATTAGAGCAGGCAGGTTTGGAGGTTCTGGGGTACCATTCTCCCTGCCCTGTAACAAAAGCATATACTTTTTCTTAGAGATAATATGAAAGCACACTTAATAGACCACAATAATGTAAAGATAATTTTTATATGCACTGGGAATTCAAAAGATCCACCTGACTCATTTTATTATGATATTCACTTCATTACAGTAATAGAGAGCTGAATCTACAATTGTGGTGCGCCTGCATAAGCTACCTCAAAATATTATTTAATTTTATAGTTTATTTCCTATAAACTATAAAAATATAGTATTTTTATATTTATAAATTATAAAAAATAATAAAATATGGTTTATTTCCCCAAAGTGATTCTGCAATATTAAAAATGTTTTTCTTGGCTTATTAAAATAGCGAAAAATAACTCAGACTACCAAATACTACCATCCCCAGCCTAAGCAATAGTCTTCTAAGACTGAACACATGAATCAATCTCTAAGTCTTGTCATTTCCTATATCGATGGCCATGCTGCTGGAGCACACTCGCACCCTTTACAAATGATAGTCTGAGGCTTGTTTCTAAGGAAATCATTTTAAATGTGCTCATTTGTGATCACAAGCACATACACAGAGACCTCACATTAAGTGTCAGCAATTCTTCGATGTAGGAAAACCCTGTATTTTATCACCTAAATATATAAACCTTCAGAAAGATAAAAGCCAGACACAAGCACCATCCTTTAAAAAGATCTTTAACACTGGATGGAGCTATAAAATCTACTTCTACCTGATAGAAATTCCAGCAAAAATTCTAGTCATGCCTTAAAATTTTAAATCTTTTGTAGTAAGTCATGTCCAAAACATTACATTTTAAAAATCCTGATTTTTTAGAAATTCCCATAGCAACCAAGGCCCTCTTAGTAGCTCCTGGACATTCACTTTCACCTTGCCCTGATTCTTGCAAACATGCTTTTTCTTAACTTAATATCTCACAGGATAAAATTAAATGACTACTATAATACCCTGCGCCAGGTACCATTTTCAGTGTTTTAACTCAGTTTATTCTTCATAACAACCTTTTACATTGAAAACAGCAGAGGTCCAGTGATATGAGGTGACTGATGGGCCCATCACAGATCTCAAGCCCAGAGCTCTGATTCCATATTTCTGGATTTAAAATGGAACCTTCTAGATGTCTACTTTACCCCGTGGTTCCAAATAGCATCAGATGGTGCGGTTGCTTCATCCACACATCCCATTTCTTAGAAAACCTGTAGCCATAAATGCCTATCTTCCACAGTTGGGAGTTATTCTTCTGTAGATTATTGTAAGCAGAGTTGCAATTTTCATGCTACAGCTAAGCGTCCCCAGAAATGTTACTATATTTTTCCTACATTGCTTCCTGAGAACCAAGAACTGGGGGAGTTTCCAGCACAGTGAGAGTCATGATTAGTCGACAGTGGTAGAAAAGAATGTACAAGAAGAATGCATCAGCTGTTTTACAGAAAAGGAGTTTTCTTAAATAGGGCACAGCCAGCTGGGGAGGAACACAGATGAAAACAGTCTAGATCTGTCCTAGTGTGGTAAAAGAAAAAACCTATTTGGTCCTGGTCCCTGGTTCCTGGCACAGGACTCTCAAACCCTTGGTATTTTCTGAGTGATAGGAACCTGTCTGGTTGTTCACCAGCTGCTCCTGAAGGCCACACCACATTTATGCTAATGAAGGGACTCCTGGGGTGGGTCTATGATGGCTTTGGGAATAAAATGGGAGGAACCTTCCCCAACATCCAACTACCAGGGAGAAGAAGTGGGCAGATTGGGTTGTTAGGGAGCTGCTGCTGCTGAACACACTGGAGTGCTGGGAAGGAGGTGTGGTCAGGAAGGTACGGAGACACCCAGAAGGTGATTGAGGCTCTCCCCCACAGGACCCTACCATGCCTTGCCTGTGTATCTCTTCCACTGGCTGTTCCTGACTTGTAGCCTTTGTAATAGTGAAATGCCCTCCTGATTCTGGGGATCATTCCAGTCAAGTATGAAGCCCAACAAAGGAGTCACGGGAACCCATTTATAGTCAGCTGGGCTTTAGTACAGGAGGGTTGGATTTGTACCCGGTATCTCACGTGAGCGAGAGTGTGTGTGACTGAGCCTTCTACTTGTGAGGTCTGCAGTTATGCTGAGTAACTGTTGTAAGAACTGCAGTGAATTGTAGGATGTCCAGATGGTGACCAGAGAATCAGATACCTGTAGACATGGCAGGCACTAGCCACAAATGGCAACAGAGTGCACAAGACTTAGCAAGTCCAACTGTGTCCTGCTCTGTGGGCAATAAAACACACACCAAAGACATGTGTGTGAGGAAAGAGGAAAGGAAGCAGAGAGAGAGCAAGGAAGGGAAGGAAGAAGGGGAGGAAGAAAAGGAAATTTTAAAACTGACTAGCTCATAAATATTTTTATATTGATTTTATACTGGAATTATATTGAGCTAAATAAAATGCACCACCAAAATAAATTTCATTTGTTCTTTTTATTTTTATAATAGGCTACTAGGAAATTTATTTAATTTTTAATATTTACTTATATATATTTTATATCATTATTCACTGTTGTACAATGTTTAATTTTTCCCCTCAGGTAGAGTCCCCATAAAATTCCCACTACCAAGTCACTTTTAAAGCTACACATTTAGCTCATGTGTGATTTGCACAACAGCTCATGGATAGTGCTGCTTTCATATGTGAACAGTGAGGGACTGAAACCTACTCTCCATCTCAAATTTTCACATGAGGAGAAGCAACTACCTGCCATGGGAGTGTGTGATGTGAGCAATAAAGAGAAGGCTGAATTCACGTTTAGTAAGTGTATATTACATACCTGGCACAATTAACCCTAACAACTCCCTCGCCCTCAGTGAGGGACACAGTCCTGCTGACACAGAGAAGGGCACCAAGCCTCCCCACCAAGGTGAGTAGGGGAGGCCTCCTGGGAGCAGCTTCTGATCCACTCCCTTTCTTTCCTGCACAAAAGGTAGGTACAATTTTTCTGAAAAAGGACCAGATAAATGTTTTAGTTCCCCGAGCCATAGAGCCTGCTGCAAAGACTCAACTCTGCCCTTGTATCCTGAAGGCAATGCAGACAAGACATTAAGTGAAGGAGGCTGGCTGTGTCCTAATAAAACTGTATTCACAAAAACAAGAAGATTAGAGCCATGGGCCAGACTTTGTCAACCCCTGCTCTATATCATAAAGAGAAACGTACTCTTAAATAAATGATTCCCCCATCGGTGCACCAAAATGTCTATCACTCATAAAGGATTCCTTACATGAAACACTAATTAGGTTACTATTTGAAACAAGAGTGAGCTGAAAATATCTACTGGTACTAGTTGAGTTTAGGCTTCTAAACTTAAACCATACATGATGAGTCGGCTATGTAGGTATTGCCACTAGAGTTATTAAGATCTCAGCACATTACATTTGGTTCAATATGTATGATGTATGTGACAAAAATAAAATTAAAGTCATGTACCAAGGGGCTACATAGAATACATGAGGTGGAACACAGCAGAGGGATGGGGGTAAGCACTGTCACGGTGACCCTGAGGTGTGCAGCTAATGTCACACATGGGGTGCTGCGCCCCGGACAGGAGAAGTTACACTCAAGGGTTACAGTCATCTGAGACCAACGTCACCCTTCTCTTTACTCCCAATTTTGACTAACACTCTATAGGCAGTAGGAAAATTGAGCAAGAGAACTGCAGGCAGTTGGAGCCCTAATTTGAAAACTTCAAAAACATTATTAACTCATAAATCTATCTTTACTCACTACAAATGGTAATTGTTTGGGGGGAAACCCTGCATGCCCACGAGGAGGAAAGAAGGTCAAGTCATGAAAAATTTGGGGGATTAAGCAAGGCTGGCAGTGCTGTTTCCTGTTGCCTGGTTTCTCCTGCAAAGGTCACCCTTCAGGGTGCCTGGTACATAAATACAAAGGGGGATATAGCGCTAGAGAAAAAGAACACCTAAAAGGGGTGAAGAGAGGGTGACAACCCCTTCCAGTCATTCCACTACAGCCAGCAGGCAGACATTTCCAGGTGGGAGGACTACCCACTCCAAATGCAGCTCCCACTATAATGCACACTTGACAGCTTACCTTTCTCCATTTACCCCCACCCTCATTCTTTCGTTTCTTAAAAAATCTCTTTACAAGGTATACTATAAAATGATGTCTACTATATCTTTAGTCAATTAGGAAAAACATGATCAAAACCAAGTAAAGGGGCCTCCCTAGTGGCGCAGCAGATTGAGCGCTGCACTGTGAAGCATCCGCAGCACAGCAGGGCGAGTTCGAGCCCCAGCCAGGTAGTGGACCCACTTGGCGCAGCAGACCTCTCCTGCCTCGCCAGCTGCTTTCCCGCAGCAGTGTATTTCAGTAGCTCTCTACCTGTTCTGCTCTCCACTCTGTCTCTGGTGAATACTCTCATACACACCCCCGCCCCCACATCTCTGGCTTGTACCCCAGCTCTTGTATGCATATGTAAATAAATCTTCAAAAAAAAAAACAAAAACAAGAAGTAGTGTTGCAATTTCAGGGAGTTCCACTTGGCAGCAAAGTTCGAGCAAGGAGTAATAGCAATGGATTGAACCCGCACATGGTATTAGTCACCTATTTCTCGGTATCAAATAACCACAAATTTAGCAGCTCAAAATGTTACTGTACCAGTTTCTGTGGGTCTGGAGTCTGGACACTGCTTCCCTGGCTCCAGACTTGTTACTCAACAGCAGAGAGTTAATGCACATACTCCACAGAGCCTTGCACACACACAGTTCTGAGCAGTTCCGGGTTGGGGGTGGGGACCGACTATGGGCCTGCTGACTGGCAAGTGTAACAAAAATATTTGCAACTCTTCAAGAAACTAGCTTTAGATAGAGATCAAGGTTCCAATTTATAGAACAATAGTCCCCTAAGCTCTGTTTCACTGGCCTGTGACCAAAATCAGGATGCTCTGGCCCTATCACCCACTCTCTGGCCCTGCCAAGCAATCTATTATTAACAAAAACTAAATTCACCTTCTTTCAAAGGGATAAGGCACACTATGGCTGAGAAATCTCAACTACTATCGCAGAGTCCCTTGAAGGAACAGGTGACCAATTCCAAAGCAAACACCACAAATTGTCAGGAAGCTTTGGCCTTGTGTGTGAGTGTGACAGGTACCAGTGAGTACGGCAGAGTCCCTGAAATTCAAGGACTGTTTTAAGGACATCACAGTCACAATATATATGAATTCTAGTTGGTTTGACTTTAAAACAGCAGCGATACTGTTTCGCAATCACTCTAAGGTACAGTGCTGTGGAACATCAATTCAAAACTGCCTTTACAATCTGACTTTCAAAAGCAGGGTGATTTGTATGAAACTGATATTTAAACACTACTGAAAAGTTGGTGCTACTCTTTAAAATGGCAACATATATCAGGAACCATAAAGATGCCATACCATTTAACTCTGCAAGTCTCTGCAGAATTGATGCTCAGGACCCAGTTCAATAGAAGCCAAGAAATACTCTAGAATATGTACATGGGCACCTTACCTCCTGGGGAAGTCAGTAGAGTCTGTATATCTGATGGAGTTTGCAAGTCTATAGCATATCATGAAACAACAAGAAAACATTATTACCAATAAAGTAGGAGAAAATGTTAAGAAAAATAGATAATTGTATCAATGGTTATAAATACATACAAGGACCAATACTTAGTAAGAAAAGTTTCCTTTTTAGGATAAGACTCAAAAAGCATCTCCCTTTCAAAATACTTGAAGTTAGTATGTTGTCTTTATCATTAAAAGAAAATCCACCACACAAACACACACACATACACAGACACACAAAACAGTGCCAGAAACAATGTCACAGAAAGCTAAGGCTCATACAGTTGTGAGTACAGTTTGCACTTTCAGACCTTAAACTTGGCAGTGTTGCAATATACACCTGGGAAGGCCGGAGCAGGTGAATAGGCTCATTCAGCTTCCCACGTGCCTTTCTCAAACAAAAGGGATGGGCCATCGATTTGGGAGGAGCTTTGTTTTATTTTTGTGTAGAACTGGGTGGGGTGTAGGCAGAGGGGTGTGTGTGTGTGTGTGTGTGTGTGTGTGTTGAAGGGGAGGGGTGGCATTGAGAGGATTCACCAGAGAGAGTGGGGAGGAGAACAGATGGATTTACTGAAATACACTGCTAAGGTGAGCAGCGGGCAAGACAGGAGCTTTGTGACTGCACCTTGAAGCAAGAAGTGACTGCAGGCTCTTACGGGGATGCAGTCCTGGAGAGCTGCAGGAGGAGAGCCACTCAAGTCCAGTGCTGCAGCAGTTAGGGACAGCCGTGTCTGTTTGCCCATGAGCCTGCACAGTAAAGACGCAAAGCCAGCGGACTCTATGGGTCACACACATGTGTGTAAATAGAACATGCCATGAAAAGCTCTCCAAAGACAGGCAGCCACAGCTAGCACGGGGACACTTTACTTAGTGTCTCTAAGTTGTCCACCTCATCTGCTGAAAGGGGACAAGGGCAGCCTGCAGGGTTGTAGTGATCAGAAGACAACACATATGACAGGTTAAGGACTCAATAAATATCAGCAATCATTACAGCATGGTACTGCTATAGGAACGTTCCTCCATGGCCCATCATCTTTAAGGAAATTTCCAGCAAGTGCTATTATAGTCCCACATTCAGAGGACAATGCGTACACCAATTCTTTTTTCTGAATTGTTCTTTGCTTTGCTTTTAAAGCCTATTTCTGTTAATCATAGGGTGAAACATTCCAGGGACCATCTTGCCATAATACCTCTGAGAACCAAAAAGCCAAACTACTTTAGATGCAATAGAGGTTTAAAAGTCAGCTATTTTCCTGATACTGGAAATTACTATGACCCCTTAAGTACCAAATCCACAACCAAATCACTATAATATTAAATAACCACAAATGTCGGAATACTATTTACAATGGGGCTTCTTAAGGCAATAAACTGAATATACATTTTCCCACTATGGTAATTTAAATAATTAAATTTAGTTTACAAAAACAATGATTTTCATGCAATTTAAATAAAATTCTTTTTAGAAAATTCTTTCAGAGAAATTGGGGGAGGGTGTCTCGTTATCACTGAATGACTGGAAAGAATTCTATTAGGCAGCAAAATTAAATCACTAATGCAACACCATGTAGAACATCTCTGGTCCACAACCTGGGCCCCAGCAGCTCTAGCAAGAGCGGAGGCCAGACCCCACCCTCGGGCAGGCAGTGCCCCCACTTAAGGCTGGTGAGGCTGATGCTCACCACTCAGGACACTTTTAAGTGGTTTTCATCTTGTGCAATGATGGTAGAAGTTACTAAAATAGTATTTTAAAGGCAAGTTTGAAATCCATGTTTCTTTATTAACACACAAAATAGTGTTACAGCAGATCTAATAACACCATGATTCAAGTCAATGATGAGATCTGTTCACGTTTCAATGTATCTATCACCAAGAGTGTCTGCAACCATCTGATGTGACAGAACACACCAGTCTCCTCTGTGTTGGGTGTGTTACCTATACAAACAATGAAAGGAAATAGGAATTGTCAATGAAAAGCTAGTGGACATTAAAATATTAAGTTTTTTCCTGCCCAGGTTCACAAGCCCCCTGAAGTAGATTAACACTCAGCCAAGATCCCTGGGTTAAGGAATCCTACTTTGGAGAATCACTCCGAATTCACATGAAGTCATTAACACAGGTCATCATCTTCAACAAATTCCTAGATTCCAGATTTGGTGTGGGGGTGCAGAAGGAGTTTTCAGAAGAGGGGTATTTTTTATTTAAGCTGATGTCAGGAGCAGCCCAATAGCAGAGGGAATCCAGGCCCCGGCCCTGCCCCCACCTTGGTGTGAGGTTTTGCCTAGACTTGCTAGAGGCTTCTTGGGCAAAGCCTATTGCAACTTGAGAGCTGGAAGAAAGCTTCAGAGATTACTTTGTTCAACCCCACTCTTACATATGGAAACTGCTCCCAACAGATGTGTTGCAAAGAAAGTTCAGGACTAGCCAATTCCAAAACTGCTGTCCATAAATGTTTTCCAGCAGAGCGGGAGTCCTCATTTTCATATCAAGTGATTCTTCTACATATAGCCGCCAAAACTCATATAAACACCCTTAAATTAGTCAAAACAAAAATTCAGAAGAAAGATTTCCAAAACATCAAAAATCTGTAGGTCAAAATACAAATCATAAATTGCACTTAAACAGAGGCATGGATATAAAAGAAGTAATGTTCAAATAGCCACTGCATATGTTTGTATTCATTGTTTGTAATAAAATGCACTAATATAAATTATATGCATGTGAATTAATGCAACTGAACCCCTCTAACCTAAGTATAGCTTTGAAGGGGAGAACGGAGCAATAAGCAGTGTCCTTAGGGTCCTTCTATCCCCCATCCTCAAATCATTCCATTATTGAATAGGGAAGAAGGTAAAAGCAGGTTAAGTAAAATAAGCTACTTGGCCTCATTCTGACCCTTTCTATAACCAAGAGAAAGGATGTAGGAAGATACCATTCCTTTCCCTCCCAAGATAGTCTACAATCTTCACTTGGCCACTAAAGGCAAAGGGTCCTTCCAAATTCCTACCAAGTCAGTTTCTAAGTCAACTCCCCATGAGCCATTACCTTTGTCACTTACACATAGACCAGTGTGAACTGAGTCTAAGGTTAAGGTGCTCCTTCCCTGGGCTGAGAGCATCCCATGAGGCCCTACACCACTCAGTGCTTCCTCTCGCTGGAGAAACCACTGCAGTTCACTGCCTGCACAAGGCATGCTTCAACCAGGAAGTTCAACTTCACATTCTTCACCTTGCTACAGCTATGATCAGTTCAAAGCACAGGCTAGCAGGCATATTTGGAAACCATGAAAATTTGCTGGTGGGTTTTATTTGCCTGAATGTGGACAGAATGCAGGGGATAGTCTCACCACATGTCCACTGGCTGTCTCACTCACACACACAACACAACAAAATACTTTCAGACAAACCTGGCCTTTATGACCTCCCTCTCTGGCCCAGACTGGCCTGTATAGAAAGGGTCAGAATGAGGCAAGTAGCTTATTTTACTTAACCTGCTTTTACCTTCTTCCCTATTCAAGGGATTCAGAGCTGTCACTCTGACTCTTTCTCTACCGGAGCCCTGAGGCTACTGGACTGAGGATGCAGTTATCCAGAAAACAAAGGGTGACCCTGAGTTTATACAAAGTAAGCCATTCAAAGTAGATATCCAGAAGGGGTTAAAATCTGGGGTGGAAGTGGAGTCAGGACAGAGGTCTTTTGCAAGGGGGTTAAGGGACTAAACATTTTTGGCTGGGAAGAGATGTGGCCTGCAAAGAGAGAGGTTGGGGCCTGGCTCTGGGCACACACACAGTACATTCAAGAGGAATTAGGATGGTTCAACTGTAAATACAGTGATTCTCAACCTTGAAAATGTATCTGAAGTATCTGGGTGACTGGTTTAACAGGAAGAATTCCAAGCCAAATCCCAGGAGACTGAGTTAGCAGGTCTTAGGTGATCCCAGAATCTGCATTCCTAGTAAGTACCTCTGGGCCACATTCTACAAACAGCATGCCAGGGTGCTCCTAGTGCCCCTCCCCTGGAACAGTCCCAGAGATGGTGCCACAATGCCTTTTATGACCACTGAAAAATCTTCTTCCTTTCAGGTAGAACAGATAAATTTCCCATGCAGATTCCAAGTAACTAAAATAGATATAGCCCCTTGAAGAGGTAGAATATAACAAAGAACAAAGGTAAAAAACAGCTAACTTTATAGCAGAGAACCTGACAGACACTGACTCAGCCAGGATGTCAAGGCCAACAACAATTACGAAGGTCATCTGTTGACGGTATGTACTACTGGTATGATGCCATGAAAATGGTGCTGAGCCTTTAGGGGCTTCCTCTCCCCAAACCAGAAACCCTGTTTAATCATGAGATAACCTGCCTGGTATTCTCAAAAATGTAAAAGGTCATCAAATAAGGAAAGGCTTAGAAGCTGTCAGGGCCAAAAAATCTTAAGGAGATGCGACAACTGAATGCATTGACAATATGGAATCTTGGAATATGGAATCCCATCCAAGATTTCGGTAGAAATGAAAATCCAAATAAAGTATGAACTTTAGTTAAGTGCTAATACTAGTTAATTTTAATAAAGTGCTAATACTAGTTAATTAGTTGTGACCAGTGTGCCACAGTAGTGTAAGATAATACTGAAAAGGGAAACTGGATACTGAGTACATGATAATTTACTATTCAATCTTTGAAATTTCCTTAAAAATCTAAAATTATCCTAAAATTAAAGATTTATTTAGAATATATATACATATATATAAATTGTACTCTGGAGAAGTAAAAACTGTGTGTTCAAGAAAAAGAAATAAATACACTTAATGATTAGCTTAACACAAGAGTAAGGTTGGTTCATGACTGAAACTCAGTGTAATCTAGGCGGTTCTTAATAATGAGAAAACAATATTTGTACTTGATTTTGTAAAATAATAACCAGTTTGTAAATGGAAAAAAAAAATCTGTGCCTTGATTTTTGAATGAGATCTAACACAAGTTTATTTAACACACATTAAATTTCACGTACTAAGGCCCCTGAGAGCCAGGAATCAATGAATTCCAATTAATCTTTAAAACTGCATCCAAAACTCATATCGCAAATTAAATTCTCATTATTCTCAAATTAAGTTCATTGGAACACTAAGTATTAATTACAGAGTAATACAAATTAATTACACTATGTCACAAAAACTATTTTACACAAATCTACATCATCAAAAATTAAGTGAAAGATAAATTGTTTCAGTGTGAAATGAAGGAAAAGCACTAATTATGATTTTAATTGTTTGAAAAGCTAGCGTTATTTCCAGATGCTAAACAGAGAGAAAACAGAACACTAAAACTGGCCCACCTTTGGAATATAGGTTCCTATCAACTTGTGGTCAAAAGAGCACAAAGATTTGGGCACTAGATTAAGTTTAAGTCATCAAAATTGAAACACCGTGTTTAAAAAATACAGAAAAAAAGAACATCTATGATGGAATGCAAAACAGTTCATGTTTCAAAGGAAACACACTCAAACTAGATTACCAGGATTTAAAAAAAATAAACATGTTAAACGTCTGGCCAGGATCATTTTATAATAATCGTTACTAATCCAAGCAAAGTAGTGATTTGACTAAATAAATCTTTTCCAGTAGTTACACATTAAGTGCATTTGTGTCATTATCAATTAAAAAGGGATGGTAAAGAAATATCAGTATGTTAAAGACAGCAGTTTTATCAAAAGTATCAATGCATAGTTTTAATAATTATTAAGAGCTAAAGAACTTAAGCAGATACACAACATGTAAGTAGACATTACATATTCTGAAAATTATGAACAAACTGACTCAAAATTCAAGGGCTCATCCTAAGCAAACTGACAGCAAGACCTCCCGACCCCCAAGCTCTGAAAGAACAGTGGTAAAGGGTTGAAGAGAGCAGAGTGCTGGCCCCACCTGCAGTGTTAACAGAGGTCCACACCTGTAAGTGAGCATGTCTGTTCAGATGGCACCCACTGCCCCAGGGCTGTCTGTACCTTGAAGGGTTTCTAACAATCTTAAAGAAAATATCTACCCCTGGAATATCTGGAACGAATTCTACCTGGCTTTGGGAACTGTCCGTGGATCTTCCCCTGTACTTCCTATAGGACACAAGATAGAGGCGGCACTTTATATACCTGTTAACTGAGCTCAGTGTTAAATGCAAGCTTGTAAAATCAATCTGCACATTGGTTTATAAGCCCCCTGAGGGCAGGTCTTTGTCTGGTGTGCATTTGTATTCCCATAGTACCTGGCACAGGCTTCCTACATCGTTAATACTAAGTATTAATTGTGACACAATTTAGTAACAGTAGTTCAATTTGTAGGTCAGATCAAGATAAATAATGCAGTTTTTGCTACAGCTCCATACATGGGTTCTTTGAGGGAAAAAAGCTAACAACATCATAAATTTACTACATAAATCTGTTAATTCCAGCCAGCTTTGAAGAATCTTCTCTAATGGGGAACTATAGAGTTCAAATTTTTTTTAAAAAGAAAAGGTAAAGCTATGAAAGGTATTAAAAACACTAGAGCTGTGTCCTTCTTTCACAGAAGACATTTAAACTAAGGTCAAGAAAAGTTAAAACTTAGATGCACAATTTCACCCAAATTACTAGCAGGTGAAAAGGAGATTCTATATCTCTAGTTTCCATCTGAAGCAAGATTGGGAGTTCAAATGTAGACCATCTATTAATGAAGTTCAGAATGGCATTGGTTCAATCCAACTTCTATTGTAATTAAAAGTAAGTTATTACGAAGGCACCTATTTTGTTTTGAGGGAGATTTCAATAACATAAAATCCAAAGTTCTGATAAATTCTGGGTTATGCATCCCAACCCTGACTGCTGAGTGCACCTGCATTGGGGCCTCCCCTCTATCACTCACTAACAGCACCCCACAGCCCACTGTGTACCCTGGTCCACAATTTCCTCATCTCTAGAGTAGCTGAATAACTCCACCTGTCCACCTCCATTAACACTGCAAGAATCAATGACACCACCACAGGGCCTCGCCAGCAACAATTAGATACAGAGCTTTACAACAAAGGACTTACAATTCTATTCAAAGATTACTGTTAATTTTTCAAGGGTTCTTCTCAGTTCACATGAGAATGGAAGGAATAAGAAAAAGAAAAGGATGATTGTATGTTTAACTACCTCCACCAAAGTAAGTTCAAAATTTTGCAAAGTGCTGATTTTTTGATTATCCTAGTAACAGAACAAGAAGGGAGGTAATAAGAAGTAACAGTAAAAAGGAAATGCAAAGAATGGGAAGTGATTGATATAAAATATATCCTGATAAAGCCAAGGAAAATTTCTAGTTGACAGCTCTGTTAATTTAGTATTATCCTCCTTTTCCCACTAAGTGCCCACTTATAAGGAAAAAGAAGTGTGGACGGCAACATTATGGTTCAGTCCAGTTAGAAAGAAGCTTTGCCTCCAACCTAAACACTGGCAGTTAGAGACTAACAGCCAAATTATAATTTTCTCTTTCCTTTTCCCTAGAGAAGGTCTAATTTGTGATATTTTTGTTCTCTCACCCCTGAAGGTTATTTTAGAACTACACAAAGGAGGGGATAAAACATTTGAAAGTTAACAGATGTGACCAGCTCAAAATTTATCAGAGTGAACCTAGAACCTTATGATCTTAATAATAACAAAAACATATTTTTCTATAGATGATCATCAGTTATAAGGTTTATAAGCTACATAAACAAGTATCTTTAACTCAAACTCTAAAAATCAATTACTCATTAAAATAAATTATTACGCTAAAAAATAAATTACTCATTAAAAGTAAATGATGAGGGACTCCCCCTCCACCTCATTACTTCCTTGTAAGTGCCTAAAAAGAATGTTTTTATCACCTTCTAGTCAAATGTAAAAATGTTTCCTACAAATTAACATTTCATATTTGTATGGCCCAAATATATAGTAGTAGAAAATTTACAAAGCAATGTATGTAGTACTTTAAAGAGTATTACATATAAGCCCTGGTTAAGTCGGTTATATTAAAGTAAGTTTCTCCTCTTCTGATTAACTACAGATGCATAAACAGTCTTTAGCTCTCTGAACAGATAGGATTTTTGTTACGTTTATGAAAATGGAAGGAAGAAATGATTTCCAAAAGGGCAACTACGTGAAAGTATATACATGCCATTAATTTACAGGATGAAACAAAGTCAGCCAGCATCCATTTCTATTAAGGTGGCTGAAATATTGACATTGGGCTCAATTAATTCCCAGTGGCAGGGGCTGTGCTATGCACTATAGGATGCTTAGGCAGCAGCATCCCTATAGCCTGTACCTTCTAGATATCAGGAGCACTCTCCAGTTATGACAACTAGAAACGTCTCCAGATATTGCCAGATGTCCATATGGGCAAAAATGCCTCCAGTTAAGAATTTCTAATTTACACACAGGAGTGGAAGTTCAAGTCTCAATTAAGTTGTTAAAAATATTAACCTTTAAAGGAGTATTTTTATACTTGCATAAGTGAACTGCTTCTATTTCTAAATCCAAATCTAACAGCAAGTAAGATCTAAAACTGAATGGGAAATTGCATGTATTAACAAGCAGTATGTCGGAAGCCTCTTTTCTTCCACGTGTTAACCCTCACCAACCTGGGACAAAAGGAAAGAGAATCCACTTCTTAGAAAAGGTGGTGTTGCTTTGCTGACCTGGGCTGAGTACATAAAATGCATATGGCACACCAAGTTTAAGCAGCAATGTATTAAACACGCAAACCTCAATCCATGTGATGAATGAACTGAGTTTCAATTCCATCTAGATTTACTTCAAACTGAAAATTATAACAGCAGAGTGTCTACTGTATTCTGTCCTCCCTTTTTAGAGGATAATGGCATGACTTCTTTATAAGCATCACTAGGTTTATCTTCCGAACCACATAAAACAGACCTACTGAGGAAACGATGAAAAGGTAACAAAAGCAAGACAGATGACTTTATAAAGGGAGAAGAACCTCTAAATGTAAAGCTAGGTAGGTCCAGAGAAGGCAATCACTGAACTATGCAAAGGAAAACTCAAATTTGAGTGCAGGTAATAAAGACAGATGGAAAACTGACAATTTTAAGGTAAATTGTCAGGGCTGGGAGAGTGTGTTGAATGAGTCTCATATAAATGCAAAACACAGAAAAGAGACAAAAGAAAGAAAAATCTGTTTTTATGTTTTACCAGGTTCTGCTCCTAAATATCTTACTTTAAAAAAAGTAGTTTGATGAAAATTCACTATCCTGTATCAAATTTCCTGAAACTATATCTAAAAACTCTTTGAATGCTTTGTTATTTCTTGGTATCTTAAAAATACTCAAGCAGCTTGCAGTTTTTATGTCAATATTCCCAAACTGGCTTCCATCTCTCAGTGCAATGAGAGAGAAAGGGCTGTTTATCACCAATTCAAATGTTTCCCTGCTCCCCCCTACAAACACACACACACACACACAAAACAAAGCTATAAGCTTTTAAAATGATTTTCTTTAAAATGAATTAAGTTGGTAAGAACGAATGAGATCTTTCTTATCTGTCTCATGCTCATAATGACACAATTAAAATATCTGTTGACTTGCAGATATCCTTAAATATTCAGTTAAAATTCATAAGCTATACCAAGGCACATCATATTTCAAGAAAATCCATGTAGACACTAATGACCTTTGTCCCATAAGATGGCTACTGACGCGTTTCTAGGCATTTTCACTTTTCTAGACAATTCCTCTTCTAATACTTCTCACACTAGCTGGCCACCCCAATGCTATTGGGAGCAGTATTATGTTTATTTAAGTCAATAAATTCTTGCTGCCACTTCTCCTAAAACATGCTACATATAGAACTAGCCATATTAGAAACAGTTTGATTATATATCTAAGCCTGGAAATTGAAAGAAACTGTCCAAGTTGTAATTACTTGAAAGCACTGTGTTCAAAAGTCTTGGAACAGACAGATGCATCCCCCAACAGAGAGACACCAGACTCTCAGTTCTCTTAGTTCCAGCTGCTCTGGGGGTAGGCTGTCCAAGGCTTTGACAGCCTCAAAGGTCGTCCCAAAACAGAAGGGTAGATTAGGGATGGTCTGGCAAAATGGCAGCCAATGTCAAAGTTTCCATCAAACCTTGTAACGGCTGTCTTCCAAAAATCCAGATTGAGACTTGACCTGGCCGCTTTCATGACCTGAGAAGTAGATTTTCATTGCCATTTTGAAATTCTTCAAGACCTGCACAGATGTCATAAGAGCACAAAGGAAAAGGATTTAGTGTGTTTGGTTCCAAGGTTTTCCATAAGCACCTACCTACCTATACTTTACAAACAGTAACTCATTAAAGAAAAGACAGCAGCAGTTGAAAACAGCCTTTTGCTTGCAGACCATGGTCAAGAAAAAAAATATTGTGGCTGCAAAACAATAAAACAGAAAAAGCTCCTCAATCACCCAGTCATTTTGAAATCTCTCAGCTGTGGTTCTCAAAGTATGATTCCCACCCCAACACAGGTCACCTGAGAACTCATCAGAAAAGCAAATTCTCAGGCCCCACTTCAGATCTCTTCATCATATGGTGGGGTGGGGCCAGCCACTGAGTTTTAAGGAGAACTCCAAGGGATGCTAATGCCTATCTCAGAGCTGGAGAATGTGCCCATTTTAGGACCACTAGCCCACAGCACACAGTAAGGGGGGAGGGCAGCAAGATGGCTGTGTTCAGTGACCCTCCTCCATGATTCTCCTCAGCTACCCCTCAAGACCACTGAAGCAGCTTATTATTAATGATTCATAAGTCCTTCCAAAGTCTGGAGTCTCCTACACAAGTTGGCTGATAAGAATGAACTGGTATCTAAGCTCCACTCCCTAAGAGTAATTTCCCATCTATGGCTCTCAAGTCTTGGCATGGCAAAAGCTCATGAATCTGTACATATATACTCAGGCACATTTTAATGAAGAAATTATGGTTGTACTTAGTAAGAGCAGAAAAGGTTGGGTTTGAATGCCAGATCTGCATTAATAAGTGGGGCAACCTCAGACAAGGTAAGCATATCTAAAAGATAAAACCACAAAGTAACCACTCTCAAGTTTTGAGAGGATTCAATAAGACACCATTTTGTATAAAGTCCTTATAGTAGTAATTACAGCCTGTGATATATATGCTAGGGGAAAAGCTAATGATAATTTAAAAATATATGAACTTAGCTTCTATAATTATAAATTAAATACTTATATCAGAAGTATATTAAATATACTATCAAAAAAGTTATTTTGCATTGGTAAAATAGACAACAGAATTCAAAATGCATTAAAATATTTGTAAAGGGTCTCCCTGGTGGTGCAGTGGGTTAAGCAATGCACTATGAAGCAAACCGCAGCCACTGCAGTATGAGTTCAATCCCTACACCCGGCCAGGGTGGGAATCCACATGGTGAAACAGACCTCTCCTGCCTTGTCCACTGCTCCCCTTAGCAGTGTGTTTCAGTCCATCTGCCTGTTCTGCTCCCCGCTCTGTCTCTGGTGAATCCTCTCACCGCCCTGGACTCTGGCCTGTACCCCAGCTCTTGTATGTATAAATTAAATAAATCTTAAAAAAATAAAATAAAATATTTGTAAAATACACAGGGTATTTTGATTATAGGTAGCTAAATCTGATATTATACGTAACCAAGTCTAAAATTGCTTGAGTGCATGAAATAACACAGTATTCCTTACCACTACATAGATTATACCTTTTCTCACTAAAGAATAATAACTATCACTATTATTATTATAAGTTGTTTTCACTATGTCTTTTCAGCTATCTCAATTTTGGGAAATACAGAAAAAAAAGGAGCTTAAATCATGACAAGTACAAAGAACTGTATTCTCTAAATGGCAGCCACGAGCTCCTGTGGCTATTGAACACACCAGCATGGAGAGGGGCCTGAAGGATTCAGTAACATGATACACACTGGTTTTCAAAGATTTCTGCAATTAAAAGAATGGAAATTGCCATATTAATGTATTTGATACTGATTACAAATAGAGACATTTAGATCTACAGGGTAAAATAAAATATATGATGAAAATCAATCACCTGTTTCTGCTCATATTGTGAGTGGAGCTACTAGAATATCTGAATCAGATCTGTGGCTCACATGACACTTCAGTGGGACATCACCCCTCTTGACAAACAATCATTTCATGTGGTATTTGCAAGGAAACACCCCACATTAAAACACACATACAGCATTTGCTCTACGTTCTTTAGGTAGGGCTATGTATAACGCCAAGGTACAGAGCTATAATTTTTAGTGATATCGTTGTTACAAAGGTAACTCTCTATCAGTTCCAATGTACAGATGTCTTTAAAAACAAACTGACTATAAACTTTGGTCCTCTGTTACTGCAATTAGCAAGCTCCCATTCAGTGTGTAGCTACACGTGACTGTAGTGGCAGGAGAGGGGATGGGATTTCTAAAAGCAGGGGAAAATAAAGATGTGCCTACTCATGCAAAGCCATGCCTGCTATACTGAGGACCTGCAATGCTGATGTGAGAGCAATGGAGCCACCAATGTGGACTGTGGCCAGATCTGGATTATTAGGGTGAAGTGAGCAGGATGAAGTGAGAAGAGTAATTAGAAAAAGGTAATTCCATTGCCTGAGTGAAGGAAGGGAGGAATGT
This sequence comes from Galemys pyrenaicus, assembly GCA_019455555.1. Classification (NCBI taxonomy): domain Eukaryota; kingdom Metazoa; phylum Chordata; class Mammalia; order Eulipotyphla; family Talpidae; genus Galemys; species Galemys pyrenaicus. The sequence goes on along the minus strand of JAGFMF010012281.1, from coordinate 5,192,582 downwards.
ACAGCAAGGTTCAGAGACCTTTTAGAGGTATAGTCGACAGCATATGGAATGTGGGAGATGAGAGAGAACTCAAGGTTAACTGAGAGAGTTGATGATACTCACTAGAAGTCAGGCAAGCCAGGGGATGGCACATGCAGCTTGACAGAATTACAATACACACACTACGCAAGAGTACACACTCCTTAACTTGAGGAGACCTTCAGAATAATGCAGGATCATTACAATGAATCAGGGACAAAAGTTCACTGAAACAGCTCCTGTCTGTCAACCCCTAAACAGCTCATCTTCAGTCAACTCACATATGGAATCTGCTCCCACCACAACTGTTCACATCTGCCACACTGCAGACATGTGCCCTAGGTCTGTGACAGTACATCAGTAGATGTGAGGAGATCAACAGTCTCATACAGAAACACACCCTGCATCATTGTGGTGTCCCTTATCTAGTTCCTTCTGAGCAGGGGTACAGGGCTCTGAAGAAGTTACCGCACCTAAGTTCAAGCTTTGTCATCCCTAGCATCACCTTTGAATTCCAGTACCTTCTGAAATGAAGGCCTGAGACCTTTTCATCTTGTTATTTCAAATATTAAACATGATGACACATGTGAAAAGCACTTTGTAAACAAGCACTCCTATCTTATATGGCATTGAAGGTCTTCATCAAAAACGGACCGTCAAAATCATCCCACCTTTAAAATCATTTTAAAAAGAGAAGTCACAGAATAGAAATTCTGCATGGACTTCAAGTTTCTTTTAAAAAAAAAATCAAAAATATAAATGGTAGAAGAACATAAGATGGCACCAAGTCACTAAGTTACCTTGTTACCAGGATAACAAATGCTTTGCCAGAGTTTCCAGATCAGGTTGACAAGAGCAGACAGACAACTGACCAAAATGTAATATATGTAGCCAATCAACCAGGTAGTATTGTAGTCATAGTTAGGTGTGTTTTGTTTTGCTTATGTGGAGCTTCAGGACTATAAATCTGATAGACAATTGATCAAAGAGAGAGGCCACCACACCAAATTCTCCCATCTTTTTTATATACAGAGATTCTGGGCAGAGGTACAAGGTGTCTCATTTTCACAACCCAGTAGGAACTCAAGCTCCAATAACTTTACAGGCTCAGAATTCAATACCCAATCGGTATTTGTTACATCCATGTGTATAAGGTATGAACACAATGAAACCATAGGGCAGACTCTAACAAATGTCAAACCACACACACAAAAGAAAATACACAGGCGTCTAGACAGGTCAAAGGGAAAGTCATCAACATCACTTAGCTGGGAGGGAGCTGGTGTGAAGAGATGTGGAGAAGATGGGAATGGGGGTGGCCAAATGGATGGCTGGGAAACTGATACATGGAGGAGACTGAGTAGAGTGGAAGGGAAACACAGAGGCTGGAGGGGGGTTAGTGACATGGCTGTAATACAAGTCTGCACTGTTTGTAGTAATGAAAGAGGGAAAGGTATGGAATTCAAATTTTTATTTTATAACCAGTGGCCACAAACATGCTTTAGGTGGGATAATATGCTAGAATTTAATAATGCAGAGAGCATGCTTTAAAGAAAAAAGGCACAATCAACAGTACCTTTTTCATTGTCTTGAAGATATTATGAGATTGAGATAAAAATGCCTGTGTGAGAGTCTGTGTGTGTGTGTTTTGGAGAGAGACTATTACTTGTCAATGTTGAATACACCTTCAAAAATAATCCATTCAAAGTGAAATGCAGGAAAAAGGAAAAGTCAAATTTTTAAAATCAGGCTACCAAAATGCTCCAAAGAAATAAGAAACTATTTTTACTTTAGCTCATGCTTTCAAAAACCCATTAAAAGGCTGTCTTGACCTCCTTTTAAATTACCTTGATTCAAACACTTAACAATATGCATTATATTGTTTTTTGTTTAGACCCTTCAAAAACATGCCATGAAGGGTTTCCATCACTCATTTTAGGAAAAGGAAATAGTCTGTAAATGCCATTTGTAATCCCTCTGGATGGGGAAAGCAATTTCCTAAACCTCTGGGATGAGTTGCAGGGAGTTTCCAGTTCATCTGTTAAGAGTTTGCTTACTAGTTTTCCTAAACAGCATCCGACACTCTCCCCTTCCAGCAGATCCTGTGCCCTTCAGTTAGTTAGTCCCATGTGTAATGTCAGAGAACCATGTCCACAAGCCTGATCTCCCCACCAGACACAGAGAGCCAGTCTGGGCAGTGAGAGTATACATTCCCAGAGTGGCACAGCTTCAACTAGCCAGGGCAAATTAAGCAAATCCAAGTATATGACCAATGAAAGGACTCCAAATCTTTCCAATCAGGGAGTCTTTAGGTATCATAAAAGGTTACCCAATCCATGAACACAGAAGGAAGATTTTTGGTGTTTTTAATATGGACATTAGTGTATTTCTCAAATACTTTGTACATAGATTTGCTATTTGTTGGAAAACCTTAATTCTCCAATGCAAAGGACAGAGGTTGAGAATATGATCAAACAGATCAAGGATAAAGAATATTTAATATATAGCATTAGTAAACCAAATTCAATGCTTGAATAGTGAACACCTTCAACAACCCACAACCATTTAAAATGGGCCAGTTTCTCCACAAGTGAGCAAAGGGAGTACACAGCAGTAAGGTCTACAGATCTACAGGCAATTTGGCACCTAATTTCATACTGTGTTCGTGATCAATCCTGTTATGTGTGAGACAGCTGAGAAACTGGGAGCCTAGCACCTCCACAAGCTCACCACTGCTTACAGTTCACAATCTCAGTCTCAAGGAGTTGCCAGAAGACCACTAAGATCCAACCACTTTCTTCAATCCAAACTACACCTAACCAGTCTCCAGAAGAGAAATACTGAGAGAGGATTTTCCCTTGTTGTCACTGCTTTACAAACATGGTCAAAACCTATTACTGGAACAATTGTTTCAAACAGCTAAAAAGCTACCCCTACCTCCCAATCTCCAGGTTAACTTCTTTTCCACGTGTCCACTGTCATTCTCTTTACAAAAACAGTACAGGAATGCTTGAATCCTGCTATTAATTCATGGGTTTATCAAGGAAAACTGGGTTAGTGAATGGAGTTTTGAGAAGCAAAGTTTAGATCTGCTTTGATAAGTTAAAGCAGTCCAGATTAATTTCATTTTCAGTCATTTTAAGACTTGAAAAGCACTGTGGCCAACAATATCAAATGCAATGGTATGAAACACACCCTGAATTACTCTCATTCCTACCAAAATCCTTTCAAGGAGGCCAAGGAGAAGCCAGGACTGGGCCTGAACCAGGAAGGAACTCCCCTACCTGTGGGTCAGGGACAAGCCACGCCCACGGGCCTGTGGGTTGTTTCTTTTTGGGTTAAAGGAAGGTACCCGGCCTGCACGAGTTTTTAAGTTCCTCAGGTCCCAGGGACCTGCTCATCCCATCAGAAGGAAGCAAACTTGGCAGATTTCGCCGTAAATGTGTAAGTAAAAACAACAAAGCCCGATAGAGGAGAAACCGCCAACCTGGATTGTCTTAAGTGACTGAGGCTGACTTCACTTACGTTCCTGCTTTGTCCCTGAAGCTGCTCTCAAGCCAAGTCAGGTGCCTGAGGTTCATCAGCAATGCCCCAAGCATCTCGCACACACCCTCACGGAGATCCTTATTGTCTACAAATTAAAACAGTTTGCAAATTAAACCCCTCCACACAAAGCCAAGCTAAACGCATTCACAAGGGAGTTACTGTCAATGCCTTAGAAGTCACACACCAAATTCTTCCTGAACCACTGGGTGATAATACCGCCCTGAATAAGCCGAGAGGGCACAGCAATTGTGAGAAACTTTGTTTCAGGTGCCTGTAAGAAAGTCATGTAAATCTGGGACAGGACGAAGACTGAAACGCGGCACAAAGCGCCCTTCCACTAGGCGAGGAGCTCCTTTATGCGATGTGACAGCAGCTTTGTGCGGGATCATAAATAGTTCCAATAAACACTTAAGTTCTGCGGGGCCAGCTCGGCCTCAGCGTCCTTAAGCTGGCGCGGGGCGATCTGCGGCTATTCTTCCCCAGCACTCGCACGCCAGCGACCCCGGCCGCCGCACAATCCCTCCCGACCCGGAGCTCTGTGCCCGTCGCGGGGACGCAGGCCGGGAGGTCCCCGTGCACCTAGGGTCTACTGTCCCGCGTCCTCGCCGCCCAGGCCCCTGTCCCCGCTCGCGTCCTTGGTTGCACCCCGGCTCCCCACGCCGGCCGTAGGAGGAGGGGGACCCGGAGGGGGGGCAGGAAGGTGCGGAGTCGCAAAATGCGGAGTCCGAAGGTGCCAGGCTGCCCGCGGCCATCGGGGGCCAGGCCGCGGCGGGGCCAAGGGCGCCGGAGGGGCGCGCAGGGGACCCGGTCCCCGAGCCCCTTCCCGGGAGCGGGGCCCCGCCCCACTAGCCCCGCCGCGCTCGCAACTCCGCGGAGCGGCCCAAGTTTTCCGCGCCCACCTCGAGCCCGCCGGCCGCGCTTACCTCGTCGTGGGCCGCCGCTGAGGCCGGAGGGCAGCGGCGCGGGTCCCGGGGCGGCGGCCGCGCTGCGCCCGCCCAGGCGCCGCTCTTTGTCTGCGCCGCTCCCTCCTCCCGCCGCTCGGCGGACGCTGCCGGTCCGGGCGGACCCCGCCGGCCCGGGCGCCGCGAGCCTGCCCGCCGCCGAGCCCTTCCCGCCGCCTGCCGCCCGCTCGGCCGCGCGGCTTCGGCCTGAAGATCCCGCGGCGGCGGCGGCGGCGGCGGCGACCCCTCCCCCGGCGCGCAGCGCCCGCCTCCTCGCGCTCTTCCTCCCCCTCCCGCCGCTCCTCCCCTGCCGCGCAGTGACACCGCCCAGGGCGGCTCGGGCCCGCCGGCCCGGCGGGGGCCGAGATCCACCTGGGGGCTTGCGGGCCGCTCCCGGGCCCGAGCCGCGGCCGAGCTCCGGAACGGTACCAGGATCCGAGGTGCTGGGAATGCTCAGCCCGAGGGGGCGCGCTTGACCGCCGGCCACGAGCGTGGAGACCCAGCACACGAGCTGGGTCGGGCACCGAGGGAACAGAAGGGGTCCCCACTCTTAAAACTTGCTCCGGTGCGGGGAAGGGCGGGAAGAAGGGGCTGAGAAAATAAAGGCAACAACTTCCCAATTTCAAATTACGAGTGGGTGGTCTTTCCAGCCTCTTTTTGTTTGTTTGATTTTCTTATCAAAATCTGTTTGGCGGCTGCCCCCCTTGCGGAAGCATTCCCACGGCACTCAGCGAAGCAGGCCTGTTGTCCATCAAACAAGTGACTTACATAAAAATGTGGCTTCCTCTCTGCAATTGCCTGACGGCTTTTTTATTTATTTGCCCTGTATCTATTTATTTTCCCAACCAGACACGTTTTTACTCCATTATTTCCGAAGACGGAAGCACTTCCTAAGAGGAAGAGAGGAATCCCAACTTCTGGTCTCCCTTGAACCCTGGCCAACTCAGGCAAACCCATAGGGCAGAGCCCCTAAAGAGCTGCGGGAATTTGGAATCCAGAAGGAGTTATCACTGGTTATGGGACTGGTCCTGTCACCTGACCACGGTCGTGATTTACCTGTAAATAAATTTGGACTATTGAACCCCAAGAGGAAGGGGGTAAGACAATTTTTCCTTTGACAAGCACATACTCCAGATGTTTGTTTTTCAATCTCCTTCCCATATGGCTTACCAAAAGGAAATCCTACTATTCATTTGATTCCGATTTCCTGATGGAAGAGCCAGCATCCATGTTAATGAGAGTCTTCCTTAAGCTCCAAACTTTTTATTATTAGGACAATAATAATTGGCCCAAGGCGACAAGGCAGTGCCATTTGATTCCCTCATACCCTGCCTTGTTCCCAAAAGGAATTTCTCTAGAAGGGTAAGTAGAAACAGTGTAAATAAGCAGTGAAGTCACAGTTGAGTGACTATCAACTTCCTAAATTCTCTACTGTGTAATCTTGCGCAGGTGTTTCTTTATCTGCAATCTATTAAATGGGGGAGATTATGTTTACTTACAAATGTATAAAGCCCTTGCCATTGGGAGCACTCAGTAGATCACTATGTGGGAAGTGCCTTGCACTGCCAGGGGGATGGGTCCAAGATCAGGGGATCAGTGACAGCCTCCATCTCTGTTTTGACCTTGGAAAAGAAGTTACCTCAATGATTCTGCCTCCCTGAGATTAATGAACATCTCTTTGAAAGCAACTTTTTTTTCTATTTCCAATGACATTATCCTATTTTTTACATTATTAATACAATGTACTATTTTGAGTTCTGTGCATGTACTATTTCAAAACACACAATAGTAATATTCTTACTTTACATATGATAAAACAGAAATAGTAAAAGATCTGAAATCAGATCTGCACAGACTTGAATCTGAAACCCCTGTCATTTCCACCTTCCCACAGCCTTCCAGCTGGTCCCGTTACTCACTTGCTGTCGTCCCACATCCCACATTTAGGAGTCCATGCCTAAAACTTGCTTCTATATTGACCCTTCCCTGTTGAGAGCTTTGAAGGCTCCCCACTGCACACTGCAGTTCCTCAAAAGTCCCTGACAGCACAGACTTGAGCAAATACTCCTAGGAATGCTGCAGAATTGAGCCCCAGGAGACCCACATTTGTTTCCTAGGATCACCTTGACAAATGACCTCCAACTAGGCGGCTTAAAACAAAGAAGTGTATTCTCTCAGAGTTCTGAAAGCCAGAGTCTGAAATTGAGATATTAGCAGCACAGTGCTTTCTCTGAAGGTTCTAGGGCAGCCCTCCTCTCTTCCAGCTTTTGGTGACCTCAGACATTTTTCAGCTTGGGACAGCATCACTCCAGTGTCTTTCCACAACCAGGCCCCTTCTTGACCTCCCCTCCCTCTTTCTTCTCATAAGGACACCTATCGTTGATTTGGGGACCCACCCTAATCCATGGTGATTTCATCTCCCCATCTTGTAATGTCTACAAAGACTCTTTCCAAATAAGATCACAGTGACAGGTTACAGGTAAACATATCTCCTGGGGCCCCCACTGGACCCATTTCAAGACTCAGCATGGGGAGATGTTTTTCCAAAACCAATGTTTTATCCAAAAGTGTGTTTGTCTCTGGTATTCCATAAGTATATCCACGTTTGTTTTACTGTTACAATGTCTTCAGTAATACTTATTAAAAGTACCAAAACATAAAACTTTCCAAGTCACATCAGCATTAAAGTCTAACATTTATCTTCCAAAGACTTCTGAACTCAGTCCTTCCATAACAATTTTGCTGTTTACTCTGCCTCAATATAAGAAAATTGCTAGGCTCACTCTACCCTTCCTACTGTACCCCATTTGCAGGGATTTCCAGCATTTAGAGTGGGGACACAGGAAAGAATTCTCTGCCTCTCTCCTATTCCTCCAGCATTCCATTCAAGCCCACCATAAACTTCCTCAGACTCTCGGAAAACACAAAGTAAGGCTGAGGGTGCTGGCTAGTCAGACTTCAGAAGCCTCCCAACCTGCATAAACCTGTGATTTGAGATCTCCTAACCTGCCTGGGACTTGTTTAGTTATCGTACAAAGAATTCCGAGGACTCAATGCCATAGCATGTCTCAACTGTATGTTCGGCACATGATAAACATCAGCTTTTTATGACCTTCTATCTTAACCTTCAGTTCAATATAGCTAGTATATTCATTATTAATATAGCTAGTAGTAGATTTCTATTTGGAAGTCATTATCAGAGTCAAAGCCAGAAAAATTGATATTTTAATTTCACAGGAAGGATAAGAGCAGTACATAAAAAACTGTAATATAAAACTAAACATGGAAACTATCAAACAAAGTATGTTCTAAAAATTAGAAGAGGTTTTTACACTTTATGAAAAGTGGTACATTATCTCTCAACCTCCATTGAGAGATAACATGATTGAAAACTGTCATGATTTGGCTGCTGCCCCACAGACCCTCCCCTCCTTGGTTTTAGGTCTGATAGTGGCATCTCTCCACTCCCAGATGCCTTGTGAGAGTGAATGCCCTGGGACTGACGGATAGCACCCTCCCACTCAGGACGTGGAAACTGGGAATGCAAAAAGGACATAGAATAAGATTCAGTTTGTCCTGCTGGAGGGAGCCCAGAAATTCCCTACAGAGGTAATTAACCTTCTGGGTTCTCCTCCCTTCTCCTTCAGCCTCCATCCCCCTCCACCTCCCAACACACAAACACACCTCCCCTCCTAGGAGCTGCTTGATATCCTTCCAATAAATTTATGTTCTTCCAGAGTCACTTTCTCTTCCTGTAACAAAACCCTGAAGTGATACAAACTATAGGATTTTGAAACATGGAGAGGGACAGGAAGAAATTCCAGTGGAGTCCATCAATAGAAGACTGAAGAGGGGCTGTGCCATGTGTTGATTTGCCTAAATAGAGCAGAGGCTGTCTGCAAAGGATGCCAGGAGACCAGAGATACACTAACTAGTTACAGTAGCATTTAAAAGTTTGCGTTACTTAGAGAGATAATCACCCAAAGAGGCTGGAGTGAATAGATGGGAAAATGTCTCAGGAGAAACAAAAAGGAAAGGCTCAAAGGAATTGGATGTAGGGGCCAAAGAAAATGAGCACCAAATATAACCTAAAAGTTTGAATGTGGCAAATGCAAAGGTGCTGATACCAAGGCCAGAAATAGAAAAGTTGCGTAAACTGGTTTGTACAGGCTAAATGGTTCTAGTTTTGCATACTCAGTCAAATTTAATGAATATTTATTACCAACCTGCTTCTTGGAGAGGGCTCTACAGGAGGTACAGAAACAAAAGCAAGTCATAGTTCCTGCCCGCAAGTGACTTTTTGCTAGAAAAGTAGCTATTAGTGCCCTAAATATTCCATCAGAGTAATGAGCCTTATTGCTCTTTAATTGTCTCATCCGTCTTAGTTTCAATATAAACACCCTGAGGGCAGGCACCAAGTCTGATTTTCTCTGCAGATCCAGCACTTTTCCCTGTCTCCCCAGTACGAAGTAGACACTTAATAAATCTTTAATGATCGATGGAAATCCCACATATTTATGAGTTTGCCAAAGGGAATAGGCACAGAAGTGTTAGGAAACAGACCTAAAAAGAATCTCTTATTCACTTGCTAGAAGAGTTTCAAAACAAATACTGGTGGACTTGTAGATTTCAGTATTCTATTTTGTTTTCATGAGCATAGGGAGAACGAACAGAAGCACAAGGCTTAAGATGGCATTATAATTTCTTACTAAGTCTTGAGTACCTCCTTATAGCTTTCTTAGATTCAAGAAAGGACAGGCTAGAAACCCAGGAAATCCATCTCTCACTGACTGACAGGATTAACTTTAAAAAAGAAAAAACAAGAAAACAAAAGCCAAAAATGCAAAGAGAATGGCTCATGATTAACCAAAAAAGTGAGATGTTTTCCATGAGTGAAAAATACAATTCTCAAGCATCCAGCTCTGAAGTATGATGTGGTCTTCAGGAAACAGCTTTGCCTTCCTAGTTGTTTAAATAAAGGAAAAACAGATGAAGTGACACTGACATGTTGAGTGAAATTTAGGGTAAAAAGAAAATTAGAGGAAAGAAGTTGTGCTTAAATAATCTCCAATCTTCGGTATGCTTTTTGTCATTGAACACTTATTGTGGCTACAGGCTTACACATCATGACTTTAAAACCTTCTGAAAAATAAAAGTGATCAAACTTTAAATTCTTTTTGATTGATAGCAACAAGACAGAATTCATTTTAGGTAGGAAAGCTTTAAGCGCGCTCCATCACTTTAAAAAAAAAGCTAAGGATTTTACTCAAATTTCCATTTTGAAATCTGCCTTTAGGTGAACATCATATATAAACATTTCTGTTAAATACAATAAGCCCTCAGTTAATCAAGATGCTTCAGGAAGGAGCTGTTCTGCTAAATTAAATTTTCATTTTGGTTAAGGATTACCTAGAAAGTCCCTTTAGCTGGACATAAGCTGATTAAATATATATGTAAATATATATATATATATTCTTACATGTGATATCACACCTTAAAAAGTGAACCATAGCAAGTGAAATGAGTCTTTTTGATGTTGGGGTGTCTAGAATGCCTTAAAGTCATTCTGAGCATAAATCCTGATTTTATAGTGCTGAGTATAGAAGATTGAGTGGAATCCATACTAAGTCAGTCATATGGCAAAATTACTTTTTAAAAAGTTGATAATATTCATGTGTTTTCTTGCATTTTGCTACTTCATTATCCCAGTAGTGGAGTCCCGAGCATGGAGATTTCCAGTTAATGAGGGTTCCAATTACCCGAAGTCTAGTTGGTCAGTGCTTTCCATGCATTTTTAAAAAGGGATGACTTCTAAAACACAATCAATCTCAGCTCAAAAACTGGTGAAGAATGGTGCTTTTCTTTATCATAATCTTCACTAAAGCACAACTAAGTAAATGAGAAAGCATGCTTTAGAAGTACTCTAATGTGATCCTTTTTCACTTTGCTGTTTATGCTGTAATGCCTGGAACAGCTCTCTATTCTGTGACTTGGATAGTTATTTTCAACTGGAAATGGGTTGTGTTTGAGGAATACCCCTGTGTTGTCCAGCACCTCATAGGCTAGTACACCCTGCCTCCCAGACAGCACCCTCCATTCATTCTCGTTCAATAAATTCTTTCCTTGAGTTCTCGTCCACACCTTTGCTACAGCACTTAGTGCAAAATGCCTTGATTTGTAGCGATTTATGTCTACGTGATATCTAAAGATGACAAACTAATTCTCTGATGATTCGAAGAATGATTTCTTTGAGTTCCCCAATGTCTTATACAGAGTTGGCAGTTAATGTGGTTTTTTTTTTGTTTTTTTTTTTGGAGGATGGGTATGGAATAAAAAATCGACTATTTAGGAATAGTTGACTTTTAATGCAATTATATTTAGCTATAGTATTATTATTAAAAGTATAGTTAATCATTCATTGTGTGCTTACCACTTATCAAGCACATTATTTGATGCTCACAAGCCAGAGAGGGATTCACGATGATTGTAACTTATAAATAAGAAAAGTGAGACATAGAAATGTCTAAAAGTTGTCTAAGATCATAAAGCTATCCAGTGACTGTGAAATCACTGTGATTTCTCCTACTAGTGTGTTGGTTCATGAGGTACCTTTGAAACACAACCGAATTAAATGATTTGCACTTTCTAAAATTTCCCTTTTAGTCTTCTTGAATTCCTAAGGGAGTTCCTGATTCCCATTTCACTCTAATTTTACTAAACACTTGTGATGTTTGCACTAGACTGGGTCTGTATAGCATTGAATGAGGTGAGATGCCTTTACCCACGTGGAGTCAGGAGGGGGTGCACCAAGTTAGGCCTGGGATGCCAAACTGCATGGGATATTAGTTTCCTGTTGCCTTTGTAGCAAATTACTACATACCCAGGACCTTTAACCTCACAGATTTATTACCCTGCAGTCTGCAAGTCAGAAATTCTATCATAAGTCTCATTGGCCTGAAGTTGAAGCACGGCAGAGCTTTGATAGGCTTTAGAGAACAAGTCATTTCTCTGCTTTTCCAGTTTCTAGAGGCTGCTGACTTATCTTGGCTCCTGACCCCTTCCATCTTCCAGTCCAGCAACGATGGATCAATGTCTGTGATCATTTTGGCATTTTGAGTCTCTTCCCCTCCATGCAGAAAAGGTTATTCTTTTTTAAGGACCCGTGTGATTCCAAGGTCCCGCATGGATAATCCAGAAGCATCTCCCATTTCAAGGTTTGTACTCTTAGTCACCTCTGCAAAACCCATTTTCTAGGTAAAGTAATATCAGGTTCTTGGGATTACAGTAGAAGCAAATTAAAGGGTCCATTACTTTGGAACTGATTTTGGAACATTTGATGAGATGCAGTGACTGGTACATACAGGAATTAAGAGGGTGATGTTTATTCTGTTGTTCCACTTATCTCCGAAGCATGAAAAGCTAAAAAACTGTTCTGACCCATTGAAAGTTCTGCCTCCTTATGAACCATCAGTAGCTTCTTCAGATGTCTGACATAAGCCCCCAAAAGGAGACCTGAGACAAGGGCTTGTGTGTCAACATCAAGGAATGGCAGATGTTGGACAGATACCAACATCGAGGAATGGCAGCAGGTGGGAAGGGTGGGACATCAGGGGATGAAAATCCAGTACTTTAAGAATCTTCCCTCTAAGATATTGGCCCCAGAGTTTCCAACTTACTACATAGTTCTCCATATCTTCAGACAAACGCAACTTGAGTTGCTCTCAATGGAGGATTGCTCATCTAAGTTGATGATACCAAATCTGAGCTGCTGATGCAAAACAGTTATTCATTCTGGAAATCAGCAGCCCCAGTATCTAAAGTCCTGTGGTACTGTGCAGATCCCCTCCCCACCCAGGACTCTCAGACCCCACATCAGAGTTGTCTCTCAATATGTCAAGTCTCACATAAGGCTGTGCTATAACAAAAACAAACAAACAACAACAAAAAAAAAAACAGACAAAAAAATTCCCCAAGAACTTGTTTTCTAAGCTGTGCTTACACCATTTTAAACCTGACTTCATGTATTCCCAGTGTGATTTGCCTTAGAACCTAAAGTCTCTAGATTCCTGTAATTCTCAGATGGATTCCCCAGGTAGAGTAGAAGCGAGCAGATTATATTTCAACAAACCATCTAGCCTATCCAGTTAGTATATGCAGAGTAGGGAAAATGTGGTGCTGTTGGAGAAATTGGTCTAAACCTTATGCTAATTTGATCAATACCAAAACAACACAAAAGCAATACTATTGTTTAATTCACCCAAATTATTATAGCATATGACAGTGACCTGCCCCATGTGCTCCCTAAGGGCCACCTTCAGCTTATTGGACATACCTCCTTCCCTATAAGCTGGTAGCCTCAAACCACAAGAGTAGGCCCTCCTGTAGGGGCAGAGCAGAGTGCCAGGCAGTTAACCCCTCACCCTCAAATAACCCAAACCTTGGGAGGTACATCTGTAGATAGATACCTTAAGCTCCCCTGTCTCTCGGTGGGACAATTCTTTTTTTATTCTTTTTTTTATTAGTATAAAATGTTTTTTAATTTACATATATTTGACATCAGTTGTAATCCCCATGTATTCCCCATCATGGGGAAATGTAACATGTAACACCAGTGCACCATCACCTCAGTCCCCCGTGCTCCTGTCTGCCCTCTACCCTTCCCCTCTTCCCTCCCCACCAAGTGTCCCCAGTTTGTCCTTGTCTCCTCATTTTTGGTTTCTGTGTCTTTATTGTTGTTATTGTTATTAATTGTTCTTATTCCTTTCCTTGATCCTTACTTGGTTCCCTTATATTCCTCCTAAGGGAGGAACCATCTGGTATTTTTCTTTTGCCTTCTGACTTACTTCGCTGAGCATAATCCCTTCCAGTTCCATCCA
>JAGFMF010012281.1:5089838-5179151 GCA_019455555.1 Galemys pyrenaicus | reverse complement strand
TCATTTCTGATTGCTGAGTAGTATTCCATCGTGTATATGTACCACAGCTTCCCGATCCACTCATCTGTTTTTGAGCATTTAGGTTGTTTCCAGGTCTTCTCTATTGTAAAGGGTGCTGCTATAAACATAGGGGTGCAGGTATTCTTTTAATCAGTGTTTTTGTGTCTTTTGGGTATATTCCTAGGAGTAGGATTGCTGGATCATATGGAAGTTCCATTCTTAGTAGTCGGTGGGACAATTCTGAAGTGTGTTCTGCATGGTCTCCCACACCCCAGCAGGGCAGAGCCCAGTGGCCTTCATATTGATGTGCTGGTTATTTTCCTTCCACCCCATCTTATGTCCTGTGCTCCTGGGAACATCTTGCTCTCTTAGTCTCTAGGTTGCCATAACAAAATACCAGTCTGGGCAGTTTAAACTAAGGAAATTTATTTTCTCACAGTTTTGGAGACTAGATATCCAAGATCAAGGTGCCAGCAAGTATGGTTTCTCCTGAGCTATCTCTCCTTACCTTGCAGATGGTCTCTTCACACTGTCCTCATAATATGCCCCACCCCTCACCCCCCAGCCCAGCACCTTTTCCTTTTCTTATAAAGAAACCAGTCCTTGGCGCAAAGGGTTGAGTGCCACACTGTGGAGCTTCTGCAGCCACTGCAGCCACTGGTCAGGGAGGGGACCCACATGGCGCAGCAGACTTCTCCTGCCTTGCCTGCTGCTCCCCTCAGAAGTGTATTTTGGTTGATCTGCCTGTGCTGTTCCTCACTCTGTCTCTGGTGATCCCTCTTACCTCCTACCTCTGGCCTGCACCGCAGCTCTTGGATGCATAAAAAATAAAATTTTAAAAAAGAAAGAAAGAAACCAGTCCTATAGGATTAAGGTCCTACCCTAATGGTCTCCTTTAGCTATGATCACCCTTTCAACTCCCTATCTTCAAATATAATCAAATTAGGAGTTAGGACTTTAGCATATGAATGTTGGGAGATACACATAACACCGACCTAATAAATTACTTACACTCAAATCTTTATCTTGGGTCTAAACCCAAATTAAGACAGCCACATATCAATCTACACACACACAACCACACGCCCCACTCCTGGGGCAAAAGCAGAGACTCTTGACCCCACATATTGCCACTGATCATTCCCAAGTCAGATTCTCTGCTGGCTTGGATTACATAATCAATGAATAAAAGTGGGGGTAAGAATTTTTCTGAAAAATATACACCAGTGGATTAATAAGATTTTTATTTTTCTGACCTCATTTCCTTTCTACTATACTATTTATCATTGTCCTATGCAAAAGCAGGTTGGGTGCAGAAGTAACCTCAACTGATGGGAAGAAGTTCAAGAGTTACATTTTCCTAGGGAGTTTCAGCTTGGGGAGGCCTGCATGATGTCTTTTCTGGGCAGATATCTTAAGCAGTTCCTTGATAGCCCTCTCGCAGTCCTCCCATCCCAAACGTCTTTCAGGCAGTGGGTCATCTTCACCAAGGAGTGACTGTGAAGGTTTCCTGGATCCCAACCTGTGGTCTGAGCAAACCTTACACCTTACTCATCCCCACCTCCATAAGCAACTGTTTTACAAATATATGCAGTTGATGCACACAAATTTGTTTTGCAGTGTCATGAAGTCATTGTAGCATTTAGTAAATGTAGTCATATAGTTATGTAGCTTTCTAATCAAAAGATATTTCAACTACTGCCACTAATATGTGTAGTTATTGGAAAACTGTGTTTATATAACATAGGATTCTTCTTATCAAAATTTTAGAGTTGTTCTAATGTTACTAACTCAGCTCAACCTCCTAAAAGTCCAAGACAAGGGTCTGTAAACCTGCTTCCTGGTCTCTGCCCCTTTGTCCCTTGAAAAGTTTCCTTAACAGGAATTGCCTATGTGCTTGGTTCTTGGGTCTAGTTGTCCTTGTCCTCTACTTCTTCCTCTCTGTTTTGCTGTCTTCTCCTGCTAGCATTTTAAATTCTATTCAGGTAAACTTTCCCTTCTCAGTTTGATCAATACTTTCTGTATTCTTTAATTGCTTCCCAAATAACCTTCTTGTACTCCAAATCTTGTCTCAGAGATTGCTTATAGGGAAACCTAAATAAGATGTCCTGGGTAGTTCTTTGCCCTTATACATTTTAAACAATCTATGTCTACATTAAAGAAAGAACTCTGTTGACTGCCATCTATTACTGTTTAGATTTGTAATTCCATTACCTACATCTGACACTTAAAAATGTGTGACTTGGCTAAGTCACTGAACCTCTTCATGCCCTAGTTTCCTTGTCATAGAAGAATCTGACCTGGAGCAATGATATTCAAAATGTGGGCTTCCTCTAAGTACCTGAAGGATTCTCCAGATAAACGTGAAATCTGAAAATGAAAAGGCTTGCATAGAGCCATTCAAATTAAATTTAAAAATTGCAGGGGAAGGAGAAGAATATATTATTGGCTACTGGGTCACAATTCTTGATAGATTTTTCAGGTTTCTGCTCATTTGGCAAACAAAGACACTAACAGCCTTTACTCCAGACTGTCACTGTATAGTAAAGAACCATAGGAAATAGAGGTGGTATCTCCCAAAGACCAGTGGCAGCTCAGTCTACTGTGGGTATAATAAATACAATGTTTCCCTCCAGCACAGTGGTTAAGCAGATTTGTTTGCTTGTAGCCCATTATAAGAAACCCAAGTGCTCAGAGCTTGAGGTTTGTTGTCTCTTATGAGCTCACCTACTGCAAGCACAGCATCTGCTGGGCTACTTCAAGTTACCCCTGTGAGACTTGGGAGGCAAGGAAAGCAAAGCACACATGAAACTCGTGCTACTTGCTGACTGTGAGGACTAAAATCCTTTGTCTCTGACCCAGGAATTGCTCAGCTTCTGCCAACGTTTTTGAAACTATGGCAAGCTAACTTTTTAGCTCACAAGTCAGGTAAAATCTCAGATCTCTCACTATACTTAACATTTGAGAAATGTTCCTAAATCTTTGCCTTGGTGTTGCCAATGAAATGTAGGCTGATAGAACGTTTGTACAGTATAATAAGTACCACTGTCCAACAACAAAGAATCTAAAGTACGATCTAAAAATGTAGATCCAAGGTTCTGAAATGATTGAAGACTGAGATTAAGAAAATGTTTACACTTAAAACGGGCATGTGTAAGGATGTTGGTGGATTTCTCCATTTAGATTATTTTTGTATTTGTTCTTACAGACAAATAAAAGGGTATTTGTCACTTTACAAATACCCTGGCATATTAGGAGAAGAAACTGCTGCTTAGAACAGAAATAACACATCACAGACAATCTTTTTAAAAAATAGCAGTGTCTCTATAGTAAATGATGGTAGAAAAACTATGCACCTAAAAATTACTGCCAATATGTGTGCAAGTGGTGTGTTTACATAACAAGTCCTGGTTGTTAGGAGAAAGGCAACTTTGATTTTTAAGTGTTGGATAATGTCATAAAAATGGACAACTTTATTAAATGATTGTCTTCTCATTGCAAAGTTTTCAGTTATTTACAAGGAAAATGTGGTCAATTCCAGAATTTACTTTTCATATTGAAGTTCACTGGTTATTCTGAGGCAAGGCATTAGCATAAATATTTCAAAGATGACAGAAAATTACTATTGTATAATAGAATAATCTCTAGCTAAAACTCCCAAATATAGCGTGGCAGTGCTGGCTTGTGTACCTTGCTGACACGTTTCAAGAATTAAATCTGGCAATATAAGGCTCCTATATTACCATGCCTAAAACAACAGCTAAAAGTCAGTAATTTAACAAAAAAAACCCTAAAGTTTGAACTCAACATGCAAAGCAAATTAAATTGTTTAGAAACTTCAAATTACTATCTGATAAAGAACTGTATTATCACATGTAATTGAAAAAAGTTAGTATCGTTTTATGTTCTTCAAGGTTACAAATGGAAAGTGCTGCCTGTCCAGTGATTATTAAACCTGCCTGAGGTATTAGAGTGATCACCTTTTACATTTAACAACTATCAGTTAAGGAATAATAACATTTATATGATATTGTTAAATATTGCCTTACTCTTCTCTATAAGATTTCTGAATTAATTTAGTTGTTATATAGTCTAGATTGCAAGAAAAGTGTTCTAAAAATGTTTCCCACTTGGAACTGCTGATCTCCATGAATTACATTTTTTGAATATTGTACAATTCATATAAAGGGGCATAAAACTGTACCAGACACCCCTAAATCCCAATTCTTGAATTTTATACTTTTATCATTGGTTTCAATGATTTATTTTTGAGTGTTATTGATTTAAATATGTAAAATTAAGTCTATGCAAACAAAATACCATGTTTTTCTCTTATACTTATTGGAGGTCTACCTAAGTTTCCATTTTTGTAAGATGTTTCAAGGGTAAAATAATAATTTTAAAATCCCAGATTAATTGATTTCAAGATTCTTTTATTCCTTAAGACCCTATTCCTCTAGTTTGAACTTAAAACAAACTGCACTGTTATTCAAAATTATTGAACCAGAAGAGTGAAATATTACCCAAATTAGATATGAATCCAAAAAATACACAGTCAAACACATACACCCTTGTCTAACTGGCCCGGCATTACCTTCTGTAATGCAACCCAATTGCATTCCTTAGTCATCATTTGAGTCAGATGTGCCAACTTTTCTGGTTATTCCCCTTTTCTGCCCTCTTTTTTCTCCCCTCAAGCTAGTTGTTTTTGATTCAGTTCATTGCTCATCTCTACTGTGGCTAAAGGGTAAATATAGTAATTTTTAAACACTACTACAAAAATACAAAGCAGGTAATTTTGGTATTTTGATAACTCTAATAAAAAGCTTTTACTGGAGCAAATATTTAGAATTACTACCTGAAATAGCACTTTGTTATTTCATACTGCTATATGAAGACATCGATAGGATTAGATATTCTAGTACAAACTTGTAACGCACCATTAAATATTCTGATTAGGTGTTGTGCCCAGGATTATCTCTTACTATATAATGAATTAGCCTCCAGTTTTGTGCTAAAAGCACCATCCAGGCATTATCTCACAGTTTTTGTAGGTCAGCATTCCCAGTGCAGTTCAGCAGGATGTTTCTGTGTTTAGCTCTCTCATAAGGTTACAGTCAAGCTGTCATCTGGGCTGTGGTCTCAGCTGAAGGCTCCACTGAGAGATGAGGATGTACTTCCATGCTGACCTTGTGGTAGCTGGCAGGATTCAGTTCCACACTGGTTTGGGGATTGAGGGCTTGTGTTCCCTGCTGGCTATTGGCTGGAGACTGCCTTTGTCCTCTTGGAGATGGGCCTACCCATGGCTCAGCTCACAGCATGGGGTGAATTTCCTTTAGGGAGTGCAAGACAAAGACCAAGAGAGGCTTGTGCCTAAGACACATGCCACAGTCTTTTTGTAACTTCATTTCAAAAGTGGCATACTATCACTTTCTACGTATTCAATTTATTAGAAGCAAGTCTTAGGCCTAGCCCACACTCAAAGGGAGGGTATTACACAAGAGCATTAACACGGGGAAATCTGGGTCATGGGTAGGAGTGGGGGATGTGGCTAGGGGTTTGGGGAGGGTGTCATCTTGGAAACCACCTGCCACCAGGTGCTATGCAGAAACTGCACGGTCCTGCCCCAGTCCCCAGTCTTCCAGTAAATCCAGCTGCTCCTTGGGTAGCAGCCAAGTATATCTCCACGTAGTTGGTCAGTATGTGCCATCACTCTGCTCCTGAAATGAGAAGGAAATGACATCTCTTTCCTGTTATCTTGCCAGTATTTTGTGGTCATCTAAGCCCAAGCATGGGGAGGGTGGTGGCAGTGATGAGGGTTCGGAAGCTCCTGTCACCACAGACTGAGAATCTTACAATGTGCGAACCGGAACTGCAAAGAGTGAGCCAGATGCTGCTGCATGGAAACTGCAGGGCATGGTTGAGAGGCCCTTGCTTCCTCTGTAATCATGCGTTGTCCCTACCTGTCAGGGTGTTACCATGCCTCACTGCATATAAAGTGACTTTTTAAGGTTAAAAGAACTCTTTCCCCAAATTGGGGTTGACATGCAGCAGCTGAGCCTTTGCTGCCCCGAGAGCTGTGTTGCAGTTTCTGGAGCTTGCTAATTGTTGTGCACCCGGGTTTCAGTACTTCAGCTGCTCCTGAAAGCAACAGCTGACAGCATCAAGACCTGTGCACCGACCTAGTGCCAGTCTCACCCATTAGAGCAGCTGTATGGAGAGCCACCTGGGTGAAGCTCAGTTACCTGTCAGCTGCCACTGCTAATAAAAATAACATCTGCACAATGGGGTGAGATAAAGACTGACTATATATGTGGAATATATATTTGCATGGATAAACCTGTATGATGCTTTAACCCATATCCTGAAATGCAAAGTGGAAAGAGGAGATAGTGTTGTGGTGCCATCTCAGTTTGGATCCAAGGTGGAGTGCCTCTAACGAGGGTGACTTAGAACAATGAGCAAGGAAAGCTCTAGTTTTCATCAGTTAGCCTAATATTTCAATACATATGCAGGGTTAGTCTCATTTCAAGTACAGATTGTTTTTTGCTACATGTTGAGTTAGGATCCCAATCTTTACCAGCCCATATAGACCCTAACTGGGGAAACAGTCAGAATTTTGCCATGAAAGCAGGGGCAACAACAATTTGACTCCTTGAGAGATTTCAGCTACTTCACCCCTCCCACAGGTTGCAGGGGGAGGGAAGAGGCAAGTCAAGAGTCATTTTGATACTATGTGTGTTAATCAAAGGGTCACATCAATTTTCAGCTTAAATTTATAAACTTTCATTTACTTAACTTGGACCAAAGACGGAAGATGAAAGTAAGTTGGTGGGTCCTGCTCTTCCATCGTAATCATTCTTTTTAAGTCTTGTAAATCTTTCATGACTTAAAATACAGAGAATTATATGATATGTGGTAATTAGTTGTAATTATAGAAACAATTGGCAGCCTCTGCTCAATCGTATCCTCCATATGACTTCTCCAAGCAACTCTTCAAACAGACATTATTTTTTATTTCTAAACTCTGCCAGTAGAGGATACCCCACTATCCTCTTCCCAGGTCATAGACTCAGGAAATTTACTTTTCACTTCAAATGAATTTTTCCTTTACCTTGAATGACACAGGCTCAGGGAACGAGCTTAGAGGTAAAACTAAAGAGGTTTAAAAGGCAGACTCCAGCTAAAGGGAGTGCAAGGGCAGAAACGGAGTTTGGGCAGGTTGCTGTCACTTGAGCTGCTTCTATTATACCTAATAATTCCCAATATTTTTATCCTAATATTTCAAAATAAATAGTAATAATAATAATAGTAAAAGTTTTTTCTTTCAATATAATGATCTGTCTTAGCACAGAAAATGCCATGTGTCAAACTTCAAATTTTCAGGCTGGATGAAGAACTAATGTATCTTAACTGATACTTTCAACTTGAATCATTTTTAGAATGTAGTCTATTATGACTTAACATCTGTTTCTCTCTTTCCCCTGATGTCTTCTGCCTAATATTTCTAAAGATCTGTCTTTTCTTGGAAACATTTCTTTGGCTAGGTGACAGAGATCAATGGATACAGACTTTACAGGCAATGGACTCTTGCTTTACAAGCTCCTGAGGTCAAAGTCTGTCCTGAGATGTACAGGGAGGCAGGGGCTTGCACACCGCGGTTCATCACAAGCCAGTGCTGTGGAGCGCCAGCCAGGGTTTCCCGCCAGCCCTTTCCCTCTGTCCCCCTTGACCTGTTCCCTTCTTTCTGTGATGTGCGGCACCCCCATTCAAGGCCTGTGGGAAAGACCACAGAACACGGGACAGTGTGTGTGGTGCCAGCAAGGGCACAGAGCAAGTTCTCAATGATTCCGAGCAGACGGGTCAAAGAGGAGTCCTGGAGCCCTCGGCGGCTTTTTCAGGTTTTTATTATCAGAGGTGACCAGGTACACAGCAGGCTGGGGTGCCTGCCCCCGGTGCATCTTCATTCTCTGGGCTCTCTAGCCCCTCTTGTCTCTGCTTCTACTGCTGCTTCTTCTGCCTTTCTCTCTCCCTGCTCTCTACTTCTACTCCTCTCTTCTCTGCCTCTCTCTTCTACTGGCATCCTTGTGACGCCTCCCCTGATATGCCCTGTGTCTCAGCCCAGATGTGGCCACTTGCGCATGCCCACTTAGGCATGCGTGCAGGACTGCAGGTGTCCATGGCAGGAGGGCAGAAAAGCCGGATAACTTTTGCATTTACCCTACAGCGTGTTGAAGTCTGAAGCTGCTCTAGACAAACCCATAGATTTGGACATTATGTTGTGTTTAGGTTCCCAGCAAAGAGGAGAGTGAGAAGAGAATGAGAAGTGGAGAATCCTGCACCATGCTGCTTCTGAGTAGTGTCAGCCAGGAGAAGTGTCACCATTAGGGAGGTCCTGACCCTTCCCCTGGCCTGTCCCCGTGTGCAGATCAACCTCAGGAAAACTCCCTCCCTTCCTCCCTCTGTGTGTGTGTGTGTGTGTGTGTGTCTGAGGGGACAATGAAGTCGCTGAGGTTAGGTTCCTGTCACCTGGGGGTCTGTATCCTCCAAAGAGAACTAAATTCAGTTACAGTCTCTTATGGGCCTCTGAATGGTGGTTTTTTTTTTTTCTGGGTTTCCTATGGGTTCCTGTGTGAAGCTATACTTCCTAAAGTGCCCCAACTTCCTAAAATAATACAAAACCGATTCCAAAAGTACATTTTAATATTTGCTTAGAGAATATTTATCATGTAGTATGAAATGGCACTTTGTTTTTAACAGCTTTATTGAGGTGTAACTGACATTTTATGAATTGCACCTGTTTGAACTGTTCAATTTTCTGACATGCACAAGAAACCACCACCATCAAGAGAACTGTGCAACTCCATCATGACCGACAGTCTTTTATTCTTCAAAATCTACAGCAGCTGCAGGTGGTAGCTGCAAAGACTATATGCAAAAAGGGTATTTAAAGATCTGATTAGACTGAGGATCTAGAGAAGGGAGATTATCCTGAATTATTAGAGAGGGCCTAAAATGCAATGGCATATGTATTTAGAAGGGGAAGTTTCAGGGGGAGACTTGATCACAGACAGAAGAGAAAGTTGTGGGATGGAAGAGTCAGTGTATGCTCTGGGCTGACTTTGAAGAAAGAAGGAACCCAGGAACCAAGGAAGGCAGAGAGTAAAGCTCTAGAAGGCAAGGAAAAGGAAAAAGCAATAAAGCAGATTCTTTTCTAGAATCACCAGGAGGAACTTGCCTTGGGATACCTTGTTTTGACCTCATAAAACTCATGTCAGACTACTGGTCTCCAGAACCTAAAAGAATACATTTCTGTTGCTTTAAGCCATGGAATACAAGGTAATTATGGCAGCAGTTATGGGGAAACTTTCAGGTATCTTTGATTCATTTGCAATAAGGATTTTATAGTGACTAGATTGGAGCTGAAGATAGAATGGACCAAATACATGGGTCACTTGAGATGCTTAGCCAGGTGTTTCCTTAGCCCCCACAACCTCTGATTATCTAACTCACCTGTTACAGCCTTCATGGAATTTCCAACTTCCAAGTATCTACTATATAAATCTGTTTTTAAAAATTATGTCCTTGGGGAATACATGGGGATTACAACTGATGTCAAATATATATAAATAAAGAAAAAAAATTATGTCTTATAAAACTTACATGAAACATTTGAAAGGAAAGCAATCTCATATCATCGTACAACCCAGGAATTATTATCTTCTTATCATATTTTTTCCAGACTCTTTTGCAAAAGCATATTTTACTTTTATAGCTGACTTTACTTTTGATTTTCATACAACTTTTCATGGTTTGTTTCACACACTAATATTGCCTTCATGTTACATTATAATTTTTATAATTACTGCTCACAATGTATATAGTACTCCACTAAGTGACTATGCCAGTCTCCCACTGCTGGACTTGCTTCTGACTCCATATAAATTACTTTTCTTGAATCGATGTCTTTTCATATTTGCTTAAACTAGAATTTTATAAATGGATTTATTAGAACTAAAAATAAATTCTTTTATTTTTAATGTTCCACTTACTGTAAGTTTATTATTTTTTGTTTTCTAAAATCATTGTTCTTTTTTTAAAAGATTTTATTTATACATACAAGAACTGGGGTACAGGCCAGAGGTGTGGGGGGCGGTGAGAGAATTCACCAGTGACAGAGTGGAGAGCAGAACTGGCAGATTGACAAAATATGCAGCTGAGGGGAAAGCAGGCACATTCTGTGCCCTGTGGGTCACCTTTCTGCCTGGGGATTGAATTCATACTGCAGTGGTTGCCGATGCTTCATAGTGAGGTGCTTTACCCCTTGCGCCACCAGGGAGGCCCTTCATTGTTAATTTTTGTACACTATTTTATTTCTTCCCTCTGATGTAATCCCTATTAGTCTCCCAACACCTTATTACCCATGAATGGTTACCATAGTCTACAAATTACTAAGAACTTTTTATTTCCATAGCCAAATTTCTTTTAAAAAGTGGGTAAGAATCAGAAATGGGTAATATGTATTTTTAAATTCAATTTGAAAAGTGAAAGATATGTTCACTTATTTTTTACATTTACCTTAATTTCACTTGCCAGTGAGACACTGGTAATATTTTTTTCTGTATATTTTTGATCATTCATTCTATTTCCTTGACCTTAAATTATTTGCTTATGTTCCTTTGCACTTGGCTATCAAGGTTTCAGTGTTCTTATTTAGTCTTGTGAGCTCTGTTGAATAATTTTTTCTAGCTGCTTTCTACTGATGTTGTCACAGCCTATAGTTTTCTTTCTTGCCTTGAGTTTCCCAGAAAAATGCTAACATGTTTGTATAGCTCTTTCTGTCATGAGTAACTGTGGTACTTCTGTGCCTGGAACACTGTTCTACCTTTGGGATTTTGATAAATTATATTCATTTTATTTAAGGTTTTCCTGTGGTTAGTTGTTTTCATTTTCTAAAATTTCAAATAAAATCTAAAGTAAATGGAACCACAATTTTTCTTTCTCAGACTAACCCCAGTTCCTGTCCTTGCCCTCCAGCTTCTTAGGGCTCCATCTGCACTCCTCTGCTTCATCCACATCCTGCAGCAGAAACCAGAACAAGTTTGTGGCAGGCAAAGAGAAGCATTTGTGCACCATTCCTTCCTTTGGCTTTCTTTGTGATCTCTTAAATAAAATGCTGCTCACTTTTGTCTAGTCATACCAGAAATCACCAGAGCGTTCTGGCTCCATCATGGACTATGTTGGACACTTTTCTAATTGAGGAAGGAGAAGTGAGGGAAGTTGCAGCTTCTGGGATGTGTTGAGCATGGAGCCACCTTCTGATTGGGCACTGTCAGTAGTTGCCTGCTCTCTGCTGTGGGCACCCTCTTGAGTCCTGTGGTCTTCCGTTGAGGGAAGGACACAGCCAGGAAGTACACGAGGAATTCAGATGGCCAAGAAATTTCCCTTTACTCTCTTTTCTGCCTTTCCCCTATTCCAATGGCCAGAACTTTAAGCATCTGTAAGTGTGGAGACCTCAGCTTTCAATTAAATTCTCATGGACTCTTTTTCTCTGAAGAATTTGGAGCAGAAAACAGAAGCCATTTCTCTGAGTTTGTTTATTACCCTCCCATCCTATGGCAGTAAGTGATGGAAGTGATGACATCTTGAAGTCTTTCTAATGGAGCAACTTTGGGATATCTAAGGTCATTTTTATAGACTGGGAACTTGATGTGGAGAGAAGTCCATAAAGTTACATTTTTCAAAATGGCATTTAGCTTGTCACAGAAAATTGACTGCTGCTTTAAAGCTTTTTATTTGTCCCTGCCACACCACCCCATGTACCTCAAGACTGGAGCTCTCAGCAACAATGTGTCCCTTTCTGCACAAAGACACAGCATTGGCAAGGATGAAGTTTCCATGAACTGTGGAAACCACGAAGACAGAGTTGAGATGAGCCCTATCAGCTCAGGAGAAACACAATTTGATTTTCTATTAATTTTTTATCATTCCTTACCCTTTGCTCCCAAAATTTCAAATCTTATCTCTTTACCTTTCACTCACTACTTTCAGTGTAGAGGGAAATGAGACCTCTATTCTCTCACATAATGAAAGTTAATTTAGCCTGTTTATATCATGCTTTTGTTTAGATTCCAATATATTAAATTTAGTTTTATCAAGTCTTGAGTAGAGAATCTAATATCTACCTGAAACATGGTCTTACATTTATTTTATTCATGTTATTCTTTCCTTGGCAAGACAAGCTTGGAATCTTAACATGTCTTTGAACCTTTATCTCATCCACTGAGAGTAAGATGATGCTTTATTTTTTTAATGCTTATGTAAAAATGAGTAAATGTTCTTTCTTTCTATTTTTTTTAAAAGATTGATTTATTTATGCATACAAGAACTGGGGTACAGGCCAGAGGTGTGGGGGTTGAGAGGATTCACCAGAGACAGAGTGGGGAGCAGAACAGGCAGATCAACCAAAATACACTGCTGAGGGGAGCAGTGGGTGAGACAGGAGAGGTCTGCGGTGCCATGTGTTTCCCCTCCCTGGCCAGAGATCGAACCATGCTGCAGTGGCTGCAGATACTTCATAGTGTGGTGCTTAGCCTCTTGCACCATGAGGGAGGCCCGTGTTCTTTCCTTCTAAGCTGAATTTAATTTAGGTGACGTAGTAATATGTTTATACACAATTCTATAAGTCAAAAATCTATATATATTTTTATTGATAAATATAAATACATATTTAAAACAGCATGGCCTTTGTGTAACAAATACATCCAAGAAAACTATTGGGGTCAATATTATGTGTAGAGAGGGACATTCTTGAACAATGTAAAAGAGGCATGTGGTATTTAATAAATGGCGTTAGGATCTGTGCATGTAGTTTTGAGGGAGGAGCTACTTAGACTTTGTAGCAAAGGCTGGACTTTCTTGGAATCCCTTCTCCCCTTCATCAGTAATCAATACTTCTGCAGGCTTTTGATACCCAACCACGCTCCCCAGTTCCCTGGGAGGCAGGTAAGTTGTATGACTTTCTAGACACTTAATTCAAAACAAAAAATGGATTGTTCCTTTTCTTTCTCCCTTCCCATCTATCAAAAGTCAGACTTCTGTGGCAAAAACTAAGCTGCTAGCTTGGAGGCAGGCTTGAGGACAAAGGACCAAACCCTGAGGGCTGACCTAGCCACTAGAGGGAAAGAGTCTCATTCCCTGATGACCTTGTGGAGTAGCGTTTACTGCCCTGCCCCGCCCTGGGCAAATGACCTTGGCCATGATATGAAAAGGTGATTACCAAGTGGAACAAATAACTATTTATCAAAAATGGGGGGCAAAGGCAAAAGACAAATGAAGTTCACTGGACATAGGATGAATGGTCAGATGACTTTTAAGAAAAAGCAAATAAAATAACATTTTAGCCACTCAGATTGACAAATAACACATATTGATAAAGCAAAAACAGCTTCAAACAAACAAGCAAGGAACAGGTGCAAATGAAAATCATACAGAAAAGGAAATACATATTGCAAACAACAAATCCAACATTTTTGTACATTAGTTGGCGATGTTGTCAATACGATGGTAAAATGTGTACATCCCAGCAGTGTCAAGATGATGAAATTGGGCACGAGTCTTGTTTTTGTTAGCTTTTGCCAGTCTGTTCTACTAAAAATTATTAAATTATAGCAAAGGATAGGTAGAAAGATAGATAGGATAGATAGATAGATACATAGATACATAGATACATAGATATATAGATACATAGATACATAGGTGGATGGATGAATAGATACTGTCAATCTATACACAAATATAGTCACAGACATAGCATTAATAATAGTGAAAAACTGGAATCAAGATGCTCAGGAAAAAGGAAATGGTGCTGTCTATTCAGTGGAATAGAGCAATCATTTAAAATGACGCTTATGGAAACTTCAACAAATAACAAGAAGATTGATATTTTAGGTGAAAAAAAGCAAGCTTAAGAACTATACACTTTAATTTTCATATTACCACTTCTATGTCTACATTGTCCAGCTCTGTATTTCCAGACTAGATCTTTCTTTGCAGTGTAAACCTGAATTTCAGATGGGTATCTCTACTTGAATGATGCTTCCCCTCACCAATAAATCTTTCACACCTTTGCCAAATTAATTAATTCACTGTTTATGCAATGAATATTTATTGAGTGCCAATCACTAGTCAGGAGTAGTTCCAGACACTTGGGATACAACACTGAACAAAACAGAACCTTGATCTTGCAGGGTTTATGCTCCAGTCTGGGGAGACAATAAACAACCAACGTAAATCAATAAACTACAATTATGTTAGACGGTGGTTTGTGCTAGGTAAAAAAGGGAAAATAGAAATTGTGAGGGGTGTGGAGTGTGGGATGAGCAGGATGCAGAATTAAATGCACTACTCAGAATGTCTTGAGGAAACACTGAAGGAAGGGATGGAGCTAAGTGGATATTTGGGATGAAAGCATGCCAAGTAGAGGCATGGGAACAAAGGGGTCAAGGTGGGAGTGCGCCACACTGAAGGCTCATGATGACTGAGGGGGTGCAATGGATTGGATAAGAGGGTGTGTTGTGAGAAGTGGGAGCAGCTCATGCAGGCTGATCTGAGTGAGATGGGCAAGATTTGCCAGGGGCAGGTTTTAACTTGGGTTTTAGAAGAGTTTCTTCCTGAGCTAAGAATGGAATGGGGTAGGCAACAGTAGAAGCTGGGAGTCCAATCAGGAGACCTTCCCATCATCCTGGTGAACGAGGAGAGCAGTTAACACTGGGGAGGTAAAAAGTGAACAGATTCCAAGTATCTTTTGAAGATAGTGCTACAGAGTTTCCTTCTGAGATATGTGGTAAAGAGAGAGCAAGGATGACTCCAAATTTGGCATGAACTACTGGAAGGATGTGATTGGTGGACACGTGAAGTTTGATATGTCTATTAGATGTTCAAGGGTTGGTGTTGAATGGATAGGAGAACATGTGAAATCATGGAAGCTACATCCATATTGTTTCTGAAATAAAAGTTAATATGGATACTTAATGGTAGAAAGATTGAGTTGAGTTGCTATTGACTAGTTAGCATGATGTCATTGTATACACCGCCATTATAGTTTTTCCCCCATTTTAGACCTAATAATTTTTTCTCAAGTCCCAGATATGCTGAAAAGTCTGTAGACTTTGACTGCTGTACCCATGGCCCTGAACCTTCATTGGGCTGCCAGACTGCCCCTCGGCTATGAGCTTTGAGCTATTGCCAGCTCTGCCTCAAGTCCCACCCTACCCTCTGTGGCACATGTAGGCCTGGCACTAGTATTTTCGATCACACTGTTTAAGGACCCCAAACGCTGAATTCCACCACCCTCTTATTATCATGACTTTGTTGATTGAAGTACTGGAGAAATTTGTGGGCAAATACCCACAAATTTATCCAAGTTGTTTTATGGTGATAAACTTCTGCATTTTGGAGAAATTCTGCATTTGAGTTATACAATTAGGACAGCTTTGGAAGTCCATTGTTTTTGCTTTTCTACAGAATTAATTATAGAAAGATTGATTTTAAAAATATTCCACAGACATTGGCTTCTTAGTTTACGTGCAACTGCTAGTGATGCTTTTAATAAAAGTGATACCATGATCGCCATCTTACCTTGATTTAAATGCTTGTGATTTAATGTTCTTATTGCATTTGAAATGAGCCAGGCTACCAATTAATCTGGAATGACGGTGGTACTTTTTCTACATGGACATTTAGACATGAAGCTCAGGTCCAAATTTGAGAGGTCGTCGACGTATTTGTTTCTAGGCATGGGGTATGAAGAGAAGTTCTGAACCTAAGCTCCTGTACATACCTAGTGGTGACAGTAAGTCTAGGGTATGAGACTATGTCAAGGAAACATGACTGAATCTGGAGGTGTCTGACATGAGGAGACTGCAGTGTAAAGTAGGGGAGAAAGCGTCCTGGTTTCTTGCCCTCTGTGAACTCAGACAAATTTCTTAATGATTTCTTAATGACAGATACTTCTCTTTCTTTGCTTATAACTAGAGATAATAAAAATATACAGGGTTGGAGTGTGTGTGTTAAGGACTTTGAAATTTTGGAACACACATTTGC
Organism: Galemys pyrenaicus; assembly: GCA_019455555.1. Taxonomy (NCBI): domain Eukaryota; kingdom Metazoa; phylum Chordata; class Mammalia; order Eulipotyphla; family Talpidae; genus Galemys; species Galemys pyrenaicus. Next base: position 5,163,047 of record JAGFMF010012281.1, on the reverse strand, counting down.
CCAAAATATTATGTTCTTAGTCAATATGAACTTTCTTCTAGGACACAGCAACATCTGAGGTGTTACTGATTAATACATCTACATGCTGGGTGGCTTGTGAGGATTTTTTTGATGACCAAGTTGCCTAAACTCACCTTGGTTTCCAAATAATCAGGCAGAACATTGATATAATAATAGCTTACAGTCAGACGTAAGACCCCCTAGCCAGTGTCCAGACACTTGATGTCTATTTACACAGCAGCAGGGACTATGTTTGTCATCCCCTCTGATAGTGTGAAACAAGAACCACAGAGAGCAGAGACATTGCCACCTAAGGGCACAGTCTTAACTCCTAGAGGCAGGTTCGAACCCCGGCTGTGCAGGCCTTTCCCCACCACACACACTGCCTTTCTCCAGGTCTAGCTATGCCGTTCAGGGCATGCCATCCTTATCAAAGGGCTTCCACATCCTAAATACACAAGCAGCTCCTGCTGAGTCAGCCCCGTCAGGAGGCTCACGCAAGATCTTAATGCACTGTGACTCGCAAGATCTTAATGCACTGTGACTCCAGTACGACTATTTTTGCCCTTCCTGTGTGATTACGCTGCTTACAATGACATTGGCAAACACAGCCTGGGAATGAAACAAAGCATTCCTGGAAGCTAGATTTGCAGGCGAACAGTCCTTGTCTCCCAGCTTCCTCTCATCAACCCCAGAAAGCTCCCAGCCCCAGTGAGTGACTCCAGAAAGCTTTCCTTTAGAGATCTTCATTTGCACCCTGCCAACTAGCTCCACTAACAGCTTACCACTCTGGCTCAATCAACTTAGTCAATACCTTGAATCCTTGAAAAGAGGAGTATTAGAGGAGTATTAGGATGTCAAAGTCAGTTACTTATGCGGAGAAATGCTACATTTACGGGAATTCCTGTAAGGACAACTCTTAGATCTTTAAGGCTTTGAAATGTCAAGTCACCTTATTCATCTTTTTTGCCGGGGTTGACATCTGACAGACTGAAAATGGCCTTTGAATGTTGTTCAAACATTTGAACTCCATCTTATTGTCTCTGGTGCTCAAGCAAATGGCAACAAATAACACAGATCCAGTGGTAATATTGTAAATTCCTGGGCTTCCTCTCCTTTCTGAGGAATCTGCCTTAAGCTCCATGCATAGATAGGAAATAATCTTTGTTTAAAAATTCTGGTGTGTGTGAGAAGAAGGCAGAAGAGTGTTTGCTGGCACTCCTCAAAGATGGAAGGTAGTGTCTATTCAATGCAGCTTGCCTGAGGTAATACACTGCAGGAAGTGACAGCTGGGCAAGGAAGGAGGAGGAGGGTAATTGGCTAAATTAAAATTTAGATCAGAGTTAGCACTCTTCCAAGTGTGAAACTCACAATGCAATATAAATGAACTAAAACTTTTTGGGATCAAATTATTGTCTGTCCTATATTTGAATTTCACTTTGCCCACTTCAACCCTTACCATTTTCAAGCACCTTGCATTCTGTTACTGGAATGATATGAGACACAGACATCTACTTACTCCTCCCCTCAACAGATCCTCCTACTTGAGTTGACACTGGAATCCTGGGCAGGGGTTGGGGGGCACTTTTTTTTTTTTAAAGATTTATTTATTTATGCATACAAGCACTGGGGTACAGGCCAGAGGTGTGGGGGGGTTGAGAGGATTCACCACAGAGAGCGGGGAGCAGAACAGGCAGATCAACGGAAGTACACTGCTGAGGGGAGCAGCGGGCACAGCAGGAGAGGTCTGCCGGGCCATGTGGGTCCCCGCCCTGGCCGGCAGCAGGGATCGAACTCGTGCTGCAGTGACTGCGGTTTGTTTCATAGTGCGTTGCTTAACCCACTGCGCCACCAGGGAGGCCGGTTGGGGGGCACTTATTAAGGCACAGGTTGCTCAGCCCCCTATTCCCAACCACCAGTGAATGATTCAAAATTCTGGGGTGGGCCTGTAAATTTACATTGTCAACATTTCCCAAGTGATGCTGATTTGTCTATAGACCAAACTTTGAGAACCACTGGTCTATATAAAATGGACTTTGAATTTTTCCTAATTTCTATAAATCCAGTAAAGCTGGGTTAAGGATAGGAAAGGAACTGACTTTGGATTAAGTCAAACCTGTTAGAGTCCAGTTTTGCTATTACCAAACTGCATGAACTTGGGGAAATTATGTAATCTCCAGGAGCTACAGTTTCCTTACCAGCTCTATCCCCAGATAGGGGTGATAAAATCTATCAGTCTGTAAGTCTTCCACAAGTATTAGTTAATAGCATCTTTGTTATTCCAAGCCTTTCTCTCTACACAAAATCTTCCAAAGCTCTAACCTTCTAAGGATCAATCTACACCAATAAACACAACAAACAAGAGTCTGTTTTTGGGACATTTTAGCTTCTTATTTATATTAATGTTGCCTTTTTATTTTGACTACTGTTTGCCCCTATCATAATTTTAGAGGCAACAGTTCTATATTGACTCTGTCTTTTAAAAAAGAATAGTAGCCCAAACCACAGTGGTAACTGCCTAGGATCACAGTGCAGACATAACTGAGCATCTCATATCAAATGTGTCATCTGTTAAATTTTGGTCTGAAAGTTCTCGGTATCTTCCAGGTGACAAATACAATCATGCCTCTACTATGATAGATCGATCATGACTCTATGTAGAACTTTGCTTCTAGTCGATTCTGGGTTTCGCTGATGGTACACAAAGCTGTGGGGGAGCCTTAGGAGCAGATCAGCTGTTAAGCTTCCCTGAGAAGATTCTCTCCTTTGGTAACTTGCAAGAGAAAACTAGGGCCTGGCCAGTGGTGAGTCCATTGTAGTAACTAAGTACAAAGTCTCAGATGTGGCTGAATCCCTTCCAAGTGGGGGGGGGGGGGTGTGAGTTTAGTTCCTATNGGGCCTGGCCAGTGGTGAGTCCATTGTAGTAACTAAGTACAAAGTCTCAGATGTGGCTGAATCCCTTCCAAGTGGGGGGGGGGGGTTGTGAGTTTAGTTCCTATGTCCTATTTAGTTAAACACTAGTCACATTAGTGAGTTTTTAAAATACATTTCAAATTCTTCCTGATATTCATTCAAAATTCAGGTGACACGTTCATAGCAGCGTTATTACAATAGCCAAATCTGGCTATTGTATAAAGCCATTCAAGTAGCCACTGTCCAACTGACAAATGGACAAACAAACATGGTCTATAAATAAATTGGAATATTATTCAGTCTTAAAAACAAAGAAGGTTTTGACATATGCCATAACACAGACTATTTTTGGGGACATTTGAGTTATTAGAATAGTCAAATTCAGAGGGAAAGTATAATGGTGGTTGCCAGGAGCTAAGTGAGGGGCTTGGGGATTTAATATTTACTGGGTTCAAAGTTTCCACTTGGAACAATAAAATAGTTGGGAGCTAAGGGTGGTGATGGTAGCACTACAATGCATATACATTTAATGACACTGAACTGAATACTTAAAAATGGTTAAAATGCTACATTTCATATTATATGTATTTTGTCATCAAAAAATTAACCAAAAAGAAAAAATGAGCTCAGCTCTGGGTGGGGGTGGTTACTTGATAAATTATGAAAATGAATAGAAGTAGGAACAGCTTCTAAGTGACTCTCCAACATGAGTTACTCCTCCTAAATCCAGACTGCAAATGAAGAGCAGAAAGAAATCTTTAAATGAGTGAAGGATCTTGTTCTGATGAAAACAATAGGCAATGTCAAATGAGACCCCCCGAGAATTTTCTTCAGTGTCACAGAAACAGAAAATAGCTATTGAGAGGCACTGGAATTAAATCATCTGTTTTCCCTCCTACCACTCTTTTCTGGCATCACTTTTCTTACATTTACTGGCAGGTTCTGTTCTGTATTATTGAAACTACGGGGAGTCTTTCGACATTCTAAAAAATGACTTTTACGGACAAATTCATTTCACAAAAAGGTAGGAGAAGGGTCTAATCCCAACTTTCCCTTGTGCTCTTTTAGGTAGATGGGTGGTGCAGACCAGCTGCTCATGCTGCCTGACAAAAGTCCGGGTATGAGGGACACTCCTGAAAGATTGGGGTGCTCCAAAGGCGGGCCCCAGCCAGCCCCTTTTTTCTTGGCTAAATTGTAATTCTGTGATTTCATGACATGTGCTTACTGAAAAAACATTCACAGGAGTGTTATAAAATTGGCTGTTTTGCTAAACAAAATAATTGGATGCTATGCATTTTGATGATGAACTACTGATTGGCAAATACTGTAACACAAATTCAAAAAAAACAATACTGCAAAACCAGGCAGGATCAAATGCAACTGGAATGTGGTTGTTTTACAAACTCAAAAGTTAGTTATTAGATAATTTCCCAGACCTAAATTTCCCTTCCCACATTTGCTATGGGAAACTGGCCTTGGGAACTGAAGAAAGACCTCTGTAACTTGGCCCACTATGGAGGGCCTGTATCTCCCAGGTGATAAATGAGTCACGTACACCCTACCAAGCCTCCTCCCCTCTTCTCTGCCTCTGTTTTACTTAAACCATAATCATATATAAAAAGTCTCCCTAATAACAAAAAATATTGACATTAGTTTGACTCTAGACCTTGCAGCTAGTAGTCTGTCTTATACTCTGAGTAAAAACAAAATGGTTAGTTGTGACTGCACAAAGTTGCCATGGCTGCCTTAATATTAAAAAAACTAGTGTGCTTAATAAAAACATGCTATGCTTATAAAAATAATGTTAACATTAAAAAACTAGTATGTTGATAAAAATATGTCGTCTAGCACGTAGGCCTTACCTTGAAACAGTATGATGCCCTGAATCTTGACTGGAGGTCATAAAGACCCTGAGTTGTTCTTAAAAAAAATGTAGTGACTGTTATCTTTCTGCTCTATACACATGATGATGTAATCCCACTGCTTGCTTGCAATGTATAAATAAAGGCTGCTGAGACCCTCAGGAGGATGTTTGCTACACTCTGATCAAGTGCTTAGTGACTCCTCAAAATTTCCCTCAAGGCACTGACACCATCTCTTCCTGTGGGACCCTGGCCTCAGCAGGAGCTGGTCTCCGGCAGATGGGCTCTGGGAGAGAGGCTGATGGGACTCAAAACCCTCTCCCCTCACCCCTACTCTCTGCTCCCCACCCCATTCCCCTTCTCAGCCATGTTTTCACTTTGGCACCTCCCTGTCTACACACAATTTCTTTCTCTTACATTCTTTTCATAACTTATACGAATCTAGTCGCAACTGGTAGCACACGGAGATGTTAACCCCCACAGCTGGTTACAGGATGACTAAAAGCACTTTTAGAATTGCAGGGGGTGATGGGGAGGGGTTATCACTGGAGAAAAGAAACTTTTAGGAGATGTAGTGCCGGGTGCCCTAAGTTGAGGTTCCTTGTGTGTTCCTCATGCAATTCCTATATGTTTGTTACCTTTATTTTACCGCTAAGTGAATTAAGACTCAGAAAAGTTTTCAAATTTAGTCAGATCCCACAGCTAGTAAATGGAAGCAGAATTTGAAACCAGATCCTTTGCATTTCTTATCACCACCAATGGGAGCAGAGGTATTTGTCCTCTGTTTCCTGGTTTTATCATCTCCTATCATCTCTGACTATCCACTGAAAAGGATAGATTGGTCAGGATAGCAAGTTACCACAGTATTGTTTTAAATTATAAGGAAGCAAGTAGGAAAAATGGAAAGAATTCATTGTGCTTCTTAGCGGAATGGGCAAATGTAAAATGACAAATGGTATGGACAAGTTATTTGCGAAGAGTGAATGGCACAGAACTAGAAATGGTGAAATATTCAGAGGTAGATGTAGGAAAGTTATGTAAAGATCAGGAAACACTATTTGGATGCAATTTTTTTTTGAAGTGCATAGAATGATGTATCTCTGTCCAATTTCCTCTTTGAATACCCCCCTCCCCCCAAGAAGAAAACAGTGAAACAAATGCCAAAAAATAGGAAACATTGGTAAATCCCACTTAAAATTTATCGTTGAGAGTTACACAATTCACTGAAGTTAAATCAGGGGCAAGATATGACCGAGACACGGTTTCTGACATTGTGCTCTTAGGTGAAGACAACATCACATAATTCACCCATTGGGAAGGGGAAATGGCAAGTTCTTCCTTGAACTGCATTTGTTCCAGATGGAAGCAAAAAAAAAAGGAAGCCCAAAGAAAGGGCATATAAAGATGCTATCTTGGTTGGAAGTGGGCTGGCAGTGAGGCTAGCTAAGGAAGAGAGTTTGAATTGTGACTAGCTTTATAATTACTGATTCCTGTTGGCTGATTCCTCTCTTCTATACATACACATGTATTTCATAGGACCTTCATTTTGATTGAGATATAATTTTTTTCTAGACCACCCTCCCTCTCACACGTTATCTTCTACAAATTGCTCGTAAAGATAATAAAGAAAAAAGAGAGAAAGCAACAAGTCAGTCTGCTTGGGCTGCTATAACAGAACATCACAGATGAAGTGTTTTTAGCAACAGAAATGTATCTTCTTGCAGTTCTGGAGGCTGAAATTCCAGATCAAGATGTTACTAGGGTTGATTTCTGATGAAACCTCTCTTCCTAGCTTATAAATGTTTCCTGGCTGTGTTCTTACATAGTCTTTTTTTCCACGTGTGCAGTTCCTGGTATCTTTTATATGGACACTAGTCTCAAAAGATTAGGTACCTACCCTTTTGACCTCATTAAATCTTAAAAACTAATTAAAAACAGTCAAATACTATCTATAATACATTCATATTAGGGGCTAAGGTTTTCATTTATGAATTTGGGGAGGGATACAGTCCAACCCACCACAGATAATAAAAATACAAAGTCGCAAAAATTGACTGAGAAGGACTAGAAAACTGGAATTATCTTAGTGAGAAACTAAGCTACTTAACTATTAAATCAATACTTTAAACTGGTCCCACAAAATGAACACTAATCCCATGTTTTCTACAAGTAGTTTCTACCATGTATTCAAGAAATTCTAATCTGAATTTCTGAAAACGGAAACAAATGCATTTTTGAGGTTAGCATAAAATTGATACTAAAATTTGACAAGGGCAATAAAAGAAAGGAGAATTATAAATCTAATTCATTTGTTGCCATTGATGCTAGTGTTTTATATTAAGGTTAAGAAGAAAAACAAAGTGATTGTTTCAAAATATGGATACAGAAATCATGCATTATAATTCAATACCTATTTGTTATATAAACTTTCAGCAATAGTTAGAATAGTTATCAAACCCTAAAGAAAACATCATATTTAGTGGTGAAATAATATGGCATATTCCTTTAAAATTAGAAGGAAGGATGTTTATTATCTCTTTTTCTCTTCTACATTGTACTAGAAGTCCTAGCCAGTGCAGTTAGAAAACTATTACAAGGGTTTGAAAAGAAAAAATGTCATTATTCATACATAATGAGTTCATATGGAAAAGGGGGTACAGTAAAGTTGGCAAACAAAAGATCCATATTTTAAAACATTTCACTGTTCTATAAAAGCAACAAATAGAATAACTTAGGATAGAAGGTATTTAAAATAGCAAAAATTTTAACATACTCAGGAATGAATCAATCAAAAGATGTGCAATTAATACTACAGAAAAATATCATTATTTTATTCAAGAGCTTTCTGGAACATCTACATAAAATAGATAAATACATCATGTTCATGGAAGAAATCAGTCTTGTAAAAATATGAGTTATTTCTACAATATTCAATAAATTCCATAGAATGCCAATAAATCCCAATTACTGTCTTCATGGATCTTGATAAGCTGAAATATATCTATATTAACATATATCTATATCCATTCTGGTCTTTAAGTGTCTCAGGACCTTTGATACATTGATACAGCTGGATATATAGACAAATCAAAGATACTGTGACACTTTTAAAGATAAATGTATTTCTTCATGTCCAATACTGTTATTATCTTTATATATCTTGTCTGTTACTATCTTTATAACGAACACATGATACATATTTATTTTAGTTTATATTGTAAGTTTTATTTCTGCTGAATGTTAACATATGTTCACATGCTTAGTAGTTATCCACATTTTTAAAAAAGACTTATTTATTTATGCATACAAGAGCAGGGGTACAGGCCAGAGATACAGTGACTGAAAGGATTCCCTAGAGACAGAGTGCAGAGCAGAACAGGCAGATCTACTGAAATACACTGCTGAGGGGAGCAGCTGGTGAGACAGGAGAGGTCTGCTGCGCCATGTGGGTCACCTCCCTGGTCAGGAATCGAACTCAAGTTGCAGTGGCTGCCAATAGCTTCAAAGTGCTGCAACTTAACCCCTTATGCCACCAGGGAGGCCCCCATGTTTCTTCTCTATTTCATTCATTACTTATATTACATATTCTTGTCCATTTTTGTAATATGATGTTAAGTTTTAAGAACTCCCATATCTTATGAACACTAATCTTTTTCACCATGTTCTACTTGGTCTTCTAATTTTCCTTCTGCTGCTTTTTTTCATGGATACATCAACTATTTCCATATTAGTAGATGTATATGCACACACATATTTGTGCAAGTGTGCCAGTGTATCTGTAATATAAATTCCTGCAAATAAAATTACTAGGTTAAAGAGTAGGTACATTTTAACTGTTGATAGCTGTCACTAATTACCTAGCTCAATAGTCTCAACAATCCTCTGAGAGATTTATTATTGTTACCAAATGTAAAGATCAAGAAATTGGAACTATGATGGTGATTTGCTCACTGGTACCCAGATAGTAGTTGGAAGAACTCAGGATGGAATCCAGGCCTCTGACTTTTAGTCACTATATGTAATGTTGCTGGTATATTCCCCAAGGGGAAAAAAAGAGGACTTTATTTTCAAGTTCTCAAATTTTTACTAGACCAGAAATTAGGGTGGTAGAAACCAAATTAAACAGTTTATTTTAAACATCAAAAAGGAACATGACCTAAGTTAGAAAAAGAACATCTAAATTTGCTGCCAAGTGATGGTCTCAATATTGAAGTTGCTCCAGCATCTAATGCATCATGTTGCTTATAATAGGCATCGAGTTCTATTTTGGGGGGATGGCCCCTCCATGTCAAATCACAGAAAACACATTCCTATGTCCTAAATATCTTTTAAAAATGTCTCTGAGTATTTTAGAACTGGTGGGAAATCTTGTAAGAATAAAAAATTGCAGGCATTGAAAAAAATAGATTTTTTTATTATATTCTGCACAGTAAAGTAGTTTAGATTAAAACAGTTGAACCTAAAAAATTATTTCAGCTTGTGGGTAACATGAGAATATATGAAATACTATTTATTGCTCTTTTTCAACTCAGAAATAATGTGGCATTTCAAAATGGTATAAAATAATGAACTTTTCTGACCGAGTAAATAACTGCTGCTGTCATTGAAGTAATTGAGTATTTCAGAAGAAGCTCCCAGAAGGACTGATAGATTTCAAAGACAATGTCTCCTAGTTCCTTGGTTACAGTATAACTACCTGATAAAGGCTTCTTGTGCCAGTAAAAACATCATCTCTTAAAGAATGGAAATGCCCCTTGGGGTACAAAGTAACCTAATAAGATAGGATCCATAAAAAAGGAGGAAGAGAGGGACATAGCCATAGTTGAACTGGTATGGACTGTCCACATGGGAAAATTACAGGGCACAGAAATAGTATTAACATGTACTGCAGAGGACAATGCATGATGCCTGATCTTATTTCATAGATTCACATCTTTTCATATACTAACAATCTCTGATGTTTGCACATTTGGTCAAATCGATGACATCTTATACATCAACAGCTTGCCTCCATTTATTTGTCATGGATTTTTTTTTCTTCCTTACTACTGTGTCTCCCAACCTCTGGTATCCTTGCTTATATACAAAAGGGTCAAGCATGGCGAACATTATGGAGGGGCCATGTCCATCATTCACACCCATAGTTTTCAGTTAACTGCAATTTTAGAATGAAAGGTTAGCACATAAGACTTCAAAAGAAGGTTAAGAAAGGTGTTGGGGAGGAGAAGGAAGGTGAACAGGGATGATGGGGCTGCAATTTTCACCTCTGAACTGAGTAAGTTGTAGCTGAGACCAGTGTGGGAAATGATCACATTACTTCATCTTCCTGAAGCAAAGCAATATATTTTTAAAGAGTACTTTCCGTGTATTGGCATTAGAGCCTGAAATCCAAGTAAATCAGGTCTTTATGGAAAATATTGGATTGTTTTGAAGAGAGTGTTTATATTTATTGATTGCGATTCGTAACAATAATTTACTTCTCAGTATAATATCTAAACAAGACACTTTTGTTCTACAACATGATTATGGAATTAATTTTATAAAACAAATGATGAAGTGTGACACAGCTAGGAAGAATTAAAGAGAGCAGGTTTAGAATTTGAACTGAATCAATTCCATCCTTGTTCATTTGGGAAAATGATAATGAACATCAAAATGTGAAGCCAGAGTTCCCAGACCTAACTTGCCTGAAACTTGCTCTGAGTGGGAAGTTGGACAAGACACCATGAGGTTCTTTCCAAACACACTTCTGGAGCTTGCTGCATGATGTTTGTGTGGCCAGACTACCTGGCTTAACAACTGTCCTGCAATAGCTGAGAAGAGAAAAGGGAGGAAAATAGACCAGCAGTGATCAAAAGACTGAGATGTCAGACCTGGTGGGATGAGGGAAGAAATCAGAGAATGGCATCCAGGTTTCTGACTTTTAACTGCTGTGTATATTGTTTCTGGTATATTCTTTGAAGGGGGAAAAAAGGACTTTATTTTCAAGTGCTCAAACTTTTTTCTGTACCAGAAATTAGGGTTGTGGAGACCAAATTAAACAGTTTATTTTAGACATCAAAAGACAATGTGACCTAAGTTAGAAAAGGAAAATCTAAATAAGCTGCCAAGTGATAGTCTCAGTGGAGAAAGGCGTTATACCAAAGTCACAGGAGATGGGCTGTGAAAGGTGGATTTCATGTGTGGCAATGGGAGGCGCAGCAGTGGGCCATACTCCATGCCTGCAAGTTTTGTCTCTTTTTGTTTGTTTTCCCTGACACTTTGTTTGGTTTCTTTATATTCTCCTCCTTCACAACCTCAGAAACCTCACCTCTTTTATTAGTGTCTGCTAGTTTTTGTAAGTATTTTGCTTTGTTAAATTGTCTGCTATATAAACATCCAATATTTGTCTTTGTCATTCTGACTCGTTTTACTACACAAAATTCCCTCAAACTCTTTCCATTTTGCTATAAATAACATATCTTCTTTCTTTATGTCTGGAAAGCCTTTCATTGCATGAATAGACCAGATCTTCTTGAGCCAACCCTCTACTATTAGGCAGTTAGCTTGTCTCTGTGTCCTAGATAGTATAAATAATGCCACAGTAAATACTGTAGGGCATTATGTTTTGAGTTGATGGTTTCATGTTCTTTGGATAGAATCCCAAGAATGGGATTGCTTGGTCATATGTTATTTCCATTTTTTTTTTTAAGGTAAATCCAAGTTGTTTTCCAAAATGGCTGCACCAGTTTATACCAACATTGTAATAGACTCCTCTCTTGCCGCATCTCCTCTGGCATCTGTTGGGGTCTTTTTAATTTGGGCCATTCTCACAGGTATGAGATGATATCTCATTGGGTTTTTGCCTGCATCTTTCATATTAAAAGTGATGATTTCCCATTTTCATGTGATTATTGGCCTTCTGACTAACTTTGTGAATTGTCTCCTTAGATCCCTGGTCTATATACTAATTGGGCTGTTTGGTTTTTAAATGTTAAATTTAATATATTTTCATTTACAGTTTTTCCCTGAGGTTATATTGTGAGCACGGAGGGCCAGGTGAATGGTGAAGGATCTTTTTCTGTTTGGCATTTGTATTAGAGTTTTTTTGGTGAGAAACAGAACAAAGTCAATCAGATCAAAAGGCTGTGGAGGGGGGTAAGGGTTTAACAAGAGATATGACACCCATTGTCCCTAGATCTGGAGAAGGGAGAAAACAAGCAGAAGCTGAACCCTGGAAAAAGGACCAATTAAAAAGAGACTGGAGTCTTGGAGGAACACAGCCACTTCAATATCTTGTGATTTCTTCCCATCGTCCAAACCCAAAAAGAACCCCCTGGGCCAGAAAACCATGGATACTGTTTAGAACTTAGTCTCTGAGTGCAGAGTTGGGTATGGGATCTTGGGGGTAGATAAAAAGATGGCAAATGGAATATAATCATCATGGAGTTAGAAGGATTTTAGAAATTTTGACTGAATTTGGAAGGCAATGGTGAGCTACTGGAAGAAGAAGGAAATCTGCTGCAGGCATGCAGGTCATGGCACTGCAGACCAGTTCTCCCTGGTCTGCAGCTCAGGTTCTCCCTGGGCTGGACATGATCCCCAAGAGTGGTGGGTGAGCTGCCTGCAGCTGCCTTGACCTTGGCCTATAGTACAGTTTTTGCGTGCAAATATTCTATTCTGAGGAACAAAAGCCTGTCTGTTCATAAACCATATTTATGGGATTGATTCATCCCCTGTCAACATTTTAAACTATGAAAATATTGGTCAACACAAAGGCGTAAGTAGATTCTGAATTCCAGCGTGGGATTCAGGAATGGGTAATTCCTTGATGGATATGTGGGAGCAAAGGGGGGGCAATTTCCAACTCCACACTGCTGGGAATATACAGTGATGAGCAGAGAACCCTGGCCCAGAAACTTGCCTTTTTTTTTTTTTTTTTACTTTTGCATAAGAAAAGGATCTTTCCAGATTTTGCACAGTTCCAAATTAGGAATAATGTTCAGAATTGAGGCGGTTCAGTTAGGGTCCCGGCAAGGCATGCTCTTCTGTCTGCTGTGGGTCAGCAGTGAAGCTGGGTCTAAAAATGAAGAGCTAACATGAGCTGGAGGAAGCAGACCCACTTCCCCCTGCTATCTCAAGAAGTTCAAGATGCACACTAAGAGATGCTTGCTTTAGCGCAACATGCACAAAAATTCTAGCATGCAGAGTTGTCCAAGTAAAGAATGGGCTGTCCAGTGAAGTGGTGATCTCACCATCCTTAAGTACCCAAGTGGGTGCCTTGTAGGTACTGATAGTTTAGGAGACATTTCTGCAAAGGGATCAGAGCAAGTTTGGATTAGGTGACTCCCTAAATACCCCCACCACCAACATTCATATATTGAAGTCCTGACAATCCCCAGAATGTGTCTGTATTTTGAGATAATGTCTTAGAAGTGGTGCTTAAGTTAAATGAGCTCTGTAGAGTGGATCATAATTCAATAAGACCAATAATATTGTAAGAGAGAAAATTTGGACACAGACACACAGGCATAAAAAAGGCCACATGAGGACACAACAAGAAAGTAGCATGTATAGACCAAGGAGAGAGGCCTCATTAGAAACCCAATCTGCCACCACCTTGATCTCAATCTTGTGGTCTCCAGCACTATAAAACAACAAATTTCTTTAAGTCATCCAGTCTGTGGTATTTTGCTATGACAACAGTACAAAACTAAGATATACATAATCTCTCTAAGATTCTACCATTTAATTTGAAAATTAAAAAAATATATATATATTCACTGGAGTTTAGAATAACACTGAGGATAACCAGTCTTGGCATTTAGTAAAACAGCAGGAGGCTCAAGCTGCAGTTCCACATTACTTATCTTAAATAATTGAAACAGGAGGGTGTTCCAGAGGAGAACTCTCGTGCAGGATGTGCTTATTCTGTAATGAATATCTGTTGAGGGTTTCCATGTATCAAGAATAGCAAATCAAATCAAAAAGCAACCAGCTAGTCTGCTTTCAGAATGCAGGGTTACTGCAGCGTGGCAAGTAGGGGCTTCTCCAGAAGTTAGGCAGGTAGGAAGCACCCAGGGAAAGGGTCTTTGGGTATCTGGATATTGGAATGTAAAAGCAATAGTTCTTGTGTATGAGAGAGATTTGATTTTTTCCTTCACTTTTATAACTAAGAACAATTAATAGAAATTTATGAGAAGCAGATTTAGGTGGAAAACTCACAGACCTACCCACTTGCAAGTTTTGCAAGTTGAAATGGCTTTTCACTAGAAGTAAAGAGGTATTCAAGCATTGGCTTCACAATCACTGTGGGGTTGTTCTAGCAGGGTTCATGCATCAGAAAGTGAGATAAAGTAGAACACTGTAAGGAATTTTAGCAACTGTGACACCTACCATGTTTTAGGACAGTTAATTGCCCCAATAGTATGACATAGGAGAGCCTTTTATGAAGCCATTGAAATAAGACACTGAGATTATAGACCTTTGTGAACTATGTTATGGGCAAGTAAGCCAGAAAACATCTGTTTATTCTTTGGGTTCCATCTCTTGGGTTGCTCTACTCTTTCCCATTATGCTGATGTATTTGCACTACATTCAGGTACTTCCTTCCTCTGGCATCTGGATGGGTTTAACTAGTGGGGACACAGCAGGTGATTTGAGAGACAGAGGAAGGAGAAGGATCACAGTATTTATTCCCTGGCTTCTCCTTCTGCCATGACAGATAGCTCTGGTTCTCTCAAAGGGTTCTCTCCATGAAGGTTCTGGCTACCTCTCTGGCCTTCTCCTTCTAGATCTCGGATCATGGCAATCTGCTGTTGGCCTGAATTCCTACAGTTTCCCTATGGTTCTTGTGCAATTCCATGCCTTTGTAAATAAAGCCCTTCTCCCTCCCCACCAGTCCCCCTTGAATTATGATAATTAATAATGTCATCCATTTTCTGTCTTCTTTTCTCTGGCCTGCACAAATTACATCATTAGATTTGTCAAATGATACATTTCAGTAAATCTGGGCATTTCCAAACGTACTTTAAGGGGTAGGGGAAGTGTTTGTGTGTGGTCACAGTTCTTATTTCTATAGGAGATTTCACATCTAAGAGTCAGTTTGAAAACCTTAGGGGAAATGAAAATGGTTCCCTAGTTTTGAGCTTGGATCAAGAATTGAGATTCTTGAACAATCCTTGCATGGACCTCAAGCAAACCAGTATCTAATGTGCTCCTTGGACTGTAACTTCGCAGTCCAATAGCAAATGGAATCTTGGCATATTTCCACTTAATTTGATAAATGTACATGACTAGCACAGGAGAGTGGCATAGTGTCTAACAAATCCACTTTGCAGTCGAAATTATTCAGGTTGCCTGCCTATATTAATAAAATCAGCTGGATAATGGCAAATCGCTACTCCTGTTGGTATGATTCCTTAGGGTCAGTGGTGATACAGAGTTGACCAGTGAGAGTGGGAGTGCAGGGGCGGTGGACTCTACCTACATCTTCATAGAGATGCCATAAGGTAAGCTTATTTAGACGTGTCTAATAGGCCCAAGAGAGTCTGGCAGCAAAAACTTTCATTCAAGATGGCTCCAAATGTGAACATTGAGACTAGCCGTTCATCTTCAAGAGCAGACTCTTTAGTAAGAACGCTCTATTCGTCTGTGAAGGACCAGTCCCAGAGACCACAAACTGTCTTCTTCCCCACGTGGGGTCTGTCAAGCACAACCATGGGCAGCACCTGCCCTCCCTGAAGAAGCCAAAGCAGAAGTGCAAACTAATTGAAAGAGAAGATGTCAAGAGGGGGGTTCCCGAAAATACTCTGATAACAATCATTCAGGATAATATCAAGAATCTTCGTGTAATTGGAGCTGTTTTGTTCCAAGTGAGATTTCTGATTTCTAGAAAGAAAACCGAAAAACAAAACACTTGTGCTTCACCAGTGACTAGACTTGTGCGACATGGAGGCTGGGGGACGAGTGTGCCATCAGGCAAGGCAGGCACAATGGCTCCCTTTGAAGTCTCATGGCATTTTCTAAGATGGGTGGCAAGAGTGGATTTTTAGAAAGGAGACTTGCAACAATTGGAAGTCCTACCCCATGGTTCCATGCCTGTTTACTACTTTTCCCCCAACAAAATGGCAGTTTGAAAAGGGCAGGATTGGCCCTTAGATTTGTGTTCCAGTGGGTGCTACTTACCCAGGGTCTACGAGAGGAAAGGACAGTGGACTATATGATGGGGACTCTTTGGTCTGAAGAGGGCTTAGTTTGCAAGCAAATTTGAGCATGGAGGTAGGATGAGGCCTTTTCATGAATATAGATCTTCTCTGGATGAATTCCAAGCTGCATCTGAGATGGACAGATCTGAGATGAGTTAAAGGATTTTGCAATCTCTTCTGCTCCTAACGCTCTATAATTTTATATTTACTCCTCTCTGGATGAATTCCAAGCCAGATCTGAGATGGATGAGGAATGCAAGACTATCAATGCCTCACTGGTATCTCTGCACTGAAGAAGAGGGCTTGAGTAAAAGGAATTTGCAATCTCTTCCACTCCTAACACTATAATTTTATACCTACTCATCCATGAAGCACCAATTCTCCTCTCTGAACTAATTGCATGGAAAAAATTAATAGTGTTCTTAACATATTGCATAATCTTTCCTTTTCTTACATTACAAAAAATTGAGACATAGATGCCTGGTTTTCATATGCAACTACTCTCAGCTTAAAACCATTTTTCCTAATGAATTTAACGTGTGGCTTTGAGTTGCTGCATTTTATGTAGAGAACAGTTTCTTAAGGATGGTCCATAAGCCCAGATAAGCTAGGGCATTATCTTCTATGCTTCAGCATTTTCACGGACGAATGATGGAAAAGTCCCAACTCTACTGGGCTGACTTAATCTAAAATTTGAAGGTCAAAATTCACTTAGAATCATCATTAAAGGTAAAAAAACAAAACAAAACAAAAAACAAGTGGCATTCCCAAAAAGATAAAAACCATTATCCTTTCTCACAGGAATCGTTCCAAGTTTTGTCCAACCAAATGTCCACCCAGGAGCTGATATGTGGACCTAGAAAACAGAAAATATGTTTCTAGGTCCTCCACCAAAGGCGAGTGGGACAAATTGGTAAGGAGAAGAGGCACAAAATTCCTAGTGTTAAAATTTCAGTATGAAATTAGAGGCCAATTCAGGAAATTTAGAAATTTCTCTTAACAATGGCAGTTAAGACCAAGCAGAGTCTTAAGTAAGGAAATGCAGGGAGTTTAAAATAACAAAAATGGTTCCCTGACTGAAAAATACATTGAAATTTAGCTCTCCCTGGTCCTATATCTCCTGATCATATAAAGACAAACATCCCTCAGATAGCAATTACATTTCATCAGCCTGGAAGAGCAATTTAAGGAATATCAGACACTTGCAAAACTGGCAACCTGGGAAACGCTGATCAGTGTGATATGAATGACATAAACTGAGCGAGAGGGCTTTCCCAGGGCCACAGAGCGCCCCGTCTCATTATTTCAAGTGAATAGCAATGACCAAGTCATTAAAAGATGTCCCAATTACATTATCTTTTACAGGATGACTTATTGCAATAATACGAAAAAATTGCAGTGAACTCTCTGTCATGTAGCAGTGCATTCAGCATTTTTCAGGAGATGAACTGTATAGAAACAGGTAATGACTGAAATCACTGTATCCACGTCAAGAATCGGGAAGGGCAAGTAAAATGCACTCCATAACGTTCCCTGATAAAATCGGTCTTAGTTTCAACTTTCTAATGCTCACACCGAGGAAGTGATTTGTTTTGCTCTGTTTTGGTCAGCAATAAATAAGGAGTTGTGGGCAATCCTAACCTTCCAGCCTATAGGGTTAAATTTTCACCTGTCACATATGCTTGCTTTCCTAGAGAAGTTCCACATCATTGCCAACAGGAGTTGATCCTTGGTGGCCCAAGGTCCCAGGCTATTCTCCTCAAGCAGTATCTTTACTGTTCTCTTCTCAGAGTGGGGAAATGATGTGGAGGTTGTGCCCTGCTGGAGCAGAGGAGAGAGCAGAATGTACTTGGCCCAACATTTCTTCACACACAGAGGCCAGGGTCTTGCGCCCCATGCTCTGAGCACCAACTCCTGTCTTTCCAGCTTTGACTTCCAAGTTCCTTGAAAATTTCCCACCAGGAGCTGCAATCCACTGATTCTAGTACCGCCTCCCCCAGGCCCTGCCCCAGGATGTTCCCTCTCCAGTTTTAAGGCTTTGCACACTGACTGTTCCCTGTAGGTGATTCTTCCCTGGAATCCACTCATCTCACTCAAGCCATTGCTTAAATGTCACCTTGAATGTCATCTATCCTAATCCCTTTTAAATAATTACATCCCACATCTGTTCCTCATTTCTACTCTCTCTGACCCACTTTTTAAAAAAAAGCTCTTCTTATAGCATGGGGTCCATAGGCAATAGTATTGCAAATTTGGAAAACTGCTAAGAATAGATGGAGGTGGTGATCATTTTACAGTGTATACAATTGTCAAATCATTATGTTGTACACCTGTCCCAGCATTATGTTATATGCCAATTATACATCAATTAAAAAAATGTTCTCCAAACACATATTACTTTCTAACATAAAACCTCAAGTGCATTTTTCATTTGCTATGTTTACTATAGGTCCTTATCCTCCCTTCTCAGCCCAAAGAACAGCTCCAAGAATGATAGGGATTTTCTGTCTGCACTGACTTATTGCAAATACCAAAGCTTAGTGAAGTGAATGCATAAACGGGTTTCACAGAGATGCTCTGAACCTACAGCTCTTCTTTTAGAATAGAAGGAGACTTGGTTCTCTACAAAATCTGATCTGAAAAATCAGTGTGAATGTATTCACTTCTTAGTGAACATATTTTAACTTCCCTGTTTCAGAATGCCAAGCACATTATTTTAGATCTATTTTGCCACTAGCAAAATTGAATCCAGATGATGACTCAAGGATTAGTTATTTTCATTGAAGACTTGGCATATAAATCTTTATCAGGTATTATACAACAAATGCACAATTTCCTCTAGGAAGCTGCCTACGTGTATCTGTCCTTACGTTGGATAGTTTTGGAAAACATGAGACAAATTACACATGGATGTATGATTTGCTATGTGCCTATATATTTATAGTCTCCTGGAAAGGGCTACCTTACCCTGGTAGATCTGTCTCTCCTCCTAGTGTCCTATTGACAGAATGGGAAAACATCTTCAGGAAGCCAAGCTGCTTCTCCCCAAGTGCAGATGAGGCACTCAGGACCACTGTTGCATGGCCTCACAGGATGGGCACCAGGCTTCTGTCAGGGACACGGAGCAGGCATGGAATCTGTGCCAACAGTTCACAGTCATAGAAGTCTTGCACGATTAGTCATCTCTGGAAAGACGTGGGTTCTTAGGCCAATGGCCGAGGAACATGAATCAGAGAAGAATGTGTCTGCACTGGCCCTGAAGCACACTGTAAACAAGGCAGACAAAGGGAAGACTTATGGGAGAACAGGAACAATTCTCCTCCACTGCCCAGCAATGTGTGAATGGTGGCAGATCATTGAGAAATACTTAAGTATGAGAATGATAACTGGCTCTTTTTAATTTTTCTGCATCAGAGACCTACTAAAGTGGAAGTTGTCCTTACAATGTTCTAAAAATAGTCTGGAAAGAACAGAGCACTTAGGGCTTGTTAAGAAGTGAGAGTGGTATTAAAATGTATTTCCTAGTCAATGACTGATTTAAAAAATAAACATAGCAGGCAGGTATGAAAGTATGTGGTATCTGCTTCCAAAGGCATTCACAGAATTCATGCATTCATCCATGTACTCGTTCAGAGATGGTTAAGTTCATTAATCATCATTGGACACTGCATGTGGAGCAGCAAATATGCAGTGAGAATAAAATGAATACTCTTTTTATCCTCTTGGAGCAAGTGAGGGAAATACATTAAACAAATGGACACAAAAATAACACACACTTACCAATGGAGACTGAAGGTGTTGCAAGGGGATGTGACCCGCCTGTTGCAGAGTTAGAAACTAGGGTTCAGAGGTAAAAGTCGAGTAGTAGCAGAACACTGCAATTCCCAATACCCACATTCACACACAAGAAATATGCACACACACTCACACGCATGTGCACACACTGAGGCCTTTAGGGAATTCTGGGATGGCCATGAGAGACTTGGTACTGGGTATGGGTTGGAGATGCGGTTCCCAGCAAGCCCACAGAGGCGGCTGAAGTGTGAACTAGACAGTTGAAGTGTGCACTTGTGGGAAGGCCGGGGAAGCCACATCTGAGTGCAGGGAGAAAGCAAAGGCCCCAGGTTCTGCTTCCACTGGGCTTCTGTGGGCCTCCTGACAGGGTTTAGATTTGTTCATTGCACTATGGAAGTCTCAGGTTTGAGGCCAGCAAGTGATGTGATCAATGTGGGGAGGCACAGATGTGTTATCACATGGATCAGATGTGAGAATGAGGAAATGTGAGAGATCAGGGAGGACCCCAAACTTTTAGCATGATTGATTAACTTCTTGGGTGGCTCTTTACTGTCACCAACTGCTTTTGTGTGAGGCTTTCAGATGATGTGAAGTAAACTGGAAATAGTAATACTGTTCCAGTCAGACTATGACAGAACAATCAAGTTCTACTTAATGGAATCCAGCAAATAAACTCTATGAGCATCGAGTTTTACATTTTCCACTTTTTGTAGAGTTAATTTAGTGCTGGTTACAGTCAATAATAAGCTAACATATATTTAGAGTAGATCTTAAAGGTTCTTATCACAATTGTAACTTTATGTGATGATGCATGTTAAACTAGACTTACTGGGGTATCATTTTCAATATATACAAATATTAAATTATCGGTCATACACTTGAAGCTAATATAATAATAATATTTCATGTCCATTATATCTCAATAATTTTTAAATTTGAATGCATTCACATCTATTAAATGTCATTTATTAAAATATTTTTATCATACTGCTTTTGAAATTATTTATCTTCATATAATCAGGGTAACTTTCAGGGGGTTCTTGAAAAGAGAAAAATCTACAAACTGTTTTCAAGTGTATTAGAATTTTTATGTATATCGAATTTATAATTAATGATGTTGCCATAGTGTTATGTTTTGTAGACATTTAATGACTCATTTATACATGTTCATTTGGCTGCTTTCTTTTTGATTTTTGTTTTGTTTTGTTTGAAAGAGCAGCTTAGGGCCTGGGAGCTATGGAGTTGGCAACGCGGTATCTCCCATGTATGTTGTCTGCATAGTTGTGAGCTTGGGTGCTTCCCAGCTATCTCTGCACCTCCATTTCACAATTTGTAAAATGGGGACCCTGATAGCCTCTAATCCCTCATCTACAATGTTAAAATCCAAAATACTTGAAAACAGAACTGTCAGGTGAAACTGGCCTGTGTGACGCTATTCACCCTCTTCGTGAATATTTACCCCACGGAATGGGACAGTCATGCTTCAGTATCTGTATACTATTTGATTGAGTTGCTGCCCTAGACTGACCCAGGCTTTGGGCAACCTGGGATATACACCCTACTTCTGCCCTAAAACTGGAAAAGTTCTGAAATCTGAAACATCTTGGCTCAAAGGGTTTCCAGTAAAGGAGTAGATCTGTGACATCTATCTCACTGGGCTGATTAAAAAAAAAAAAGGAATAAAGGAGCACGCGCAAAGAGTTTAGTGCCTCGTGGTCTCGGGGAGTGCTTGGAATAGCACCCTGGCCATCTCTCTTATTATCCCTTCAGTATCTCAGAGCTTTCGATAGGAGCCTAATGGTCCAGAATCCCACCTTCCTTCTCTCTTCAGCCTCATTTTAACTATCCGGTTGGTGTTTATTCAAGCAGCCACAGATGCACTTCTAAATTGTAGGCTTTGACCAAGATTTTTTTTACTTGCCAACTTTTCCCCAGTTGTGAGACAGAATTGACATGGAACATTATATTCACCACTCTGCTTCTGCGGGGTGGCTGGGGCCTGCATCTCCAGCTACAGCAGTTCCCTTTCTGGTCTCCCTCAGCCGTGTCTGTGATAGCTCACCTGCTGTGGAATCTCCATTTCTGGGGTGCAAACATCTCCTTTAGAGACATGCCTGATAAAAGATTACTATTCCCATTTAATGTAAAATGTGTCTACATGACATGTATTTCCACTACTTTGTGGGGGTGCCCATATCTTTTCAAGATAGTAATTTCATTTCCTTTGGATATCTGCCCAGAAGTGAGGCCATTGAATTATCTGGTAATTTTATATTTTATTTATTGGCAAACCCAAATGATCACAACATTGTGGAAAATGTATCTACAGAATATATTCCCTGTACTCACTCAAATTTCTTCCATATGAAGCCAAAGACCATGTCTATCAAGACACAGGAGTTTTTCTATTGCCTGGAACATTAGCAGGCTGTATTTTGGTTTACAACAAATGAAAGAAGCAACTGTATTGAACCACTGCTACATATTCATCCTTCAAGGATTGGATATAGGGTAGAAGTTTAGCCTGTCTGGAGCATTCAAGTGCAACCCCTGAAAGATAGAGTTTAAAAAAATGGTGGGAGGGAGGTGGCACCTGCTCACATAGACAAAGCATTTATTCACCCCAGTGGGTCTAGAAGTCAGCAGTTGGTGAGGGCAGGGCCTTCTCACCAAGCCCAGGCCTCATTCTGGATATGGCAGGCAGCACACAAATATCCTCCTGTAACACAGAGATCAAAAGTAAAAGTAAAGGCTGGCAGATAATCTGAGAGTCATAATGTCCTTAAAATGCTCCCCAGAAGCCCCCACTGGCAGCTGAAGTTCTCCTTATAGCTTCTGAAGGGAAAAGTGGGTAGAATATAAACAGCTAGCTGCTGTTCTAAATTTACTGATGTTGGTGATAAGGAATGACTTATTTACACTCCTAACCCTGGCATTTAGAAAATGATTAGGTGAATATTCAAGAGTGAGCTAAAGTTAAATGGAAATGTGTTCTTTAAATGCCTCAGAGAAATGAGGACAGAAACTAGGACTGAAGAGACTATTCCATTAATTCCTATCCTAGAATAAATGATTTAAAAGCATCTCTCTTCTTGCATGACAGGAGTGAGAATCACTGGCCTCTAAACACTTCTGTGGTTTCAGTCTGCCCAGGAGAGTCCCTGTGGCTGACATGAAGGCCGAGATTCTGGCCATACCAAGGGGAATCCTATTCCCGGGATGTGGCGGGATGACCTGAGAGAGTGAAAGAAGACCGGACTGGGTGATGTGTGGCTCCACATTTACAGTCTGGAAGGCAGAGCTGCAAATTCAGCATGACCAGAAAATGAATGATCACTCACATTTTCCTGCAAACCCTGGGCAGTCTTTGTGAACAAAGCGCAGTAAAACTCGTGAGAGGTCAGGAGCCACATTCCTGGGCGGATGTGGGCTGTCATGCGTGGCCTGGTCACCAAGGAGCCAGCTTTTAATAAATGGTGATAAATGGTGAGTGCAGCTGCCATGCCAAGAAGGTGTGTGTTGTTCAACACACACGAAGCCCTGGAAGGCTCCGGCAGTGTGGGGGAGAAGAGCTCAGCCAGGCACTCACACTGGACAGAGAAAAGCATGAAGAGAAGTACTCTATAGACACGTGCAACACTGGCCCAGGGCACCCCACAGCCTAATGACCAAGGCCACCTAGTTACACAGGTCATCCAAATGCCATGTGTCAGAAAATGCATTTTTTTCCTCTTCTCTCTAACACAAATTTAATTCCCTCCATTTTCTTAGAGATGTTACTATTGTCTTAGTCACGCGTGTTAGAAACATGTGAAATAGGCTCACATCCTTTGTCATTGCTAATTTTCCTCATGCCCTGCACAAATATGACCTGCTGGTTTCACCTGAGACCTGGTCTCCTCATTTCCACCTTCAGTTTCACTAACTTGACTTAAGATCTCATTGTCACTGGCCTGGAAGAGCCAGCTAGGTGTTCCCGTGGCTCCTGACATGGCTACCTACCACTCCCTTATTTATTTTGCATTATAACAATGAACAATGTGCAGCTATAGGATGAAAAATGTTTCTCAAGTATCAGTGCTTTAGTGTTGCTCCATCTGTACAGAATCAAAAATGTTTTTTTTTACCTACTCCCCCCTACCCCACCGACTCTTCCCCTCTGCTCATCCTTTAAGATCAAGTGTCTTCTATGTGTCTTCCTGCAATGTCCAAGCAAAGGAGGTACTGAATCTTTCCTGTCCCCAACTACTTCCCCAACCTGTGATAGTATTTATCAGAGTACAGCAACTATTTACTCACCAGTCTGTCCTTTTCACCCCCTAAAGTAATATTTCTTGGACACAGTGTTTTATATGGAAAATACAGTGGTGGTGACAGACTGAGCTGGGATTTAATTTTGTCTTTTTTCATTTTAGGGCAAAAAAATATCCTTAGAGTAGTCCCTCCCCATTCTTGAGGAGAATCATTCCAAGACTGCCCCACCGCCCACCTCTGTGGCTGCCCGAAATCTTGGAGAGTACTCAAGCCTTTAGATATTATGGGTATTCTTGTACATAAACATCTGTGATAGAGCTTGATGTATAAATTAGCCACGAGGTCCCACTAGGCATTAATAGTAAGAGATTAACAACAACTAACATGAAAATAGAGCAATTATAAAAATGTGTTGTAATAAAAATTATGTGAATGTGCCATTGCCCAGTTCTCACACTCACTGAATGAATTTGCCAGATTTATCACCAGCTCCCCACTCCTATGCCTGGTTCTTTTTAGCTCTGTGGGCAGCCTGTTCACAGACTATGTGCATGCCAGGGGGTCATATACTCCTGTCCTGCCTTGCAGCCCCTTCATCTCCGAGAGCTTTTTTCTCTAGCCCACAATGAGTTTCTCTGTGTTGAATTCCCCTGACACTTCAAATCATATTGTCCACACTTCACTATGTAATGCTTCGTAGTATTACTTTCACATATGGAAATCTTGGTTTTCTGTATGCAAGGACACCTTATTTTATTGTGCTTCATTTTACTGTACTTTGGGGTATTACCTTTTCTTTTTTTTTTACATATTGGATGAAGGAAGTCTTGGGTCAAGGGAGTCTAATAGCATGTGCTCACTTGTCTCTGTACTACATTTTGTTGATTCTCACAATATTTCAAACTTTTGCATGATTATTCTATCTGTGATGGTGATCTGTGCTTAAAGACCCTTGCTGTTTCTGTTGTAACCCTCCATCAATAAAAAGATTAGGACTTGGTAAAAGCTCAGAGGTGGTTAGGGTTTTTTAATTAAGGAATGTACAATTTTAGACAATGCTATTTCACACTTAGTAGACTTTACAGTGTAAACAGAACTTTTATATATACTGGGAAGCCAAAAAAAAAAAAAAATGTGTGACTCGCTTTAATGTGGTATTTGCTTTTAATGGAGTGGTCTGGAACTGAGCCTGCAGCATCTCTGAGGTTTGCCAGTTCGTATCATGTTCCTAAGACAAAGATTATGCTTAAAACTTCTGTTTCACTAACATGAAGGCTCCACCTATATCTGGGCATTGGCACTTTGTAATCTCCCCTGACCGATCCCGCAGTGCGGTGTCAATGAACAGGCTATCCTCGTAGTCTCACTCACATTCTTCATTCAGCAAAATGGCCAGACCTAAAAGCAAAGCCCAGAGGTATTAGTTTTTAGCAACACATCCTGTGTTTCCTGAAGTCCTCACCTCTTTTCACCAGTGTCACTGGATCATGACCTTCCTTGGGAGGAAACGTGACTCCTCAGGTCTTGTACTGCCTCTCAGGGGCAGACGCCAGTGGTAGGAGCAATGGTCCTCCATGCGAGTGAACGCCTGGCATCCCACGCAGCCTGCAACAAAAACTGCTGTTCTTGCACGAGGGGCAGCTGATGCAGTACAACCCTAAGGAAATGACTTCAATATGGGATGAAAGGAGAGAATTAACTGTGGAGAAAAGCTGTAATTTAGAAGGCAAGCCCCTGTGAGTGTCAGCAAGCGGGAAAGCAACACTTGAAATGCAGCTTAAAAATGAGCACTTTCACCTTGTAGGATGACATGTTTGAGAAGCTTTTTACATGAAGTTTCTAATCTCAGCCTTGCTTTCTGGAATCACTCCTCACCCCACCCCCTTCTGCCCATCCGCCATGACACTTGGAGCTGATGAGGCACAACCTGGGAAAGTTTGACAGGAATGAGGAAATACCAGCCACAGTAGACTGATAGGGCAATTTCTTCAGTTAGCTCAAATATAGTGACAGGTCATATGTTTTAGGGAAGAAATATGTAAAGCCCCTCACTTTTTCCCCTGTTGCTTTCAGTTTTATTGTGGTAATATTGGCTTACGTCACTGTGTAAGTTTCAGTTGTGCACCCAGACCTACACATACACTGAACCTCACCTACCACCAAAGCACCAGTCAGACCTCCTTCCCTTCTGGAAACCATGATTTTTCTGTCAGAATCTAAGGGTTGTTTTTGCCTCTCTATATTCCACAGAAGATTAAAATCATATGGTATTTGCCTTTTTCCTTCTAATTTATTTCATTTAGTATAAGACCATCAAGGTCATTCATATCTTTTAAAATCTTACTTTCAGTTATTTTTTTTTTAATTGAGGTGCTGAAATCCTCTAGAAAACTCTTAACACCATGTGTATAGCCTTCTGGGCATTTGCTACATATGTAGAAATCTCTGCATGCAGATCCAGCTGATAGATCATGGGAGAGATTGTGGTGAAATGAGAGCAGATATTCCCTTCACTTTTTGCATATTCTCATGGAGAAAGTCACAGTAGCTGCCCCTTGGCTACCAGACGGTGTGTTTACCAAATGCTCTGCAACTCCAAACCCAGCCTCTGCTGTGTGATACTGGGGCTGGACCTTGGCAATCTAGATTTTCCATGCTTCATCTCCAGTGTACTTTGAGATGGGCCTGCCAATGAGAAGCTCTAGGGAGGCTGGCAGGTGGAAAGAGGCAGAATTTTAATTCTGTTTGTAACATCATCCCTGTCCAGGAACAGAGGAGAGTGGTTCCAGCTTTGGGTTTTTCTGGGTCCACTCAGAGCTGCCAAGACAGCTGTGCCATGTTCCCTTATTCTTGAGTCACAGCTCTTCATCTGAGCCTGAGTACCAGTTACAAAGACCTTTCCAGCCCAGAGCCCTGGCTCCTGTTTGTGCTACCAGCACCTCTGATCTCCTGGTCCCTTAATCTTAGGGACACAAATGTTCTCACGCTCTGTCTGCCTCAGCATCACCCTTATACTTTTTCAGCCTTCTAACACCCACATAACCAATTTTCCATATTATATCTTCCAGGTTTGAAATAGCTAGTGTCATTTCTGTTTTCCTGAGTGGTTTTGACTGCTGCTGATAAGCAGGTTTTATAGTGTCAAAACAAATATGACAGTTTGGTTTTGCATGAGCCAGACTTAGTTCTGAGAAATAAGCCTTTGGGCATAAAGAGTAAAGGTTGTGAAAGATTGAGTATACAATGGACAATGCCATGGATGAAAGAACATCAATGAGGCAACAGGCATTGTCTCTTTAAAAAAAGGAAAACAAGAACTGCAGGGCCATAGAAAGAAATAAGGCCTCGTGAAGAAGCCGTGGGGGGGACCCAAAAGAAGACCCATTCCATGTTGCTCCAGATCTGGAACTCTCTGGTAGGTTGTGGCAGAAATGCTGGATAAGTTTGTATGACAAATATCTGGCTTTCCAGGTTAAGGCCTGAGAGGCTGAAAATTTCAGTGTAATGTCCCATATCTAAAGCAACAGCTGCTAAGATTCTATCTCAGCAGAGACTTCCTGAGTAACTATTAGACTGTTTCCTCCGATGGGGCAATGGAAGAGTCAGGTTGAGTTGAGTCCTTTCCTGGGAGCTAGAAGGAGGCCTGTGTTGGAGTGATGTGGAATCCAGTGCAGGACAATGTCAAGGTCAATGTAGCTTCTATAATATTCAGTATAATTTAAAAAAACTTATTCAGCATATGAAGAAACAGAAAAATGTGAACCACAGTCAAGAACAAAAGTAGTCAACTTAAAGGGAATCTGAACTTGCGCTGGCTCTAGCAGAGAGGACTTGAAAGTTGTTAATCTAAAGATGCAATAGGAACTCAAGAAGGAAATGGTCTTAGTGAGTGAACAAATAGAAAACCCAACATAAAAACACGAATTTAAAAAGGCATATTGAAAATTCTAAAGTCAAAAGCTATAATATCTAAAATGAAAAACTCAATGGAAACGATTAGCAGTACATTGTAGATAGATAAATAATAATTATTCAATCTAAACAATAGAAAGATTGAAAAATAAACAGGATCTTGGTAACCTGTGGGATACTATGAACCAATTGATCATGTAATTACTTCTTCAGAAGGTGAGGAGAGAGAAAATAGGACAGGAAAAATGTTTGCATAAATATTGGTTAAAAACATCAAATCTTATGGAAAGAAATCAATTTAAAGATTGTCAGAATGTTGAAAGATAAAGCAAACTTCAACTATATGCTATTTACTAGAAATGCACTAAAGACACTAATAGGCTAAGACTCAAAGGATAGAAGATTTACCATGCAAAATATAAAATAAGCATAACAAATCTGTAATTATATGAGTAGCAGACAAAATAGATGTTAATATATGCTTATCACCAAATATGCTTATCACAAAATATTCACTTCATGAATGTGTATGTGTCTGATAAGAAAGTGCCAAAATATGTGACAAATCTAAAAAGACAAATAGAAAATTCACTATTGTCAGAAACTAATAGAACAACTAGACAAGGAATAAATATGGATTTAACCAATTTAACAATATCAACAAACTTGACTTAAATTGACAACAACTGTGGAGTATCATTAGTACATGTGGAATGTTCATGGATCTCATACCGAGTTTAGAATAAGGCTCAGAAACTTTCAAAAGATTAAAATAACTTTGTCCAAATGCTGATGAGAATGTGGAGAAAAAGGTACCCTAGTACACTGCTGGTGGGACTGCAAGTTAATCCAACAACTATGGAAGGCCATATGGAGTTTCCTCAGTCTATTAGAAATGGAACTACCATATGATCCAGCAATCCTACTCCTAGGCATCTAGGATACAAAAACACCGATCCAAAAGAGCACCTGTACCCCTACTTTTATTGCAGTTCTATTTATAATTGGTAAGACCTGGAACAACCCAAATGTCCGAAAGTTTAGATGACCGGATCAAGATGTGGTGCATATACACAATGGAATACTATTCAGCAATCAAAAATGATAAATTAGGGCCACTTAGAGAAACATGGATGGAGTTATGCTCAGTGAAACAAATCAGAAGGCAAGAGAAAAATATCAGATGGCTTCATTTTTGGGAGGAATGTGAAAGAGCAAAAACTACAAAAAAAAAAAAAAGAGTAAGCTCAAGGAAATGGGCAATTACAACCAACAACAAACAAACAAACAACAACAACAAAAACTCAACAAAACCAAAAGGTCAAAGATAAACTAAAGGGACTGGGGTGGGGGGAGGCAGGGCAAATATGGGGATGAGGGTAGAAGGAGCACAAGGGGCTGAGATGATGGCGCATGGGTGAAATGGTGGTGGGAACTCCCTGGAGAATATAAATAATCATGAAGAAATCATACAAAACACAAATAATGAATATTGGGAATGCTACCATTATACATTCATCAGATATTTGAAGGGTGATAAGCCTTCCATGTCAATAATTTTGATAACATGAATGAAATACTCAAATTCTTTGAAAACACAACCTGAAATAGCTGATACCTGAACAGAAAAATCTAAATAGTGCTGTAAGTACTAACACAAAAGATTAACATGCAAAATTGATCATCAAAAGCATACCCACTTAAAAAAATAAACCTTTCAGGTTCAGATAGCATCACTTATAAATTATGGCAGACAGTTACTAAAAACTAATGTCAATCTTACAGTTTCAGAAAAGAGTAAAGAAAGTAATGTTTCCCATCACTTTATAGGCCAACGGGAAACTGATACTAAAACCTGACACATACGCAAAAGAAAATTACAGACCTTTATCCTGTATGAATACAGATACAAAATTCACTAACAATATACTAATAAATCCAGTTTAACAATGTATAAAAAGAAAGTGTATCATGAACAAGGGGGTTTGTCCCATCAGGGTTTAACATTAGGAAATCTGTCAATGGAATTTATCATATTACCAGGCTAGAGAGAGACAAGCAGATGACCATCCATATGCAGCTAAAGCAATGAACAAAATCTAACACTATGTGTGATAAAATATTCCCAGTAAACTAGTAGTAGAAGGAAACTTCCTTAAATTCATAATAAAATAAAATCTGCAAAGCTCCTATAGCCAGTACATTTATGGTGAAATATTGAATACTAGGGAATAAGCCAGCATTGTGCCACAGTTCCTTGCCAGTGTGAGAAGGCAAAAAAAAAAAAAAAAAGGAAATGAGATAAAGAAGGTATTCAACTGACTAATCACAGATAATGTATTATTTATCAAGAAAATTGCTATGGAATGTCCAAAATCTCTAGAACTAATAAATTTTGCACGTCTCAAAATACAAGGTTAATATACAAAAATAATTTTATATCTTTACACAGTTTCGTTAACTATATAGCTTCCATTTTATTTCTGTATTAGGCTCCATCACATAAAACACCATAAAATAGATTAGATATCACAATGACATAAGATCTCTACCCTGAAACAGCAATATACCACTAGAAGAAATTAGAGGACTAGATCAACTAGAGACAAATGTCATGCTTATGAATTAGATAACAAAAAATTGATAAGTGGTTATTTTCTCCAGGCTGACCTGTAAGTTCAACTTAGCCTCAATCAATGTCCCATAGACATTATTCTATAATTTAGCAAGTTAATTCTAAGCACAGGGATTAGATTATAATCCTTTGTATGCATGCACATTTGTATCTGGATTAGATCAGTTATGAGGATCAATATTAGAGTAGTCAAATTTGTGAAATAAAGAACAACATTGAAGGACTCACTATCTGAATTCAAGATTTTCTATAAAACTACATCAATTAAGGTATGTGATTTTGGTAGATAAATGGTAATGGCAGATCTATGATAGACATAGATTAAAGGAACAGAATGAATTCGGAATTAGATTCACACTTAGGTAGTCAATTGATTTTTTTCTCAATTTACCTAAACAATTTTGTGAGGAAACAATAACCTCTTTCAATAAAAACAAAAAACCAAAGTTGGGATAATTGGATAAATGTGAGAAATGAGGTTTCACCTAGGCCAGATCAGCTCCCAGAAAGGAATCCATGCTCATCACAGACAAATAAAATCATGTCAAGTAATTGCTTTTTTAAAATTTTTTTAAACTTTATATATACTTTACATTATTTGGTGCATTTCTCTCTAACTATTAATGATGTATTTCTCGTCCCGTGAAATTCCCATCACCAATTCACCCAGGCAACATCATGCAAGTAATTTTTTCTAATTGTTAGGTATCAGTTCCTCTCTTACTGACCCTGGGCCATATCTGAAAACTTGTATCTAAGGGACAAAAATAAATAAAAGCCATATTCTCTTCAAACAGACTGCGGGCAATCCTCTCACTGTTCAGTCAGGCTGTTTTCTGCTTAGTCCTTCCTGAGTCCACTTTGGAACCTTGGGTCTGGGTATCCACTTTGATGTCTGCTTCAGCTCCTCTGCGCTGTTCTCTCAGACATTTAGTTTTCCCTTTTCTTCTGGATACCTGATGGTCTGGCCCTTATCTTATTTCAGCTGTCTTTGTCCTACCCCAAGTGCCACCAGATAGAAGCCAATACTCACACCCAATCACTAAGACACACATAGGAAAATAGGCTGGCAAATTGTTGTGTTAAAAAAAGCTATATTTGCACAAGGAATCCAATTTCTCTAATCCTCACTAACACTTTGTTATTCTGCTTTTATGATAGTAATCTTCCTACTTGGTATGAAGTGCTATCCCATTGTAGCTTTGAGTTGCATTTCTCTCTAATGATTAATGATGCTGAATATCTTTATATGTAAATGACTGATGATTTGTATATATAGGGCATCTCCATATGTCCTATGGAGAAATGTCTACTCAAATATTTTGCTCATTTTTTATTGGATTGTCTGTGGGTTTTTTTTTTTTGCTAATTTTTTATTGGATTGCTTTTGTTGTTGTAATTGCTGAGTTATAGGTGTTCTTTATATATTCTGAATATTAATCCCTTATCAGATTTTTCATTTTCTTTATTATGTTGAAGTAGTTTACCTTTTTAAAATTTATTTATGCATACAAGGACTGGGGTGCTGGTCAGAGGTATAGGTATAAGAGGACTCACCAGAGACAGAGTGGGGAGCAGAACAGGTGTATCTACTGAAATACACTGCTGAGAGGAGTAGCAGGTGAGACAGGAGAGGTCTGCTGTGCCATGTGGGTTAGCTCCCTGGCTAGGGATCGAACTCATGACACAGTATCTGGTGATAGACTGATAGTGCTGAGACCTTTAGCCTCTGTGCTACCAGGGAGACACCTGAAGTAGTTTACTTTGTTACTACTTTTATTGCATGGTTTTCATCACGAAAAAATGTTGGATTTTTCTGCATCAGCTAAAATTACCATGTAGGGTTTTCCTTCATTCTGTTAATAGGGTGTCTTATCTTGACTTATTTTGATATGTTAAAGCAAACTCTTCAAACAATAAAAAGAAAATCTACTTTCCTTATCACTAAAAGCTGCCTCTGATTCTATCATCTGGGATTCCCGGCTGAGTCTTTAAGCTTCTTTCATACAATGCATGTCTCCTCACATTAACTCCCTGCCTTCCAACCTTTACCTTAGTGAAGTTAAGGTCTACCCAGTTTAACATACATAGAAATGAATGACTCACAAACTATTGTCCAATCAGAGATTAGTCAGCTACTACGTTCACTTTATTTGCTGCATTACTTCATATTTTGGTTATTTTAAGGTAGAACAGAATTTTACCACTGGAAAGACACTCAGGGGTGATCTAAACCTAACACCTCATTTTACAGGTTTAAAAACCAATCTCAAGGAGTTAAGGTTTTGCCCAAAGGCACATGGATAATTAAATGCTGGAAAAGGGACTAGCGTCAGGTCTTCTGCCTCCCACTGGACTGCTGCTCCCAGCTGGCCACTTTCCACGTGTAATGTCAGCACAAGCTCACCTCCTGTAATGAAAAAAAAAAAAAAAAAAAAAAAAAAAAAACCANTAAAAAAAAAAAAAAAAAAAAAAAAAAAAAAAAAAACCAGCTGGCTAAGATCTCAACAGGTTTGCAGAGATTTGGGATTCTAGTCAAACCAGCTCTCTCAGAGGCTGCTGCCTGCCTTCTGGTCTGACTGGGGGTGGTAAAAAACCACACAGCGTCTACCCACCTCTGCCACAGCCCAGATTACAATGTGACACAGAGATGTCCTTGTTGATTGTTGCGTCCTGTCAGCTCATTAGAGAGAGCTTCCAAGTCCATGTTCAGGGATTAGAGGTCAGGGATGATGCCATCACCAGTTCATTTTCCAGCCTTTCTCGAAATGACCTAGGTCTCTCAAACAATTCTGTGAACGTGGAGTTGAATTTACTCTCCTCTCCTGTTGAAACCCAACAGACACACTAGTACTCTCTATCCACTTCAATTTGCATAACTACATGGAAAAGTGAAACATTCAAATACTGTTTTTAGTCAGGTGGGCTGCTTAAACAAAATACCAAAGACTGGGTTAGAACAACAGTAACATTTCTCAGAGTTCTGGAGGCTGGAAGTCCAAGGCCAAGGAGCCAGCAGATTCAGGATCTGGTGAGAGCTCTTTCCACAAAGATGTTCAGTTTCTGGCTGTGTCCTCACATGGTGGAAGAGGTGCGGGAGCTCTCTAGAGTTTCTATTATATAGGTACTAACCCATTCATGAAGACATCCCCACATGTTCTCATCAGCTTTGAAGGGTCTACCTAAGTATTATGGGGATTAGGAATTTAACATAAAAATTTTGGGTGAATACAAATATTTAGTCATTGCAAATGCGATTTTCATACTATCCATGCAGTCATTCAATAATTTTTTGGCATTAAAAGTATTAGTCATTCATTCTGTGGCAGTACTTTTCTGTAATTATATGGTTTTTGCTTCCTAGGAGTTTTAATTATAATGTTAAGGTGAATTTTTCTAAATAAGAAGGAAAAGGACTAGACTATTCTTGCCATTATGGTGTTTTACTAGTGTGAAATTCATGTAAAGTGGATTTGAGAAATGACTTTTAAAAATGCATTACTATGGAGCTCAGAAGTTTATTTTGTTTAATATGCACTCTATATTTATGCCCTTATTGAATTAAAATGTTATTCCTTCTTAAAGTGCCCTTCAAGACAGGAAATTTATGAAGACAATTATTTTGGTCATTTTGAAGAGTTATACATATTTCCAAATATTTAATTATATGCTTCTGCAAACAACCCATACTTAATTGATTTTTAAAGCTTATGCTTTAGTTTTCAAACAATAACAGGATATGCTATGAAAAACATTATTTATCAAATACTTAGTTAAAATGCAATACAACTTTATAACAGAGGGTAAGTTTTTTAAGTCAGAGAAAATAGAAATCAGAGTAAGATTTTCCCCCTCATATAGGACCATGCTGAAAGGCAATGCAGATTTTGATGTCAAAATCCCCAAGATACAATAAAAGCAAAGGGACCCTCTTCTTTGATCATGTAATCACAAAGTCTTTTTCTAAATATTGAGATTGGCACAAATAGGTAATCTAAAAAATTTAGTCTGCAGCATCTAGTCATAATGCCAACCATTTCCTCTTGGGCCAATTAGATTTGTATAAAGAAAGCTGAATTTTGCCTGGGTTTTCCATAGGGTGCTCCTATCACTCCTCAAAGGAATAGACTAGTTTCAAGGAGGAAAATTTTACTCATGTAAATCACCAAGAACAGGTTTGGCATTTGTAGATCTTCCATGTGGAAATCAAGAGGAATCTCTGCAAATACAGATCACAAAAATAAAGAAGCAAACACTCCACTATCTTGTGGACTTGGTATCTTGCCATCCTGGATGGCATAGGTATCTTGCAATTTACCTGTGAAGGCTTGTCCTTGACTTGGGGGAGGGGAGAATAGGTTTAGACATTCTATCATTGCTTTGTCAGGAGGGGTGCAAACTTAAGACATATTTACCATTTTTATTTTGAAAGACAACTCATTTTCTTCCTCTGAAGATTATCTCCTGGAGGTCATCTTGTCAGGATCTGGTTTCCTTTATCCACAGAAACCACATCTGTTTCTTAGGATTGGCTACCCCAAGAGCCATTTGATACCTTATCTTCCCAGCCTTAGGCCATTGCAACTTTCTGGTGGACAGAAGTCTCAGGTTCCAGCAAGGAATCTGTTCTCAATTACAGAAATCCACTGCTCAGGATTTTATGACACCTATCTTATATGCCTTCCAGACATAGCCACTGCCCAGCCACCCACATCATGCGCACACGCACATGCACCATTTAAATTATATGACACCCATATATACTATAAACACATGCTATATAGACTATATAACACATATATATTATGAACATATAAACTTTATAACACACAACTGCATAAACCATATACACACATACTATATAAACTGCACAGCAGACATACATACAATATATGCACACGTGCACATACCGTGTAAACAATGTAACACATGCGCGCACACACTATATAACTATACAATACATCTTACTCATACTGTATAAAAATAAGACCCACTTGTAGAACACACTTCCTAAGTGCTAAAATCACAATAATAATTCTTGAGTCATTATTGGAATGTAATTTAGAATCTCTTCATCCCCTGTATTTTTAATTAAAATAATATTTATAAGTAACATAGAGTAAATATGATTCATGAAATTATGGTGCTTTATTGAAGGGGCCATGAAACTTCATACCATGTTTAGCCCTAGGATTTACATTTCCAAAAGGTTGTGACTTGAAGGAAAAGAAGAAGAGCTTTTCACTCCTCTGTTACCGCAGGAGGAAGGTGATTCCCGGGAATCCATAATGAAAGAGGAGTGGTAGCGGGTTGGCAGCAGGTAAGTGGCCAATTTTTGGTGACAAAGGAAGAGGATAGAAGGGGCCTTTTACAAATTTGTATTTCAGCCATAGAGAGACTCATACTGAACAAGGGTTCATGAGGCCCCCCCACACTTGACATGTTGGGAAAGGGGCTGGGGCAGAGAGAGGAGCTGGGGTATTTGACCCAAAGCAATCCCTCAGGTTGGTGAGCAGCCTCTCCTGGTTGGTTCTAAGGGATAGTTGATGTTCCTGATGGAAACAGAAAATTCATTTAGATTCATCTAAGCCTGAGCCACTCCTGGGAACCAGAGAACCCAAACAGAGAACCCAGGCATCTCTGCTTCTCTGCCTCTTAGCTAATACTCCAATTCAAAGAAAAGTCTCCTTCAGTCTTTATAGATTATGGGACTGGAGGGACTCAGCCCCCATCCGTGGCTGCTGGCTGCCTCCTGTTGCGTTATTTTCCGTATGAGAAGATCTTTCAATCTAGTGAATGCCACGTTTTAAGACATGTCAGGTATTTTGGTTGACACTTTATGGGAGCATTTTTATTCTGTAAGTAGGATAAAATCCCCTCTCCTGGGTCTGTAGTGGGTCGAAGCCTGGAGCAGAAACTCCATACAGTCAGTCAGGGTCCTTCCCCTGACTTAATTTCATTCATCAGGTATGAAATGGATGATGGGCATGGATTCTTCTCCGGGGACCATTCTCATGTAGTGAGACCTCACTAATCAGGGCTATGAGGTTTGCAAAGTCCATCTCTGGCCTAGACAACTGGGGAGCAGGATGTCAAGAGAAGTGGGAAGGAAGGGACAGGGCAGGTAGCAGAGGGCACACCCAGATGCCATCACAGGGACAAGAATTGCCACTCCCCTGGTGGAGGGAGGAAAGGTGGGCCAGATTCAGAGATAACTTGGGGGAAAGAACTCCATCAGGAGTTAGAAGCCCTGGGCCCTAAACAATGCAGGCTCGTATAAGTTAGAAAGGCTTGTTGGGCCCTGTGTCTTCTCTGAGAAGTGAGACACCAGCCAGACCTCAAGTCCCTTCCACCCTGAGCCCATGAGGGCCAACCACGTGGCATCTGGACCCCATTCAGCTCACCTGGTCACTCCCATCAACAGCCTGTGGCCAGGCTAGGGGCCCAATGTTAAGTGAAACAGAGTGGCAGGATGTAAAGTTTATAAACCATGTAAGCAATAACATGACAAAACTGGAGAATTTTCCAGAACAATGCAACAGAATATTCAAATACCTAAAAGTAGCAGCTAAAACTCCTCTCAAAATTTATCAAGGGTCGGCCAAACCACCTAAGAAGCCATTCCCTGAAACCACATGGGAGAAGCAGACAGACAGCAGAAGAAAATACAGGTTAGGTCTGGTGGGAATAGAAATTCTAACTCTTTGCTCAAACTGAATCATTGTCACGGCTGGAGGAAACACACTTGTTTACCCCAAGGTGCCTGGTGATCTCATTTCCATCACACTCAGTCAGTGACTCACTGTTTGTTTACCGATGGCGAGGAACAGACACTTTCAGTTTTCTGTAATAAACCTCAGCTGCATCCCACAGAGACAGCACAGTCAGCCACTTGTCATATATGCAGAGCAGTGGCAAATGCTTCCAGAATCTTCTACCACCTCAATCTGGCTCAGATACCTTTTTTTTAAGAATGGCACTTTTTGTGTTCTGTGGAGTCAGTACCTTCTGGATCACTTTCAGCAAGTTTCTAAACCTCTCTGAGCACCAGTGTCCATATTTACACCATAGGAGCCATAACAGGGCCCACCTCACAGAGGCATTGCTGGGATTGAATGAGATAATGTAGTCAGCGTGCTTTATCTGCAGACATAGATAAATCCTTAATACACATTAGCTATATACTTTTTAAAAAATAGACTATTTTCCGGAGTAATTTTAGGTTTATAGTAAAGCTGAGGGGAAGGTACAGAGATTTCCATATTCCCCCTGTCCCCACACATTCACAGCAACCCCCACTACCAACTTTCCCACCAGGACAGTACATTTTTGCAATTTCTAGTCCTTCACTGAATAACATCATGCCAAGTCCATAGCTTATTCCTATTCGGATTCATTCTTGGTTCAGTCTGTGGAGTGTGATAAATACGTAATGACATATATCCAGCACTATACACCAGTTCACCGTCCTGAAAATCCTGTGCTGTGTCTACTCACATCCACCACTGGCAACCACCGACCATTTTACCACCTCCACAGTTTTGTCTTTTCCAGCATGTCACCTGGCTGGAATCAAAGAGGCTGTAGCTTCTACAGATTGACTTCTTTCATGTAGTTAGCAACAGGCTTTTAAGTTCCTCCATGTGTATTCATGGTTTGATGGCTCATTTCATTCCAGCACTGAGTAATAGTCCATTGATTGGATAGAATATTTACCTGACCACTCTATTATTTTTATTCTTGCTGTTTACATCTGTGCTGACACCTAGCAAGGATGCTCCTGGAGGCACTCAAACAGATTGGTTACATCAGACACACATACAAACTAAGCACAGAATGAGATGGCAAAGGATTGACCTGCCTGGTGCAGCTGCACATAACTAGTGGGACAAGACCGCACCCCTCCCCCGGGCATGTGGACAAATAGACAACAGGAAGGAGTGAGTAGCGTGTTCTCCGGAAGAAGTATGTGTGGTCCTGGCTGGTACCATCAAGAGCAACTTTCCCAGAGATGATGGGTCCCGGGACAACAGGCTGGGTAGGAAGTGGAGGGGCAGAGGATTCAAGGTGTGAAACCAAAGCCATGGTTAACTGAGAACTACGTTGAGTGCAGGCCTGCTAGAGAGGCACTAAGGAGACAGGAACAGAAGGAAGCCAGGGTTCAGCCTGCACAGCAGACAGGAAATCTGGGTGGTGTCACCTGAACACGCCCGAGTAGGTGACAGGGCAAGGGGAGAGCTAGTAGCACGAGAGGAGTGGGAGCTCTGAGGATGGGGGAGCAGTGTATATCTGGTCTCGAGGTGGGGTTGAGGAGGTAGAGGCCCTGAGGCTGGAGGAGAGGTTATTTCAGCGGGTGGTGAAAATGTCTGCTCCAGAAAGCCAAAGATGGGAATGGAGCAAGGAGACAAATACACATTTTAGGAAAAAGTGATTAACAAAATTTAGTTGTAGACCCTTTAAGTAGAATTACTTATAATAAATCAGCCTGAAATATTTGTAAATATGAGTTGGTGCTCCAGAGGTGATAGATGAACAGATGATAGATAGGTAGCTGGATAGAGAGATAATAAATAGATGATAGATAATAGATGATAAACTGATAGCTAGACATCGATAGATAGATAGAGGATAAGCATTGATAAATAGGTGATAGATACATAGATAAAAGACAATGTTACTAGAAATAGATGACAGGTAAATGATATGGAGATATAGAGAAATACAAGCGCATGCGTGTGCACGTGCACACACACACACACAAACAGAGCTCCTTCCATCAAGAAAGGTTGACTAATTATAAAACAATGCAGGGAGGGTGCTATCAGAGCTCATTAGCAGACTGAGAGCTAAGTTCCAGGAGCTCCAGGTGGGAGCCAGCTGAACTCCCTTCCTGTAGCACACCTGGCCCCACCTGCTGTCACTTCCTTCCTTGGTGGGCTCTTGACTTTCCAGCCTCATGAAGGTTAAGCCAGGGGACAGAGTCAGACCTTTGTGGGTTTTGCTACTCATTAACAAGGCATGTTTCTGCAATCTGCTTGCTACAGCGCCCAGTGTAGGCAGATGCTTAAATGAAGATAGTGGCTGTCAACTGAACTACTGGTTCAGTTGACAACTCTAACAGGACCAACTGACAATTGCTTTGGTGTGTGTGAAAGAGGCTTGTACATAAGTGGATAGGCATGGAAAAACCGCCTATGGATAATCCTGCCCATACAGACTCAAGTTCATCAGTGTCCCCTACATGTTTCCTTACTACTAAGGGTCAAGAGGAAAGAAAAGGGGTCCTGCCAGAGATCTCTCTCCTGGCTGCAGCTGCCCACCCCTGGGGACCTCTCCAGGGGGTCTATCTTAAAAGGCAGGTTCTAACTGGATGGTAAAATCACAAGCTCGGGAGATCTGTTACTGTCACTGAAGACCACCTAGTCTCTCTCTCCACTTCCTTGTCATCTTGTCATGAAATCAGAATAAGTCCCTTCCTCCCTCTCTCCCTCCCTCCCTCCTTCCATCCTTTCCTCCCTTCTTTCCTCCCTTCCTTTCTTCTTTCTTTCTGTTAAGGGATAATGAGCTAATAACACATATGCAATGCCTTATGAAAGACGAGTTCTTACTCTGGAAATGGGACCAATGCAGGGTAAGCTATGTTCCAAAGATTTTCTAGGAAGATCCCCCACCCACACCTGATATAACTGCATTTCTGGTCTGCTTTCTTCTACATCTGTATACCCACTTGGTGGCCTTGCCAGGGCTCTATCAGGTAATTTTCCCTTCTTTTTCCCCATCCGCTCTTGATAAGATTGTTCTTTGCTGGGAACCCTTCATCAGCTTAAGCTCCCAAGATGGACTAGCCCAGTCTAAGACTGGTTATTTATCTATTATTATATCTATTTGAACCATAAGGAAATCTTACTTTAGTTTGTTTCATCCCTAAAGATCCCTTATATCCCTTACCCCTTAAAGTCATCCACACACTTTCTTCATAAGGTTTAAGGGCAACACTTGCTAATGACAACTTTAGAATCCTTTGAAACTCAGTCCAGTAGAAAACTGTGGTTTGTGCCTTTATAAACACATCATGTTTAGACCTTTCTTTATCAGAAAAAAAAAAAAAAAGCAAAATTGAAACCATCACAGAAATAGTTTTTTAAAAGCTTAGCTTTCTTTGTTGTTATTTAAAGACTAGTCAAGTTGTGACACTTTCTGGCCTCTGAGCACACACTCAGCCAGGTCTTCAGGGCCTGATACTACCAATGCCTCCAGAACCTCTTCCCTGGGTCTTTATCTTTTGGTTCAAAACAACCCCCTCTATGACATTGGCTTTGATGTCACGAGGGGGTCCCTCTATGGTCCCTGTGGCCTCTCTCCCACCCTTCAACTTTTCTTGGGTTTAGTTACAACACGTTTGAGTCCCACCAAACTTGGCTATCACTTGCTTAACTCAGTCCAATTCAGACTAGAGGCAATGTGGAGCATTTTGCCCCTGAGCAAAGGCTGGGCAAGTTAAGAAGGATCTCCTCCCACTGTTCCTTCTGTGTCCCTTTCTGCCCTGTCCTCCCCCAGGTCCTAGGCCCCACCCTCACATCACTGCCTCCATCCTCAGGAATGGCATGTCTCTTTACATTGCACTCCGCAGTCCAGCTGCATCCTCAGTGTTCACTTCCTAGAACTCCAGAGGCCTAAGAGGTCATCTGATTCAACCTCCTCATTTGGGATGAGACTATTTCATTCTAGAGACTTTCAGGGACCAGGGTGCTTAGCGGGTCACAATGAGGCTGGGACCAGAGCCTTGGCCTATTGATCCATGAGGCCACAGTCTATTGCCAACACATGGCTTCCCAAGAGACTCCCACACATCTTGCTGGGTTCTCAGGGAATGGGACCTTCCTGGGTTTTGTCATCTGCCTGGACTTTGACCTTCCCCTCATCCTCACCTCTTGCCAGTAAACCCATTCAACTTGGGATACCAAAACTGTGGTCCCTGGACCAGCTATGGTGACGGCAGCAGGGAACTTGTTAGAAAAGCAAAATTCCAGCTCACTCCCAATTGCTGAGTCAGACATCTGAGAGTGAGGGAATGCACAGCATTTTTATAGCCCCTCTTGATTCTGATGGGTTCATGATAAAGTCTAAGACCCACAACAGTTGGCTGTAGAGCTGCCCCTTGGGGATACTGGCCATCCCCGGAACACTGCAGCTCATGAGTTTAGCAAATCTGTACTGTGTGCAAACCCTTTACTCTTGCCATGTCATAACTGCAAATCCAGAGCTTTGAGAGACTTTCCCACACTCGCCTAGAAGGTGGAGAGACCCAGTCAGGGACAGAGCCTCGAAGCCCTCTCTCTAAGTAGTTTTTAATCGCTAAGTATCAGTGCTTGTCTTTCTGGCCCTCGGCCAGGCCTGAAGATAAATAACTACTAAGGACCTTAAATAAATGAAAGCTGCACTTACTCTGAATCGGTGAGTAATATTCTCTACTCTAACATGACTTTGCTGGGAAGACTGGGAACAGGACCTTAGCATTTATTTTAGCAGAAATGTGGAGTTCCTCCTGTCCATCCTAAACATACCCATTCTGGGCCATCATCTGGTCCTGAGAGATCAGTGATTTCATGGCTGTGGATAGATGTTTGATTCCCCTGCTGCCCTTCACAGGTCAACTGAGGATACCCAATTTACAGAGGCACCTGTCATGCCATTGGTCTGTGTACATACCTGTTGCTGAAATAACAGTGTATGTGGATGCATTTCCACAAACAAATTCCACGGAACAAAAAATTCTCACCACCAGAGGAAAAGAGCAGGCAAGGCTCATTTCCCATAACAAATCAGGTGTGCTGAGAGCTGATGAGAGGCAGCTTCATTTAGTCCAACAGAGCCTTAAAATAGATCCTTTAACAGATGAGTGACTCTCCAGCATTTCTTTTTCACTGCTCTCTGCCTGGCTCCCAACCCTCAGACACATTATAGAAATACCCCCTCCCAGGCCACAGTGAGAAGCCGATGTGACAGAAATGCTTTAGAAACACTGTTGTTTGGAAAACTTATGTTTAAACCATGTATAAAGAACCCAGGAAGGCCTTTTTGGTTTTGTGTCCTATGTGTGCACGTAGTAAGTGCACATGAAAGAGGCATATTGACTGCTGTGTTCCCTCCTGTCTCATTTGATTGGCAAGGACATAAGCTTGCAACTGTTTGTATTCCATCTTTATTTTATAACAACAGTCCTATTCATCAGGGTACTCCATTATTTATTCATCCATTACTTATCTCTCTGTACTGTGCCTGTGCTAGAAAATAGAAACCAAAGATGAATCGGAATCCTCCACTTCTACCTTGCCTTCCAGGAACTGGTCATCTAGAGAGGGAGAAGGATCAGCAACCATGACCCTCCCCACCCCCCCTCCAGTGGCAAGAAGACTAGCCAGGTTATCTGATGTCGCCCTGCAGTCCCAGAGCCCTCCTCTTGCGATCTTGTGAGGGAGACTGCAAGACTAGGATGGTGTTTTTAAAGATGCGAGGCAGCTGAAGGCTCCCTGGTCAAAAGACAACTTGTCAAATAAGATTTCTCCAGAAGCTTTCACAGATTGTGCACCAAGTTCTGCTTTCTGTGCAAGTTTCCTTCTCCTCTTCCATCCCCCAGCCACCTGCTGAGGAGCAGGTCCTTAACCAGCTAACAGACTTGGGGGGTTAGGGGGTTGCTCTATGGAGCAGATGCCAGAATTTTCTTACCTTCTGGGCAGGTTTCTGCTTTAAAAGTAGACACTTTTGGGACTCAAAGGAACAGCATGGCTTCTACTAAAGCCAAGAGGAAAATAAAGGGAGTAAATGATCCAGGTGGTGCCTGAGTAGGGAGCGTGAGGGACAGAGCAGGGACTGGACACTCCAACTCTCTGGAGGTGCTTAGGGGCCATCTACCTAACTCTCCTGGCAGTGGCAACACCACAGGTGTCCCCAAGCCTGTGTAGGACACAAAGAGATGAGCACCAAGGTGCAGGGAGGCAGAGGAAGGACCTGTCTCCTTAGCGTTCCTCCTTAGCGTTGAGGCACAAGTAAAACATGTCACTTCTCTCCTGCTCTGAGGTGATCTTTACCCCAGCATAGCCCTGTAATAGGCAGATCCCTTTTTACTTTTTCTTTTTTTTTTCGATGCCCACATGTCCCACGTACATATCAGAGTCCCTTCGATGCACACAGCATGTCAGACTGTAAAAAGCACCATCTCACACGTGATCTCCATGACCCTCTGCAGTCCTGTCTGGGAGGTGCTTTTAATCCATATTTTCAGCAGAGAGGGAACAGGGACCCGGGAAGTTGTCAGTCCTGATTCCCACAGCTGGAAAGTGACGAGTCAGCTTTGAATGCAGGCTTCCTCCTCATGAAACCAAACAGATCAGACAGAACCCAAGAAGCACTCCCTGATTAGCCTTGGAAGAGAAAGGGCTGCAACACTGTGTATTTAAAATTGGGAAAAGCTGAATAAAAAGGAAACATCTCAGAGTCATCCGGTTTGGTATTTTGTTTGTTTTTCTCTAAAATGTGAATTTTTATGCCTTCTCTGTTGACATTATTTTGTTTGAATTAAACATCTGCTGTGTGCCAGGCACTGTTTGGCACTCAGGTTTCCTGCCGCCAAGTCTAGTGAATTTTTCATTTAGGCACAGCTGTCTTAACCCACTGCTTCGCTCTTTATTCTTCCCTGTTTCTCATGCTGTAATTCATTCCAAACAATAAAGGACACAGAGTTTGCAGCAGCTCTTTGAGCAAGCCGGTTTGTC
Organism: Galemys pyrenaicus; assembly: GCA_019455555.1. Classification (NCBI taxonomy): domain Eukaryota; kingdom Metazoa; phylum Chordata; class Mammalia; order Eulipotyphla; family Talpidae; genus Galemys; species Galemys pyrenaicus. Next base: position 5,118,718 of record JAGFMF010012281.1, on the reverse strand, counting down.
TTTCAGTGCAGCCATTATGAGAAAATGTAAAACAACACGTATATAGGCAAGTCAAGTTCCTCTCTGCCTCTTGGGTTACCCACCAGCCCAGGTTGGATAAGTAGCAACCCCCCCCACCCCACCCCCACCCCCCCGGTTGGAAGTTTTACTTGCATTAGAGAAATGTTGCAACAGAGCTCTGTGATCAGCAAAAACTGGAAATTTCCCCTTTCTCAAGGGTTGCAGAAATGTCAGTCTCCAAAGTCATTAATTTCCTCTCCAAGCTGTCAGGCATGTGGACAGGGAACTACAATAGCACACTCTCTCCCTGGAATCTGGACCCTTTTGAAACTGCAATTTTGATTGTCATCGAATAAACCACCACTGTGTCATTTGGGGATAAATACAAACAAGTTGAAACATTGAAACAAAGAGAAAAGTGTCCTTCTCAAGAAGTTAGGAGTCCTAAAAAGGGTGACTTCTATTGTCACCCCTTTTAGGATCTTGTGAGGGGCCGAGGGAGGGTATAAACAAGGCCCTCATTAAATTTTTTTGTTTGTGTCCAGTACAAAAAATATGACCTTTGTCTAGGGAAAAAAAAATCCCAAGTTTAGGCAGTAGCATCTGGGGGACTGTTCCTCACTGAACACCAGAAGTTGTCTGCTGTTCATTTGTGAGCATTTCCTTCTAACCCACAGCTATGCTATAGACCCCAGATCCTCTGTTCTGAAAATCCACTGAGAGGTTTCCATGGAGCTGTGTTTCTTGTGATCATGTCATAGAGAGCGGTGTGAGGGTGTCATGGTCCCCTCAGTTTGGAATAAGAAAAATACAGCAAATGAGAGAGGTGGTTTGTATAGTCCAAACATACAGTCTTTGCTCTTGTTCTAAATATTCAGAGAAAGAAATAGCCCCCTCAAAGGACTGTCATGTCTCATGCTGCTTACCTTGACTTTCAGATTGTGTCATAGATTCTCTATTTTGCCTCTTTCTCAAAAAATAAGGTGTAGCAGTTGCCTTGCCTTGGCTGTCCTCCATGTCCAGATAGACATATTTTTGCCAGGCATAACCTAATCTGTGAATTCACTTTGGAAGTCCCACAAGAAAACTTCTGCAGAGTTCCCACTTCAGATGAACACATGGCCCTTCTCTCCCCATGTGGAAAGTCTACTTTCTTTCCACATGTGTAGCGGCAGGAAGGTGGCACAGGAGCAAGGTTCGGGATGGTTCTGGGCAGACGGGTCAAGGAAGGAGTCTCTTGGAGCCCTCGGTGGCTTTTCATACTTTTATTAGTAGAGGTGGCCAGGTACATGGCAGGCATGGGTGCTGGGGGGTTGGGAGGCTGGCAGGCCTCCCAGCCCCCTACACGTCTCACCCTCTCAGCTGCTTTCTACGGCTGCTGCTCACGTTGGTGCTCTCGCTACTGCTTGTCAGTACTGTCGGTCCTGTCGGTTCTGTTGGTTCTGTTGGTCGGTCCTGGCGTCCTCATGATGCTGCCCATTTAAGCCCATGTCCCAACTCAGGTGCGCCCACTTGCGCATGCCCACCCTGGAATGCTCGCAGCTCCGCTGGTGTCCATCATCACAGTGGTGGGAGGGTGGAAATACCTGATCATTCTCTGACCCTACAACATGCCAGTCCCTTTCTCTGATTGTTTCCCCCTGGGCTGAGTGTGCTTGCTCCACCCAGACCCTGGGGTGTCATCACCTGCTATGCCAACCATCCTTCTGACAATGTTCTAGCTCCAGGAGCCTGCAGACTCCAGCAAGGGTCCCTTCAGAGCAATTCTTGAGGATGTGGTAGGAGGTGTACCTGCACAGGTCTCCATCCTACGAGTTAAGCACTTAGAATGTGTGCTTCTAACTAATGAGCCCAAGATTGCCAAATTAGAGGCAAAGGTACTTGTATCTGAGCTACAGTGGCCCACCTCCCACCAACTTCATTCCTACAGACCTCTCTCCCTCACACCTACTCTTTGGTGACCTTCAAGTCCTATATCTTTTCCGCTCCAGCCCATCCTCTTCCTCAGACTTCTTAGTGCATTCGTCTCCCAAACCAATGATTTTATAAATTGCTTTGCAATAGATTATTTTCACTTGGATATAATTTACCTCAGTTTCAACCAGATGATAAATTCTTCAGTGTCAAGGCTGATATCATTTATCTTTCATTCAAATTTCTCACAGAGTTGATCATGCTTTGCAATTATCAGGGACTTAAAACGGTATGTTCATCCTTAGTGCAACCTATATTCGCAGACCCTGGAGGTAGAGACACAGGTACTGTCCATTTCTAGCAAAAATGAAGTAGTCAAGCACAAGATCAAGGTCACTGCCTCAGCAACTAGGAAAGGGGCTTTGTCTTCACCTCTGTGAGTGAATCACCTGTGTGATTGCATCATAACCACCCTGGGCCTTGCTGTTTTCATTCATAAAGAGAAGAGATTGTTGCAAATGGCTTGTCAAGGTCTCTGCCAACATTAACATTCTGCCACTTGTGTTTCCCTTCTTGGAAGAAAAGATGATTTTATGGCATGAAAGACCCTTCAAGTTGTAGTAGTGAGCCCACCAGCCCCCACTCTGCCGCCAATGAAGGGCTCCCCGGCACTCTCTTCAATCTGAGGCCGTAAGGCTGTGGAACATGGAACTGGATCTTCCTCCTTTTACTTTCCAGCCTTTGGTTCAACCTTGCCTTTTGAAGCCCCACATTCATGTCATGTCTCCCATGACAACTTTCTGAGGTTGGAGGACGGATATCACATGCCACTCACTCGTTTCCCCCTTAGCCTTTTCCAGCCTCGCATCTGCTCATCATCTGATATGATTTCCAGGCTGCCAGCAGGCAGGGCCCTCCACCCAGGCGGGCCTGTTGATCAGAGCTGGCCACAGTAACCCAGATGGGCCATCCTCCAGCAAGTGCGCTGAACAATGGGACTATTATCACCCTGCAATGGACACTGTACTTTTATTAATACAGCTAAAAATTGCCCTAGTTTTTTTGGCAGTCATGACCCATTTTTAGCTCCAAATAAGCATATGGTTAATCTAAAACCGCCATGCCCTTTTCAGACAAAAAGCCAAGTTATCTGACCAGTTCTGTTAACGGGCATTATTTTTTCTAATTTAATTTCTTACTGAATTAAATGTATTCACTTCTACTGATGATTTGATTTAAAAGGGTAGTTATTTTGTAACAGGAAATTTTGTTAAGAAACTTTTTATACTTTTGAATAGTATGCTATTCAAATACTATTTTAACTTATTTTAAAAAGGAACAATTTTTACTTGTCCTGTGTCTAATAACCTTATTTTTCTATGTGGATTAGGGGGAATGATGATGTTTGGAACACTGAATTAAAGATGAATATATATTCTATTCACCTAGTTCTTATTCTCTAATGTATAGATTACTCCAAATTTCAGACTATTGTGTGGAAAACTAGGATCATTTGAACATAGGAACTGTGAGTGATCAAATGATGTTGATTGGTTTGGTTGAGCACGCAAGTGATTCTGAATTTAATTGGAATGAGAGTCACAGAAGTTTTGCAGTCATTGAACTTGTAGACAATTTCAAATCCATCTGCACTTTTTGCTAAATGTCATGTTTGGGGGTTTGTCAGGATTTAAGCACTTTATTAGTCATCTTAAGCAGGATTTAATTTTGAGCAGCATGCTGAGACCTTCTCATTCCAGTTTGTTAGTTGAAGTCATTTGGACCACACATGTGAGAGTGTCAAGTACAAGGAAAAGACTGGAGGTCGAGAGGGTCCAACCAGGAGAATCTGGTGGGATTTAAGACCATAATGCTAATGAAATATGAGGTAGCATCAAAGCTTCCATGCATCCAATAATTGGCTTTAACTGTGTTGTTCTATAAACCCAGCCATATGTAGTTTTCTTAGAAAAAGTGAAATTAACTCACAAAAAGGCCTTTGGAAATATTTTTGAAATCATGTAGTCACCCAGATTAGAGTCACCCATTGCTCTTCCCAGCCAAAAATGAGCTTTTCCTCTGGCACCTGTCATTTTTAACTACCAGGGATATATTTCAGATTAAAAAACATCACCCAGCTATTCCTGGAATGGTGTGTGTGTGTGTGTGTGAGACATTTTGCTTCTGAACACTTTTTAAAAACAACATATTCTTTTTATAAATGTAAAATGTATCTGTTTATTGCAGAAAATTAGAAAAGTAAATAAAAATATAAACAACCTCACAGCCTAGTCAACATTTGAGAGAATCAACAGTCAAGTGTATTTCCATTTTACTTCTCTTTTCAAATCATAAATATGAATATGAAGAATAATTTTGAAAGAAAAAACATCATTTTGGACAAGATTTTGTAAACTTTTCCCCCTTTAAATTATAAAGCAAGCAATTCACTTTCTGTGTTCAATGCTGTTTACTGGCTATGAAATTTCCATGTCTGTGCATATATATATGTGTGCATATACATTCTTCTAACTTAGCACATTTGGTTAACTTCAAATCTTCATTGTAATAATTCATGTTGTATTCTTTATACACTTTGACTATGTATATCACCACTTATTTAAAATAAATTACTCAAAGTTTTTGTTTAAAAGAACAGTTTTTATTGTTCTTGATATATATATACAGACACACATACACACACACTGGTGTATATATGTACTCTCTCTCTCTATATGTGTGTGTGTGTATACCAACAGATTTTAAGCAAAATTTTCCAATATAGATTCATTTCAAGAGTGAGTAAAGTAACCCTCTCACATCATCTTTTATGGCACTGAGTTTTTTATTTTTCACCTGGTAATTTTACATGAAACAATAAATTCTACTTTTAAGTTACCTGATCTTTGATAACTTTTCTTGTGTTATGTACTGGTATGGTCCTTCTTCTCATTTTGAATTTTATTAATTTCTCCTCTCCCCTTTTAAAAGGTCTTAGCCTCTGACTTTAAAAATAACTCAACCATGTTTGTAAAATATTGTATTTGTAAATACCAATAAATTGTGGATTACAGAGGACTTAGGCTAATGATTTTTCCAATCATTACTTTTCATTCAAGTAACCATTCTTCCTTCATACTCATATTTCATTGGTGTAAATAATGTTCAAACAAATTATGAAATTTCACGAAAGGAAATATCGTAGTTTGGGAATAAACACAGCTTGCTTCTAGAACATATACAATTTAGTGAGCAGGACCAGACACAGCCAGAGAGATGAGTGAGGTCTTCAAGCTATGAGCATATGCAGTCTCCTGGGTCAAGTGAGTGTGTTCTACAGTAACCTGGAGAGTGAGCATTGGCCAGTGTAGTCAGCCTGGTAAGTGAAGATGGTATAAAATTTCACATAACATGGACAGGGTCTCAAATTTCACTTTTGAAGGAAATTGACACCAGGTTTCTCTCCAATTCTTCTTTTCACTTCTTTTCCCTGGTTTACCCGTAAGTGTTAGGAAGGTGACTAATCACATTCCCTTTTCTTTTCCTGTCAGCTCTGTGATGTTATCTTCCAGCAAGTCTTCTTGAAATTTTTGACAGTGGTTAGTAAAGTCTAATAATGACATGCAGAAACCTCATAAAGGTCTCTTGCATGAATAAGTAAGCAAATGAATAAATGGATGAGCTGCCAGCTTTGTTAATCATGAAAATCACAACAATTACTACTCAAAGACTGATGTTCAGACTATAACAAAGGGGGGAAAATATCCTTTTAGAAGATAAGCATATCTCTAAGACCCCTTGACAATGGTGTGATGACTGAAGAAATTTCCTCCAGAAAGGACATAAAACAATGACCCTGTCACCATGACATTTGGTTGTTGAAGAAGAACATTGTCCATATTTTGGATAGTAAGTTTATTAAGTTAATGAACTTTTGAAATGAAGTTAAGTAGGTGGGCCACACATCTGAACTTGTGCAAGATTTAAAGGAAAAAAATAATGGGAAGAAAAGTTGAATGAAGATACTGGAGAAAAAATATAATTTGGTTGTACTGAAAGAAGTACTTTTTGCTTTGTAAACCAAGAACATGTTTAACAAATACAAAACAAATATTTCCCAAGCATAACCTGTTGCCAGTTATTTAAAGATATGCCCAACCTACCTGATAAATGGGCAGAATATGGATCCTCTTTTATCTTCAGAGAGCAATTAGTATAGGCCATGCATTCAGTGAGGTTGTCCAGGAATATATCTCTTGCTGAGATGGCCACAATGTGTGTGGAGCTCAAATCTTGTGAGAAGGGGAATGTTTGGGTATTAAAGTAAAACTAACTGCTCTCAAAACAAATCCTCACTCTTAGTGACTGAACACAACAGAAATCTATTTTTTTATGATGTCCTGTCCAGTTAGCAGTGGTATGGGGACCTAAGTTTATGTCATTATTCAGGGATTCAGGGTGGTGGAGACCTGGCCATCTTCAACACCAAGTTTTCACGTAGCTCTGGGCCTTGGCGTAAGAGCCTGGGAGAGGCACACCCATTGGCCTAGAAGTAGTAGCTCATTTCTGTCATTCCATTAGCTAGAACTAGACCCACCACCTTCTGGAAACAAAGGAAAGTGAGAAATGTATTCCCTGACTGGGCAGTCACTTCTCCACTGTGGAAGGTGAGCTGCTGGCTCTCTCAGCACCTCAAGACAATCCTCGTTTACTGCATTTGCCATTGTGATGTGTGTTGCTTTCCAAACAGACCATTTCCCCCTTTAACACTCTTTGATTCTGGGAGAAACTTGTCATGTCAATAGAATTTTTAGCCCTAAATTGCCAGCAGTTAAGTGGTGAATAATTAGTACAGTGGATTTTAACCTAAATGAGCATCCTGGAACATAACCGGGTCAGCAGTTCATTCTTTTCCATGGATTGCTAGCTCCTGGGCACAAGACAGGTATAATTATACTACATTTTTGTCTATTTTGTTCTCTCACATAAAAATCCAATATTGAGAATTTCCTTTTAATACTGTAAAGCATCACTGGCTGAAGGTGCTCTTTCCCTGGGGGTAGTTTTTTCTGGGTTCAGTACTGACAATCTTCTGACTTGTGCCTTCTCTGAGTGGGCCATTCATCACCATAATATTACCACAAGCACAAGTGAAAATTTTCCTGACATAAACAAAAGGAATAATCTCAAGAACTAAATTCTTCTATCCCATTTAATCTCAATTTTTTAAAAAATCCAGACACAAGCATGAATTGCGTCCAGGTTCCCTTTTGAGTTCCAGGGCCTGAAGTCAGAGAGCTCAGTGGAGTAGAGTGGTGGGGAAGAGCTATGCACCTCTGCTGTCGTCTCATTTTTCCATTTCACAGAGAGGGTGGGTGTCCCAGAGCCTGGGCAGTGGGTGAACATTAGCATGAGTCCACTGAATTATCTTGGAAGGTGGAGAGGCAGGGCCCTGCCAGGTTCTCACTTGGTGGCAAACACAGTTCTCTGAAGCCCAGAGATGAATCTTCTAGAGCACTCCCCTCTATCTCACTTCATTCACCTTTGGGGATTCATTCTCAGTCAGCTAATTGAGATGACAGACAATTCACATGCCTAAAATTTGAGGGAATACCTCAGAAGACAATTTGATTAAAAGGATTATATGGATAATAAATTTTTCTCCTTTTTCATATCATGTCTGATAATTCCACCTCAAAGCAGTGTTACTATAAAAATCATCTTATGGTTTTCCTCAGATAAGACCATAACTAGAAATTATGTGCCACCCAGCAATAAACAGATTTGTTTGAAATTTATTTTCTGAGTTTCGTGGGTTGAGATCAGAGTTAAAAATATTTATGAGAACTCAAAATGGTAGAGTCTTAGTTTGGGTTCCTAATAAACAGACTTGGGGCAAGGAATCAAAGGGGTTTCTTAGAGGCATTTCCAGAAAAATCTTGGAGGACAGATCCTGGGAAGGAAGGGAAGAAGACAGCAACATCCACCAGAGCCCCACGAGAATGACTGTTCAGTTCCAGAGCAGACTCTGGACAGCAAGGTCACATCTCAGATTCACCCTGATTAGAAGATAAGAAAGCTCTCCAGTCTTTTCATCCTTCCAGATGTCAGTCATTGGCTACACGTGGCTGCCTCAGCAGGAGCAATGGCCGGCCTTTGGGGAACTAAGAATCAGGGATAAGGATAAATGCACAAGAAATCTCCTACAGATGACATTTTAAGATAAGGCAAATCAGGCTTCCATGCCCTTAGTGACATTCTGAGAGCCAATTGCGTATGTGCCGCATCCAACTCATTCATTCATTCATGATGGTTTTGCCTTCCTGCCACCTTCCTTACTTCTTCCTACTCACCCAGAGCCTGAGTTAGGAAATACAAAGTGAAATACTTTTTTTAAAAAAGATTTATTTTTTCCTTCACTATCTTTGCTTTGGGTGTGTGTCTTTAAAGATGTTACTGAGGTGTATGTCACGTATTTATACATATAAGAGCTGGGCTGTAGGTCAGAGCTGTGGGTATGGGGGATTTGGGTGAGGGGATTCACTCAGGTCATCCTACTCACCACATTTTTGGCTCCAGTATTTTACCCAAGCCATGGCTGAAGAGGAGGGGGCAGCTGAGACATGGCAGTGGGCAGTAGTTGACAACCAAGACCCGCGAGAACTAGGGGACCCGCTGCTGTCATTGGCATGGCATTTCCTGCTGAGACTTTCCTGAGAATAATTTTACAGATAAATTTTAATATAGAGCACACAGAGCTTCTTCGGTGCTTTGTTTTCAGCTCAGGTTTATGCTCCATGGGTATGGTTTTAGGTAGTCTGTGTTTTACATGAAGAAGAAAAGAAAGGACAAGCTGCTGTCTCATCTACATACATTCTCATTTAAACCTCAGTGCCATTTTGTGAAATTGTATCATATTCTATACAAAAGATTTGTGCCATTGTCTGTATTTGTAGGTGTTTCTACTATAAAGTGCTGACAAATAAACATAGCATCACACTTTGCTTTCAGAGCTTTGCCAGCACTCCTGAAAATCTTCATTTTTTTTTTTTTTTTCCAGTGTTGCTCTTTAGTTGGAACTCTGAGTGAATCTGGAAGCACAAAGTAGATACACATCACTTGCCCTTGAACGAGGCTCTTGGGCCTACCAGCAGCCACAGCACCAGGTGAATCCAGATAGACGGCTGGGCAGTTTCCTAGTGGCCACGGCCTATGTATACCTGGCTGGGAATATAATTTTTTAGGTGGCAGAGAAGGGGGGAAACCCAGATAAATGAAAGGAAAATATTGTCAGTTTTCCAAAACTCTGAGTCTCAGGTTTATGACTAAAGCAGATTCAGAAACAGAGTAGGACTCACTTAATTATTCAGGGTACATTTTTTAGTCTGTTGGAAATATTTTGTTAGTTTATATGCAGAAACAAGTGGACCCTATTTATTCTGCTTGTTTGTGTAGCTTACACATTTTGAAACAGAATTCTGAAGGAATTCTGTTTAAGTACCTAGAACTTAATCTGAGTCCCAGCCTTTATGTATAAAACCCTAAATTCCCCACAACTGACCTCAAATGGTACTCCAGTAAGGGAGCCCTGACCTTGTGACCTTGAGAAATTCCTTTCTATTCTCAAATTCTCTCATATATGAAATATTTTTGAAAAAGAGATGCTAAAAAAAAAACACTGAAAACAAGGTCGAAAAAAGTGTTTTGAATGTTTAATTGGTTAAGTGTAAACTATCAACAGGTGATGGTGCACTGGTGAGATGGTGATGGGGAATACATGGGGATTACAATTAATGGCAAGTATATGTAAATTTTAAAATATTTTAATAAAAATAAATAAATAAATAAATCTTTAAAGAAATAGAATTTAAAAAAAAAAAAGCACATTTTTAAAAGCTGTTTCCCCTCTCTTTCCCTGGGACATGTGCAGGGATTAAAAATAAGTGAAATCAGCTTTCTTTCATCTTCCCATGACAGACTTGTTCCTTCTTTCAAGGAATGGCTTTTCTAAGACTGATAAGTGTTAATAGGAGTTTTTACCAATTCTGACTGCGAGGATTATTTTCGTCTCCAAGGGGGATATTACTATGTAACTGAGGGCCTTCGAAGGTGCTTCTGCAGCATTCAAACTCTGCTTTAACAGACACTTATAAGGGACCCCAAACAACTCACAGTTTAACCTGAAAGTGTGATTAAAGCACACACCAATCAAAGATCCAGGAGAACACAAGCTTCAAATTTAAAACATTTTAACAATTTTTTTTTTCTGATAAGAGCAATGGTATCTTTTTGAGAAGTAAACAACCATGATTCATAATCCCAATACCTAGAGGTAATGACTATGACCATTTGGTTGGTGTGTGTATACCTATGTTATAGTACATGTTAACCAATGTGTCTATACACGGTAAATAATCTATGTGTATATGATGTGTATAATAGATCATACATAAAAACACATATAAGACACATACATCAGTGTTACATGTAGACACATATAAAATTCTATTGAATTTAATTTTGTATTTTGCTTTTTTTCAGTGGATATTATATTGTGTCTTCTCATACCTCACATTTTTTTAAAAGGTATACATTATTTAACAATAACAAAAAGACATCCAGAGAGATTGGTATGGGATGTTTCACCCTCTGGTCCTGACTTTTTGTCTGTGTCCATCTGCCTCCTCAGGGCTCAGCCATAAATCTTTGTTCCCTACTTTTCTGTTATGTTCCTGATAAAAGTCTCTTCACTTTCCATATCTGATTTCGTGCACTGCTATCTCTATTGCAGATCCCTAGGGACCAGACGTGAGAGGCCTATGGCCCCCCCATCACCAAAAAAAGTCTCCATATTTCCACTGCACCTCCCTCTCTTGGATCTCTGTGCCTAAAGTGAAATTTACAATACATTACAGTTTTTCCTACCTTCTCTGACAATATTTTTCCCTGTGAAATCACTGATCCTCCACTGCTATTTTTGCTTAGATGTTATTTTGTTATTATGTGTAGAGAAGGTGAGCCTGGAGTCTTTATTATGTTGCCATCTTGCCCAGTATCTATTAAATTAATAGATACTAAGTTTGCAGGCTACTTCCATATTAGTGAGGTCAGTCTTATTTTTATATAGCTGATTTATTTCTTGTTTTATACACTACTTCTATTTTTTATTTTGTAAATTTTTAACACATTCTTGTTACCTTTTTTTATGTTGAATAGCCATAGAATTAGACTGTTTGAATTATGAAAATACTATAATTTAAAATAAATTTTCACTCAATACAATTGCAAGAAAATTTCCCCTAAACAAATGAGCTATTTTGTATAATAGTGTATGTCCAGAACTGAATATTAGTAATGAACTCACATGGTATATTAAGAGATAATTACAGGAAATCAGAACTTTGGGCTTTTTGCTTTTTATTTCAGTTCAAGCCAAGTCATCTGGAAGTGTTTCTAAACAATTATAAGCTTGGTATTAATAGGTTTAATGCTGAAGAAAAATAAAATATGTAAAAAGAATATTTTCTATCACTCCAGGGTGTTTATTTGAGAGAAATCTCTAGATCAAATAGCTCCTTCCAATGCCTTTCACACAACCTCTTGTCAGATTCATAATTAAATGTGGTTATAGATGAGAACATAATTCAGGGCTGAGACAATGTTCTACTAGAACCCAGAGCCATAGGAAAGAAGTTCACTCTAGTTAAGGGAAAAGTCATAATACAAGCTGGTAATGAAGCTCATTTGCAAGGGAAATGCAGCATTTGTGTGAACTGAGCTGATTGCTTTCCTTAAATGGAAAAAAGATTGTAGTCTTTTAAACCTGATAGGAAGGCTCTTGTTATCTCTCCTGGGAAGAATATTTCTCCTGTCTTTCCCTCCCCTCCCAATACTGGGTTGAGAAGGCTCTAGATATTGACATGGTACATAATTAAATGGCAATAGACTCATAAATATGTAAGAAATATGAGATAATAGCTATTTTGAAGTGAAATAACCATAAATTAGGGAGAAACGTAGTATAGAAATTAAAAGCCCAAAGACCAAGAGTAAGCATATATATACTATCTAATCTCATTATTTCTAGTACATTGGTTTTAGAGAGTTGTCTGGGATGCTGAATTAGTAAATACCGAGCCCGTGTTCTTAAGAGAAACACAGGGTTCACTTCTGTGAGTTTCTAGTCAACTGATCAATACCTGACCTTCATTTCTGTATGTTTCTGTTTAAAGACACCTTATTTAATAAACATCATTGATTTATTTGTATTGAACTCATGGCTAACAGCATGGAAACTCATGCCTGAATGAAGTGCCTCTAACATACACACATCACAACCTTCTCGTGCTTAGGAATACCAAGCAACACTTAAACCATCTTTCAGAGGTCATTTTAAAAATGTAATCACCAATGAAGAGCACAAAACTTCAAAAAAACAAAAACAAAACAAAAAAAACCCCACAAAACTTAGTGGTACTAAATAGCGTGGGAAGAGGACACATTCACAGCAACATTGTAGAGACCAGAAGACAGAGTGTGGCCTCGTTTCACCTCAGCTGGGAACACACACACTAAGCAAGACAGTGCCCCTCCCCCCCCACATGTCTGTGAATGACCACGAAAGCATCAGCAGCACTGATTTAGTGATTGCAAATAAGTTTGGGAGCAAATTCACAAATGCAAAATTGATAAATGAGGACTGAGTATTTTTTAAATGCACTGATCAGCATTACCTTTTTCTAGGCACTAGGAGGGATGAAGGAATTTCTTCCCTGGGAATGTGAATCTTGAGCTGAGTGACACAGAAATTGGTTGATTTGTACAGATAAAAGTCCCTCCAGATCTATCTTCTACATCCTCACTCTGCTTTGGGTCTTTTCTGTTAAGATCCTCCCCAGATATCTCCTACTTCCCGTCTTTCTGCTAGATTCCTTTTCTGTTTCATTTTGACTAAGGGACATTGGCTAATACACATCCTAAAAGAGGATGAGGATGTGGACTTATTCCATTTTATCTCCTTCCCAAATATGGCAATTCTTGTTCATGGACTAGGGTAGAGCTAACTGAAAGAAGTAGGGTTCTGTTATCTGTAGATTTTAGGACCAGGGAATGCAGCTTTTATTTTTTTCTATACATTTTTAGTGCATATGCTTGGCAGCTATTTTTCTTTATAAAAAAGGATACTGATTGATAGAAAAGGACATAAAAACACATGCAAATCTGACCCACAGCTTCAATTGTTGATAGTTAAACTTTAACAGACTCTGAGAACCTGACTACCGATTCTTTTTTTTTTAATTACATTTATTTATGACCACCGATTTCTATCAGTAGCAGGAGCATAAGGCTGAGAATCACTCTCCTTTTTTTTTTAACTGATGCCCTAACACCAGTGACTAAAATAAAGCCTCTATTATTAAAATGTTAAAATGAATGGCAAAACACAATATATCTGAAGTTTCTTTAGTTAAATAATTGACCTATTATTACTACTATTGAAAAGAAATTCTGGCTTATATTATAACATATCAGGTACACCCAGATATTTTCCAAATATCATTTGAAAAAAATGATGATAAAATGAACCCAACTATTTAATGGTAACTGTTTCTTAAATTCTATTGAGTCCATCTATTCATCTGTTCAATGAACATCTAAGAAGCACTTGCTGTGTTTAGGTGTCGAACTAAATATTAGGGACACAGAGATTCGCTCTGTCATTCACAAATATTGGCTGAGTGCTTCAGGAAAGTTCCGGTCTCTGGGATCTCTCATTATGGTGAAGAGATTTACATATAAACAAAACGATAGTCAAATACACTCAGTTCTCCTTTATTTTGTAGACCTTAGCTACTCATGGTGCTTTGAGGTAGCAACATGATAACACCCGACAGCTTATGAGAAATGCAGGAGATGAAGGAAAAGAGGGTGGTTCAAACATGAGGCTCAAGAGACATGAAAAGTCATACTGTGTAAATCAGGCCAAGTTAGGCATTTAGAGTGAAGGGCTTTGTTATCTAGAAATACAACACAGACAGCCATAATGAGAATAGACTGTAGTCAAAAATCAATGTTTTCCAGCTGCCACCTTTTGGGGCTTTATTGAAATCATCATTGTCAATAAATTTACCATGTTAGCTGTGGAACCAAGCCCTGAAGAGGACTCAAAAGTACAACTCCGGGATTTGCCCTTCTGGACTTCTACAATCAGATTGGGAAGGAGGAACCGTTGAGTGTGCCCATAGAAGAGAATGATAATACAAGAGCATAGACACCTATCACCAGCAAATAAGTAAATAAACAAACGATAGAGTCAGTACATGCTATGGGAAGGTATCCTTCTGGGTAGAGTTGTTGGGAAGGGGTCTTAGAGAAAGTGGGCCTCCAGGTGAGTCTTGAAAGCCTCTCCACCCTTGCCTCAGTAGAAGAAATCTCAGACTGATTCTTAACTCTTCATTCAGGAGCAATTCTAATAGCACAGACTCACCAATGAGGCACAGAATTTTCATATCAGGATGAGGAAATGCTACATTGCTTAATTAAAGCTCTTTATTGAATGTGACGGTATCCTAACCCCTGGAATGTATGACTATGTTACCGTAATCAGCAAAAAGCTCTTTGTCGATGTGATTAGAAATTGGAAGTGGAGAGATAATTCTGGATTTTCTGGGTTGACCAACTAATCACAAAGGACATTACAAGTAAAGAAGAGCAGCAGGAAAGTCCGAGGCAGAGCAATCTGAAGATGCTAAACCGCTGATTTTGAAGTTTGAGGAAAGGACGAGAAACCAAGGTTAGCATTGGTTGCTAAAAGATGGCAGAGACAAGGGAACAGATTCTCTCCTAAAATTTCCAGAAGGAATGCAGTAGTTCTACTGACTCTTTAATCTAAGCCAAGTGAAACCCACTTTGAACTTCAGCTCTCTGGAACTTTTAGGTAGGACATTTGTGTTAAGTCGCTAAATTTGTATTACTTTGCCACAGAAGTAATAGAGAACTATGTTGCCTGAGGAAGGACAGAGTGGAGGAAAGAGGACATCAAACCTAGCAGTGTGGTTTCTTGCTTCATTGCTAAGATATTAATATAAACTTATTCTACTTTCAAACTAAATGGAGCTGACTATCTCCAGAGACCTATTCCTGTCAGCAAAGGAGTTCAAGGCCACTATTTAGAGATGTTTTGGAAAGGATTTCAGCTCTTGTGGGCTGGGTTGGAGGTGGAACACAGCAACAGGATTAGTCTAGAATGTCCCCTTCAATGCTTTCCATATCTGGATTTCCATTATTTTGAATTTTAAAGAAAGATGCCTTTCTTTTTAGTCAAATAACAAATCCCTTGTTCTAAACACTGATTTTTTTTTTCTTTTTGCATTCAGAGATGGTAATGTAAGCTGCCAAGATGGCTTTTAATCCTTTATTTGAATAGCATTCAAATAGCACAGGGGAGCTTACTTGCCCCACACATGGTATGTAGGTGAATCAAGTTTATTTTGCATTTTCAACAATAAGGATTTTTCAGTGCTCCCAAAGCAAGCCAACCTGTTCCACAAGAAGGAACGAACCTGTGAGCGTATTAACTTCTGCTCAGCTGTAGTCAGTCCCAGGTCCTGTAGTGAGAAGTAAGGAATATTTTAGACTCAACAGTTACAGAACACTCTCTGAGATGAACCAGATCTTGGGTTAATTCCCCACATAGATCAGGAGTAGAGCTGGGACCCAGTTGGGTGTGTGTTTGGGGCCCCTGGGCTTCAATTCTCTCATCTGTAAATGGGATTCTTAGACCTGGGACTATTCATACATTCCAGGGGTTAGGATACCGTCACATTCAATAAAGAGCTTTAATTAAGCAATGTAGCATTTCCTCATCCTGATATGAAAATTCTGTGCCTCATTGGTGAGTCTGTGCTATTAGAATTGCTCCTGAATGAAGAGTTAAGAATCAGTCTGAGATTTCTTCTACTGAGGCAAGGGTGGAGAGGCTTTCAAGACTCACCTGGAGGCCCACTTTCTCTAGTTTGGAAGACAAGTTGATGGAAGTAAGTGGAATTGTCTCAGGGGCTGTTGAGGAGATTAAATGAGTGTGCAGAGTTCAGCGTCTGTAAGTACAAGGATTTCAGTAGACAAGTTTCCTGGACCTTCTTTGTCCAGATTTTAGCACTTCTTCCCCATTTTTAGTATGAACATCTCCTTCTCCACGTGCGGCCATGGCCTTCAAATTAAGAGAGTGTAGTTGGTTTTAATGTTGAGATGCCAGATTTTTTCATTCTACAAGGGAAGAAACTGAGGCTGAGAGAAGTCAAGTTTACATGGCTGTTGTGTAGTAAGTCAGAGTCAAACGTGTGTCTCTGTCTGATGTGGCTTTTGGGTTAATTATTCTTCTTATTTTTTATATTTGATGATATTTTGACATAAGAGGCTGGGTTCATGGACCTGCTCCTCTCTATTTCCTAGAGATAAATGAAGCCAAGTGCATGGTTTGACAGGTAACTAACCAATTCGGAGCCCAATTACATTCTTTCAAAGGAAAAAAAAAAACTGACAGAGAAAAGCAGTTTGAGGGGACATTCATGGAAATGTATGTGGAGGAGAAGGTGGGAAAGCTCATCAGTGGCAATTTAAGGGGGACATTCTTCCCCAGGCCTGATGGTATGGATGCTTTTCCTCCCAGAGAACTGGACAGTGCGACCCTGCAGCCAGAAGCGGGACCTCTGTTCCAATGTGTGAGGGTCTCTGTGTCCTTCCTAAAATAAGTACATCAACCTTCAAGATGCCTTTGCTGGGAGTCATGAAAGTCAAATGAAATCCTTATCACACTACAGCCTGTATTATGGGAAAGGAAGACAGCGGGCACAGAAAATAACAGCCGAATCTGAATTGTCACCCAAATCAGGCCCTTGTTCACTGATTCCTCCTGGCGTTAATGGTCATTTTTAGCTTCCCTCACCACAATTTTATAGTTTCTTCCCATAACATTGACCTAAGTGATGTGAAATATATACCAAGGAGATGAGTTTTGTTGTTGCCTGAATATCTGTGCATATTTTCCTGTAAGCAGTCCTTCTCCGTGATGCTGGGGAGTCTGTGGGTCACACAACCAGGAGTGCGCCACTTGCTTCCCCCAGCTCTCTCCAGAGCTCTCTGCTCCCCCAGTTTTCCTGATTAAGTGTGTTTCAAATCACGCCACATCATCTGTGAATCATCTCACCTTACATCACTTCTGCTTCCTCATTACTGTTTAAACCTCTTCTTTAAAATGTCTTCCTTCCTGCACTGTTTGCTCACCAGCTCCTTGGCGGCAGCACTCCAGAGGGGCAGGATGCTGAGAATAGAAAATCCTCAGTCACCTTCTGAAGCATTTCAAGTGCTTCTGCTTGAAATCGTGAATTTGCTTTCACCGGTTTTGAAGAATGTTCACGAATGTGACAAATGCCAGGAGGATTTCCAGGCTCTCCATTCCTGTGAATGTTTTGGGATGTGATTTTCTTTTTAACTTGAGTCCCCAATGCCTCTGCTTTCTGATAAGCTAGTGCAAGCATTACTGCAATGACAGCCCCACTACTTCGAGCACAGCCCCCAGCACGATGCCCCCAGGGAATATAGCTGCTTCAAAGCATAGGATTCTTTTGTGCCTTTAACACAGATGCTTCTCCCATCCCTAGAGTCTTGGAGTTCGCTGCTTGTTTGAGGGGCTCTCTCCAGGAGGTGAGGGGGAGTCCAGCAGTTGGGAGGCTGCCCCTTTCTGCTGAAGTAACAGCCACTGCCATGCTTTCAGTGGCCTTGCTCTGAGAGCTTATCTGATCAAGGCAGGGAGAAGTAAAAAGATGATTCTCTTTTGAATAATTATCTTTGCAGACTTAAAATGCTTTTTTATTGTTATTAAGGAAGAATACACTCATAGGGTTTTAAAAAAACTAAATAGCACAAGAAAACTTGTAAAGAAAAAGGGAAGGGAGGGAGCAAGTCTATTCGTAACCTTGAGACCATCTCTGCTCAGTTCTGTGTCCTACACTGTGGTTGCCTTGGCCTTGGCAGCCCCTTCTAGTTTCCCTTCTATCCAAATCCCCATAGAAGTGAGGCCAATGCCTCAGTCTCTGCTTTCCTCTGCCCAGAGTTTTCCTGAAATGTCTCTTCTGTCACTGAACTCTCCATTCATTTTATATTTGTTTGTTTCTTTCTTATAGTCTTACTAGTATCTCTGGAAGGAGAGGGAGAGAACTCATGGGTTAACTGGCCGCCTCTAGCCATCTCAGCTCAAATAGCTCTTTCCACCTCAAATTTCAAATATCTTCAAATTTGAAGATTTGTGGTGAAGTCTGGTGGTGGTGGCCAGAAACATGCTGGGCTTAGGTGTGTGGCAATGAATTATTGGCAAAGGTCAAGGTTCTGGAAAGAGAATTCAGAGTCTGAGGTTTCTGTGAGGACGTGCCGTGGTGTCCAGGGAAATGGGGTGGGACTGGGCAGAAGGAGAAGTGACAGCAGAGGCTTCAACCCCTTCCACGGGGTGCTCTGGGCTGGGATGCCCCACCCAAAGAGAGATCATGAGCTTGCATGCCCACTCTGAACATTCCTGTGATGCCGATTTTCCCTGGGAAGGAGCATGACTTTGGGGGAGGCACCACGTGAAGTCTAAAGGTGGGAGCATTTGTTGCCAAGCCCCTGGTGGGCCAGCAGGCAGCATCACTTTCTCCACTCTGGTCATTTGCCAGGACCCGAGGGACTGAGATGGACCAGTAGTACCTGCTCTGCCGGTGGTTTCCAAACTCTGCTTGAGGAAGTCCTGGACTCCTATGAGACCGCCGCAGCCTGGTTTCGATGTATTGGTCACATTTTCTGGTGGAGTGAGAGGTCTTGTCAGAGAGTCCACAATGCGTTTGCTGCTTTGGTCTATTGTTTTGGAGGGACTGATGGCAACCTGGTCCACTGGGGAGACAAGTGTGTAATTCTCAGGAAGATGGGAGTGTAGCCCTGTGGTCTAGGGAAAGGGAGCAGGGCAGCTAGACTCTTTCTGTTTGTTGGTTTGAAAAGAAAAACTACCTTAGGTTTTGGAGTGGCGTCCCAAGGAGGGAGGATGGCAGTTTGGAGGTCTAGCCGTGGCCCTGGACCTTGGGCATTCCTCGGGGATGAGTCCTTGGTCAAAGGGACTCTTGTCTTGAAATCTGTGTGATGAGTAGAAAGACATATCCCTGGAAGGCTCCTGACAGCAGTGGACAAACATCTATTATGCTCTTCAAGATGCACGTGCCACAGTGACTCTGACGGCCAGTGGGGTGACAGGCTCATGGTCTTGAATAGTACCCAGGGGTTCCCTGAAAATATATCGGGGCATGTGTGTGTGTGTTTGGAGGGAAACTTCATAGGGAACATGCTACAGTTTTTTATAGTTATGGTTGGCAACCTCACCCACTAGGGAGACAACAAGCGTGTAGTTCTCTATTTGCATTTTATATCAATGAAGAATTTCATTTGGTCTACACATATCTCTTTCTGTCAGTGACTGAAATGACTTTCAAGAACACTGTTCTGGCATGAAAATGCACACACAGGACGGCTTGTCAGGGACCAGAGAAAAGGCCAACATCATTTCTGGAACTGGTTGCTCTGACTCAGTGAACACATTCATCTCCAGGCATGGAGAACGCATCAGGCGTGGAAAAACCTGGTTCCCTTCAAGGGGCCACAATCATGGGGAGACAGCAGAAGGCAGCACTTCAATAGGCAAGTTGTGATTGATGAGTTTAAAGTGAAGACTTGCATACTGGAACTGTCAATATGCAAGGTAGTGTGAGTCTTGCTATGGACTGAATTTTGTGTCCTCCCCTACCCCCTCCCCAGATTCATATGCTGAAGACTTAATCTCCAACATGATGGTATTTGGAGATGAGCCTTTGGGAGATAACTGGGATTAGATGAGGTCACAAAGGTGGGGATCCATAATAGGAATCGCGTCCTTATAAATAGGAACACAAGCCCAATTGTTAGGTACCTCTCAATCCCTCCCATGTGAGACACAGCATGAAGACAGCCACCTGCAAACCAGAAAGAGCACCCTCACCAGGAATCTGCCCACATACTTGCAGCCACCAGGACTGTGAGAAATACTTTTCTGTTGTTTAAGCAGCCCTATCTGTGGCAGTTTGTCAGTGCAACCCAAGAAAACCAAAACAAACTTTTCCCAGGAAGGAAATAGGACACCAAAGGAGGAAAACCAAGCCAAGGATAACGGTATTATGAGTCTTGAGAATGTCCTGGAATTCAGAATATAAAGTTCAGCGTAGAAAAGAACCTCATAATGTGGGTCTCCTAGATTTAAGCGGCCCGTTTAGCCGCCATTACCGTTACTTGCAGTTCTGCACTCCTATGCAAGAGCAGAAATGCCCTTCAGAAAACCGCTCAGTCAGTCATAGGCACCAAACCTTATAAGGTGCCTTTCAAATCAATCAAGAGCAGAAAGCTTGATCACCCTGGGAAGGGTATGTAGCACGAGGTATGACCGGAAATGCCCAGGGGCCAGAGGACCTATGTATAAACTCACTCCGGACTCATATGTCACGATGTATGACCGGAAATGCCCAGGGGCCAGAGGACCTATGCATAAACTCACTCCGGACTTATATGTCACGATATATGACCGGAAATGGCCCAGGGTTTGAGGACCGAGGTATGACAAGGGACCCCAGAAACTGATCAGTGGAATGAGTTGTCGATAAGATTAGAATGATGGACCGGGGGCTGGGGTACGATTTCAATTACAACACTTGACCGTCAAGCAGATAAGAATTATCTGGTCAGCAGACTCATATACCCCCCAAGCCCTAAATGACAAAAATACATTCTTTGCTTTCACTCATTTTTCTCTTTGTCCTCCTACCCCACATAACTGATGCTGTATGATTATTCTATAAATGAAAAGGCTGGGACTCTGCTTGTCCAGCAGCATCCTGCACTGTGCAGCCTCCTCCACAACTCCGGTCTCTCTTTATCATTGTGGTGTGGCCCGATGCAACACAGCGGCATCTTGGTGTCTGCTGGGACTGGGGTTATTGATAATGATGGGGAGTGAGCAGGAGGCTGCAAAACCTTTAAGTGATTGTTGATTGGTCCCTGAAGATAACAAACTAATAAAATACTGAAATTAAAAGACGTAAGAAATTGCTTTGAATGAAGCAGCAAAATAGGAGCTTCCTGGCACCTTGTTTCTCCGATCACCGATGACATTGTGCAGGTACTTTGCTGCACCTTCGGAAAGACATGGAAATTAAATAATGTGGCTACTATTCTAGAAATAAAAGGACCATCGTGTAGAAGTGCACTGACTATCCTCCCCCTCATTGCTGTAAACAGTCAACTAAAGACAGACACGCGCAGAGCAGAGTTCAGTCTGGGCAGGAGCAGGCGCCGGGGAAGCTGGGCCCACATCAGCATTCCGAGCAGTTTTGTGATTGTTGAAGGGTGTGGTCCTTTGAAGAAACAACAGGCAGGCCGTGTAACAGTCTTTCTAGACAGATCGGAAGAGAGTAGACCTTTGAGCTGCTCTTTCCTTCATTTGGTGAAAGAGTATTTTGTGGGTCCAGAGTAGACATGGCATAAGCAGAAAATGCCAGGCACCACCCACAGCAACTGAGAAGCCTGGACAAGAAGGAAGAGAAAGTGCTTTCCCCAGTAAAAGGAGGTGGCAGCAAGTGTACGACATGGGCCTAGAATGTTAAGAAGGCAAAATTATGTCTCTGAAAACATATTTATTTTGGATATTTAAGGCACACTCGTGGAATCAGGAATGACAGTGCACACTTAGGCTCCTACACATCAATTTTAAAAGCAAATCACTGCCAACACTGTAAGATGCTGTGTGCCCTTCTCCCTTGGAGGGACCCAGAAACCACCTACCTTGACTCCAGTGTTGGTCACACCCAGGCATAGCTTTATTTTCATAATAGATATGTGTATATGAACAGTGCATATTTATATAGGTATGCTTTGAAAGGCCAGAAATTGAGAAAAGCATCTGGGTCCATTCTGTGGGGGAAAGAAAGAGCAGTTGAGGCCAGTGAAATGGTGCCCAGGCCTCCTGCCCGCATCCCCTCGTCCTCCCACCCCCTTGTCTGTGAGCTTTTCACACTGTCTGACAGTTGTTAGTTTCATGCTCTATGGTGGGATATTTGTGGATAGGCACATATTCATATTCATCAAGAGGTGCTAGCAGATATAAGGAAAACACTCAAAAAGCCTGTGGAATTAATGAAAAACACAAAGAGAAAATAGTAGGTTTTGACACCTACTGAAATATGGGCTTTCAAGGCCAAATTGATTGAGGGGGAGTCTGTATTTTTTCATATGCAACTTATCATAATGATTAACAATGGTAATAATGTGAAGAATGAACAGAGAGCAAATTAGACCAAAGAAGCAAGCCAGGGAGCTTCCCCAATTCATTTGTACCAGCTATTATTGAACATTGTCTTTGGGTGAGTGGTGGTGATTGTAACAGAGTATAGACCCAGAAAGAGGGGCACCTCCACAATTAAACTCATCTTCTTCCCCAAATCTCCAACAAAACACAGCAAAGATGTAGCCTTACTCATAAAAAGCAGAGTTCAGCCTTCCTGTCCAAGGCTGTCATTGCTTAAAAAGGTCAACTTAAAAATCTTGCATGCTTACTCTATGATGGCCTTGCTCACAATGGGAAAACAGTTACTTTAAGCTTGTACACTTGCAAATAATGTTGGAAAAATATAAACCATTATTTGTGACATCTCAGTGTTTATATTCTACAATTTATGCCTGCGGTTTGCTAAGGAATAAGCTACTTGATATAATTGGAAGGCTCATTCCTGATGGCTGCCATTATTGCCTTAGATTATATCTAACTAGGCAGGATATCAAGTTTTCAGCATCCATAAACATAGTTTTCAGCTAAAGATCTAGATCTAGGTCTCCTGGATCTTTATGTCCCATATTTTCTAATTTGGAAAGTTAGGAGATTTGGGGAAGAAGAGAGGTTAATTGTGGAGATACCCGTATGTCTGGGTCTATACTATATTATGATCACCACCAGAAGTCTTATTTCCATCCAGCACCATACAACTGATCCCCTTACATCTGCACACTAATCTACCCTTCTCTTTCATAACCACCAATTTGTTCTCTGTATCTAAGAGTTTGTTTTTCAAAAAGACAAAGACAATTCAGAGGCACTTTGTGGGGTGAGGCTAGGGAAATGAACTGGAATAAGGGCAGAAAGAGCACAAGGGACTGAGGTGATGTGCACTGGTGAAATGGTGGTGGGAATTCCCTGGGGACAGCAATTGAGGTCAAACATATATAAATAAAGAAAGACAATAAATTATAAAAAAAAATAAATAAGAGTTTGTTTTTGTTTTGCTTTGTTTTATTTCTTCATCTTCTACATATGAGTGGACCCATATGGTGTTTGTCTTTATCTGACTTATTTCACTAAGCAAAATACCCTATGGGTTCACCCCATCTTGTCACAAATGGCAAGATTTTATATTTTCTTATACTTGAGTAGTATTCAATTCTATATGTATACCATGTCTTTATCCACTCGTGTGCCAATGGGAATGTTAGGATGTTTCCAAATCTTGGCTATTAAAAATAGTCCTGCAATGAACATAATGATGCACATAGCATTTGTAATTAGTGAAAAACCAGATATATTTTTGATTAAAGTGTCTTTTTAATTTTTTTTGTTCTTTTATTAAAGTGATTTTTGTTTACAACAGTGTCTACGATTCAAAGAAATAGGTTCACATCTCTCCAGATGTCTGTTGCCACACCACGCCTACTACCAAAGCACACACAGTCCTCCACCATAGACCATTGGGCACCCTGCCCCTTCCTTTGTTCTTATCTGCACCTCCCTCCCTCTTTAGTAGCCTCAATTCTTTAGTCATATTTCTGGGGTCTTGGGGTTTAGTTTTATCAGTTCCCTGGTTTTGTTTTTCTATATTCCATATGAGTGAAACCATCTGGTATTTGTCTTTCTGAATTACTTCTCTTACCATAATCTCCACTAGTTCCATCTATGTTATTGCAAATGGCAAAACACAGCTGAATAGTATCCCAGTGTGTATATATACCACATTCTCTTAATTCACCCCTCTGTTGTTGGTTACAAGTTACAAGTTATGGGTTGTTTCCATAACTTGGCTATTTTAAATAGTGTTGCATTGAACAAAGAAGTGCATATATCCCTTCAAATTAGCACAAAATAAGATTTTTAAAGCCTGATTCAGAAGTGAACTCTCACTGGATTCCGGCTCTTGTGTGGAATCCCCTGAAACCCCTTGTATTGGAATATTGCTTGGTGCCCAAAAGTTACTGCTAATTTACCTAATGTATGATCAGGCAGGGGACCTCTAGCATAACCAGCTAGACTACCTTGACAAGAAGTTAAGTGTTAACAGGCAATAGAGATAGGATGTTTGATCAGCAGCTCCCCCCCGCCCCCAAGCAGTAGCCCCTCTTAACTTCCACCCTAACTTATACCAGCCTATTATGCAACCACAGTCCACATCTCCACCAAGCATATTCCTCCACACATTCCTCCATGGACTTTCCCACCTTCCCCGAATCTGACCCCCAACAAAAGTGAGATTTGCCATAGGGAAAATTGTCACATCTCTGGAGATGTGCTAGGTGTCGCTCTCTTTTGCTACTTGGACTTTGAGTTTTTACTTAGTCCCATGATGCTCCCAAGATTGCTGCCCAGTGAGGCGGAACTCTTGGCTTAAAATTTGAAATCAGTTATGTAAATTCCATTGTATACTTAAATGAATTATTAAGGTTGTTTGAATTTACTCCTCTCCAGTGTTTGTTTGTGGGTCAGCAAGTAAGGAAAGCCATGACTCATACCACGGCAAGCACACAGAGGCATCAAGCCCTAACTAGCAGAAGTTCCCATCTATGTAATTAACAAGTAAACCCAGGGATTGAAAATTAATTGTAGACTGGACGGAACTATGTTAAGTGAAATAAGTCAGAAGGCAATGTCAAATACCAGTGATCTCACGCAAATGTGGCATTTAAAGAAACAAAGCAAAGGGACAAAACTCAGCTAAAACAAACCCTAGAAATCTGACTGCAGAACTGAGGCTACCTTGGGGAGAATGAAGGAAGTGGGGAAGAAACGTGTGAGGGGGCCAAGGTGCAATGGAGGTCTCTTGGTGCTGTGGTGGTAGGTGTGGTATGATAAAATACATTTCCATAGGTGAGAACCTATACCACCAAGGCACATACATTGTTGTAAACCAATATTATCTCAATAAATAAAATAAGGACAAGGACAGAAAAAAAGAAAACTAAACATCAAAATAAAGTTTTTCCAAAAATTTAAACATTTGAAACTCTGAATAATATGTTAGCTTTACCCTTGAGTCTTTGCACATTTCAAGGAATTCAGAATGACAGCATTATTAAAGCATCTGGAAAATTTATAAGTCAAACATGAAAGATAGTCTATGTTTTTAAATTCCCCACTTAAAAAATATCACCTGTTAAAAATGATCTATTTTTCATTGATGAAGTTTGAAATGATATTAAAGCTCTAAATATTATCAAGCAATATAGAAAAATTAAAAAATATATTTTTGATGTTTTCCATCTTTGATAATTCACAAAATTTTAACTTATGAGATAGTTTTTATTTTATCTATCATGTGTCATTCCCTTGTCCACAGTAATAAGATTTTTCTATGTCTTGAGCACATTATCTTCTTCATGTTTCTCTGTAGCTTTCTTTGACCCAGTAACCAGATTGTCCTAAATTTTATTGCATTCCTTTCTTGTCATCTCTGAAAATACTTGTTCTTAAGTCTCCATAATTCCCCCTTTACCTCAATTTCCATATTTATGTCTGATCTTCTGCTTGGGAAGCACAAATGATGAATGAGCAAAGTCTGATAAGTCGATTGAGACACTGTTTTCCTCTATCTCGTGGGGTCAGCGGAGCTGCCTACATGCATGGAGGAGGGACAGGAAGGAAGGTGGAGAAGAATCAGCACAAACAGCACCATCCCCACTCCACAAGGGCTCACCAATCACAGTGAAGACTTTGTTTTGCAGACCTCTGCACAGACGTTCCTGCCTCCACTCTAATTTCATGTTCCAGGTGTCTCATGACTGAGCAGATTGCTTCCTACCTAGTGCCTGTGTCCTCTGAAATAGGGGCACACCCTCCTCACAGGCGGGAAGAAGAAACATAATTGGTGATTATCCACTAGCCTGTGCTCAAGTACTCTGTGAGTATGAGGCAACAAACAAAACAAAGTCAACTAATGCTGTCTGCAAATAAAAGTTATCCCTCCAGTGTTTGCACAGAAAACAGGCTGCCTAAGAAGGGCCATATCTGTGTCTGTGGAACATCTCACAGACCCTGACAAATATTTCTGTTGTTCTTAGCCCTTTTCCAAAGACCAAATTTAAGTTTGAAATTCTTATTCCTGAAAGATTAGTTGCTCCACTCACAAATAAAAATGTGGCCTCCGGCTTGGCATTCTGGACCTCTTGGTCAAAAGATGGCATCTTGCATTCCCCTCTCTGTTTTGTGGTGTGTGAAATGAACTGCTGTGAGCTCCAGGGTCCTGGTGCCCCTCAAGTGTCTGGTAGCTCTCCATCTTCCTTCTATTCCTGTGACTGTAACAGAGGGCAGGCTGGACTCCTTCAGTTTCAAACTAAAGCACTTATCATTCCAAGTCTCTTAAGTTAGTTTCTGGTTACCATTACCTGCCTCTGGAGACACTTCCATGATGTTGAGCCCTGCCTAATTTCCTCTGCCTCTCTCTCTCTTTCAAGTCAGTTAAAATTTAAAAGCTTATCCTTCAGAAACCTAATGAATCAGAGCGGTTAGTTTAACCCAGTATTAGGATTCACTGTGTTCCAGGTAGTCACATAGCCCATCTCATACATGTGCTATTATCCTCATTGTGTACAAATTTGAATAGGGAGGAAATATTCATTACACAGGTTTAACTATTCACTACTGCTAATTAACAGTGAGGAAAAGGGTGTGGTGCAGCTGAATTTTCCAGAATCGCATTACAGAGAGCTTCATGCATCAAATATCTCAGCACATCTAAAATTAAAAGGCTTAATGGAAAGACCTTGAAAATGAGATGAGATCTAGGCAGAGTGACAGACTGGCCAGAATGGCAGTTGGTCACACAGTGGAGATAGAATCTTCCTGTTAAATTATCTGGTGAAATAAAAGTCCTCTTCTGTTACAAAGGAAATAAATTGGCAGCTTGCGTGAAGCCATACATGAAATGAGAGGAGGGTGAGCTTTCCCAGGGCTTGGGTCAAAGGTCAAGTGGTCAGTCAGCCAAACAGCGTCCACTCACATAGGAACTTGGCAGCTTCCCAGACCTCTGTGCATGTTTCCAACATCCTCTTTTTCAGACCTCCTTACAGTCATAAGCACTTGGAGAAGCAGTTGTTTGATAAGAGCCGGCTGTGGGGAAATCAGGGAGGAAAAATGGACAGCTGGAGACCTGGGCAGCGAATGACAGCAGGAGTGGCATATCCAGGCTTCTGTGGGGACCCTGAGACTGGAGAGACTGTGCAGCCTAGAACAGAAGGGCCAGTCAGTAACCCCATCTCAGGGCTCAAGAATGCCTTCTGGGAAAACATGGCGTTGGGTCTTACTGGAGAAAGTCATAAAGCCGTCACCTGGCAAGTCAGTTCATTCCCTGCTGCCTGTCTGGATGCAGGGCTTCTTCAAGCATTGTGAGGCAGAGGTGGGCCCCTGAATTTTGAGTAGAGGCATGAATATGATCCCTTAAAAATGCATGCAAAAACCACTGCTGTGGATGGAAAGAGCTGTGAAGGACTCCAAGCCTGCTTAAAACCTTTGCAAGAATAAAATGTTCTTGGGTTAAAAAGACTTATATGCAATGTTCTGAATATAGTTTCAAGAATGAAAAGTAACTAGTGAATGACTCATGAAGACAGTGCTCTCTGGGGTCTACTAACACAGTAGTAAGTCAATAGATTAAAGGTAAAGACACTGTGGAGACTCCACAGCCACTGCAGCACAATTTCAATCCCTAGCCGGGGAGGGGACCCACATAGTGCAGCAGACCTCCCTTGCTTCGCTGCTGCTCCCCTCAGCAGCATACTTTCCATCAGTCTGCTTGTTCTGCTCCCCACTCTGTCTCTGGTGACTCCTCTCACCCTCCCTCCCTGTGCCTCTGACCAGTACTCCAGCTCTTGTATGCATACATAAATAAAATCTTTTTTAAAAAAAGATAAAGAGCTGTATATAAGCTATCAGTCATGATTTCAACCCTAACTGAATGGGTTTGGAGGCCCTTATAATACTCATAGCTGCATACATAGGATTGGCTGATCTTGATTGAAAGGAGAAGAGAGACACTCAGATCCGGGGTAATAAAAGGAATGAGAAGCCTGGGGGATAAAGAAGGAAATAACACTTTTTTTGGGGAGGAGGAGGTATGGGGAAGAGAGCTGTAGACAAACCCCACAATTTCCCTAGGAAGCTAGAAATTAAAAAACATGTCAACATGACACTGTTGTGGATAACTTGGTATGAAGTGAGGGATTCAAGGGATTAAATAAGTCTACATTTTTTGTTAATATTTTGATATTGTTGTTGGGACCAGGGAAACTTATGGTGCTTTCATATCCCCAATCTTACACTAATTTCAATAAGAATCACCTGTCTATGGCTTATTTGCCTCATAAGGGGGGGGGTCTTCTGAGAAAACACAAGAAATGCATCTTCTCAATCAAGATGAAGAAACGCGTGTTCAAAAGTAAAGTGATGTATCATAGGTCATACAACAAGAAGAGGTAATTAGATAAATAGAGGCATTGATACAAATCCTCTAACAATTTCTTTTTTTTTTTATTAGTTATATTTGACATCATTTGTAGTCCCCAGGGAGTACCCACCACCATTTCACCCGTGCACCATCACCTCAGTCCCTTGT
>JAGFMF010012281.1:5074966-5088115 GCA_019455555.1 Galemys pyrenaicus | reverse complement strand
TCCCCTCCCTGGCCGGAGGCAGGGATCGAACTCGTGCTGCAGTGGCTGCTGTTTGCTTCATAGTGCATTGCTTAACCCACTGCGCCACCAGGGAGGCCCAAGCCACTGTCCTTTCAATGTAGAACTTTGTGTAGATCAAAGAAAATCATGGATAGATCTGTAAACTCTGTAATCTGAAAAGAGTGATTGAAGCACCAGCATTTAAAAAACAGGGTTGCACTTGAAAGTGTGAACCTAAAAGCTGACACAGAAATACATCATTTCTTTATCAGTTTGCAAATATTGCCAAAGAACTACTTATTAAAAAACAATATACTCAAGGTTGCCGGTCAACCCCTAATTGTGGCTACAACAAATTGGAAGATTATCTAGTACATGTCTAAATATTTAAGTTCTATGTCAACCTAACAAACTGTTAAATAGGCTCCACCTTTTTATCTTCCTATCAACCTGAGAGATCAGTTTTGGATCTAAGATGCTTTAGTTCCTCAGCATCCATGCTTGAATGTGTTGGTGGAGGGATAACTTCCCAAATAGCTCCCCTTCTCTTCACTCCTAACCCTGCCTTGGCAAGGTCGATAACTTCAATCACATTTGGACAGATGCCTTAGCCTCTTGATCCAAGCCATCCTCACACCAATTGTAAGTTGTTGCTACCCTGAAAAAAAGCAGCAAACATTCTAGGATAGGGTTGCCTATAAGGCCAAGGTAAGACACCAAACATCTTGGGAACATACCTGCCTATCCCAGTGCTGTTGGGAATGAAGTGGTTCAAAATCATTGACCTGAAGTAGATGCCTGGAATATTAGTAAGGGAAAAGATACGTTTTAAAATATACCATATACAAAATAATACATTTTTGTTAAGTAAAAAGCCATAGTAAAAATCCTGGAAATATATACAATAAAACTTGTGTTCATCCTTTTAATGAAGCTATTTTTATCATCTGTGTCTTCTCAAATATAATTATTTCTTGATTGCTACTATAGTGTGGTACTAAGATAAGAGAGAGAAGCAGGATGACAGTGAGGGGGCAGAGCGAGAAGACATAGAGATGGATAGATAGTAGATGATCAATAATAGGTTGATAGATAGAGAAGAGAGAAAGCAGAGACATGGAGAGAAGATAGAGATAGAAGATAAGCAAGTAGGTAAATAGAGATTAACAATTGAGCAACTGTCATTTCAATGTGTGCTATGACAAGTACACAAATAATTGGATCACATATCTGAGGAATATTCCCAAGAAGTGCTTTTTGGTCTGTAATAAGAGAGGTTGGGTATGGGGGGGGTGGTTAGATATTAGATATTCATTCTTGGTATCCTAATCTGAATAGTCTTGAGTAATGTGGATAACAAAAGAGAACAAATTCATACAGCTGGTGGGTGGGAGAGCAAGAGACCAGGAAAGACAAGATCCAAAGGCAGTAGGGTCAACCACAGAAAAACAGAAGATAAGTCTCACAAACCAAGCTGACAGCACATTGCACTTTGAGTTTGCATAGCCAGGAGAGAGCTAGAGGCGGAGCAAAGAATGAGGCATAGGTGGGATGCAGTTAAAACTGCTCACGGCTCATGTATTTGTTAACACAAAAGTGAGGAAGAGGAAAGGGCCGTCATTGTCAATGGCCTCCCGCCTCTTTCCAGCATGGCCAGGGGTTACCAGACACTGTGGGGTGGGGCCTCATACTTGAAGGAAGAGATAATATAGGGCGAAGATACGCACAGCATGTTACGTGTTTGGGCTTGAGTCCTGAGGCAAAACACTTCCAAGCTGTATGGTAGTTGAAGAGAGAGAAAGGCAAGTTGGGGCTCTTATTAACAAAAATATTTAAAAGATGACAACTAGGGTAGAAAACAGTATCACCATCCTGCCATCCAGATTGGAATGAAAATTCCAGATAGAATTAATTGCCTTTGGCAACCTGATCGCATTCCTCTTCTGCCCTCCTTCTAATAACAAGTATCCTCAAATTAGTGAATGTTCTCTGAGCATGTTTTTTCTACTTTTTGTATACATAATACTGTTTGGAGTAACTTTTAAAGTTGGTATTGATTTAAGTGATATAATTTTGCTATGTGTTTACACTCTATTAACTTGGTATTATATTTTTGAGCTTCATACATGATAAAGTAGCTTTCAAACATGATAAAATTGCTTTCATTCATTAATTTTCAATCCTGTGTAAGATACATAGTATTCCACTAAATAACTATATTACATTACATTGATCCATTTGAAATTGATTGACATTTAGATTTTTCCTTTATTTTTGCTGATACACACAATGCAAGAATGAGCAGCTTCACACATCTTCCATTATAAATGTGTGAGTTTCTCTAGAACAGAACCACAAAGAAGGCAGCTGGGGTAGGATGGATGCCATGTTAGTCATCAGTCATAGAGCCTGTACATCCTTCTGCCCACAGTTTACACATTCCCATTTCTCTACATCATTGTCAATACTTTTTGACTATAAAATAAATCCTTGCTTAGTAATTGACATTTCCTGGCTACAGGAAACAAATCATATCTCCATGTATTTATTAGTTACTCACCTTTTCCTTTTCTGTTTTGCTAATTCATACCCTTTGCCCATCTGATCTTCTTATACTATATTGATTAATAAAGGTTGTTTGTATACACCAAATCTAGTCTTTTTCTGCTCATATGAACCATATGCAAATCTTTCCCTAACTTGTCTTTTCAGTTAGTTTATGGTGCCTTTTCATATAAAACTTTCTACCTACTTGTAATCAAGTACTTGTCTTTTCTTTTTTTGAGTATGTTGGTATCTCATCTAATGCCATCTTTCCTAACTTCATGGCATTAAAAATAATTTTCTATTTAGAATATTTGTTGTTTGTATTGAGAACTTTTGCTATATCTGGAAATAGGATATTTCCCCCCACTTTGATGGCTAACTTCCCCTTGTACCATTTATTGAATCGTCCATCCTTCTTCTAGTGTACAATATCATTTCTGTTATATCCTGAGTTTCCTTATGTTTGAATCTACTCTCAGATTTTCTATTCTATTCCATTGATTTCTTTGTGTGTAGCTTTATAATATTTATTTTTTTATAGGACGAGTCATCAAACTTTTTTCTTCTTGAATTTTTGTGTTAGGTCCAGAAATATTTATGAAAACTGTTCATATTTTTTCTGTTTAATTTAAGGGTGTGACAAAGCATAAGATAGAAATCTTTATCTTGCAAGGAACAAAAAGAACCTCTGACTATTTTAAGAAAAAAAGAAGTAGGAATTTTTTTTTTTAATTTTATGGGTCTCATAGTATTGGTCGGGGACTGATACTTAGTTTAGAAAATGGGTCAAGACACAAGACAGAGCCAGGGGACTAAACGGAAGGACATACAACTGCAAAGTGGCCAGGAGAGTGGTGGGTGCCACCTTCTTGTTTAGTGGCTACAGAATGACCCACTGAGCTACAACCAAACTAACTTTATAGACTGGGCCTTTTGAACATTGAACATTGCCCAACAAATGTAAGTTCATTTGATATCATTGATATTGAAGCACTTCAATTTTCACAACTAACCAAAGAGAATGACATCACACCATCATAAAGAATGAGTATATTTGACTTCTCCCCAATGGATCAGGTGGGTAAATAGCAAATGCACATCAACTGTCTTAAATATTTGCATAAGTTTCAAATACTTGTTCTTAATTCTTGATGCATGCTCAAATTACCTGGGAAGTTTCAAAACTTATTGATACCCTTGACCCTCCTCAGATCAATTAAATCAGGATCTGGATCTGGGGTCTGAACTTCAGTACTTGCTTAGGCCCCCTCAGTTCCAGTGATATGCTCAGTTCCAGGGATGAGTGCTATTGAGTCCAAAGAAAGCAATTAAGCTAAAGCCAGTTCAAAATGCAACTCCTTCACCTTCGATAGCACAACAGCACCTTTATACTAACTCAGAGTCATTGGCAGATTAAACTCTATTTCAAAGTCACAGTTTCCTGATAGAAGCAAAAACTGGTGAAAGGTCAACACATTCATCAAAATCACTTAAATGATCTTGAGATGTACCAGCATTTACTAGTGTTTATAGTTAATGATTGTCCTTGGAACCAGTTTCCCTCATGGGCTATATTAATTCTTTTAAGTTCTTCATATCATTGAAGGAGGAAAATCATATTTTGAAAAGAACTCATTGAATCATAGATTTATAATCTAAGGTATATTTTTTACAAGATCTTTTTAAAAGATGCAATATACCAAACTATGTTCACTAGGAGGAAACCATATTGATAACTATAGTAAACAGTTTGGCGATTCATTTCTATCACTTAGAACAAGAACTGAGTAATTTTGATGACAAATGAGTTTCCCTGAGGCATATTTTCTCCTCCAATTTTGAGGGATTTAATTCTTCAGATTGATTGGAGTTATGACTTTCAGAGAGGAAATTTTAGAACCCATTCCAATGAGGTCTTTGGATGACTTTAGAGTGAATGATTCAATTTAATGATAAAAAGATCTGTGTTTCTTAATCTTTTTCTAAAAGATGTACTTTGATCAATATCCTCAGATACATATGTGTTACTGATGGCAATATTCCAGCCAAGTAACCAGTCCTGTAACTGTTAAATAACCAGTTCTGATCAGGGCAGGGGATCCTGGGACATCATGATTTCCATGTAAGTATTCCCACCATGACTGATTTAATGTCAAGTTACCAAACTGAGACCACTTAACTCGTTTGGGAGAGCAGCACACTAGTGCATAATAATGTTATAGGGCAGGGAGAGGAGCATCCCAGAACCCCCAAACCTGCCCTCTCTGAATGGGTTCTGCCATCCACCACATTAAGACAAACATATAAAACCTTTAATGGAAAGGAACTTTAATACAACTAGGGTGCAATACTGAAAGGACAAAGAACATAGTTACTATAAGTTAATCATCCAAAGTTACCCATCTCCTTGAGGATAAAAGTCCAGCCAATTAGGACTGGCCCAAAGCAAGGCCCAAAAGCCTGCCACATGTCCAAAGGACCTTTCAGTAGAGACTCATAGAAAAGGGTCAGAAGGAGTCAGACAAATCTGGAAGGATAAGAGCAAAATCAAAATCAAGATGAAAGCTGCCATTATTAAGCTCCCCACAGGTCTCTCACCCACATCTGTTCCAACCAGTCCAAGACCAAAAAGCAAGCACAGTTTCTTCACATGTGGCTCTGCTCCACGTGCCTCCTCCAGGTCTCCTTGCTGCTCTCCATCCTGCTTCCTTCTTCCTCCCTTCCTTCTGTCCTCCTCTTTGCAGAATCTTCCTTCCCTGCTCAGCTCCACCCACTTAGGGCAGAACCGGGATTCTGGAACTTCCCCTTTTCCTTGGGATGACCCTATTACAATCATTCCACAGATTAAACAGTCATAAGTAAACTTAGGAACATAGATAATAATGTGTAATAAAAGAGGAGGTAGTGATGAGTTTGAATAGTTATTCTATTTGCTTTTAATAAACCTTATCTAATTCAAATTTAGGTAGTTTACTCTTTAATAGATTTTGTTTTCCAGAAGCACTTTAAGTTCACAGCAGAATTGAGCAGTAGGTAAAGAGATTTCCCATGCACCCTCTGCCCCAACACAGCAGCCTCATTATCAGTGTCCCCACCAGAGTGGTACATTTACTATAATTGATGAAACTACCCTGACATATCATTACCCAAAATCCATAGTTCACATTAGGGTAGCTCTTGGTGTTGTGACAAAAGTATGATGACTTTTTTCATATTTATTGTTTCATGTACAATTTTTTCATGGCCCTAAAAATCCTCTGTGCTCTGTTTATTCATCTCTCCCAACCTAGCGCTGGTAATCATTAATCTTTTTACAGTCACCATAGTTTTTTGTTTTTGTTTTTCTAAAAATTTATTTTATTTATTTATGCATGTAAGAGCTCAGGTGTAGGCCAGAGTCATGGGAGGTGAGAGGATTCACCAGAGAGAGAGTGGGGAGCAGAACAGGCAGATCTACTGAAATACACTGCTGAGGGGAGCAGCGGGCAAGGCAGGAGAGGTCTGCTGCGCCATACGGGTGCCCTCACTGGCTGGGGATTGAACTCTTGCTGCTGTGCTGCGGATACTTCACAGTGCGGCTGTTCAACCAACCCCCTGTGCCACCAGGGAGACCCAACAGTCTCCATAGTTTTGCCTTTTCCAGAATGTCATATAGTTGGAATCCTGCTGTATGTAGCCTTTTAAGTTGTCTTCTTTCACTTAGTACTATGCACTTGAGTTTGCTCCATAGCTTGTTAGCTCATTTCTTTTTGTTATGAATAATATTCCATTGTCTGTATATATTACCGTTTATTTATCCAATTTAGCTCTTGATACATACGTTGGTGGCTTCCAAATTTTGGCTATACATGTCACATTACAGGTTTTTGTATTGACATGTTTTCAATTCATTTGGATAAGTACCAAGGAGTGTGATTACTGGGTATATAGTTTGTTTTTTAATAATGTTGAGTGTTTACAATGGAATATTATTCAGCAATCAAAAATAACAAACTAGGGACATTTATAGAAACATGGATGGAGCTAGAAGGAATTATACTCAGTGAAACAAGTCAGAGGGCAAGAGAAAAATATCGAATGGCTTCACCATTAGGAGGACTATGAAAGAGCAACAACAACAAAGAAAATTAAGCTCAAGGAATTGGGCAATTATAACCAAAAGCAAACAAAAAACTCAACAAGACCAAAAATCCAAGATAAACCAAAGGGACCATGGTTGGGGGAGGGGAAGGAGGGGTGGGCAAAGATGGGGATGAGGGCAGAAAGAGCACAAGGGACTGAGGTGATGGTGTACAGGTGGAATGGTGGTGGGTACTCTCTGGGGAATACAAACGATGTCAAATATAATTAATTAATTAAATTTTTAAAAATAAATAAATAAAGAGGAAAAAATATAATGTTGATTGTTTAATAATTGTCTCAGATAATTCCTGGAAGTGTAACAGCTTTCACTAGCTGGTGGGAGCCAGCTTTGACACATCACTGCAACTTCTTCCAAGTTGCATTTCATAAAAATTCAAACGCTCAAGTTTGGGTGACTCCAGCTGAAGTATATAATAAATAATGGTCTGTAAGCCAGTGTTTTTGGACATGTAGATATTTATTCTAATATGTTTATTAAATAAAAATTTAACAGGTTTGTTCTCAGCTTTCCAACAAAAAGGACCTTAGTTTCATTCATTTTTGCTCCCCAAAAGTGCTATGGACAAAATGTGACAAACTCTTGTAATCAGAGGTTTACAAGATGTTCACCAGGTGCCTGATTTCTGCAAAAGTGTCCATAGGGAGCCCACCTAATTTCAGTGGAGTCTACCTTCTCCCTAACTTTGACCATTCTCCCCTTGGTCGGGTCAATGGAGATTCTCTACTTTTCCACTTGATGTACAGGACTTCTGTACTATATTTTGCTTGAAGAAGGATTTCATTGCTTAAAGACATTTTGAAATTACTGCCGGAATTCTAGCAACTAATGAAGGAATAGAATTTTGCCTTCTATCGCTATTCACTGATTCATCAACCATACTGCTGAAACCATGCTTGCCTTCCAACTCAACAAAAATCGCTCTGAGAATCAGAATCTATTTAGAGAGGAAATGCCGCTGGCATTGCAGTCCATCCATCCCCATAACAGTGATAAGAAACTGAGAAGCAATTATGAAATAGGCCGAGATGCTGTCCACTTCCTCATAGTTATGAGGGGAATTATTTTAGATTCATCCCTGGGGCTACCAATTAGCATTGTAAAGTTGTGAATAGAAACAAGTGTCATCATTTTTTAGTTTTCCCTTTGATTCAATCAGTTCTTTCTGGAGGGAAGATCCATTAAAATGTGACTTTTGTAATTAAGATTTCATACAATCAAAATCTGGGTAGAGCCATTTGCCAGTCCTCTTAGTCAAGACTCCCACAATTTATACTTTTCAGTACGGATTTTTTCCTTTACTAACATCGATCACGGATATTATATATTTATATTTACATTATGTTTGTAATTTCTTGGTAAGAACTGTGTTTCATAAAGCAGTCTGGAAGAACTCAGGAATGGAAGCAGAGAAGACACAGGCATGCGCCTTGAGGGATCCTGTATTTGGTTGTAATCACGCTTCCTGCCAACTTGTTAGCTCTCATGACAAAATTGTGACATGTGACACTTTACCGCTCTGCCCTGTGGGGGAACAGTCCATTTTTTCAGGTCTGTTTTAGATGTAAGTTAGAGGAAAGTTCGCTCACACATTCTTCTTGCTTTTGCAAGCAACCTTCTAGATCGATTTATACATTTCCTTCTTTAATTTTTGTTCGCTTCCTTCATTTGTTCTTAGGGAGGAACGGCAACTGGGTAAGGCTTGGTAACTACTATATTATTCGATTCCATATTAGATTGACTTATGGCTGCCTTGTAAAGATTATATAAATTGTATACTCTAAAAGGCGACACTTCAGGTGTCTTTGAAGGAACAATATCATTCTGGAAACTCCTCCCTGCCCTTAGGGACATATCATTGCTTTGGGAAATGATCAGTTGATGCCAAATTGTATTCCAAAGGTCTCAGCATCAAACATTTTGACTTTTGAGACAACTTTGAGTGCCTCTGAGTCCTTTCATTTTATAAGTGAGGAACCACAAACCCTCAGGGGCCAGCCAGCCTGAGGGCGCCACATAGCTCCAAGCTGCAGAGTTGGGCCAGGGCCTGCGGAGAGGCTGGGGCTGGGGCTCTTTGGGCTCAGAGGGGTTGTTTTGTTTTGTTTAGACTTATCTTACTGAAACGACCTGGGAAGGCAAATCTTTAAATAAAATTGAACTGGGCTGGGACCCTGGTTAGAAAGCAGCCTTGCTTGCTGCATGACTCATTGACGG
Source organism: Galemys pyrenaicus (assembly GCA_019455555.1). Lineage (NCBI taxonomy): Eukaryota > Metazoa > Chordata > Mammalia > Eulipotyphla > Talpidae > Galemys > Galemys pyrenaicus. Next base: position 5,079,213 of record JAGFMF010012281.1, on the reverse strand, counting down.
GAAGGGTTTCCTCTATTCTTCTTTAAAAAAAAAAATTAAAGAAGAATGTCAAGTGATCAGTTAACGGAATTCTAAATAGTAAAGACTAAAGTTACCCAAATCCTGAAACGTGGACCACAGAGGCCCATAGTGCCTCCAGGAATAAACAGCTAGTGCATGTGATCCAGAATGTGGAATCCTACTAGAAATGAACCTCTCTTTACCTTCAGCCAGGAACCCTGGGGGCTAAGCTGCCCCAGACCTGACTTGGCTCCCACACCAGGGTAAGGCATTTTGCACCTGAGAGGGGAGGTAACAGGTAGGCAAAACGTCCAGTTGCAAACACATGGGCTTTTGCAAACCCCAGCAAATAATAAACAGCCCTTGCCTGGGTTGCTGACAGGTTTATTTCTGGGGAAGTTAAATGCAGGGCTGGCTCTAGGCAAAATTATAAAGTAGGCTAAATCTGCTTCCAGCGCATTCTCCTCTTCCTCATTAGCAGCACCTGCCCCAGCTGCTCCGCCAGCACTTGCTTCTGAATGCAGGCTCCAGGCCTGTCCCTTCCTCCCCTGTCAGCAGCTTCCCATTCCTGGTGTCTTGCCCCAGGCACCTTGTCTCCCCCACAACATCAAGCCTAGTTTCTGAGATAAACTGACTTGCGTCAATGCACTGGTGACTGTTAATGGGTTAGTTCCTCTACTTCTTACCAGGTAATGGGAAGCTACTATACTGGCAACTGACTGCAGATAACTTAATTGGATCATTCAGAGGCTAGAAATTTCCTGGTGACAGCACAACACAGAAGGGTAGTGAGGTTGAGTCTCTGACTTCTGAGTGATAGCTGGTTACTCAGTCTGTCTCTGACTGATGAGAAGGCATCTTAAAAGCCTCTTGATGAGGCTCCTCTCTGGCTAGGGTTTCTAAGAAACACTTCTTACAGATCTGCTTTTTCACACTTTCCAAAACACAAAATATATGCTAACAATGGCTGAACAAATTCTGCTGTCACAACCAGGATGTACACACCTCATGCCCTTCCTCACAGTCAGTCTTATAGGATAGTTTCCTGTGGGGGGTTGCCCTAGTTCTGAACCAGCCACATTAGGAATTAGATACCTGCTCTGATGACAAGATCTTATAACAGGGTGGTCCCCAGGGAAGGGGGAGGTTCCAGGTACCCTGCCCCACCCAAGGGAGGGTGGAGCTGAACTGGGAAGAGGGGAAACTAGAGAGAAGACTAGAAGAAGGAAGGAGATCAAAAAGACCTGGAGGAGGTACATGGAGCAGAGAGACAAGTGAAGAAGCTCTGCTTGCCTTTTGTCCTCGGACTTGTTTTAGGGAGTTGGGGGACATGGAAGGAGATGCTTGAAACAGACGTGGGTGAGAGACCCTTGAGGTTAACAATGACAGCCTTTATCTTGATTTTGAATTAGGTCCCTTGGGCAAGGCTCCTTCTGCCCCTTTCTAGGGGTCCTCACCAGAAGGTGCCTTAGACTTGTGGCAAGTTTTTGGGCCTCAGTGGCCCTGCTTTGGGCCAAATCTTTTATGACTGGACATTTATACTCAAGGGGATGGATAGCGTTGGTTGTTTCATGTGAAAAATATTTCATCTGTTCTTTCCCTTCTTCTCTTTATTGGACACTAATTGTGTTAAGGTTCCTTTGCATTAAAGGTCTTTTGCACTAGAGTATGTTTTGTCTTGAGGTGATAGATGGCAGAAACTATTTAGAGCAGGTAGGTTTGGGAACCCTGGGGTGTCCCTACACTGCCTGGTAAAATCTTAGTTCTCTAATCAGCGACATGATGGGCAAATTCTGGAAAAGTCAATGTTGCTCTTATACTTTTTTCTTCTTGTGTGCCTCTCTTGGTTCTCATTTTTTTTCTCCTGAAGTGGGGAGTGTCACTGGACTCAGAACTCTTGTTCATCGTCTTGTTGCATTTTTGGTGTAGACAATTTTCACTCTTTCCACACTGACTCTTTCTGACCCTTTTCTATGGGTCTCTACTAAAAGGTGCTTTAAATGTGTGCCAGGTTTTTAAGCCTTGCTTTGGGCCAATCCTATTTAGCTAAACTTTTACCCTCAAGGAGATGGGTAACTTTGGATGCTTAACTTAATAACTATATTCTTTGTTCTTTCTTTATTGTACCCTAGTTGCATTAAAGTTCCTTTCCATTAAAAGTTTTATGTGTTTGTCTTAATGCGGCAAATGGCAAAACCCATTCAAAAAAAGCAGGCTTAAGGGTTCTGAGTGCTCCTCTCCCTGCCCTGTAACAGTTTCAAAGAAGATGACATTGTGAGAAATGCTTTTTAACTAATATCTGTGGGAAGGAGGGACTGCGGTACCAGTGTCCAAAGTGTGCCCTTTTGGGATAGTCTTGCAGGCATCACTGCACAGCCATCTGTGTTGGGGCCTAGCCCAGAGCCCTGAAATACATCCCTTTACATTTTTACTCCCATGACTTCAACCCACCCTCTCACCCACCTGCTCTACGGAGTCAAAGTGTGTTAACGCCTGGAGTGGGGCTCTCTCTATATATATTTTAATTTTTTTTTTTTTTTTACTGTAAGCTGGTGCTGGGGAGAAGTAGCACAACCAGAAGGGGCTTATCTGGATCTTGCCTTTCCCCAAAGTTTGCCGAACCTGTGCAGTGTCTTCTCAGGACAATGCCAGCAGCAGCTTAAAAAACTCTAACAGTGATCAAAAGGGGCCCAAGAAATCTTTGGGAGAATGAAAATTATGCTGGGAGGCAACACCCCCACATTCCAAGGCTGGAATCATTTCCTCTCCAGGGATGGCAACCTGAAGCCTGAGCTCCTTGAGGGTTGGTGTGAGATGGATGATGGGTGCCCCCAAAGGCAGATTCACCCAGACCGTGCCTGAATACTCCCTACTCCCTGCCTGAATACACCCTACTCCCTGCAAGAATACTCACAGTTCCTCGGGAGGAGAATGTTTCCTGTTCTGCAGAGCTCTGTAATTTTCTTTTGATAAACCAACTTCACAGAAACAAGATAGGTGCCCTTGCAGGCCATCCACTCACACACACACACAAATAGTCACAAGACTTCATTTTAGAAGCAACCAGAGTAATAACTGAAGCATCCAGGAACAATTTTGAGGAGTGCCTGTGAATGATAATTAAATGTGAGTGCCTCCCACACCAAAAACAGCTTCTCTAGCAGTGACAGCTTCAAATACAATGTTAGCAATGCCTTTGTTTCTCCTTCAATGCCCTTGAGGCCTGCGACATAGGCAGAGCAGAGCTCTATGCTTAGCACTCAAGAACGGACTTTCTTAGAACTAGTCACTTATGCCATGGGTGCTCACCATCAAGGGAAGTAGTTTCCAGTGCCCCAGAAGAGGGAGACTTTGGCAGTCAGATATGGCTTCATTGTGAGGTTAGAGCTTTTCCGCTCAGTGGAGAAGTCATAATTTCTTTCCAGACTTCTTTTTGAATGTGGGTAGCTGTTGGACCTCAGTCTGCTCTCTAGTTCCCTTCAAGACAAGAACAAGCTTTTATGCTGATGACACTCTGGGAAATGTGACTGCTCTGGCCTTGGCTATAGCCCCTGAGGCTTTTTTGAAGGTGCTCAGAGCCCCTGCCTGAGCTCTGTCCCTGGAGCATTTCATTGATGAGTCCACTGCACTCATCATAGCCGCTTCTAGTGCTACTTGGGCTCAACAGATTCTGGTGCATTGGATTCGGGGCAATTTCCATCAAAAAGGAAAGGGACCATATGTTATGCCTGTAACAGTTTAGCATTTGTCCCAGGTGGTTGGTAACGCCATCCTTGCTGTGGGCCAGTTATGGACTGAGAAGAAGGGCAGACCCCAGGGAGTCAGGCAGAACTTCTGGGAGCTAAGGGCAGGTGAAGGCCAGGAGGGACACAGCAGCTGCCCTGTAGGGGTGGTGGTAAGAGCATGTTTGAGACTGGACTCTACATCTCATGAGCTGTGCAAGCAGTTCTGATTGCAGCTCCTCACTGTGCAAAGGGGACACAATCCACATGCAAAGGCATACACATACACTCACACCACATTTGTACCACACACACATACTGAACACTACATGTTACAGGGCAGGGAGAGGAGCACCCAGAACCCCCAAGCCTGCCCTCTCTGAATGGGTTCTGCCATCCGCCGCATTAAGACAAACATGCAAAACGTTTAATGGAAAGGAACTTTGATACAACTAGGGTACAATAAAGAAAGAACAAAGAATATAGTTACTAAGTTAAGCATCCAAAGTTACCCATCTCCTTGAG
>JAGFMF010012281.1:5034363-5074748 GCA_019455555.1 Galemys pyrenaicus | reverse complement strand
GTGCCTCATCCAGGTCTCCTTGCTGTTCTCCATCTTCCTTTCTTCCTCCTCTCTTCTCTGCAGAAATCATTTTTTCCTCCTCAGCTCCACCCACTTAGGACGGAACCAGGATTTTTGAACTTCCCCTTTTCCTGGGACCACCCTGTTACATACACACCCCACCAACCGTATAAACTACCACATACTACATACCACACACCACGCATGTGCTAAACACTACACACCACACACACCCTACGTGCCACACTGCACATGCCACACATACTATAGACACACTGCATCACAAGACACACATGTATCACATACTACACACATACTGCAACACAAATACTAACCAATGCACTTCACACAAATGCCACGTACACACCACACACATGCCATGTAAACACCCACGTGATACACACACACAAAGGTTGCTGTGAGAGTCCATGAAGTTAATGCAACAATATGTAGCATATGGAGGAAATCTAATAAATGTTTCTTATTTCCTCTTCAAAAAATAAAATAACAATATGTATTTTTTAATTGAAAGAGAATAACAGTACCTGTCTTTTATGATATTTGACCATAAGCTCCAACCTGGATATGACTTTTTTCACTTAAACTATTCCTGGCAAAAGAAGACCAATGGCAGAATCACTGACAAACATTAACTTTTTTGGCATGTCAAATGCCATCATTGTAAAATGAAAGTGAATTTAATAAACCATGAAAATACAACTGGGAATAAAGTGAGTGAGTGTCAGAAATGAAGGTGTGTATGTGTATTTTTAGTGCCTGTGACAGCATTTATCTGTGGGAATTATAATTGTTTACTCATTGCCTGTTTCTCTGTGGACCAGCTGTCGGTATTATTTCATCTGCAGCAGGAGCAGACTGAGGTCATCATAGCTTGTGGCCCTGGATTTCTCTATTCAAATAAATCAACCTGCATGAAGAACAGACATAGCACATCTCTAAGTTACTCAGTTAAGTGCATATGGAGCCCTTGGGGATTCTGGCATTCCTTCTCTTCTGTTTTTTTGGTTTATGTTGCTGACACTACTGCTGTTTATCTGATAGTTTTTCTTCTGCCCCTTCTTTTTTAAAAAAAAGGTTTTATTTATTTATGCATGCAAGAACTGGGTACAAGCCAGAGGTGAGGGGTGAGAGGACTCACCAGAGACAGAGTGGGGAGCAGAACAGGCAGATCTACTGAAATACACTGCTGAGGGGAGCAGCAGGCACAGCAGGAGAGGTCTGCTGCACCATGTGAGTTCTCTCCCTGGCTGGGAATTGAACTCATGCTGCAGTGGCTACAGAAGCTACATAGGGCAGAGCTCAACCCTTTGCACCACCAGGGAGGCCCTGCCCCTTCTTTAGTACTGGTGGAGATGGCGCACATTGCAGAGGCTGATGGTACAGGCTGGTCACGTTCCCAGTCTCTCTTGCAGCTATGACAGGACATGAGAGTCAGTCAAGGCTATAGACAAGAGGGTTCATTTGCTAAATGTCTTCTAGGAAAACACAGCAAGTAGGAAGAACCTCTTCCCTTTTTTTGTGGACTTGTGTGAAGCTGTTGTTGAGGCTAGAAGTTGACACTCTTGGCCTCAGAAAGAAAGTGGCAGTGAAAACAATAGCCAGCCTGAGGTAGCCTTTAGTCTCCAGAGGTTTTGTTATGTGAGAAGATAACAAACTATTTTTTAGGACCATGGAAATGGAATATTCTGTTGGTGACTGAAATCTTCTAGATGGTGTCAAAACCATTCTAAGTTTTATGATATGGGTTTGTGTTTTATACCTTCTTATTATACCTTCAGGTAAAATCTGTGAAGACATTGGCTTTATAAACCTATAATGTAGACATCTAAACAGTTACTGACTATAATCCACACAGTGGTAAATGTATCTTTCCCCACTTATAGTCTCCACTCTTGTTATCCAGCCTGGTTGTGTTAAATAACCTCACCTTTTTCTCCAAAATGAGGAATTCATCTAGGAATTCACTAATAACTGCATTGTTTCATTCACCAAGCACATATTAAATGCCTATAAAATACCAGGCCATGTGCTAGATGGCAGGAACATAAAGAAGAACGAGTCAGAACCATTGCCCTCCACAAGTTGGTGGAGAGTGGGCGACAAATAGATGACATGACTTACAAGCAAACCCATACCAGTTATGGTCTTGGGAGAAAGCAGGTGGCACAATCAGTGGGTTTAATGAAGCAACTATCCAGAGTGTAGATGGGTTTCATGGGACCAATAAAAGGTAGTGACTAGCATCTACAGGAGCTGTTGCTGCCCTTGGATCTGAAGGAACCAAGGAAAGGAGCAGGTAGTGAGGTCCAGAGCAAGTACAGTTGCAATGCCTGCTCCCTGCCCACCTGCCTTCTGCAGACCCAAGTACCTCTTTGAAAGCCAAGTTTGAGGAACCAAGCAAAGAGTCAATTAAGGTTAAATTTCCAGGGCACTGAGGATAGAAAAATGTAAAAAATGAGAGAGAGGCTGGGAAAACAGGAATAGCCAGCACAATACTAAAACTTGTTCCTGTCTCATAATTCCTACTTCTGCTGATATTGACAATGCTAATTACCTATTTCGATTCTTCTAAAGTGAACACTTTTTCATGCTTTCATTTTTCAGGGAGGCCTATCTCATGCCTTGTTAGAAAAGAACAGAAAAACCATTTGAACCTTAGAGACTATGTAACTGCATATACATCATCAAGACTAGTGTAATTAAAAATTCACAATGTTCTGTGTGTGCAGCATGCCTGAGGGGAAATGGTGAGGATTAAAGAGATTTCATCAACTGCATGTGCATGGAAATGAAGCAGGACTCCTAGCATGGGAGTGTGAGGGAGAGGGCAAGGGGTGCACTTAACCTGTTTTAGACTGAGCTCAGGGATTTGGGCAGGACACACTAAAGAACAGCAAATCTCGCTTTACTCAGATCAACATTCTGAGGAATAAGAACACTTAACTTTAATGAACTCAAATTTCCTTAATCAAATTCATAATTAATTCTCATGCTACCCAAGCTCACATTGAAATCTTTATTCATTAATTCAAATTATTATCCATATGTCCCATCCTTGACACATACTCATACGCTTTTTGGTTTTTTCTTTTTTTTACATCAACATAGTAGCAGTGTGATTGGAGAGCAGTTGTTTTCTGGATAGAGTGTTCAGTTCTAAAGAGCAAGATCTCTGCATATCCCTCTATGGACCAAGGCATCACTGTAAATACCCATCTGCCCCAGCCCCAGTCCCCCGCACCTCTCACGCGCGAATTACTGCCCTATTTCTCTGCCCTTCCGGTGATTCTGTGGACAGCTCATGGAGCACAATGTACTCACCTTTTCCTAACTTAGTTGTGTATTTTCTTCTATCAAAATTATGTATGTACATATTTTAAAGCCAAACTGTTCTACAAGGATTTTTATAAAAACAGCGGAATCTCCTTAGCATTTTCTGCTCCCCAGAGGCAACCCACTAGCCACACGTTTACCACCGTTGTTTGCTGCAGCCTTTCCTATCTCCACACAACATATTGATGTCCCCTTCCTGCAGTCTTCCATTTTAGGCACTGTCCATGGGCCGCCTTTCATGGAGGATGACAAGTTTATTCTCACGCATCCCCTCCCTACTGTACCCCTGCCCCACTCAGTCACATTTCTTGTCTTCTCATCCCCTCAGTAACAATATAGTTACAACACAGTCTGGTTACAGCAAGATTCAGTGTTTATATAATTATGCTTCTAAATGCTAGTCACAGCTGAGTCACAGTATACTATGGTTATTTTTTCTTTTTGCACAATATTATGTTTCTCTTTCTTTCTTGCACAATATTTTGTTTTCCCTGGGGCTTATCATTGTATTGTGTATGTACACACATGTGCACGCACGTACTCGTGTGTATCTGTATGTGCCACATTTTCTTTATTTATTACTACCATACACCCAAACTCTACCAACTCTAGTTATACAATGAACTCTCTCTGTGTTCAGATAGGTGAGAACATTTATCTACTGGTTCCTGAAGAAATGTCTCCATAACAATTTTTTGTTTTCCATATTCCACTTCTTCCTGTTCTGTGGTTCACCTCTGTGTGTTATAAAGGAGTGACTCAAAACACTTTCAGAGATAAGCAAGCAGTTCACAGAGAAAGAACTGAGAATCAGAATGGCACTAATTTGATGTCTTTGTAGAAGACAGTAAAGCAGCTTCCCAAGTACGTTCTTTCTGAGGAAAATGTCTCGAAATCTTGCATGTGCTAACAGATCTTTATCTACCCTTCCATTTAGTTGATTTTCTAACTGGGGATAGAATTCTAGGGTAAAAAGTATTTCTATCTAGAAAGTCAGAATTTTGACTTTATAGACTCACAGTGGAGCATGCATGTGGATGGAAGGGGGCCCCACAGAATCCGTGAGGGTGTTTCTCAGTTTTTGTCACTGCCATCTGGGGGCTTTTTTCCTCCCATCCACTTATTTGCAGGTTTATGACTTTTAAATATCCATTACAGTCATTTTTTGAGGAGACATTTAAGCGGGGGTGGAGCTAATGTTGACAAAGTCCAGCGTTAAGACTCTAGTTCCTTTCTAGCCTTTGTAGCCACATTTATGGAGACACCAAAAACTTAGTCACAGATACCAATAAATATTTAACACAATGTTTTAATAAATCAAAATGAATGTAAAAAATCCACAATGAGCAAAATGTCACAAAAAGACAGGATCAGTATGACTAATTTTCCATGAACATTTGTCATACTCCACTAAGCTCAGCAGGGCACTGGGGAGATTCACTCCCATTAACCAGTTGTAGTCTTTGTAGTCTTCATGACCACCACAAATGATAAATGTTACCAGAAACTGCAAATTCTGTGCTCATTGTCCATCGTTTTCTTGGCTCCAAGGAGTAAGGGTGAAATCTGGTCTGGTCTGAAGCATTTTTACACGATGTTCCACTGGCATTTGACAGACAGATTTGTCCATTGCTGATGGGCATATCTATGTGTCCTCTAAGTGGGATTTCTTTCATAATAAGCACCTCTTGAAAGAATTTGGTGAGTTAAAAGGCATGAGCAAATATCAGCAAGACAGAAAGAAACCCTGAAACTGATGTTTTTGCTGTTCTATTGGAACATATAGTGTGTGCTCCAGGTTTTAATAAATAGTAATGGAGCCTCCACACCCAGCTGAAAAGCAACATAAAGTTTTCAGTCAGAGTTTATGTCAGAAATTTTCTCATGATGTCTCAACCTTAGTCTTTTAGTGTAATCCACTTTAGACTGAACTCAGACACCTCGGCTTTTGTTTGAAAATTGCTGAGCCAACCCAAGTCCTCCTTCTCCTTCCTTACCCTGGAGGCCATTTGATCACACACTCTGAATTGGGTGACATTCTGAGCAACAACTAATTCCTAAGAGCTCAGGAAACCCTGTTTCTGATATTTGTCAGTTCTTTCTTTTTCCTTTTAGAAAAATGATATTCTCCATCAAACAAATTGAACTTCAGTCTTCCTTCTGATGGCCACATTCCTGAACACTCTTCAGCTATGCACTCTGGACCTGCTTTCAGAAGCCTGGCCCTCTGGGGGAACTTTCCCCAAAACCTTCCCCCCTAACCCAAGTGTGTCATGTTCAAAAGCAGTGGTGCTGTTCCCCTGGGGATATTATAATGCTCTACCCAGGTTTCTATCTGTACTTTGAAACTAAAAGGAAAGGCACTCTTAATATTATTAAATTTTGTTGGAAATACATTGTGCTGTGATAATCACCCCTTGAAAAAATATGGAGCCCCTGACTGGCAATTCTGTTTTCTGAAGGAGCTGGTAACCTACATTTACTCAGCTTTTAGAAGGGAGTGTGTGTGTGTGTGCGTGCGTGCGTGCATGTGTGCACGCGCGCCCCAATGCTCAGTCACTTCACCAACAGTGAATTCTATTTGTAAGATGCCAGGTAAGAACAAGGTATCATTATGAAGGGAAGCATTACCTCACAGCTCAGAGACTCTGATGAGACCACACCTGGAGTAGTTTGTCTGTTGCAGGAAGCTTAGTTACAGAAAGATGAGGTGAGGACTGGAGGAATGCCAAAGGAACAGAAAAGTGATAAAGAGATACAGGAAATTAAAGCTGTCAGAACATGGAAAATAATCTCAAGAAAGGGACTATCCCCATCTTTAATGATTTATCATTACTTAGTTAGAGTCTAAACTGCACAAATCCCCACATTTTAAAGACTTTGAAGGTGAATAAAACCCAGTTCCTTCCCGCAGAGCACCTAAAATATAAATATTGTGCCAGAGCTGTTATAAAATACAAACAACTCACCTTCAGTGTACACTGAAGAGGAGCCTGTTGCTTCCTCAGAAATATTGATTAATTTCCTGGGCTCTTGTAATATAAACATGGCATCATTACATTAGGTACATAACAAGCAAGCACTCCTTCTACCTCCTACCGACAAAAGATTATAATTGAAAACCAAAGCAAAATCTAATACAAGGTGGCATTGTGCTTCGAGTTTCCTGGATGTGGCACAGTGAAATACAAGAACTCTAGATATGGTCAAAAGAGGAGTGCCAAGCAAAATTAGCTCCCTGAGTAAAACCCATTCTTTCTAAGATTCAGAAACAATAATAAACATAATCATCGGATTAGAAATGACAAACAATGACCATGAGAAAAATATTTATTTGTGATCTACAAGACAATAAAGGAAATAGACTGAGGTAATGAAATTGTGTTGTCCTAACTGTTGTGTTTGGTGGCTCTACCAATTTCTATGGTTACTGTAACGAACTACCAAAAACTTAGTGGCTTGAAACAACACAAATATATTATTTCTATGAATTAAAAATCTAGCATAAATCTCATGGGTTGAGCTCCTTTTGAAGGCCTTAGGGGAGAAGCTATCCCTTGATTTTTCTAGCATCTAGAGAATATTGACTTTCTTAGCTCATGGCCCCTTCCTTCATCTTCAAAGCCATCATGGGTGGGTGAGAAACCATCTCACATTGCAGAGTGCTGACCTACTATTTAGCTTCCCTTTTCACTTCCAGGTTACCCTGTAATTACATTAGTCCCACACACAAAATCCAGGATAGTAATTTTAAAATTAGTAATTTTAATCCCTCTTATTGTGTGTTGAATTGTATTCCTCCCTCAAAATGATTTGTTGAAGTTGTAACCCCTAGTACCTCAGCATGTGACCTTGTTTGGAAATAGGATCATTACAAATGTAATTAGTGAAGATGAGGTCGTGTTGGAGTTGGATGGGCGACCAAGTCAACCTCACAGGTTTCCTTATAAGAAGATGGTTATGTGAAGACAGATATATAGGGAGTCTACCAGAGGGCAATGGAAGAAGAGATACAGTGATGTATCTGCAAGTCAAGAGACCTCTGGAGCTATCAGACGTTAGAAGAGGGGAAGGAAGTAGCCTTCCCTAGAGGCTTTAGAGAGAATATGACCTTGCCAACATCTCGATTTTAGCTGTTTAGTCTCCAAAATTAAAAGAAAATACATTTCTGCTGTTTTGCATCATCAAGTTTGTGATGTTTTGTTACAGCAGCTCCAGGAGACTAATATACCATGGAGCTGGCATAGTCAGAGGTTGCATGGAGGAAGACATGAACATCTTGTGGGGATGGAGAGGAATTATTCTGTTTACTACAATAGCATTCGAGGAATTTTGAATTTGGCAATTTCCACTGAGAAGGATTGGTAGGAGTACAAGGGTGTTTGGAGATGATCCTCCAAGGATCCATCAGCTTCTGCACATCTTGAGAGCCTTCGTTCCAGACTGTATCTTTAAGACTGTTGTATAACAAGTAGCCTTGAAATATGGAGCTAGGGTCTATTCATGGTGCAAAGGTATTTTTACTGTCAGGGCAACAGAGAAATGTCTCCCTCTGGGGCAAAAGTCAGGCAGGCTTACTATCCATTATAAAAGATTCGGATTCCCTAATGTGGGGTGCCCTGGCCTTCGGCATCATCCTATGGGAATCAGATCTTGGGGAACGGACTATTACAATGTGAATTGTCCTTTGTCTCTGATCTAGGCTTCTCATGTCTCTTGTAAGCATCTGTAAATCTGGCGGGCTAACAGCTTAGCTTACAAGTAGGATCAGTATCAGGTCCTTCAGTTTCTGAAAAAGGGAAACTTGGATAATAAACTGAAATGTTGGAGAAGCTGCCGTGAGTTGTCACCCAACAATTCAACACACAGGTCCAACAACCCAGGACTCAGCTCACCTGCTCTGGCATTGTCCAGTGGTTCTCCAAGGGAGGTCTCTAGACTTGCAGCGTCAGTATCACTTGGAACTCTATTACAGAGCAGATTCTTGGGCCATAGCCCAGACTCACTGAATCAGGAACTTGGGGTGGGGCCCAGCCAACAGCCCTTGGGTGATGCTGACGCGCAGTTTTGGAAACACTAGGCTGTCTGTGATCAGCACCCCATCCGCAGGTCCTGTGCATGCCCACAGAGCATTTTCATGGGGACCCTGAAGCCCAGGGTGGGAGTGAGGCCAGGAGAGAGGCGTTGCCTGTCTGTTCTCTATTACCCTAGCCCCCATCAGTACTTCAGTGGGAGAGAATGGGGTTTTCTGCATTTCCCACAGAACACTCTCTACCCTCTCCCCTAAAGAGAATAGGTCTTTTTCCTAAAGATCATGCTGAAATCATGCTGTGAATGTCAGTCAACTTTAGCAACCATTCTCAAGAAGGCCTAGTGGACCTGTCTGCTTGACTCTCTCCCAAAAAAGAAGGGTTAGAAGAAGATGGGAGAACACTGAGAAAAGGTCCCCGGGTCCTTGGGCCAAAGCAGAAAAACAACCCAAAGGAGGAAGGATGCAGATGTACCCGGCTGAGCCCTCACAGGTCGAGGGCACCTGTGCTTGGCTGAGAAGGAAACGTGATTCCTCTGGTGGCTGCGCAAGGTTCCATGGAAACAAAAGGAAAGAGCAGTTGTTCTTACCCAAGGGAGCAAGATATTCTATATACAAAATACCCACTTGCAAGTCAGCCTGCAGGATTCATTTAAGGGCTTTAAGAGGACCCAGAGAGACAAGACAGCTTCAACAATGCAAGGGGGAAATGACAAGTCAGAACCCCAAGTGATAGGAACAGTGTTTTTCACTTTTCTTTCCTTAGAAAAAAAATTACCTTGAAAATTCTCTTAACTCATCATTCCAAGAGAAAGATGAATAGTATTCTTGCTGGGGGAAAACAACCCTGACAGGATCTTAGGGTTCTAGTGCCAGGAAGGGGCACAGAGTAAGTTCTGGATGATTCTAGCAGATGGGGTAAAGGAAGGAGTCTTGGAGCCCTTGGTGGCTTTATAGTTTTATTTACAGAGGTGACACCATTCTCTCAGAGGCCAGGTACATGGCAGGAAGGGGTACCGGGGGGCCAGGAGGCCTGACTGGCCCCTGGCGCATCTCATCTCTTGGCTGCTTTGCTGCTTCTGCTTCGCTCTTCTGCTGGCGTCCTGTTCTCCCGCTGCTGCTGCTGCTCTTGCTGCTCCTGGTGGCCTCATGATGCCGCCCTTATATGCCCATGTCCAAACCCAGGTGAGCCCACCTGCGCATGCCCACCTAGGCAGGCGTGCAGTGCTGCAGGTTTCCATCATCACTCCAATGGCGGGAGGGTAGAAAGACCTGATAGTTTTCTCTGACCCTACAATTTCTAAACTTGTTTTTTCATTTCTTTTTTTTTTTTAATGTTCTCTACTGCCAGATAAATCACTACATCACGAATATTCTATTCATTATACATGAAGGTCTTTCGAATCTGCTAGTTAATAAAACGCTGGATACAGTCACAGAAAAAACTTTGTTACAAAAACTAATTTACCCTTAGTCTTTTGTTGAATTATAATAGAGGGTTTTTAATGATTGCCTCTTGCTTTGAATGAACCTACTGGCCCCAAGAGACCAGTGCCATTCAGTCTTCCTTGTGGATCCTCCCGGCTCTGGGAATAAGTTCTGGTTTTGTATGGAGCCACACATTAAATCCATTAGTCCTCTAGCTTCCCATGAGCAACCACAGACCACCTGATGATGCCCAGTGTGTATATCGTAGAGTATTTATAGCACATTTTATTAGTTTATTATGAATAGACCTGACCATCCTCCTTGTGCATGAACAAGCTTTCATCCAGTTTAATTCTCCACTAGATTGTAGGCATCCCTACCCATGTGTCTACCCTCAGAACTGCTTAATTTTGTGTGCTGAGATGATTCTTATTGCAAAAGCAAAAGTCTAGGCCTCGCTATCAATCTAAAGAAACTGATATCACATGGGTAAATTGGCTAAATGGTGTTATTCTGGGGGAGGATGGGATTAGACTTTTAGTGGTAAGTATAATACAGTATCTACAGATAATGAATAATGAGGAACACTTGAAATCTTTATGATGTTATAATGCAGTGTTACTCAAAATTTTTTTAAAAAATGGAAAAAAAACCCATATATTTGGTTTTAGGGGAGACATGATACAGGATACGCGTGTGGCAGGGAGCACACTCTAACTCATCTAGTTATAGACCTCGCACCCCAGCTGGGGCAGTGTAGGGTCAGAGAAAACTATCAGGTTTTTCCACCCTCCTGCCATTGGTATAATGATGGACACCTGTGGTGCTGCACGATGCCCGAGTGGTCATGCGCAGGTGGGTACACCTGGGCTAATGCGCGGGGTAGATAAGGCTAGCATCATGGGGCTGCCATGTGGTGGCGTCGGCGTGGAAGGAGAAGCTGAAGTGTTGCGGTGGAGTACGATGGATAGTATGAAGGCGGCTAGGACAAGAGACTGCGTGAACCGGTGATGAACCTACCCGGTCTGGGATGGTTGCAAGACAGGCAGAAAGGAGTCCCCCTGTTAGCAACACACTATGAAATTCAGAGCAGCGGCTCAGGAGGCTACTGTCAGCTGCAGTAGGAGAGGAAAGACCCAGGCAGGGGAGTCAGGGAAGATGGAGACTCCCCTTATCTGTGCTTACAGTTGGGGCTGGGTATCTGGGGCAAAGTCAGGCATCAAAGCCACCCCACCTAAGAGAGAGAAAGTGACCCAAAACCAGACACAGAAGGCATAGGTCAGCCTGTGCTGAAACCCTGGGAAAGTAAAAGGGGATCAGAGGCCTAGAAGGGGTCAGGGCGAGCTCAGATGTGGGCGGAGACTACAAAGAACAAATTTTCCTGGCTTGTGTTTCAGCTCATCTTGCTTACAGCCCCACCCTCTAGTCAAATAGAGAGCAGAGCCTGGGCCTCCCACCAGGGAAGCCAGACCTCAGGCCAGCTGTGCCCCCTGTGACTGCGACCTTGGGAAGGCCCTATCACCTCTGCTTCCCTACCTAGAAAGTATGCGCTCAGAATGTGCTGATGTTCTAGAACCCCTCTAATATTCTCTCTCTGGTGGTGGTTCCTCAGCCCTATCTCACAGAAGTGATCTCAGTCTTTGGGATGCTGAAGTCTCCACCACTAGCATCCCATGGACAAAATCTCCTAGCCCAAATATTTCTGAAGCATTCCACATTAGACATGCATGGTTCACAGCAACATGGAAAGCTTGTCATCATGACTGTTTCACTCCCTCACCCTTCCCATGGATACCCTTGTCCCTCTATGTAACCCTCAGCCTGAAGTCACAGGCCCTGAGCCCTCTTTAGGCTGCTGGACCTGAAGGTACAAATTATTTATGGAGGGCTAAAGAAAGGGAAGCAGGGAATATGCTTATGTCACTAACTGTTACCCTGTCACACTCCCATCTAGATCATCCTCCCTGTGTGTTTGCAACCATCCCAGGCTGGATAGATTCACTGTCAGTTCTGGCAATTTGAAGGAGAAATTTTGGAGCCCCTGGCATCATTTTCACAGGTCTTAGTGGTAAGCAGGGGGGAAAGCCAGCAGGGAGACAGCAACTTGAGCCCCCTGTGAATCTCTACATACTCTTTTATCTGGGCTTTCTCTGGCCTTCTCTCATGACCTCTCCCTCTCATAGTCATCACTTGCCCTCCTGTAACCCTTCCACTGTAGCCATCTTGCTGTCTCTCAGTGAGCCATTCTGAGCCATCCTCATACCCCTGATCCCGGGCTCAGAAGCGCACACTTGCACATACGCACATAAGCATGCTCAGGTGCCCAGTCCGGTTCGCGTGCCTACAACCACAAGCCCTCGATGTTAACTAGATCAAGGCCGCAGGTCATAGCCACAGAGGCCAATCTTCATTGAAAGTCTGACCATCTTCATTCAGCCTACACTTCGTTTAAGTCACTCTAACCTTGCTTGCCAGGTTGAGGACCGAACTAGCAGCTCCTCTGTGCTGACGCCCTGGGGCAACAGGGGAGCCAGGGAACGAGTGCTTTCTCCTCCATCCAGGGAGGTGTGCTTGGGGCAGGGCGCGTCTGAGGGCAAAGATGCTAATGTATGTCTTGACTAGAGAAATGCAAGCTTTTAAGACTTTCTGTAAATGAATTTATGAAACACAATACACATCTCTATGTATGTTAGGGGAGCAAACAGTCCATTATTCTGCATCTGAGATATGAAAAGATACAGAAGTTTTAGCATTTGTCATAGTGATTATTCCACATAAACGAACTGTAAATATCTCAACAATTTACGAACTTAGTCTTAATTCTTAATGACCTCTAGTGGCAGAAGAAGGACTCAGTCATTTTCCAGGGTCATCTGGTTTTGGGTTTGCCTCATCATTTCTCTTGAATATCTCTGCATCCACCCAGATCGCATTGTGGAGCTCCTTGCTCCCCTCCAACACAATCACCTCAGACCCCTCACTGACCCGTCACAGAGCCTCCCCCTCCTCTAGCCACAGAGCAACACAGCAGCACCTCCCCTACCTCCAATTCCCACACCCCAAGGAGCAGTGCAGACTCTGTGACTAAACAGGGTGTGTTCAGGGTCTCTGTCCCATGGCTATGAGGATCCAGGAACTTATGAAAAAACTATTAATGCGTCTGCATGTGGGGTACCACCTCAGAACCCCCAGGGAGTACAATGTCTTATGAGTTATCGGCATTCTATTGCCTTTCTAAAATTAAAAAAATAAAAATAAAACTTCTTTCTCTGTAGTTCAAAGGTTGTGGTTTTCTGTGGGTGTTATTTAAAGAGTTGGGGGCCAGCTGTTTCGATACCGTTGACTTCCCATCCAATAGTCACCGATCCATCCCTTTAGGAAGAAATTAGAGTCTGCACTTGGCCAAGAAACAATCTCTCTCCTGTTTCATTCCCACCCTCAACCCCCGCAATTGGGAGCACACAGGACAGCAAGTGGCCCTACTAGCTGCAGGAGATCATGGTCATCTTCTGCCCCAGGGAAGCTAACTTTGAAATTCGCACTGAGGATGGCAAAGCAGAGAAATGAAGGAAATCAGGCTCTCCAGGAGAGCTTTGAGTGGCCTGGTCTTGCCAAACCCAGACCAACCCACCCCTGAACTTGCAGTTGTGTGACAGTAACTTCTCATTGTTTAGGCCAGTTTGAGCATGCCTTCTCGGTTTTCTTTCTAAAGTACAGATTATATCATTTGCACACCCACATGAGAATCACTTCCCTTTCCGGATGAAGTGTTACCTCCTCTGTGGCTCTGGGCAGAGGTCATCCGCCCTCTCCCACACAGCTCACCACTGGGGCCCTCAAACGACCTCTCCCCCAGAGACACTCTGCGCTCTCCCAGCCTCTCCTCCGTGCCTTTGACCAGGATGTCGTCCATGGGATGTGCTTGCCCTACTGTCAACCCATCGCGCAGCCTTCAGAGTAACTGAGGGGTTAGGTCTTCAGTATATCATTTGGCAAAAGTGGAGGGAAATATTAAACTTAAAATACAGGGCAAAAGCTAAAGCAACTTTTGCCAGTTTTCCCAAGTGTGAACTTGAACTTGGTAGAATAACAATATCTTCCTTAGTGACCTAACAGGAGGAGTCAGACACAATCCTGGAGACCCAGGGGACATGGTGGACACATAGTTTTGCTTTTGTTATGTCTTCTAAGTGCCAGTACGGTCAAGCCATAATGCATTTAATTTGTGAAATTTCAATTACATGCACTGAGAAGGAGAAAGATTAACTTACATACTTTAAGACGACCAAGTATCAGGGATTCATTCCAGTCTAAGAAAGAACACCGATAGTGATGAGAATCTCAGATAAGACCTTTCTATTTTCCTCAGAGAGCCTGGGTGCCCAGTGTTGCTCACAGGAAAGCTTTGTTCTACGGGAGAATGTGAGTATAAGGTGGAAAGATATCTATTTTGTGCACAATGTGTCCCTAAATGCAGACCAATCGCTCCACCAGTGCCTGACCTGCAATCAGGCTCCCTGAGTACAGGAGGAGACCGCTGTGCCGAGGGAGGATGCTCCCTGGGGCAGTGCCCTCAAGTCTTGCGTGGGAAAAGCCAGTATCCTCTGCCTTCCTCCATGAATCCATGTGGGCGCCTTTAGGCCTGGCAATTTCACAGGTCATGCACCCCCCACACCAGCACAGGGTAACCTTGTGTCTGTATTGGTCTATCTGACTGGCCACTGGCCACGTGTTAGTGCAGCCTGTTCACAGCCCTCACTTCTCACAGCTTTCCTCTCACTCTCACTTCTCCCTGTGCAGCCAAGCTGCCTAGAAGTTTCCACCAGCCTCACCCACAGGCCCTGCTTTGAGGAGAGGGAGATGGTTTCTTGATTGAGATAAGAGGCCAGGAAAGGTTTTGGAGGAGGACAGACCTCCGTGAGACCTCTAGATGAGGTGTGTGACCTGGTGCAAAGGTAGGAATTTTCGAGAACTATATGAAGACCCCCTGATGGAGCTGATGAGTAGGAGTTCAGTCTGGAAGTGAGTATTAAGCAGGTATAGCAGCGTCTGTGCACACCATACATCCCTGGATGCCCTTCAGAGGGCCCGGGAACTGGCTGATGGCGTTATGAAAACAGTTATGTGTTAATAAGATTCTTCCTGCTGTTGTTTGGAGCTACTGCTGGGAGAGAGACCCATGGGCGACTTGATGCAGTGTTCAGTGGCCTGTGGAGGCTTGGACAATGGTGACCCTAGGGAAAGCAAGACATTGTCAGATTGAGACACCATTTCAAGTTGGAGTCAGCATGAGGGGAAAAGAGCAGGCATGCTCCAGCGAGCTTTGACCTAGGCAGCTGGTGATTGCTACTGCTATTTTCTGAAATAGGGATCCTGGGGAGATGGGAGATCCAAGAGGAGACACACAATGAAAGCAGTAACACCCGTGATGGGATAATGTGTCAGGAGTTGGAAACCAGAGTCTGGGGGCAGGGGTGAGGCTGAAAAGCCCCAGTCACTGCATGGTGATACCATTAATGATTTAAAGCTATCGTGAGGGAAAGATTTCTATCTGCCACTACAGCACAAACCCAGGGCTCATCAGAATTCAAATGCCATGTTCCTTTCCACGTGAACCAGTTGACCAGTGAGCACCTGTCCTTCCCCTCAGTCATGGGGGTTGAAGGGTCAAAAGCCTCTTGAGGGGGTCTTGACCCTGCTGTCTGTACCTCTATGGGTTGCCTCCAGCTCAGACCTTCTCAACCCCAGACACACAATAGAATCACCCAAGCAGCTTTTAAAAAACACCATTGTCCTGGTGTGCCCATTCCAGACTAATTGAAATCTAACCTTTGAGATGGGACCCCAGCATCTGGATATGTTAAAATTCTGACATAGTCATGGTTTAAAACAGAGGGTTCCACGTTCTTGTGCTCTGGGCCTGTAAGTGACTCACATGAATGGATGTGTTTGTTCCCCAAGCTGCTGCCAAAAAACTGGGGCCTTTAAAAACAACTTCATGCACCTCGTCTACTTGTTCTCAGTTGTCTTCGATCTTAGACACCAGACTCTGGTGGATTTGAGTGAAACTAGACCAAAGAGAAAACTCCAGTTGTATCAGGCTAGGAACCATTTAATTTTTTTTCTCCTCTTTTATATTGCATTACATAAATAATACATGAACACGTTTCCTTTTAAAAAATTCAAACAAAGCTGATAAAGCAACACGCCTCCTTGATCTCCTCCTAGCTTTCCTCCTCCCCTGAGGTAATTACACTATTGGTCTGTTGGGTATAATAGCAGCCATTTTCTATGCATTAAAAGTATTTATATACACAACGACAAATGTATTATTTCATTGTGGTGAGTGTATTTTCAAAAAGGGGTAAATTCTAAATATATAAAACTGCAATTTGCTTTTTATCCCCCACTTTGACAATATGACTAGGAACTCTTTTGATATGGCATATATTGTTCTAATCTGTGGCCCCTAGCTGCATGTGGATAAGCTGACATTAATTAATACTAAATAAACTTTAAAATTCAGTACCTCCGTCACACTAGCAGCCATGTTTCAAGTGTTCAGCAGACACCGGTGTATCACAGTGTATCACCGGTATGTCAGGGGGAAGGGGGACTGAATGAGTTGTCACCCAGGCGGGCTGCAGGCCCACCTGGGCCAGAGGTTCTCCGGGTGGCTTCTTTCACAGTGTAGATTTGTCAGAGTTAGAAAAAGAAGGATTTAAAACAAGACATTCAGTTAGGAGAGAAGAACACTTCAGTGAGTATATCTTTCATGTGAAAAAGTAGGTCAATCACAGCAAACGGTTTCTCCAAGGGCTGGAAATCAATTCCATGAGAGTGTGAGGTGGCAGCGAGGCATTTAAGACTCACAGACATCTCTGCAAACCCTTGCTTTGCTTGGGCTGTTAGTGTTGCAGATTCCCCTGCCACCATCTCCAGACTGTAAAAACACCTCTCAGTCCCTGGTGTTTATTTGACTCTACCCAAGAGCCCCTCTGCCAGACTTCAGCTTCCACATTCATGGGCCTTACTGTCACTCTTCTCTTGGTGGCTTGACAACATATTCCCCAGGGGGGGTTCTTTATTCTAGGTGATGGAGTTAATATTCATGACAATACTTCATCAAAGAGCATAAAGCCATGTTCTTCCATACCTAGAGCCAGCCCACCATGAGGATTTAACATTCCCAGCGAGGGCACAGTTTTCTAAATATAAATCCAGGTACTCTGTGATAAAGATTGAGTCCCTGAGATCAGAACCTGTAAGTTAATAGGCATTGAACTCTCTGGCTCCCGCTATGTCCAGAGAAACACAAGACACTGGGGGCAATGAGGAAAAAATCACACTTGGAGGCCAAGATAGCTAAGTACTTAAATACTTGCAGTAAAAATCCATAGATTTTTGAATATGTTTATAAGGGGAAAGGAACTCTAGTACACTGTTGGTGGAATGTAAATTAGTGCAGCCATGAAGGAGAACAGCATAATGGCTCCTCAAAATAAAATAAAATTAGAACTACCAAATGATCCAGCAATCCCACTATCTGAAGAATATGAAAATAGTAATGTGAAAAGATATAGATGTAAAAAGATAGTCATACATAGATATATCTAGATAAGAAGGTAAATAAAAGATGTTGCAGCACTATTTATAATAGCCAAGGTTTGGAAATAAACCCAGTGCCCAAGAGAGAGGAGTGGACTAAAAAGATATGGTATAGACACATGATGGAATACTGCTCAGATGAAATCTTTCCATTTGTGGCAACATGGCTGGAACGTAAGGTGATTATGCTAATAGAAATAAGTCAGAAACAGACAAATACAAGATTATCTCACTCATATGTGGCATATAAATAAACACAACCAAACCTTTAGGCTCTGACAACAAGATGTTATTTCCAGAGGGGAGGGGCAGGCAGGTGGGAGGAGTGAGTGGAATTATCAGCTGGATGGTGGTGGGTGGAGATGAGGTCTTTGGTGGTGGACGTGGTGTGATGTGCACATGTGTCAAGGTGTGAGACATTCAAGGTATTACAACTCAGTGGTACCTCCATAAAAAATAATTTTAAAAATTCACAGTTTTACGCTGTATTGAATTTTTGGTGTAATTACTCATGCTTATGTATTTTCAGTAAACTGTTCTCATAATCACTCCATTCATTTCATAAATATTTATTGATTCCCTACTCTGGGGACTCCATGGTGACCAGGACGGATGTGTGTGGCGCTCAGGAACTTCGTAGTGTTGGAGAAGAACAGTGTCCATGGAGAGCTAACGGCTCTGGTGGGGGAATCCCAGCGCCTCTGGGAACATTTGACAGGGCCACTTAACTAGCTTGGGGGTCCCTCCTAGTAAATATTGTTCTTATACCTCTAGTTCATTATGGACATGGCCCCACTCCAAATGTGTTGAGGGTGCTCCTGGAGGAGATCCGCCGGACCAGGTGCCTGAAGGAAGGTCCTAACTTTGCAGGCACACCTCTGCCAGGCAGCTGGTCACTTCTGTGTGTTGTGTTCTAGTCTCAGGAAAAGGTATGGGGACAGCATTAAATTCATCTTTCAAATGCATCAGGTGGGCATTCCTTCCTGCAGTCTGGGGAGAGAGGTGTTCTCGAAGGATTAAGGCATTGATGAACAGCAGCCCTGCTGACTGAATCTCACAGCTGGAGTGACCCCATGCATCTACAGCCCACTCAGCAAGACAGACACTCAGCACACACCATTTAAAAGGGGACTTTTGCTCATCCTAGACAAAGGTGGTCTCCCTGAAGTCACCTAGTCAATGATCAAGAAATGGTGCCCACTGGGGGCAGGGGAGGAGAAGGGATCCTTCTAGATAGGGCCTGGCCTCAGCATTGGCCAGCTAACAGTTGTTAGCTGGGGCTGGGAGTGGGTAGAAGGGTCATGGGGATTGGGTCAAAAAGACAATCCAAGTCAATTCTCAGCCCAGATGAACTAGAAATTGCTTGAATGAATTCCAGTTCCATTTATATCATCCCAGAGCATTCTCAGATGCTGTGTCTGTCACCAGAGGGAGTGTTAGCTGTCAGGCAGCCAGAATAATGAAATGGACACACTGATGGGAAAACAGCATCTGCACACGAGAAAGGACTGGCTGAACTGAGAGCTCGAGGCCCTGAGCCGTGCGTGTGCCAGGCTTAGGGACCTCAGTGCCCTCACGCCCTCACTCCTGCCACAGGGCAGGAGTTATGCTTCTGTCCACAGACAAGCAAGTCCACATTCAGGAAAGTTGGTACAGAGCCTAAAGCCACAGAGCTGGCAACGCAAGAGCCAAGATTTCCCCGATCTCCTTGCACTTTCTGTTATTCTACATGCTTCGGCGGTAATGGTCCCAGAAAGCAGACCCCATCCTTGCTAAATTGGGAACCATTTAGAACCAAGATTAGCTGCCAATTCCTACTGCAGCAGCTTCTGAACTACCACGTGGCACCCGGGAGCCACATACACCCCAGTGATCAGCCGTCTGCCTGTCTCTCAGGCTGGATCATCTTCTCACAATTGGCTTCATTTCATCTTAAATTGCTCAAAATAAGGGCAGAGACTATCTCAGAGGGAAAATAAGATAAATCCTACATTGCCGATTCTCATCTCCACACTACCAAGAACCTCTATAGAAGGATAGGCAATGAAGACAACTGAGGTCACAACTATTTATCATAACAAGACACAATTGTTAATACTTAGTTTCAGCTGAAAGACTTAGAGCTTATTGCCATGCTCACCGCCCCCCTGCAAAAAAAAAAAAACGATCTGCAATCCTGCTGTCACACAGTCTGTTGCAGTCTGAGATGCCTGCACAAATTGTTACAGTTCTGTGTACAGGAAAGGAGAGACAGGATGTGGGAGGGACTTCACCAGCATCAGGCGTGGTGTGAGCTACAGCCAGGGTCTGTGATGCGCTCGGATCCGTGCAGGCCCAGCAAGGTGGATGCAGTGCACCCCGTTTATGAACTAGACATCGGAGCTCACAGAGACTAAGTCACTTGCCAAAGGGCATGCAGGTTGGCAGCAGCACCAAGTCAGAACGCTCTATTACTGTTCAACTGCCCTCATCAGAGGTACCTCAGAAGAACACCTGTGGGTGTCCTGGGAATGGAAGGGGCAGTAGTCCTCAGAGTCCACCCCTGCAGTAGGGACCAAGTCCCCAGGGTCACCTGGAGCTGTGGGAAGGCTTCAAGGGAGAACAGGACCTCACCACAGCACCCCGACCCGTGCAAGGGCAGGACCAGCTGCTTGGCACAGAATCACCCTTCAGCCACATCCCATGTGATAAGAGAGTCAATGGTTCCTCTGTTAGCTCTTCTACTCCTCCCCTTCTTGGAACGGCTGTTTCAAGGACGTGGACTTCAGTAACCAACCTGCAGGCTTCGGCCGGGCTTCTCACTAGCTGTGGGACCTTAGATGTGTTAGTTGACCTCAGTTTCCAGATCCATAAAGTGGGTTGTGGATGAGACTGAGTAAGATTGGTATAATGAATGAGGCGGCAGAACCTAGCTGTTAGGGGCGTGATTCTGGAGCTTGACTTGATTCTCCACCCCCCCCACCGTACCCCCAGTTCTGCCACTTACTAACTGTATGTCCTGGTGCAAGTTACTTAGTCTCATGTAGCCTTAGTTTACACATTTGCAAATGTGGAAATAATAACACAACAAAAGACAAGGACTGTATAGGTTAACATACACACATATAACACTTACTGGCACATACAGATTTCTCAATGTCATTGTTCTTTCCCTGGAGACACATTAAGGCCTAGAGACATTTTATTTGTCATGACTTAAGGTGGCAGCCGCTGGCATCTTATGGGTACAGTTCAGAGATGCCGCTAACTAAACATCTTGCAATGCCCAGGACGCCGCCAAACATAGAAGTGTCTTGCCCAAGCTGTCAATAGCGCTGAAGTTGAGAGCCTGTAGGCTAAGAATCCTGACCCCTGATCCCTTGTGGGCCCCGCCTGTGTGCTGTCATGCAAGTAATGCTCGCTCTTGGACTGCCAGTTGCCAGGCTCTGGGCAGGGTTGGTGTGCAATGAGGGCAGAGTCTTGGTTGGGAAGATGTCAATGTTCCGAAGTGGGTGCTAGTAAAGGGTGCACGATGTGAATGGCCTTAACTCTCATGGACTGTACCCTTGAAAATCAGGCTGTATTTCCCCACAGATTTTAGAGAACAAATGAATAAAAGTAACTAATTAAAGTCAAATGGTTCTCTGTGCATGCCCCCAGAGGCGAACTGCCTGGGAGACTGAACAGATCTTGAATGAGCACACTGGAAACCCTCCCTCCAAACAGGGAGACGCAGGAGCTGTGCTGTGGGTTTCCCAGCTGCACGCCCTGAGCAAGCGCTGGCTCCTCATTCCTTGGCCCCTCGTTCCTGGGGTCTGGGCTGCCCAGTGACCATCGTGGGGATGAGGAGAGGGGAAGCAGGCCTATCTCACTCCATTGTACCCAAGCTGAGAGCTGAGCTCCAGGCTTTGTGCCTGGCTATGCCAGCAGTTGGCTTTCAACCTGGAAGACAGTTGAGTACCTCAATGCCTGGACGCACTGCTCACTGTAGACGGGAGTGGGTTGAAAGTGAGGGTCCCAGTGGCCCTTTGATAGAGGCAGCTAGAAAGGAGCCCTTTCTTAGAGAGTTTGAGAGTCAGGATCCCACCAACGGAGAAGGAACTGGGAAGGCTGGATGGAGCGATGCTGATGACAGGGCCTGCTCCAGCAGGGGGCTGCCAGCAGTGAGAAGGTAAAGGAGGGTCAGGACACAGTGTTATATACAGGGAGACTGATGGGCTTTACCTCAAGTGGCGTGCAAGTGCTATATCCCCTCCTCCCTGGAGTGAGGAAGGGGAAAGGAACTAGGAACTTCTTGGGGTGGGGTCAAGTGACACCTAGATCTCAGGAGAAGGGAGACCCCCGCCAACTCAGATGTGAAGCCAAGATACTTTGTGCAGGTTGATTTCAATCTGGAGGAGTAACGTTTGTCCTTGGGAACACTGTTATCCTCCCCATAGGCTTCGTCTGTTCCTGCTATCTCAGATGATAACAACTGAGCAGACTTTTACTGAGTCAAAGGGGTTTTGCTGAGAAAAGAGGATGTGGAGGCAGCTGCTCAATTTCCAAATCAGAAAAGCCCCAGAACTTCTACAGAGGGATTCAGAAGATCCAAGCAGTCTCTCAGCAAACCAGCTGTCCATGTCCTGGGTGTGTGTGCTGCTTCCTGTCCCCTCCTGTCAAACCCAGTCGCTCCTTTGCAAGCGCTAAGTCGTCCAGCTGCAGGATGGAGAGACAGGAGAGGCTCAAACACGGCTTAAAAAATCTCACAAAATCTCCAGCAGGATTGAGAAAAAGAAGAGACAAATTAGAGTGAGCTCAAAAAAGGGAACATTCTGAAGGAAATGAGAAAACTGAATAGGATCCCACAGTGAAAAAGCAGGTCACCCACTATGATTCAAGCCCATGCTCGTTTCCAAAATCTTGAGAAAGGCTTATCAAGCAAGAATCGACTAAAACTGACCATCACAAGGCACTGTGGGGGAAGGAGCGTTCTCTACTGACCTTTCCCAAACTCGAGGACGCCGGCACACATAGAATCTGACCAAGTCAGCTCTACAGGCTCCTTGCAAAGAGGGAGCACGTGCAGAATGGCAGTGCATCTACCAAGAAGGGAGGACACAGAGTTGGACCAGGGTTTGGAGGGAGGTTGGAGTTGGGTGAGATGTATCTGCAGCTGTATCTTCATGAGTTCAAAGCAACGCAGTCGGTTGTCCGTGGGTCAGTCTCAGGTCTGGACTCAGAGGGATCCAGGGTTCTGTTTCCTGGGAAGTCACAGAGTTAAGATGGATGTGGAATTTGTGTCTAGAACCCCCTCATCCGAAAGCTTGTTCCTGGAGTGTGAATAAGAGCAGCTTCAATATCTGTGACTTAGATCCAAGAGCGGCCTGTACCTCCTTCTGCTGACACTTCAGGCAGCGGAGTTTCTCCCAGCCTGGAGGGGAGAGAACAGGGATTTCTGTATGGAGCTCCCTCCCACATGTGATGGCTTCAGCGTGTCCCTGGGAGGACACTAACAACTTCCTGGCTGACCTCAGCTGTTCCTATTAACCCACACTAGTGAACGGGCAGGCTGACTTTTTACATTCTAGTTCTGAACAAATTTTTACGTCTCACCCTTCAGATCTGCCAGACACCCTTCTCCGCCATGCTCTCTGCCCCCAAGGCCGACTGAGGCGAACCACATCAAGAGTTCCCATGCTCCCTGCTTCTGCCTGGGACCCTCCAGCAGACCTGGGAGGGGGCGTGGGAGGGAGCCAGGAGGAAGAGAGCAGAAATCGACTCAGTAGCTCCCTCCCACAGGGCAGATTTGGGATGGTGGTGTCTGCCTCTGAAAGCATCTGTTCTGGGCAACTCTCTCCTTCTCTGCTTAAAAAGCCTCCCTCTCATCTCCCAGAGAGCTGACAACTTGGTTGCTACCGACCAGGTATCCTGCTCATGTACATCTTGGATTATCCTAATTTGATCGTGCCATCTGTCCCCTATTTCCTGGTGTAGGTGATATGGTCAGCAGAAAGTATTATCTAATACATCAAGCGTTTTAATATGTGTAGGGTAACTGAAGATTGCTCAGACTTTTGAGCCAAAAGCCTGTGGCTATTGCCTGTGGCCTTGAATGCAGGAGGTACTGGGGAGCATGGGGGTGGGGTACGCATGCCTGATGGTGGACACCTGGAGCGTGAGTGGGTGCACCTGAGCTGAGACTGAGCATATAGGGGTGGCGTCACATAGGATGGGGCGCACAGTGGACTGTGCGGTGGAGAGCAGGGGGGCCACAGCTAAGGAAGGACAAGCCCATGGGACAATGTCAGCACCCAGAGAGGCCTTCCCCGCCTTGTGCAGGAGAGATATCCTGAACCCTGTGTTCATCAACATCTCATTGTTGCTCTCTGCGAAACATTTTTGACTCAACACTTCAATCCTTCCACTAAGCGTCAATCTCCATGTGGAGACAGTTTGATATAAAAACCTTGCCAGGGGAAATGTTTCTGTAGCACATCTGGAAGAGTCTCAGTTCATCAGTTTTCCATTCCCTAGAAAGATGGGATGAGATACAATGGCCAAGTTTTGCCTTTGGAAATTCCTTATATACTGTGGCTGGACTGGCACTCATTGCAAGCTTTAATTCAACCTTAAATCGGTGGTTTCCCACATTTGGTAGTCACCCTTATTTTTAGAGATAATTGTGAAGGACTCATTGGCTATTCCTTACAACTAGATTCATGGGTCCAGAGTGGAAATTTTGCTGTTGGTAATGGTGTACTTAAAAATGCCAGATTGAACTGCTGTTGTATCCCTATATTCATAACAATGCCCAATAAACAGAAAACGATCAATAACTCCTATGATGAAGTGGAATGTTAGCTCCAGTTTTGGGGAGAGATTAGGCAACTTGCCTGAGATCAGAATGTTTATAAGAGGCAGTTCATGGCTACTAATCCAGGCCCCTGGACTCTGAGATTATGACTCACCACCTCTATGTCATTCCCCATTCTGTGATCCCATGAGTCTGCTCAAACACACACACACAAACAGTGCCCCAGAGGCACAAGCACAGCACTGGTACAAAAGATGACTTGTCTCAACTCCTCAGCCCTGACCTCAGAAGGTGGCTTATTTGTACCAAAGACCATATTTGTCTTTGGGTGTGTAGTTCCATAGGTAAGTACTTCCTTTGGGTGTTCTAGCCCAGGTGTTACTAGGTCACTATGGAGAGGTGCTTCCTAAGGACTCTTAAAGAAGACAGTGGACCCAGCAATAATCCATGAAAAGTGGATTACAAGTTTGGGAAAGGCAGCATACTATACTTCTTTTAGAGACTTAAAACTCACACTGAACAGCAGAAGGCTCTGAGAAGTTCTGCAGGAAAATGAGGACCGTTTTGTGTGGGGTCTGCACAAACTTTGGATAATTAGTATCAAAAATGAATCAAATTGTAGGGCATCCAGTTGGTATCAGAGAATGGAGAATTGGTTAGTGATTGGAAATGCACCATGTATTCGGTGTTTGAAAAAGCCTCACAGGGGCCTCCAGTTTTTAGATTCATTAAAATGTTTGTTCTTCAACCAATTCCTTCTGGATTGCCAAAGCTAGAAATAATCTCTCTTCAACACCATGAATGATGCTTCATATTACCTGTCTTATAACGCTTACCACTTTTACCAGTTTTGTTTACCTAACAGGTATTATCTCTTACATGTTACCCTAAGAGGCTAACATAAGAGATACTCGCCTGCTTTCATTTCTATTCCTTATCATTAAGAAAACTCAACAAATGTTCGTGTGGTAAAGGCATAAAAGTATTTGTGTCTCTGTCACTATCCCTCTAAAACATAGAGATGGTTATTCTAAAAGTTAAAAAAGATATACCAACTACATCTTTTGAAATCCTTATAGCCTTGCAAAATAAAACGTAATTTTACAGGACAAGCCTGTGTTCTTTCAGACTGCAGAGACAAGCACAGATGACCCCCTACCATGGGTTCCACCCCATGCTGAGAACAGCCCTTTCCTCCTCAGTCTCATGGTTGCCATGAGAAGTCAAACCTGCTTGAAGCTAGGACACCTCCAGGTGGACAGTGGCATCTCACCTGAACAAATCTATCAGAAGACAATGCAGAGCTTCACTGATGACCATGTGGGACTTTGGGGTAGGTGACCCCAATGTGCCAAAGCAGCATTTTGAATATCCTAAATTGAAGTTGCTTGAGCAGGAATTTCTCTGGCCCACCTTCTCATAAAAGCTAGAAATAAACCTTTCATGTGAAGTATGCACTTCCAGTTCCAACAGGGAAGGAGACATCTTACTGCTACAAACAAAGTTTTAAGGGCCCGTTTTTTTTCCTATGTAAATAAGCCCTGTTTAACTTACAACATTAGTTGGTCAAACTAAAAAATGTCAAGAATTTCTTTGCCTAAAAATATAAGTATGGTTCGCTGTTCATATCACAGATCCTGTATTTATACAGCAGCTCCATGCACATGAGAGCAATCTGGTCTTTTTCTCTGGTTAATCTGCCTTTTGTTAATTTGATTATTTCCCAAACATGAGGACCTAGGGGCTACAGAAAGATTATTCCTCTTGAAGGATCGTGAAGGATAGGCCACTTCAAGATGTTTAGAACAGGCTTTCCAGGATGTGTCATCTTGGCATGTGATTGTTTTGAAATAAGGTCAATCGAGGTCCTATTGGCTTCAGAAGGAACCACTAATGACTTCCTTCCTGAGCCATTAGAAGAATGAAGACCCAGATTTAGGGTCCTCTACACAGACACAACCTTTCTATTGGAGAAACTTATCTGTATGGCAAGGCAAGCATCTAGTTACAGAACTTCTGGTTTTTTCATCATGTGAGTCCTCCCTCCTCTCTCCTTGAAGCCCCAGGCCTCTATCCCATTCCTTAGTTCATATAGAAACCCTCTGTCCTATTCCCTCTAGACTTTACCATAATCTGTGTAGATCCTCTATAACTGTGTAATTAAATGTTCTCTTTTTTGCCTACTACTCAATCTGGTGTTAATTTAATTGCTTGACCAGTCTGAGATGAACCCAGGACAGTGGAAAATATCCTCCTCTCTGCAAAACTCACCATTTTATCTGAATCTTTAGTAAGACTTCCTAGGGTCTAATGAATTATAAAACCACCTTCCTGGAGTATTGAGATTGTCACTTCTAGGTACAGAAAGGTGCATGAAGGAAGCACATGCAAAGAAGGAAAAGAACAGGTGTAGGACGGTGGTCACCTGTGAGTAGCTGTGCATTAGGACAGGAAATCTTTTCTCAAAAAACTTTTTAAAAATTGCCTTTCAGATGTAGGAAACTCAATTCTGTATTGTAAAATTTTCTGAGTAGTCTCTGAAGTAAATTGCTTGTCCTGGCTAAAAAGAAAATAACTCTCAGTACTCTGAAGTGCACGGTAGGGCATTCCAGATTCTAATGTAGTAAGTTTCATCTCTGAGAAGTATCGCTCTTTTGAAGCAGTTTCTGCAGCTGGCCAGAGCAATTCTCAGATAATAGCTGGTGAAAATTCTCATGTAATCTTCACAAACATGCTTTTTTCCTTTTGTTAATATTCTGTCAATAACATTTGGCAGGGGAAATAAGAATTTTCCCATTTCCCTCTAAATGTCATTAGATAAGGATTTTCTCCTTTGTTAACAGAAAGGATTTTGCCCTTATTTTTCCTAAACCAAGATAACTCCCTAAAAATCTGCAACTTACTGTAGTGACTTGTATTATAATAATCAAGGGTGTTCCTTTTCTTTTCAACAACTCAGTAGAAACCTACAACCAAAGATCTTTGAAAATTCAGACCAGAGACAAAGCAATAATAAAAGCCCACTTTATTTTTATGGTAAGTTGTATCATCTTACTATTTAAGGAACTGATCATACAGTAAAATTATACAAAACTAAAATAGTTAAATCGGATATATTTACATTTTGTCTCTTTTAGAAAATGCTCTCAGCAAATTGTATATTTTTTTAAAGATTTATTTATTTATGCATACAAGCACTAGGGTACAGGCCAGAGGTGTGGGGGGTGAGAGGATTCACCACAGACAGAGCAGGGAGCAGAACAGGCAGATCAACAGAAGTACACTGCTGAGGGGAGCAGTGGGCACAGCAGGAGAGGTCTGCTGCACCATGTGGGTCCCCCCACTGGCCGGCAGCAGGGATTGAACTCGTGCTGCAGTGGCTGCGGTCCGCCTCATAGTGTGTTGCTTAACCCACTGCGCCACCAGGGAGGCCCAAATTGTATATTATTAAACAAATTGGTAAACAGTTGATTCAACAAGTTATTATCCCCGACATCGAACTAACATTGATCTTGCTCTAAGTAAGCATTATGCAGCTGAGGGTCATCACAAACTTGATCAGATTTGCTGAAAGGAGTACATCTTCTAGTTCTTCTATTCTTCTTTTACTGCATAAATCATATTGACTGACTTCATAGGTAGGCGACCTCTGTGGTCATTCAAGGCCTTCTGTTCAGAGCATCCCGGGACAATTTTCACGGGGCTCATAAAAACTAAAAGTAAGAACAAGATAATTATGTCTACTACTAAGTGGGGGTGCTAACTCTTCTCCAAAGTCACACTTTCTATTTGAACTAGAACTTGCTCCCAATGCAGAATGAAGACAATACCATTCTAAGAAAAATATCAAACAATGAACACTATCATCCTTCCTTACTCTTGTTACTGCCCAGTATTAATTATGATGAAAATGACATCTACAGAAAGGGCAACCCATAGTTCTTTTTCCTTCCATCTGTCTTTACTCACCAGTAAGCTAAAGACAGAAAGTGCGGTAGGGTATCCAAGCATTAACTGAAATAAAAGCAGTTGAATTAGGTTTGCCCAGTTTTTCCATTTTTCCCTTAAGAGTGAAATGCAGAGCATGTCCAGCCAACAGGTTGAGAGCCATGGTTGCTCAGCTTCGCTTCTGCCAATCCTTGTGTCTGGCTGCTTGCCCCCTGGGCATGGCCACTCCTCAGGGGCCCAGAAGCAAGAGGGCTTCTTATAAGGATAGAACAATAGGCACTCATTCATTCTGAAGTCTTAAAGTCTTAATATAAATCAGACTATTAATCTAATCATTTTCTATTTTCTATCACATTTTAGCCACTGGTTTAACAGCTTAACTCTTAGATGAAAGTACTTTATAAAACAGGCAAATAAATTACATAAATGCCCTCTCTCGTTCATTATAGTGCAGTAAGTTTAAACAAAGATTCCAACATACAAAGAATTTGAGATTCTATTTGAGTTGATTCTCTGCCTATGTCTCGAAAAAGCATGTGGTAAACATACCTAAATTTACCATCCACGTCGCAGTTAGAAAGCCCTAAGAAACTACAGATGCATCTTCCCTACATGGCCAGGAGATGGCGATCTTGTTAATATTGCGAAGTTGCGTGCTGGGCGATGACTGTGTGTTTGGGGCAGAAACTCAACTGAACTGTGAAAAGGGGAGGATGAAAAATAATTTCATGGGCTAGGAGGGTTTTAAGATCTCAGGATCTCAACATTTTATTTGGGAAGACCGCAAGAATAGCAAGATAAACAAAATAGGAAGAGGCTGAAGCTAAAATGGAGGGAAGTGATGTTACCATTCACAGTGCAATCTGCATGTGAGGGCCAGGCTAGGTGCCTCACATCAGTTTTCTGTAACTCCCACCACCGGGCTTTGAGGTAGGCGCTACATGTACTTAGAACAGCCACCAAGTGCTCATGGCTGAGAAGCATTCTGTGTGATGCCTGGGCCATTCACTGAGAGCCATGTATGTTTAAGAATGAGGAGTTAAAAGGGCTCGTCTAGAATATACTCAGGTACTCAGTAAAGGAGACTTCTCAAAGATAGAAAAGGAAATCAGTGTCTAATATCTTTAGTACTATTTCATATCAAATATATTCAAATTAAAATGAACCAAATCACGAGGTATTACTACCTGCTTTAGCAAGGGGAACTCCCATAGAAGAGCGAAGGAGTGATGTGTGTGGTGAAAAGAAACACAATTTAGGTGGTAAGTATAAACTGCCAATATCTCAAACAAATAGTGCTTTGCTGATTTTCAGAGACTATCCTAGTGACCAAGAACAAAAGGGCTCCATCTTTTAAAATACAAAGGAGGTTCTGTGGCCCTGTTAACATCCTCTCACTACCCTAAAGTTGTTTCACTTGGTTGCATGTCTTGAATCACTGGAGGTTTGTAAATAAATCTGAAGTGTATTTTGCTACTGGTCAGTTGTACCCAAGTCAATCTACTGTCTAGAAGTTATAGCTAGCAGGCAGGATAATACTGAATAATTACCAAGTTTCCAGTTGGTGCCCAGCTGAGACCTGGGTACTTGTGCACCTTGTTCTGAGGACCCCTCTCCATGTTGACCACACGGGTAAGATGAGGAGACAGACTCTGGGTCTTGCCAGGTTGGATCACAGCTGCTGGACTTCCCAGCCACGTGCAAGTTAATCAGCACTTAGGGACCCATCTTTTCATTTGTCAACAGTAATTAATCTCTGTCTCATTTGTGACTGTGGTGATTGAGTGAGCTAAGCTTTCAGGACATTGGCCTGTACAACTATACTGTACACTGGAACCGTTGTACAGCCTGTGCAACTATTAGTTATGTAGAATGACCTGGAAATGAGCCCTTTAACTGTAAAGGACAATTTCTATCCCCATGAAGCATTCACAACACCTAACTTTGTTTTCTATCATGCTTTTCAACACATCTTGCTTCTAATGTGCCAATGAAATAAATTTTGCAGAAGCCATTATCCTCCTATTTCGAAGTCTTGGAAATTGAGTTGTTGGGTTAGTATTTGGTCACTGGACATCTGAGCTTCAATCTCCTAGGGTCAATGGAGATGAGGAACCAAGTTCATTTTGGAGTTAAAAAGGCAGGAATTGGTATTGGATGGGATGGGATGGATGAGGGAAGTGAGCATGGTTTCCAGCCTACACACTAACCTACAATGTCAACACTGAGGTAGCAGATCAACAGCATCACCTGAGATAAATCCCACAGTCAGGAGTGGTATCTCACTAGATAGCTCTTCTTCCCTAAAGATTTCAACTGCAGACACTCAGAATTTTTAACAACATCCTCTGGTCCTTGTAAATATTTCTCAAGGTTATTCTGATTTCCAAAGGATTTTTTTTTTTTAACCTGCTTTTTCCAGGATGAGATGGTTCCATGACTGGAACACTTTCTAGGCCGGCTGTACTTAGGTTGAAGAGGATCTTTGACAAACCCTGCACACCCTGACAAATGTCTTTGCTGAACCCGAAGGCAGAGATGTAGCTGCAAGAGAAGGAAAATGGGAAAAGAGCCACAGCGATGGGCCCAGGGTGCATCCAAGTTCCAGAAGGGAAATCTTGTGCTACTTGTTCTGCTGGTTATTCCTAGTCCCATCCCTGGGCTTCCAAAGTTGGAATGAAGAAAGACCTTTCCCCACCTCAGTTCTCACCACACCGTGAGAAACCTGTCTTAGCGCAGTTTCTGTGAGGCTGAGTCAGGACAATCACCTGGATCCTTGCCAACTAGCTGAGCCGCAGCCAATTTCAAAAGCTGTTCCTTCTGCTCTTCTCCAGCTGATGTCAGGGTCCTGACATCTGGGGTGACTTAGTGATCCACTTACTCATTCATTCATTCATTAATCAAATATTAACTGAGGCCACTCAGGCAGAGTGCAGCAGGGCCCGCATTAACTTGTTCACTAAAGGCTATTTATAAAGAGAAGATGACATCAAAACTAGACTTCATCATTACATAAAAGTGAAATTGAATTGTTAATGCCTAATTGGAAACAGGAAAAGCTTCAGATTTATTTTACTCATTCAGTCTGCATAATTAAGTATTCTTGTGCCAGAAGACACAACATCCTAAAGAATGCTGATTAGCTGGGTTTGAGAGTCTATAAAGAAGTTGAGGCCCATCACCTGGCCACTGGGACTAGCCCTAGCTCTGCCTTCATTCATTTCCTGTTAAGCTCATTTCCAATGATGACACTATTGTTATTTCATTGCATTAAATCAGAACATATGCCAGTAAGTAAGAAGTACATGAACAAAAGAGATAAACAAAATAATTGCAGATCTATTTCCCTTGATTATCTATGTGTTTTATGGAAGTTATTAAATAGGAGTTTTGTTAGAAAATTGATTCAATTTTTCTTTCATTTTGCATTGTGCTTAGCCTCTGTGTACAGAATCTATACCAGACAGGAGAACAGGGATGTCCTTAAGTCTTAGAGAGAGAGACACTGAGAATCCAAGAGCTGAAGTATCAGGGCTTCAGTAGATACCGTCTGCATACACTGGTCTTGTTCTCTCCAATTATTTATCCAGGCTGGCATTAAGGATACTTAATCCTCCTCCATATCCTACATCAAATGCATTCTTTCCACTGCAGGGGATCCATCTCAACTAGCTAGGGGATCCATGTCAACTAGTTGGAGACTCATTCCATAATCATGGCTCTAGTCTCCTTGGCAAAGAGGACAGAACCTGGCACAGAAGAGCCCCAGTGTGATGGTATTAGGAGGTCGGGTCTTTGGAAGGTGTAGCAGCCAGAAGGGCAGCACTGGAGCAAGATTTGGGATGGTTCTGGGTAGACAGGTCAGGGAAGGAGAGTCTTGGAACCCTCGGTGGCTTTTCATGCTTTATTTAGTAGAGGTGGTCAGGTACGTGTCAGGCAGGGGTGCCGGGGTGCCGGAAGGCTGGCAGGCCTCCCAACCCCGGGTGCATCTCACCCTCTCGGCTGCTTCTTTTTTCTTCTTCTCTCTCTCTCTGTTGCTGCTGCTTATCCTGTCGGTTCTGTCAGTCGGTCCTGGTGTCCTCATGACGCCGCCCATTTAAGCCCGTGTCCCAACTCAGGTGCATCCACTTGCGCATGCCCACCCTGGAATGCTCGCAGTACCTCAGGTGTCCATCATCACAGTGGTGGGAGGGTGGAAAGACCTGATCAACCTTTACCCTACAGAAGGTAATTATGTCATGAGGGTGGGACCCTCACAAATGGGATTAGTGCCTGTGGTGACAGGAAGGCACAGGGCGGGTACTCTATGGTCCGGGAAGACGGCTAACGGAGGAGTCCTGGAGGCCTCCGTGGCTTTTCAGGATTTTGTTTATCTTTCTGCCCAACGAGCAGTGAAGCAACCAGGTACACAGCAGGCAGACCTCCTGGTCCCTGGCAAATCGTCATTCTCTCTGGGCTCTCCGGTGTTCTCTTGTGCCTCTGCTTCGATGTTGCTGCTGGCAGCCCTGTGACGCCACCCTTATATGCCCCATCTCTCAGCTCAGGTGTGCCCACTTGCGCATGCCCACACCTTACTCCAGGTGTCCACCGTCAGGCATGCGTGCAGGACTGCAGGGGTCTATCCTTGATGCTAATGGCGGGAGGGCAGAAAAACCTGACAATTTCTATTTACCTTACTGTGCCCTTATAAGAACAAACATGAGAGAAATAAGATTTCTCTCCAGCCGTGTGAAGCCATGACAACAAGACAGCTGTCCGCAAACCCAGCGATGGGCCCTCCCTAGATATTGGATCTGCCAGTAACCCGACCTTTGACACTCCAGCTTCTAGAACTGTGAGAAATAAGTGTTAGCTATTTAAGACGCCAGATCCATGGTATTCTCAGCAGACCAGCCTGAGCTGACTAGTACAAAACTCAAAATGCTGAGAAATTGTGCATGGCAGTGGTGTTTCCATGACAATTGAGAAGAGCTTATTCCTCTCCTTAAAAGTTTCTCTTCTGCTACTGACAATGAGAAGGGAGAAAGCTTTGTTTGTTAAATGGATTTGAAACGAGTGCATAAATAATGGGGGGTGGGGCTGTTCAGCTTGTCCTTTGAACTCTGCTTGAAGAGCAATGGTTTGCCTCCCAGTGTTGTGTCAGTCTCTTGAGGGACAGGCATAGACGAAGCAATTTAGTGATGCAAATGCCCACTTACTTGCTGTAGAGTAAGATGTACACATTCAGATGGCAGTGAGG
Source organism: Galemys pyrenaicus (assembly GCA_019455555.1). NCBI lineage: Eukaryota > Metazoa > Chordata > Mammalia > Eulipotyphla > Talpidae > Galemys > Galemys pyrenaicus. The sequence goes on along the minus strand of JAGFMF010012281.1, from coordinate 5,041,367 downwards.
GGCCACAGGGCTCCCCGCATTGCTCTAGGCCGAGCAACTCCCATTGAGGAAAGCATGGATTGCACAAATGATCAGAGTCATGAGGCTGGTATCAAATCTACTGATTTCTCTCAGTGTCACTCTTCTCATCAGGAAATGCATCTATAGCCTCACCTGCTTTTCTAGGCTTATCAGCCTGGATCTAGTCAGGAGACACTATGACTTACACAGAGGGTATTAAAGTGAAAGAATTATTAAGCTGATATTAGACAGTAAATATAAAAGCTTAAGAGCTCTCTCTGGCTCCCCAGGATTGTAGGGGTATGCACAAGAAAGGACAAACCTGGTGGGGAGCCCACCCCCAGACACAGTACATACATTCATGGAAGAGGTACGGTTGCAACCGTGGATGGCAGAGAGGTTAGTGAGGCGGGCAGGCAGGAGCTGGGCCACAGGCCCTCGGCAGGCAGGAAGCAACCGTGGTGCGCGAACCACAGCCGGAAGACAGGGTCAGGGGCCTGCAGGGCACGCGGGCAGCTGCTATGGGTCGCGCACTCGGATGTCCTGGTGTCATGTCCAAGGAGCTGCAGGGAGGTGGTCAACAGGCAATTGGAGTTGCCAAGTCACATTCCAGGTGTGTGGCTGGGACAGAGCACCACGATGTCATCACTGGCCCGGAGTGCAGCCACCAGGCCCATGGAGAAAGAATCCCCCTCCTTGGTACTGTCCCTCCAGAGCCCCCTAACATGGAAGCTGAACCTTGTGCTCGCTCTAAAGAGAAATGCTTTGAGAAATTCTGCCCGTGCTTCAGAGCAGGTATTAAAGGGTTTGTTTGGAGCTAAAGGTATTCCTTAAATAACTTGTATGTGAGGGGGGAGGGTGCTTCAGAAGTGAAGGGGGGTGATTTTTTAAAACCCTGGGCGTGACCCAGAGTTTGCACAGGCTGCTGGCATCTGGCTGCAGCTTCTCCTCGGTGTGCCTTCCTGGGGTCCTTTTCTTTAACTTGATTTTTCAGTGGGTAAGTCTAGACCGCTTCAGTTATAGAAGATGACACTTAGCTATTTCTGGAAGCCCAAAGAAGTTCTCCCAGAAACCTGTATGTGGATAAAATAACAGGGGAGGAAGCAAGAGGCCAGCCCCAGGTCACAACGCATCCCTCAGCTCATGACACTTGGCACCCCTGCCACGCTCTAGTGAAAATGCCAGCGTACAGCCCTGGAGCAGGAGAAAGGGCAGAGGACTAATCATTTTTGTCTCTAACCTTCCCATCAGTATTGTTCGCTAGGGCTGGTGTAACAAAGGACCAGACTGGTGGCTTAGATAACAGAAGCATATTGTCTTGCCATTCTGGAAGCTGAAGTCTAATATCAAACTGTGGTTTATACGGTTGGTTCCTTCTGAGCCTTCTAAGGGAGAATGTCCTATCCTTTCTTCCAGCATCTGGAGGTTTGCTGGAAAATGTTGGCATGCCTTGGCTTGTAGATGTATCGCCCCCATCTCTGCCTTCCTGCTCACATACTGTTCTCCTTCTGTGCTTGTTTGTGTCCAAATTTCTCCTTCTTATAAAGAAACCAGTCTTAGGGCTTTAGGTACTCACTCTTCCCCAGCATGACCTCATCTTACCTGAGCTAATTACCTCTGCAACCACCCTATTTCAAAATAAGGCCACAGTCTGAGCAACTGGGGGGTTAGAATTTCAACAGATGAATTCGGTGGGACACATTCAACCCATAACATCACCCTCTTCCATTTTTAATTTATTCATTTAATGGCTATTCATCTAGCGCTGAATTCATTTGACAGCAAGTGCTCTGTGTCTGGGTCCAGCACTGTGTGTCAGGCACTTTGCTGGGCACTGACCACTGCAGTGAGAAGACGGCCTGGGCCATGTGCCCACAGAGTTTTCTGAAAAATACAAGCAAATATTCTGTTATTATAAAATGTGATGGAATTGCAATGGAGAAAGTGTAGGGTGTCATCAAAAGGTCTAGACAGGACTTGTAATTTGGGTCTTGGAGATAATTAGGGAAGGCTATTCCAGACAGAGGGAGAGTTTATGCTGGAGTTTTGGAGGACTGAGGGGCACTTGGGGTTAGCTGTGAGCTCAAACTGAGTTGGGCAGCTGGACACCAGGGGAAGATCTGTGAGTACCTCCTAATTCGAGATAAGGAGTTCTGACTCATCTTGAAGGCAGAGGAGTCAAGGACTGGATCAACAGTGGGGTCACTTCAAAAGGTAAGCTGGGGTTCAAAGAGCAAGAGGAGCAGTGTGGGAGGGATAAACAAGAAACACTTTTAACTAAGGAACAAATGGATAGTTCTGCTATGTTTAGTTTACTGATTCAGCAATAGAAAGCCTACAGTTTCTTGTTTTCTTATTAAGCGCCTGAAAGAGTAAACACTTCTATAACCTATAACAATGTAAAAAAAACTACACCTTCCTGCAGTACATAACTCATACCAGCAATATCCAACCTGAAAGGATAGAGAGGCTTTTAAAATCTGAAGCTAGAGGCCTCCCTGGCGGAGCACAGGTTAAAGTCTCAGCACTATCAAGCTGTCGCCAGCCACTGCAGCATGAGTTCGATCCCTGGCCAGGGAACTAACCAACATGGTGCAGCAGACCTCTCCTGCCTCTCCTGCTGCTCCCCTCAGCAATATATTTCTCCCAGAACAGTAGATCTGCCTGTTCTGTTCCCTACTCTGTCGCTGGTGAATCCTCTCACCCCAGAACCTCTGGCCTACACCCCAGTTCTTGTATATAAATCTTTATAAACAAATAAAATAAATCTTTAATAAGTAAAAAATAAATAAATCTTTAATAAACAAATAAAAGCTGAATACATATTAACAGAGCACTTGGAGAAATTACAGAGGCAGAGCACCACACTCTCTGCCTGGTATAGCCAACAATTTGCTGTTTTTGAGGATAAGCTTTTTGTTGAAGTGCAAATGAGAGAGGTGCATAAATTGTAAGTGCACAATGTAATGCACACACCCAAGTATGCTCCCCTGTGTGGTCCCCACATCCATGGTGCAAGGTGACCAGCAGCCCCAGCACAAACTCCCTCGTTCCTGAAAGAAACTGTCTCAGACCTGAACCCTCATAAAGCCTGGCTGTTCTGTTTTGAAATTTATGCAGATGGAATCATATGGTAAATGTCCTTTTCTACCTCCTCTGGTCTACGCCAGGCTTGTGAGATTCACGTCTGTGGCGACCTAGAGCCTCCATCGCCTCCGCTACAAAGTGGGGGTGCTAACTGTCCCTCTGCTTCTCCCCCTTGGTCTGCTGGCTGGCAGCATCCATTTGCTGCTCCTCCTGGTTGGCACTAGGTAGTAACAGTTTTCTTATTTTATTTAGTCATTCTGATGGGTACCTAGTGGTCTTCCATTGCACCCTGATTTGTGTTTCCTTGACCAATGATGAAATTGATCTCTTCATTTGCTACTGAGCTTTTGGATCTCCTCATTGATGACTTTCGTGGCTTTGCAATTAATATGTAGGACTTTTCAATATTCTTGAAATAAATGCTTAGTTCATTGATTGTTTACCTTTCTTTTTTTTTTTTCCTGAAATATTCACTGACAGCTATATGTTTCCCTCCAAATTTAGTGTTAGGTGAATCTCACAAGTGTTGGTATGTGTATTTTCATTACCATTCAGCTGAAAATGCTTTTTCACCATTTGGATTTTCTCTTTGAAGTATATATAGAAGTATATTGCTTAATTTCCAAAAAGGAAAATTTTCTAATGATCATTTTTGTTGTTTATTTGGAACTTAGTTATACCTTTTTTTTTTTTTTAGAAAATGTATTTATGTAACTTCACTCTTTTTAACTTAATTTAGACTTGTCTTGTGTGCAAATTTATGATCGGTTTTAGTAACTATTTCATGTGTCCTTGAGAAAAGAATGTGCAGTCTTCTGGTCCTTACAGCAATGTTATACTTGTAACAGTATGGCCAGAGATGTTAATCCCTTAAAGTAGATTTGCTGGTATGTGTTGCAGAGCTGTTACTTGTTCAACTCAAGTATTCAGTAAACAACCTTGGATTATAGCATCTTAGGAACGGATTTTTTTTTTCCCCAAATTGGGTCCTTTGTGCCATCTGGACCCATCTGGTTATCTGTGGGCTTTATTTAAAAATGAAGGTGCAGGCGCCTCCTAGGGCCCCTCTGAGGCCTACTGCTTCATCCTCAGGGGAGGTTGGCAGGGAAGCTGTACTTGTCACCTGTCTGCAGCTGAGTATTCTTTGTACTGAAGTTGGAGAATGACCGTGATTGCTGAAATGAAGGGAACCTCAGTAAACTGGAGCCTCAGTGAAGAAAGTGGCAGATTTCTGCTGGGCTGCACAGGTCCGCTTCTACACCGGCGTTCTTGTAAATAGAGGACGTCAGCTTAGAGTATTGATAAATTCCCTACATTGCTGTACATGTATTCTCTCTTCCTTATGATTGCCTTCACTCGTTCTTTTCTCCAGCTTATTTAAGAATAGAGTGTGTGTTACATGTAACATACAAAATAGGTGTTAGCTGATTATTTATGTAATTGGTAAGGCTTCCAATCAACAGCAATTGATTAGTAAAGTTATATTTTCAACTGTGTAGTGGGACAGAACCCCGAACCCCTGCATTGTCCAAAAACAACTGAACTGTCTCTAATATGAGATGTACTGTCTCATGTCAACCTGTCCCTTCATTTTTATCCTTATTTTCTTCTGTGCTCTGAGAGTCCCTTGCTGACTTGACCCACTGACTGTCTGCTCTCCTTTCTGGACTTGTCTTTGCCTCTGGAGCCATCTGTTCCACTCAAACCCATCTCTGACTCATGGGTTCAGGCTCTGGTGATGTAGCCTCAGCTATCTGGCCAGCTGCTGCTGCTGGGTAGCAACCCGGCATAACCCCGAGGTTGTCCCTGCATTTCAGAGACAGTGAGGCAATTAATGCTTACAATAAGCGTCACCAGAGGGAGATGCAACTGGATTTACTGTAGGCAGGGACTAGTAATTATTCTAGAAACATTCCCATCAACAATTTTTTAAAATATGTAATAAGCTCAGTTTCCTGGCCTGAATATCACCATGTCATGATGGTATTTTGGGAAATGAAGAATAACTACATTAGGTATTATTTTTTGTTTGAAGAAAAAAAATTGTAGACTATAAGACTGATTAGTGATTAGAAAAGGGAGGGGAGAAAGGTGAGTGGGTGGAACAAAAAGGACAATGATATGGCAGAGGGTAAAACTGGACCTTTAAGTGGTGAACTTAATAGTAGTAAATACACTTGCTGATTTTCAATGATGCTCACCTGAAATTTATGTAATATATATAGTACAATTTTATATACACAATGGATTACTATTCAGCAATCAAAAAGATAAACTAATGCCATTCACAGCAACATGGATGGAGCTAGAATGGATTATGCTCAATGGAATAAGTCAGAAAGAAAAAGTAAATTATTGGGTGGTTCACTTATAGGAGGAATATAGGGGAGCCAAATAAGGAATCAGGGGAAAGAATAATAACAATGAAAAACACAATACAACAAAAATAAACAGACAACTATAAATCAGAGACATTCTACAGGGGAGGAAATGGGAAAGGGGTCAAAATGAGGGCGGGAAGAACGCAAAGGACTAAGGTGATGGTGCGGTGAATTGGTGTGGAAATTCCAATTTGTCTTTGTCTCTGGAGCCATCTGTTCCACTTGAACCCATCTTTGACTCATGGGTTCAGGCTCTGGTGATGTAGCCTCAGCTATCTGGCCAGCTGCTGGTCCCCCCAGACAGGGACTATACTTGATATGGGATAATGTTACTTCAATGTTAAAAAAGAAAAAATTGCAATGACCCATTTTTACACCAGATGGCAGAGTTGATTTTCCTTTGACTTTTTATCTTTAAATAGATTTTGCGGAATAACCAACTGCCCAATTTATATATACAACTTATGGTGAGTTGGCCCACAGTTTATTGATATAATTTGGATAACACCTTTTCATGCAGTAACACAGGACATAGTGGAATTACTTTCCTGTAAGCTATTTCCTAGAGAAGTAGGATTTTAGGCTATCCAAAAAGTATAGTTTGCTAGTTTATACCTATTTTGTCAAGAGTATGTGTTTAAATGACACTTGTGTTTGCTTTCAAATTCATGCAATTTCCTATGTAATTCTAAATTGTTTATGCTAGTCAACAGCCTACTGACATATTCCAATAATTTATAGAACTTCAGGTATGTAGTTCCCCAACTGCATTCTAAAAGTGTGTCTTCCACTCTTAACAATGAGGAAGTAATTTCTACTTTTTCTTCTTCTCTTGTATGTATTCATCTTGTCTTCATTTTATGTTTTTCCCTATTTAATTTAAAGAACAAAAACTGAAATGCTAAGAGAGAAATTGATTTTTAAGACCTAGTCTAACAAGTACTCAATGCTCCTGCTGTGATAAAATAGACCTCTCTAGTTATGGCAACAAATGACTCTTTGGCAGATATAAATGTGCCTGGGGGTTACACTAAATTTCAGAATTTAGCACTAGATTTCAAGGGTAATTACAACCAATTTTGGGAATCTGAAATGTCTTGGTGTATATGTCAAACGCTGCCACTCATAGTAGTTGTGAACTCATCTGAGCAGTACCCTCGACATAAAGTGTGTGGAGTGTGGAGACAATAGCTCCATCCTGATGCTCACAACACCCACTTGTTGTGGCAGGGGCGGATCAGAATGGACGGGGCACTGATCTGCGGTGTCAGAGGCTCCTGACACTTCAATTGCATCTCACATATTTAACAGCTCTGCCCTTATTTATCCCACATCCTACATGTGATCACTTAATCAACAGGCCCTGGTCTCCTCCCCAGTATGACTGGAGCCCTCAATGGACTAAAATGCAGAGGTCACATAAAAAAAAAGTAATCTGTAAAAGACACTTCTCCAAAGAGGACATACACATGGCTAATAGACACATGAGAAAATGCTCAACATCCCTCTTAGTCAGGGAAATGCAAATCAAGACCA
>JAGFMF010012281.1:4922884-5034000 GCA_019455555.1 Galemys pyrenaicus | reverse complement strand
CTGAGGTGATGGTGCACGGGTGAAATGGTGGTGGGTACCCCCTGGGGACTACAAATGATGTCAAATATAACTAATAAAAAAAAATTAAAAAAAAAAAAGTAATCTGTCCCCCCATCACCAAAAAGCAATTGAAAACTCTGATCTCATTAAGACTAAAGTTAATTTGATCAAAACAAGCCCAAAATATACCCAAGGGACCACTTTCTCTGACAGCACCAGTGTCAAATCTGTTAATTTTTCCAATGCAAGTTATTTGCTGTCAGTTAAGAAATAAAGATTTTTATTTAAAGACAAACTAAAGTTTAATAATGGCATACGGTTTGGAAGCCTGACATCTTCCAGTAAGCAATGTTGTGTGATTTAGCATGCTAATTTTTCCTGTGGTATTTACACTAATTCATCCCTCACATTCAATCAATAGCCACTTTGGACAAAAAGTTTTTCTGAGGAAATGAAAGAAAGGAAACCAGAGGTGTGTGAGGGGCAAAAGGCTAAACAGGGCTCCCTGTCATTCTACTTCCGTATATTAGTTTAACATCTATTGAGAGTAAAAATGTTAATAGCAGTCAAGACTTATTAGCTCTCACTGTGAGCTAAGAATTATTCTAAGTACTTTATATTAACTCACTTAATTTTTACAGAAACTATTGTGCAGAAGTAGGTCAATCAGTATTGGTTGTGATGAATTTCTCTATAATAGTGTGTTGTACACACAAGTAAACTGCTGCAGTGGAGCACCAGGGAGTGAGCGCTAGTGGAGAAGCAGAAGCTTCTGAGATGACACTTATTGGGGCATAGTGGGGAGGAGAGCAGAGCACAGAGGGACACACGCAGACCAACTAACTGGCCCCAACAACCTGGGTGGGGAGGCGGCCGAGTGGGGCTGTAGCCACATGGGGTGTGAAGGGTCCTTGTCCCTGAACTAAGGACTAAGGATTAATCTTCTAAAGCAAATGGTGGTTTTTAGCAGGCACGTAATTGGGAATGTGGATGTAGATGACAAAGTGCAGTCATGTGGAAATGAGGTAATGTGGATGGAAGTAGGGGCTTTGAGATTTCCTGGGGAAACAGATGAGAAGACAGCTGTGGACTTGAATCTATTCATTGGAGGGGTGAACTCGCTGAGGTTTTATTTTCTCTAGAGTGAGCTGGGAAACCAAATTCCTAAATTTGTTGGGAGCACTGAATGAAAAGAAAGCGCTCATCTATGTCAGAAACCACTGCCCATGACCCTCCCCCAGCCTACCTCCACTCCCAAGTCCAGGCTTATTAACTCAGGGCACTAAGAACAGCACAGCGGCACTAATGAGACGTAAGCTGCTGTCTCATGCTGGCCTGCTCTCGGTCAACCAACACCCTGCCAAACAGGTGCTATTCTTGTTACATTTACCCGTGAGGACTCTGACTGGGTGTCAGTGACTTATCCACGTCTCAAGGTCTCATCCAGGGGCCAGGGATCCAATCCATATCTATCTGTTAATTCCATCCTCAAGCTTGCACTCTCTGTGCACACACTGGTCATGTTCTTTGAGTCAGTTCTCATGGAAGAGTTTCCAAATCTCTTTCCCAGCTAGTTGTCTGGGGAAGATAGGCCTTGAAGGGCATTGGAGAGCAAATGTACCCTGCCTGGAGCGGGCACTGCAGCTGGTCGGGGCATTGTCAAGGTGGCGGCAGTGGGAGCTGCACCACCCGACCTGCCTGGCTGGCTGGAGGCAGCTAGCGCAAGTCCCCTGGGACAGCTCAAGACCACACAGCATTCCGCAGAGGGCAGAGGGCAGTTCTAGAAGGCAACATTGCAAGGGTCCCAAAACCTGGCTCCAAGCCCTAGGCACATGCCCCACATGCTCCCAGCCCTCAGGCCAGCCAAGTCTGTGGGCGCCTGCCAGAGCCATGAAGTGGAGGAGCCGGGAGCACAGTCAGAGGGGACCCAAAGTGTCTCTTGAGAGAAAAAGCACACCGTGCCTCGTCAGAGCTTTGGGAGACCTGGAAGACAGGAAGTTTCTTGATTTGAAATTGCTCCGCGGCTCTGTTCTCTAGGCTCTCGAGGGGAGCTTGCTTTGCAGGGAAACAGAAAGCTGGTGTCAAATCACATCAGCGGGGACCACTGAGCCATGGTGCGAGCATATGCCCCTTCCTCACAGATGGCTAAATTTCTTTACAGAATCTCTTCTTCCTAATTTCTATTTGGAAACCCCTCCTGCGGTGGGTGTCGTGGTCCAGGCCTTCATTTGCCTTTTTGTGGCCAATGCATGCAGCCTCTCAGCGGGGCCCTCAGGCCTGATCCTCCTTCATCCGACAGCATTCCCCTGTTCCCATCCCACCAGAGCCGGGTGTTTTGCTACTCACTTGATAAGTAGATTCATACTAAGGTGACAACACACTAGTTTTGGCTTCATAAATCTCTCAGAGACCATCTATTTGTTGTTCTCTCTCCTGCCATTATTTTGGCAGGAGATGTAATGGGGCTATAGTTAATGTGACAGTATATTAGTTTTGGGTATACGACATAATGGTTCAATATTTGTATTCTGCAAAATGACAACCATAATATCTAGTTAACATTCATCCCATCCACAAAGAAATTGTTTTTCTTGTAATGAGGTTTTAACATCTACTCTCTGAGCAACTTTCAAATACGCAACGCAACATTACGAACTGCTGTCACCATACTGTATATTACATCCCCGGGACTTATTTGTACCTTTTGACCCTCTTGACCCATTTTGTCTGACTGAGGCCCCCCGACCCCCACCCCTTGCCCCTGGTAACCACCAATCTGTTCTCTGTACTTAGGAGCTTGGTTTGTGGCTTGGTTTTATATTTCATATATAAGTGAAACCACATGGTATTTGTCTTGCCCTGTCTGACTCATTTCACATAGTGTAAGGTCCTCAAGGTTCATTCACGTTTTGAAATGGCAAATTTGCCTTCTCTTTATGCCTGAATAATATTCCATTGTATGTGCATGCCACATTTTCTTTATCAATTCATCCATCAGTGGACACTGAGATTGTATCCATGTCTTGGCTACCATAAATAGTGCAGCAAAGAACAGGGGGATGCTGATATCGACTCAATTTAGTGTTTTCATTTTCTTCAGATAAATGACATACTTTCTCCTAGCAAATTTTAACAAAGAGAGCACTGCATGCATCAAGCAGGGGGAAGGCCAGCTGTGAAAGGCGGGCAGAAAGACACCCTGCTGCAAGCACAGTGGTTGCTGCAATGTCTTTGAAAGAGTCACAGAGACTGCTGCAAGCATCCTGATGCAGCCCAGGAGGTGGGCAAGGCGCCTGGCGTGAGACCCCTGGCGAGCTGTTCTCTGTCCTTGGTGAAACTTTCATTTAAACAAGATTGACTGCTGACTATACACCACTACCCCCACTCCCGTGAGGCTCTGGTCCCAATTCTGTCCTCAGCCTAGGTCTGCTCCAAGCAGGGTGTTGATAGTGTAGGAGTGGCAGTTGCTGCTCAGAGGGAAGCCTGTCCAGAGTGCTAGAGGGCAGGGCCGCCAGCTCCGTTTGGGTGACTCTTCCCTTGAGTCGAGTCTTGAAAAATGAGTAGGAGTTTTTTCAGGTTGGGAAACAGTTTTCTAAGTGTGTGCGTGTGTGTGTGTGTGTGCATTTATATACCTTGGGATTAGAGCAGTATGTAATTAAAAACTTAGGATTTAATAAGCAATAAGACTCTTAGTAAATGATCCCCAATATCAGTGGCTTACACAGTAAGCATTCCTATCTCATTCCCCAGTTAGCAGGACTTTGCTGGATCTGGTTCTTGGCTGTGGGCTAAATGTAGTGGTGGTTCCCATACCTCCCACTCTGGAGAGCAGCATTACAAGGGCATGTTCTCCTCATGATGGATGAGAGAAGCACAAGAACAAAGGTCCATAGTGCCTCTTAAGAACTTGACCCAGGGGCCTTCCTCGTGGCACAAGGGATTAAGTACCTCACTATGGAATATCCACAGCCACTGCAGCATGAGTTCGATCCCCTAGCCAGGGAGGGGACCCACATGGCACAGCAGACCTCTCCTGTCTTGTCCGCTGCTCCCCTCAGCAGTATATTTCAGTCAGTCTGCCTGTCTGCTTCGCACTCTGTCTCTGGTGAATCCTCTCACCCCCACACCTCTGGCCTGTACCCCAGTTCTTGTATGCATAAATAAATAAATCTTTAAAAAAAAAACTTGACCCAGAACGTGTACCCTGTCCCCATTCCTTTGCAGCCAGTGACCAGGGTCAGCATCAACAGTCCATTAAAATGCACCCACACTGACCGGGGTGAGGACGGGAAGGAAGGACTGTGAGCTATGATACAATGGGCTGTGATGGAGAGGCTTAAAGAGCATGGCTGGAATTTAGATCTGTGTTGGGAGCAGGGAAATGGGGCAGAGTGGCAGGTGGTGAGTTTGGAGAAAGAAGTTTGAGCTATTAGCAACCAGTTTGACTTCCTCGCTAAGGAGCACAGCTTTTATCCCGTAGTCAGCAGAGTGAAATTCAGGGGCATGGACTTCCATGGCCTGCCATTCCCTCCATCCCAGCAGCTGTTCTTGCCCAGAGAACACAGGGGCTGAATGGAAACTGCCTTCTGCTGCCAGGGACAGAGCAGAAGAGTGTGGGGACAGGCCGCGGCCCATTGCCAACTTCATCCTGGTATGCATGTGCCGACACGCACACTTAGCTCTGAGCAGCCAGGCTTGCAAAGTGCAGCTGAATGCTGAAAGCATTTCATTTCAAAAGGGCAAAAGTCTTAAATCACAGGACTCATGCTCCAAAAATAAATGATTAGTTAGGAAGGAATTGAGGAAAGAACCTGACATTCTTGGATTCGACCTCAGTATCGCTGGTTAGTTGTACATCTTAACCCAAAACTCTGTTTCCATATCTGTAACATGCTCTATTAATTCCCATGCATCACAGAATTTGTTAGGCTTCAACATAGACATATATAGTAAATGCAGCCATTATAGGAATACAGCTATGTACCCCAGAGGTAGCCAACGCCAAGAGAACAATTACGTATCTGCCAGGGTGGACCCCGGCACTACCAGGCATGTAGGTGGAGTGAGAGAAGAATACTGGAGGTCAGGAGAGGCCTGGCAATGCCATTCTCCTTAATGGAGCACGTGAAGGCAAATGGCACCAAAGAACAGTCCCTGAGAGGTACCTGGTGCCTAAGAAATGACCCTGATAAAATTGACAAGTACAGCTTCTGCTCTTAAGTTATTTAGACAGACAGGAGGCATTGCTATGAACTCACCGTTGGTTCCTCTGGAACCAGATGAAACTTTATATTTACTCCTCTATATACTTGAAAAATGAGTGTGATGAGAAGATCTTAAAGCATGTTGGCAATGAACCCGGAAAAGAGACAGGAAAAGAGGTAGGAAGGAGTGACGGGAGATGAACGAGTGCCTTGGAAACATAGAAACTTGGAAAAGATGCTTATTTTAACTAAAAATAATCTTTGGAAATAAGACACCCTGAAGTGAAATTTGTTTGGCTATTTCGTACCTGACAACAGAGTCTGGGAGCCCAGGGACGCAGCTGGGAGATTTGATTCTGGACCTGCTAGTGTGAGGCAGGCCAAAAGAGGCTTTATCCTGAAGCCAGAAATAGGCTGGAAGCCAAGTTTGTAAATGGAAACCAGTAGAGGTCAGCTGGATCTTATTGCCAGGCTTCGTGCACCGCTCATGAGATCCGCCCCTCCGACAGGAGCGGCAGGAGCAGCGGGCTGGCCTTTGAAACACGCCTGCAGAGAGCCTATTGTCCTGTCAGGGAGCGCAGGCCTGAAGGAGCTCCACGTATTCCTGACCACTTAACTACATAAGACATGGGTTCCTGGAGTTACCTTTAAAAAAAACAAAGCAGGAAAATGGATTTCTAGCTTCTGTATTTTGATGGCTTACATACACTAAAAAGAAGGCCAACAATCAAATTTCCCTTCCATTATCAGCAAAGTAAGAAGCATCCAAAGCATTAAAACTCTCTATATTTAGCAGAGTCCGGACCATGGAAAATTACCATGCTAAATTGGCTTATTATAAGGCCCAAAGGAATAGATACTTATCTTCAGCTGATTGATTTCCATAAAGACTACTTGGCATACGTACGCAGTTAATTTATGTGATTTTTGGTAAAACGAGATGTGTGCAAAAAGTAAAGAAATGGGGGAAAGTTGCAAAGAGTTTTACTTAGTTTAGGCACACGCAAGCACTGCAGAGTCACATTCTCTAGCGTTTAGATCAAATTTTGCATGTTGTACTCATATGTGCTGACAGCAAGACACGGCAATTCAGCAGTGAGTGACAGAGTCAAAATAGCCAAGGCCCTGGAGAATAGACATAAGCCTGGGATTCTGGAATATGTTAATGTAGTCACAGCCTTGTTATCCCTACAGGAGAAAGCACTTGGCACATATGCACATGTATACATATACATACACCTATATCTAGAAAGGATGTTCCTTGCAAAGTGCTTCACGACCAGGGCTGTGTGATAAAGAGGGAGATGAGTGTGGCACAGCATGAAGAAAAAGGAATGAATGTGTAGGTAAGCAAGAGATTACAGACTTTCCTTCATGGAAGTCTGAAATGAGTATCAAGTCCTACCATGTAAGGAAGCATCTAGTACAAATATCAGAATGGTGACATCCTATGCTTACCCTTTCCAGACATGTACCTTTAATTGTTGAATAAAATGATCCTACATAATGGTCTTTATGGTCTCTATTTTGTGGTGGGTCTGGCTATAGTAAGAGCAGAAAGTTCAGGGGGTTCTGCTCCAGGAGGGACAGGCTGGCTGGGATGGACAGTGGTGATTCTCTTGGTCAAGGAGAATCATACTAGACCCTGGACAACTGAGAGGGCAAGTGTGTTTCCAACTGAAGGAAAGCCATCGAAAGGGAAATGAAAGTGACTGCCTATTTCCGTTTTCACCATTTCAAAGTATTGAGATTATAGATCATTAAGAATAGGGGATCAAGGAAAAACAACAACAAAACAAAAGAAAAAGACAACTATTGATCAGAGACATTCTGCAGGAGAGGGGGAGGGAAAGGGTTCAAAACGAGGGTAGGAGGAGCACAAGGGACTATGGTGATGGTGTGGGGGTAAATTGGTGGGAGGATTTCTATGGGGACTACACCTGAGGAAAGAAAGCAAACATTGTAAGAAAAATAAACAAATACATAAATAGAGCAAAAAAAAAAAAGATCATTAAGAACAAAGACCATTTTTAAATCATGGTATAGTAGATAAAACTTAACAAATTATCTAAAACAATAAAAATAGTGCAGAAAAGATGTGATGAAGAAACAGGGACACTGACCAGAAACACTTTGAAATAATCTGCAGGTGTTAATTGAGATAAGAGACTTACTGGCTTCCTTCCAATCATGTTATATTCCAGGCAAGCTCAGATGCTGGTGGGTATATTATTATATTGTTGTTGCTGTTACCATCAGCAGCAGCAGCTTCCCCTGCCCCCCACTGCTTCCCCTCATTCAGTTCTATAGTCAGCTTTCCAGTATTGTTCTTAGTTTAACTGTAGCTGACCTTTGGTTTGTTTGCCTATATTCCACATATAATGAAACTACCTGATGTTTGTCTTTCTCCTTCTAGCTTATTTTGTTTACCATAATCTACTCCAACTCTATCCATCTTGCTGCAAATGACAAGAATTTTTCTTTTTTGATAACTGTGTAGTATTCCATTGTATATTTATACAACTTCTTCCTGATTCACTCATTTGTATATACTTAATTTCATAGACCAAGATTTAGACAGCCTGCATATCTACAAGTAGTTTATTTTAAAAAGAAATTATGAGGGACTTAGAAAAGTAAATCCTTGATCCAGGAATCCTTAGTAAACATGCTAGAAAATCCATTTCAAAAGACGTCATTTAGTGAATGTACTGTGATAACACTGCTAATCTGTCTAGAGGTAGAAAACATGGACAGAGCTCCTGTCAAGAACTGTAGATAATTAAAGAACACAAGATTTATATTAATAGAGATGATTTTAAAAAATTAATAGGTCATCTGTGATCTCTAGTAACACATTTTCCACTGGCCTATTATTTCTTTCCATCACCTCCCAGTCTATCATCAGCATACACTGCCATGAACCTGGCATGGTAGAAGGAGTAGGATTTAATACTAGAACTCCAGTGTTTGTGGGTTCATAAGTAGAAGTCAGGAACATGGTGTGTGATGCCTTCAGCTTGCCTTTGGGACCTATTTTCAAGGCAAATCATTCTCTGGTAGAACCCCTGTTAATCAAATCATGCCCTTCAACTCCCTCCTTTCATACACAGAAGACAGTGTGTGTGTGTGTGTGTGTGTGTGTATGTGTGTAAGCAGACTCATCCATCCATCCATCCACCCCCAAATTGCAGGAAATTCTACTAATTTAGTTAGGAATCCTCTGATAAAATTCTCAGTACTTTAAAAAAGGCTAATTATCACCATTCACTGCAAAATGAATTAACTAGTTAAACTTGCATTTTTTCTATTTTCCAGTAACATGTAAGTAGTGCGTAGAAGAAGGAACTGGGCAACAGATAAAGGGTATGGATCATGGAAGATAATATGTAGGGTCAGGTTCCATGGTAACAGTGCCTGAGATGGGGATTCTAATATAAGAGGTATGTGTTGAGAGCTTTCTGGTAAAACCTGTTAGAAAATGTAAGAAGCAGAAGAGGGCAGGGAAGGTCCTAAGTAAGAGAACATTTCAGTGGATATCCATCAACTGTCAGCCTGATTCCATGGAGAACTCTGGAGTAGGAATACATCACAGAGCTGTCACCTCTTATGTCAAGGAGCCCGTACTTTGTACCCAGAATCCATCAGTCAGTGGCTGAAGGCTGTGTCTGAGGGAGGGCCAGACAGCTCCCACTGACTGAGGGTGATTATCAGGAGAGGGCGGCAGCTGTGAGCTTTTAGTGCCAGCGATCACAATAGCTTGGGGGCAGGTGAACAGAACCCAAGACACTCCAAACTGTCCCTGTTTCCAAAGTTACTAGGGTCAGTCTTGCCCATAGAAAGAGAAACAAAAACTATTTTCCTAGACTCAGGTCTCTAACCTCTAAACACCATGATTGAAGAAGAAACAGGCCTGTGAGTCAATGACAAAAGGGCTTAATTTTGGACTTTGTGGGCTTCCCCAAGTATTCCTCCAGTTACACAATTTCTTAAATGAGAAAGTATAATAATTTATTGAGATAAACAAATTACATTTTGGAACCTGTAAAATCTAGAACATGTGACTATTCTATTGATATATGGGCTTTACTAATCTAGTCAAATGAAATTACAAAAACAACCAGACATGCAAAGAATGCTGTAGAATTATGACTACTAAATGAAGTAGATAAGAAATGAAGACTTTATATAAATAAAATTTAACTTTACTTTGATAAAGCAAAGTCAAAATTTTAGGAATTTTCTTACCTGCTTCTTCAATAGTTATATAGCCAGTGTCATGAAATAAGTATTTTAAGAGATAAGCAAAGGATTGAATGGGGGTGGAAGAGGAAATCAATTAACCATGCTTCATTTTAGCTTTATTTAAAAAAATTCACAATATGGAGAGTTATGCCATTTTGCTTTTGAAATGTCAACTGGCTAATGAGAACAAGGACTCTGGGGGAAAGAGAGCCTAGATTCAATGCAAATAACTAAAGAGGAGTAAAAGAATAATAAAGAACAGTAGGAATAGCAGCTGCTTGCTAACAAATATGTCTCTGGTAGCTGTTCTCCTATGGCCAACACCATAGCAGTGGAAAAAACTAGAAAAACCCAGAGGTGTGATGAAAATGCTACAACAGGGGAGTCCGGAATTACAGTTTAATGTTTAATCCAAATAGGCTCAGCTGGTCCAGATATTTATTTGTTCTTTGGAAGCATGAACTGTCACCTTTGTGAAAATATGCCTTAAGATATATTTGTCTACCATTTAATTTCAACATCTAGAACAGCGTCTGGAATATAGAATTCCAATAAATATTTGTTAAGTTATGGGATGATTTGTATCAAGTTCCCACCGAAAGAATGTAATTATCTAGTAAACTTTATTTCCATATCTAGTCATTTAAGAACTAATCTTTGACTTATTTTTAAAAGGTACAAAGTAGTCATATTTTGTGAATTTGTCATATGCATAGTATCAGTAAAATATAATATTCAATACTTCTGTAAAAACTTCCAGAGTAAAAAAACTCATGTAACATTAACCAAAATTCCATGAAAGATTCTGAATCTCCACATCCGTACAGGCGATTGGTATTGCCATTTTTAAATTCTGATTTTCACAATTCAAAACTAGGATAAGAAATACAACTTATTTTTGTATTTTGATACTGTAAGCTGAAATTTTGCTAAACTCACTTATTACTTACAAGTTTGTTTGTTTGTTAAGATAGTCCTTTGGATTTCCTACGTTGACATATCTTTCTCCTTTTAAGATTATGTACTTTTCTTCACATATTTTGTAGTACTATTATTTGGTGCATGCATATATCTAAGATTACAGTATTGATATGAAGTGACATTTTATATCCTTTTGTCTCCCTGTGCCTCCTAATTTTCTCTGCTCTGTAATCTATACTATCTTATATTAATATTGGCACTACAATTTTTAAAGTCGATGTTTCCCTTGTGTATCTTTTCTAGTCTTTTACTTTGCTAGGTTTCCTTTTTCTTGGTCCTTTTGCTAGAGAGAGCAAGTCCCATTTCTTGGGACTTTTTGGTCCTCACCCATCCATGTTTGTATTGCCAACTTCTGTAATGCTTATTTTAGGGGATAGGTGGGGAAAAAACCCTCAGTAACTCACTGGGGAGTTTCTCCTCAGGTCCTGAGGTCTCCAGTAGGTACCAAGGTATGTCCAGAGACATAACCAAGTTCTACATGAGGAACAAATCACAAGTTATATCACTGCAGACAAAATAGCTAAGAACACCCACAAGACACGTAGCAGCAGGTGGGCAAGAGAAACCCCCTAGCAACCAGAGGTTAGAATAACAGCAGCATCAACCCCCTGACTTCCTTCAGGGTCATGATATTGCTTCATAAGTCACCTCCTACTATAAAGAAGTAACGAGGAAAGTGTAAGCTATCTGAGAGAATGTTAATTTTATAAAGACTTAATGCATCCTATATGAAATGATTGAAATATTGGATCTGACTAAGCTTTTAACCAAATTTGATGTTGAAATAATTGAGTTTCACTAACTATAAGTGGAATTTCAAAAGAGAACTTTATTTCATGTAAGCAAATTTAAAACATTACATTTTTTGTGTATTGCAGATCAGATATCTGTTATCTAGTAAATTTGTGGACGTGAATTCTGTCTCACATATTCTCTGTGATTTTTTTGTGATTTTACATCCATTCCCCTCCACCCGTTAGGTCATTCCCATTCTTGTCTTTCTTAAAAGAAAATAAATAATCTGAATTCTCAGAATCTTCATGGTGTTCCCCAGCCCCCTTTAAAGTTGAGAGCATGGAAATGACATCTTGCAAAATGTTTCACATATTAAATCACAGCGTCCCTTATGCTATGAAATGTCTTATTTACAATCTAAGTGACCTCAGAAATTTACAGTATTTCAGCTCTCTCAAGAACCAGAGATGAGTTATTCTGATTGATTTATGACTCAACATAAATTGTGATAGGCACTGGACCAAGTGCTTCCTATATTATCTCAGCTAAATATCACACTAGGGGCCTCCCTGGTGGCGCAGGGGGTTAAGCAACGCACTATGAAGCAAACCTCAGCCACTGCAGCACAAGTTCGATCCCTGCTGCCAGCCAGGGGGTACCCACATGGCACAGCAGACTTCTCCTGCTGTGCCCCCTGCTCCCCTCAGCAGTGTGCTTCTGTTGATCTGCCTGTTCTGCCACTCTGTCTGTGGTGAATCCTCTCACCCCCCACACCTCTGGCCTGTACCCCAGTGCTTGTATGCATAAAAAATAAATCTTTAAAAAAATAAATAAAAAATAAATATCACACAAATCCTGTGAAAATTGCATTGTCAGCCCAAATTTCAGATGAAGAAACTGAAAGGTAAATGGACATATTCTAGGTCACCTCAATAGTGAGTGGCAATGCTGGACACCTCCCAGGCCCAGGCTTCTTTCTACCCTCCAAAAATCTCCTTCGGACAACGCAGAAAGACTGACTATGTTCCCTGATACCATGTCCTCCCCTGCTGTTTCCATTTCGAAACCCTATAGCAGTTCAGAACCGACAAGGAAAGTGCTGCCCAGGACGGGAGCCAGGAGCTATTCTCAGAGCTGGGCAGTTGCACTGGCTGACATTGGCACGTATGTTCCTACAGGCCTGTTTTCCTGCACCTGGACAATAGAAGAGAACCCTGACTTTGAGATGTTCGCTTCTGGGTCCTTGAAAATCACTTTAAATCATTTTTTATATCTTTTTTTCATATGATATTTTCCATCTTTTTTCTATGACAAACTTTCCCTACTAAAAACATGTTCCTGATATAAGAGATGATATTGAATTATTTAATTTGCCTGACTACCTCACTGTTGATTTAAGTTACTACCAACATGTCTACTTTTTTTCCTTTCTTATGTATTTCAACCTCTAAAAGAGGAAATAGAATCTTTTGCATGGTGCACTCTGAGAGAGATCACAATGAGGCAGCAAAGTGCCCTATTTGGGTTTGGAGGTGTTTATCCCTTGGTTAGGGAAAGGGTGGGTAGAAGAAGTAATCAAAATGAAGATCTAGAGGTAAAAATTTTCCACTGTTTATTTGAACTAAGTTCTTAGGAAAACTTTCCTCCAGGAAGATAGCTTGGTGTGTGTGTGTGTGTGTGTGTGTGTGTGTGTTGGGGTGGGGATGAAGGTAGATAATGAGAAGGAAAGAGAGGGGAAGAGATCTTAAATGGGGAAATTGGGAGGTAACTTCAGAGACAGTGCAACCAAACAGTGAAAAAAGTTCCCATTATTCTACCATTTGACCTTCAGAAATGGCAACTGTATAGGAGTCAACATAATGCATTAAAAGTTGGTCAGTGGGAAAGGATAGAAGCTGGGGGAGGGTGGTGGAATAAGGGAAGACAAGGTGACAAAGTCATCCCTGTTGAGGTGTATTCCCACTGACAGCAGTCTGATCCAGTAGGGCATTAAGTCCTCACACTTATGAAAAAGTCAGTTCAGAAATTTTTTAGGAGTTAATCAGGCAATACCAAGGGAATGAAGATATTCAAGTTTCAGGAGAGTCGCTTGCTCTTAAAATCAGAGGTTGGATCTTAGGCCCAGCAGAAATAGGTCCCTTTATATATAGTGACTTTTGAATCTGAGAGAAATAGCTGTAATTCATGAATGAACATCTGATGGAGGATGACACCATACGCAGGATTGTCAAATAACAATGGCAATAAGCAATGTCTTTGAGACCACACACACACACACACACACACACACACGCAGTCCAAATGCCCTGGATAGCATGTAACCTGGGGCGTGTAGTTTACCAGTTAAATAAAGCTTGTCTCAAGATTCCCTCTTTCCAGTAAAAAGCTGGCTTCTCTGTGTACTGGATGTCAGTGGACAGGATAGTTCAAACCGAAGAGGAATTGAAAGATGACAGAGCAGAAATGAAGGCTATGCACTTTGAAAGGGATCTCTTGTCCCTTTCTCTTCACATCCTTGTCACCACAGGTAAACCAGGGAATGTCATTCCTGAGAGAAGGTGATGGGAAGCCTTATGTCCTGGGATCCAGCTTCTCACCTGGTTCAGTCTTAGTTGTATATATATAGATCAAGTTAAAGCCTCACTCATCACGCCTGAGGGTTAAGTGAGAGAGTACTTCAAATTATAGGCACAAAGAGTACAGACAGATGGCTTCAGATTTGCTCAAAATATACTCCCCAGCGTCCTTCATTAGGTAGCAGGCTGCCCTTTCCAAGAATGTGTTTATCAGGAAGGTGACTGGAAAGTGCTTTCTCTAGAACTCTGTTAACATGCAACTTGAGATAGCCACACAGGCTTCTCTGTTTGGAAAGCAGAGGTTAACTATTTATAATAATAACGCCAAGGCAGTCACCTCCCCTCCTGGGCCTGCTCTGGCAGCAAGGTCAGGATGCATGCATTGCCCCCAGATGGTCTCAGAGCTTTTTACTGGAAAAGCTGCAGTGGAGAGGTTATATAGTCTAACTGCAAACTCTTCCTTGGAAACGTGGGCCTGGTCGCTCAGATTGTCTTAAGTCAAATTTCCAGAAAGAACTCTCCAGAGTTCATGAGAGACATTCATTTACCCTTCCAGGGAAATGTCTGTTGGTTTCAAGTGCTCTCTAGCTCTGGAAGCAATGGAAGGGAACTAGACTGGTTCCTGGATATAGGGACTGGCAGAACCAGAGGAAAATATAGATGATTTTGTATTGTAATTTAAAAACTTCAAAATAAGATTTCATTTGTATGTCTACATTTTCTAGGACAAAAAAGGGACTTTTACATTTAATAACACAAAAGGGGGACAGAAGAAATTGGTTTTCCTTTGTCAGCTGCTATTTGTGATTCAAGAATTTGATCTCAGTTCCATGCACGATTAACTATAAACCTGAGTTGTGAAATAGCATGAGTGAAAATACTATAAACTGGTAATTCAAAAATGCAAAGTAATATAAAACTGTGCAGGTTTCCCTTGTCCTGATATTCTCATAAGTGCAACCACTGTGATTAAAATTGGATTTTGCTTTCATATTTTACATCTGTGAGTAGAGAGAAGTATATACAAAAAGTGTGTAGCCCCAGCATACATGACTACTGGGGAAATCTTCCTGCTCCCATGGTCTGAGGGGGTCTTCACACTGAGGGGGTCTCTCCATAGTGAAGAGCTGCCAGTAAAGCAACCAACTCCAGACTCCAGCTGCCTGTGAAGGGTCCAAGGAGGGTGGACTTGTGTATGCAACACCCCAGATCAGGGGCAATAAAAAGATGCTGACTATCTTAGAAGAAGTTTCAGGCATAATTATAATTAAAACTATAGCTTATATTTAAAGAATACATTGATTCAGTTGACTGGATTGAAAGCTAGTACAACCTGACTCAGACCAGAAATCCAAAAGTAAAAAAATATAAAAATATCCTTTTCTGAATAAGGAATCAGACTTAAAATCACAGTTCTATTTTTAGTTCTTTTTTCCAAAGTAACCACTATAGAAATCTATTTTATCATTCAGTCTGGCGATTAGCCTGTGTTCCAGAACTGGAGTTTGGTCTCAGCGAAAACTAAGTTTGAATGTCAAGTTTAGTAGTTCTGTCACTACTTCTTATGTAAAATTAAACACTTTACTTCACCTGTTTGAGCTGCAGTTTCCACATTTGTTAAACAAGAAAAATATATCATAAAATTGCAAAGCTGCAATAAGATAATGTAAATGTAAAGAATGTGTCACAACAGTTCTGGGCACATAAGTTTTCCTTATGGTACCTACTACCCCCAGTGCTACGTGGGGATAAACCTTCTAATCAGGCAAGTTATTAAGCGCTCCTCATTTCCAAAAATAATTTCTAAGCCTTCACCCTACCCAAGTTTCATTCTCTTCTCTCCTATTTCCCACTCTATATTTCTTTGCACAATGATAAACTGCATATTTTCTGAAAAATGTCCATGACACTAAATAGACACTAGATTTTATACACAGTTCAATTATTGATTTGTCTTTGTCTTCTTTAAAACATTTAGAGTCTAGTACTAGAAATATGTCCTTCAGACTTTTAATAATTCTAAAAATACTTTTAAGTAGTACCAGGAAATTTTGGCTTAGGTAGAATGAATAATAGCTGTTGGCACTATGAGAAAATCCCCCTAAGTCTTCAAAAATTTAAAGTTTATGAATGTCCAACCAAAGATAAAAGATTTAAGAAAAATCTCTAACATGAAAGACAACAACACCCAAAAGGCAGGAATCCTGTTCATAAAAGACTGATAGAGGAGGAAAAGGACATTTAAAAAAAAAATCACTAAATGTAATATACTGAGAGGGAAGATATTATATTCATGAAATACAAACAGGACACAATGAAAAGGAAATAGCAAGGCATGGATATGGATAAATAAAATAATGACCACTGAATAAATAAAATTCAGTTAGAAGGGTTGGAAACTTTAAAAAATCTCATAAAGAAATAAAAAGACAAAAGGAGGAAAAGTAGGAAACATAAAAAAAGAATATTAGTGAATCCTCTCAATATTACAGATGAACATTCCAGAAAGAACAGAGAGAGAAAATGTAAGATATAATACAACAACTCTATCCTCATATCAGGATTATGGAACAGAAAGAATTAGGGAGAAGGAATAAAGGAAATGATAGGTTTTAGAGCCACTGCATTGCACGAAACAAGGAGATATCACTAACTTCATAGTCGTGAGAAAGATGTCTGCTGGTCTTGGGCAGCACACAATCTGAACAGCAGGTCATGGTGACCCTAATGAGACCAGAATGCTGGCTGCATGAGGATTTCTTTTCCACTCACTCAATAAAATGAAGAGTATGAAAATTGGTATCAAAATCCCCAGAAAAACTTGATCAAATTTAAGATATCAGTACTGCTAAACTGTTCTAAATTATATTGCATTATCCTAATCTTGGAGTTGATTGTACACATAGACCTTCCCTATCATTTTTCCAAAGGATAAATTTCTAACTTGATGTCCCTTAGTCTTCCAAAACTGATGGCAGTGGTTTTTTGTTCTTTACCCAGGACTTATTTAGTGGTTCAGGAGGAGAACAAGTGAGTTAACTGGGAAGTGGATAGTAAGAAGCAGGTGGGACATCAGAGGCCAGAGGAGTTGCCAGCTACCGGGAGGTGGTGAGCATGTGTCAAGAGCAAGTGCAGACCACTCATACCTGTCTATTTTTATGCAAACTCTTAGCTGATTATGTCACTTCACTTTGAGGGTATCAGTGCCCAGTGTCCCCAAAGCCTATTTTAAGAAACTTCTTTCAATGGCTGATACAAACAACATGTGCCAAAGCACAAATGAAGTTCGAGAGTGCCATTTCACCATGCGTAAGACAGTTTCTGATTTTTAAGATCCTGCCAAAGCCAGGTCTAATGCACATGAAACACTGGGAGCATGGGGGAGTGACTCGTGACCAACAGTGGAGAAGCACCATTAGGTTAATTTTATCCAGTGACCTGCAAGGATCTGGATTCATCTGGTTCCTCTCTCCAGTCCTCAACACACCATGCCAGGCAGATCTTTGGAATAAGGTGGGGGTCCCTCGTAGCTGCTGAACATTTAAGTCATTGGCTGAACTTTTACCCCACCAGCTGGTCTTCAGATCCCAACCAAGGAAAATATTCCTGACCCTCAATGGTTTTGCTGCCCCATACAAAACCCAAGTGACTCAAATTGAATACTTGGAAAGAAAAAGGGCAACAAAACTGAATTTGGATAATTGTGGTTAGAAAAATGACTTTGGGATCATTTGGCCTTAGTGTTTAGAAGACTCAGAGGGCCCAAAGAATGCAATGGATTCCGGGAAGATGGATGTGAACACACATTCCTTTAGAACACCCTATTAGCAAGTTTCTGCTTGTTTTCTTAAAATCTATAGTCTGAAGAGAGATCATACTCTATAGGCTGGAGAACAGAGACATGCTCTAAGGTCAGATAAGACAGATGAGGGAATAGAAGAATATCTAATACTAGTTAGACTATCACTTCTAACAAAAACTAAGTTAGCAAGAAATACTCTAATGTAGGAATCCTCGCAGGGACCTCACAAAGTATCCAGCCCCATCATGGAATGTAGAAGACCCCGCAAGAGGCCTGACTGGTCACTTAAATAAGTGAAGTCAACAAGGGGAGAATAGACGGTGGGCAGGAGTGGGGGGTGGGGGCTAATGCGAGCTGGCAAGGGCACGTCCTATCTCAAAGCAGCTCACCCTGGCACAGATGTCTGCAGGATGCTCAAAGCAGGCCCGCTATCACCAGGTCTCCTGCTGTTTCAAGAAGCACCAAACCTACAATATCATGTGTGATCTCATCATGTCCAATTGTATGTATTATGTTGGAAACAAAATTTTTTAAATAATCTTATTCAAACAAGAAAAAAATTCTCCTGGCTAGATTCTTCCAACGGACTTCTGCCATACAATTTCTGACCTGTAAAAGTATCTAAAACTTTGTAAGACAAAATATAGATTTACAGGTAGGTGATAGATCAATAGATATAGAGCTAGCTAGATAGCTAGCGAGCTAGATAGATAGATAGTGTAGGGTCAGAGAAAACTATCAGGTCTTTCCGCCCTCCCACCAATGATATAATGATGGACACCCTTGGTGCTGTGCGCATGCCTAGGTGGGCATGCTGAGTGGGCGCACCTGGGTTCGAACACAGGCGTATAAGTGTGGCGTCATGAGGACGCCAGCAGAACATAGAGCAGCAAAACAAGAGCAGCAGCAGACGCAGAGAGAAGAAGCAGCAAAGCAGCCAAGAGGGTGAGATGCGCAGGGGGCCAGGAGGCTGGCAGGTACCCATGCCTGCCATGTACCTGGTCGCCTCTGTAAATAAAAGCATAAAAGCCGCCAAAGGCTCTAGGACCCTTCCTTACCCCATCTGCTAGAACCATCGAGAACCTGCCCAGTGTGCCCCTTCCTGGCACTACAATAGAAAGATGATAGCTAGCTAGCTAGATCTCCAGGAAATGATATATAAATGATATTAATACCTTTGGGGATGAAAGATGACTTAGACATCAAATCAGTTCAATTTTTGGATGAGAAACTGGGAACCAGAGAATTGAGCAAGCCTGTGAACTAGTTGAGGGCAGATGGAGAACTAAAAAGTCTGTCAAAAAAAAAAAGTCTGGCATCTGGAGCCCAGTCCAGCGTGCTTTCTTCCCTGGTAACATCCTAGCCTGTCACCCACACCTGAAACCTTAGCACCTTTTGCCCTTCTTGTCTCAAACTCAGCTGATGGCTGAGCCCATCATTTTATCCTTCACAATCTTTACATCTTCACTACAAAAGCAAATGAGTGGGACTGTGCCACTTTATAAGAATACAAAAGCTGGCTGAGGAAACAGGAAGCTGTGGCTACATTTCCAGTCAGAAGGATTTAGCTCCTAAGTCCACATGGTTCCCCTTCCTGTATACTGTTACAAGTACATTTGACTCCTACCCATAAACTCAAGACAGGGTTCTTCCCTCCATTCATTGACCAACCAGCTGAAAGAAATCTCTTTATCCGCTAAACTCTCCAGATGTTCTGCAGACCACTCATTTGGCACTGCCTCTCCAACTTGATCTGCGATTTCCACCTGGACTGAGAATTAGACTCACCTGGAAGCTTAAATCCTCACCATACTTAGGCTTGATCCCTGTCTGGCTAGCTCAAGGACCCAAGCCTTTCAAATGTGCAGCCACAGTTGAAAGCCTCTGAACTAATCTGTAAAGCATTTGAAGATGGAATGCCTGACATTATGATCGTTTGCATAATTTGAAGGGCGCAAAGCAAAATGGACATGGAGGTTCTTGTTTAAAAATTAAGAAATTCAAGATGCCACCGAAGGTCCTATGAAGAATTATACACTCTGAACTACAGTTATGAATGGCTCTTTAAAACTTGTTTTTGATGTTTATAAATGATTTCATTTGAGTTTTCTAATTGTTTATTGTTAATTTAGGAATATAATACAATTTGTATGCTGATTTTATAGTCAGTGACTGTAAAAACACATAAATTTTAGTATTTTATCTATAGTTTTAGATTTTTTTGTATAAACATGAATATAACTGAAAGTAGTAATATTTTTATTTCTTTGAAATATTTATAACTTTTATTCTCTGTCCTGCTTATCACTTCTAAGCTCTATGGCACAATATACATATACTTGGATACATAATCAAAATTCACAACAACAAGCCTGAAGATAGAATTTTTAACTTTAATAATAAAAAATAATTTATGTTTTCCTTTTTAATTATTCTATAAGTAATAAAATTTACTTATATTGGGTATTAAGATTTATTTAAAAGATGTTAAAATTATAATTCTCTTTTTCTCTCATCATTTATCTTTCTCTTTTTAAATCATGATTAGGTTTTTAAAATATTTGAGAAGATCATATGGTTTTTATTCTTTATTCAACTAATATGGTGAATTATATTGCTTTATTTTGAAGATTTCCCCTCCACCCCCGGAATTAACCCTACTTGGTATGCTGTACTATCTTTTTAAATATTACCGTATTCAATTTGATATTTTGTGTTAAAGTTTATAGAGCTCTTATCTGTAATTTTCCTTTTTGTAAATATATTTCTTAAATCTATGGTTTGAAGTATTTTATTAATTTTGTAAACAGTATTTTTAAAAACCACATTTTCAAAAACTCTGTTTCTGTCCCATTTTCTCTCTCTTCTGGGAGTCCCATTACCCGTACATTGAACTTTTCAAACCCCAAAGAATCAAAAACAAGAATTCAAAGACATATTTGCACATCATATTCATAGCAACATATTCACAAGAGGTAAAAAGTGGAAGCTAAAGTGTGCACTGAGGAGTGAATGGGTAAACAAATGTGGGATAGAAATATGATGGAATATTATTCAGTCTTGAAAAGGAAAGAAATTTCTGATACTTGCTACAACATGAGTAAACCTTAATATCATTATGCTACATGAAGTAAATCTGTCATAAAATGACAAATACTGTATGATTACATTTATTTGGTACTTAGAACAGTGGAAATCATAGAGGAAGAAAGTAAACTGGTGATTGCCAGGTATTGGGGATAAGGAGAGGAAGGGAAATTATTCATTAATGGGGACAGACTCTCTGGAAGATGAACAAGTTTTGGAGAGGGATGGTTTGATAGTTGCAAAACAATGTGAATGTATTTAATGCCACTGAATTGTACACCCAGAAAATACTTAACAGGGCAAATTTTATTTGTTGCTTACCATAATTTTTAAAATACACAATGGAAACCAGTGGAATGAGGCTGTTTCTAGGCCCAGTTGGTGCACACAGATGCATGTGTGGGTCTCTTAGCTGAGGTCAGTTATCACCCCTATATCTAGTGAGGGTGTGTTCCTGATTCTCATTACGCCATCCAAATAAAGGAGACAGAGAAATATATATTTTCCTTCCATTTGCTTAAAAATAGAGAAGTCATCCTAGGCTTATGTTCTTAATAGTTCTGTTTACTTTCCAACTAAAAGAATCCCTTCCTGTTCTGAGAAAAACCAACACTTTGTGTGCATTTCCATTTGGGTTGAATAGAGGAGAGTGATTGATGATGGCCAGAATTTAAACTGCAGTTCTTAGAAAAGGTAACTTTGTAAACCAAATACCACAGCCCAGAGGCCAGACGGAAGTTTTTTCCTCAAATTTCTGCTGAGAATCAAAGGTAACTGAATTTACTATCTATTTGGATATCATCAGTTCCTCTCTGCACCTCCCCCAAGTCTGTCCCCTCTTCAGTGACAGAGACTGTCCGAATGGCTTGACCTAGACATGTTCTTTGCATAAAACTAATAACTGGGCCCCACTTCAATGAACTTGAAGTCAGACTTTCCACTCCAGGGCTTTGGAAAAAGTATTCGGTGACCAAACATCTAATGTGGTTTTGCAGTCCAAATCTTACCCGCAAAACCTACGAACTATTTTCATCTCAAAAAGAGCTATTTTATTGATCCACATGTGAATTTGGGAAGGCAGAACCTCTGTAGACACAGAATACAAGCTGCTTTGAAACCATGGAAATGCCCTGAGGCAGTGTGGCCAAAATGCACCGTTAAGGGAATGTTTTAGTCATGTCTTTTCTGTTTGGTTCTAAAATTGGGAGTTGAAAGAGCTTCTGGTGTTAGTGAAAGCAGAGAGTCAGTCTTGAAAAAAATGGCTTTATCTATGCCAGAGCGAGTTCGGGCTCTTGTTTCACACTGACTGCTCCAAGGGAACAGAACCATGTACAGTGGGGACAATCTCACCGGAAGGGAGTATAGCATGGGGCAGGAGCTGGAATCCCCTTCGAGGACATATACATCTGTGAATGAAGATTCTCTTGATTTCATTCTCCTCACTTTCTAGCCTAGCGTCTTCCTAAAGCATCCCATGTGATAGAAGGGTTTACTGCAGCTGCCATTGTTACCATTGTGGGGTGCAGATGGTTACCAAGGAGAGAAGGCAGAATGGCTAGAGGTTTAGAAACTTGGTTTCATCTCTGTCATTTATGACCATGTGCCTATGAAGAAGTTACAGGAGTTTCCTAACTCTGATTTCGTGGTCTATAAAATGGGAAGAGTGGCCTGTGAGTGAAGTGTCTGGATGGGGGGAAGCAATGCAAGTAGACAGCTGAGCAGCGGGCGTGTGAGGTGTGTGGGTTATTACACTCGTGTTCCTGCTGCCACAGACCATGGACAGCTGCCTGTCTGCTAGCAAGCTGGTGTTCACAGAACTGTTGTGCCCCCAGCACCTGGGGAGGTGCTGAGAGCTGTATCCCTATAAGATACATGCTCCTGGACTTCCCAAACTAAGGAAAGAAGACACATTAAAATGATGCTTCTTGGTGTGTCAGAGATTAGAGACTAGCTGTAGGTTTGGGGCCACATCTTGAAGAGCAGCTAGATTTGGGGAAGACCTTCAGAGTAAGCACATAAGCCCCATCAGTCTGCAGGCCTGTTTCTCCTGATCTCACCTCACATCCCTCATTTGGATTTGGCAAAGCTGCTTTGACATCAGGATAAATAAGGTCACCTGCAGGATGAAAATCCCAGATGAGGAGGTGAGGGCCTGAGAAAAATGTGTTCTTGGCTTTACCTCAGGTTACCCCACCCTGGAGCATGAACACGGGAGGGGCAAGAGCCCGGTGGCTAGTCTATTTTCATCTCTCTAACTTGTTGCCAAAGAAATGATGCTCAAAAAATAGGATCCTCTTGCCTCTGTTTCTTGTGTTTTGCTTTCTCATCATGACTATGAATTCAGGCTGAATAAGATTGTCTTTATCTAAAGGTGACACTTTAATCTTATGCTTTCCCGCCTGTGTAGTTTGTCTTTCGCCAAGATCCAGTTTTCATTTGGTAGAATTGCCCTCCCTCTGCCTTCAGTGTCTGCTGATGGGCTTGACTCACCCTTCAGGGACCCTGAGACGGACAAGTAGGGGCTGGACTGCTTGATGAGTTGTCAGGCAGGGAGTAGGCCCAGCAGTCAGTACTCACAAGGAGGGTAGTTTGCAGTGAGTTTAATAAAAGAACTTTTTTCTTTTTCATTTTGTCAGCCATTTACATATCTTCATAACTTTGGGGGCATATTTCTTGCCTCCATATGTGCACATGTTTCATTCATCAATAAAGGAACTATTTTTAAAGGTTCATACCAGCGTAAGACAAGTCCTTAGTGCTCCAGAGCTTGAAGCAACCAGGGATATGTGATCCCCAGAACCCAGAGTGAGGGGCATTGGGTTATGTGGGGGCCTGACAGGGCTGTGGATTTACATAAAGAAATATGAGAACATTTTGAGGTGCCTAGTAGACATGGGTTTTGGAGGTGACACTATTCAACTCACTGCAGTAAATCAAGATCTCCCTTGATAGTTACACTTGCTAAATACCCCAAACAGCTACTAGTGATTCATCTATGGGGTCTCAAGAAGTTTCAGGTTTTTCAATTTCTTCCTATAAAAAAAGTTCATAAATGATGGAACCAATAGTGCATGACATTCTCCATCTATTAATTCAGATAAGCACACATATATCTCCTTTTGCTCTCTTATATGTGATTTTCAGTTTTATCTTGGACTCCCATCTCTGTTTATCAAGCAAGATCAAACTAGCCATTTCAGGCATTTCAGTCATTTCCTCAATCATTTCAGGCTGAAATACATTCAGTTCTAATTTCCATGCCACCACCATCTCCCCCATTCCTGCTTTCATCCACAGCCTGGCTGGTGTTGTGAGCTGGATTTTGGAGTCTTATTTGTATTCCTGGGCCGTCACTCAGAACCAAGAAACAGACCCCAGATTTCTTGGTACATTCTGGGCAAGGACTTCATGCCAACATCCAACCACCTTCTGTCTGCTCCTTTCTATTTCTTTAACTTTATGTAGACATGCAGGGTGGGAAGGAGAGTATGAGTAGGCTAGTTCTGACCGATTGTGCCAGGCACAGAATTTTCCTTTCTTAAAACTGGATGGAGGGACTCTCTGGTGGCGCAGACTCATGTTTGACAGTCTGTGTGAAGCTCAGGGCCTTGGGACATGAGAGAGGAAGTTCATTAATGTGAGAGTAGGACGTGAGTCTTGGTGCCAGGGCTTGATTCCCTTGCCTCATGTCAACCTCACATGTAAGAAAACATGGTGGCCAGACTAGATCCAAGTGTTCTCTACTTGCAGTGCCCTGAGGGGCTCATAAATTGTTTCATTGTACTTCTAGGCCAAAGAGATACCCACCCAATCGTTCTGTTTACTAAGTTGTTAAATTCAGATAACTTGAGAAATATTTATTCCCTAAAAACACTGCAACCATATAAAAAACTATAAAAAATAATATACACAAATTCAAAAAACAATAGTTTTTTTTTTCTTTAATAAACATAACTTCTTATTTGGATGGCTTCTGTTTGGGCCCTCACTATCTCTTCCAACATCAGAATCACATTAAACAGCACCTGTATTGGACTGAACTGTGTCCGCAAATTCATATGTTGAAAGCCTAACCCCTAATATAACTAAATTTGGAGACCAAACACTTAAAGAGGCAGGTAGTGTCCTCCCTGGTGGCTCAATGGATTAAGTCTTAGCACTATAAAGTATCTGCAGTCACTGCAGCACAAGTTCGATTCCCTGGCTAGGGAAGTGACCTACATGGCACAGCAAACCTCTCCTGACTTGCCCGCTGCTCCCCTCAGCAGTGTATTGCAGTATATCCACCTGTTTTTCTCCCCACTATGTCTCTGGTGCATCCTCTCACCCCTGTACCTCTGGTCTGCACCCCAGTTCTTGCATGCATAAATAAATCTTTTTTTAAAATAATAAGATAAAGAGGCAAGTAATGTTCAGTCCCTGTTTTGTGTCCCTTTGGTGGAAGTATCTCAGAATGAATTCACTTTTGAATCTACAACCTTTAAGAGAGAGTCCAGGAGTTGCAAATTCAAGTGCCTATAGCAACCAGGCAGATACATGAATGTGTAAAACAAGGACTTAGAGCAACAGAGACCAGGGGAAGATAATGAACTGAATGGATCGAACCACAGAAAGCATGCGCAGGAGGGTGATGCCTTCCGGCTGCTGATGGGCTGTCCTGGATGAGAATCCAAGACCAGTCTGATCAATTCAGATCATAAAGCCACTGGAAAATCATGCCAGGATTGGAGGCATTGATCCGAGCAATGTTAGCCAACGTTTCCAGACAAAACCTTACGACGAACACAAGCGCTGTCAAATCAGGTTACATTCATCAGTCCCTGCTCAACTGTTTGCTCCATTTTTTCCCCTATCCCCCTCCCTCCTACATTTTTCTTTCAATTTAAGCAAAACAGACCCTGAGTTTCTTGCTTCTGGAATGTTACAGAAAACAGATTACTCAAAACTTTCTTACCATTTATAAATGAGAGAACATGATAACTGGGACGTTGCAGACATTCCTAATTTGTTTTTGTTTGTTTGTTTGACTTTCTCAGAGACACAGTCATCCAATGCACACATTCTTTTTAGCTCTGCACATTTGTTCTGGAATCTTGACCAGAATTTCTCTTTTTTATCAGAATTTCTCAAGACACAGGAGTTTGCAATTAATGATATTTCCAGAACACACTACAAAGGAAAAATTATGATCTACACAAAGAACATAAAGTTAATAACACTCAGGGTTAAAGTTCCTAATTTTGGTTATGTCTAAATATGTCAACAAAAAACACTAAAGTAGAAAAAGCAGTTATATGATACCTAACCTTGCCCATGACATGCCCACATGATTGGAGAATAGAGACTTAGAGCTTCTAGAATAAAGATTTGATAGAATTAGCCAGTGAAACCATCTGGTTCTGGCCTGTTCTTCTGGGTAATGTTTTTGATTATTGATTCAGTCCTCATAGATCTATTTAGATTTTCCATTTCTTCATGGCTTAAGCTTGGTAGACTATACATTCCAAAGAATTTATCCATTTCAATTTGTGAGTGTGCAAAATTGCTCATAATAGTTACTATGATCTTTAATCACAAGTCCTTCCTAAAATCTTAGGAAAATTGAGGATGAGGAAACACTTCTAAACTTATTTTATGAGGCCAACATTATTCTGACAACAAAGTCAAACAAACATACTACAGGAAAAACAAACTACATAAACATACATGGAAATAGCTTTTAGAAATATTAGCAAATTTCAAACCCAATGCATACTAAAATGATCAGACATTATGACCAACTGAAATGTAAGGTTGTTTCAACTATGAAAATCAGTTAATATTATATACTACATTAATAGAATAAAGATAAAAATCACACAATCAATTTAATGCCAAAAAATAATCATCTGACAAAAGTCAACCCTTTCATAATAAAAATTCAACAAAATAGGAACAAAACAAATTACAAAGAAATTATCTCAATAAAATAAAAAATATCTCAACAAAATATGTAAAGCTAACAATAACATCACATTCAATGGTGAAAAACTGGAAGCTCTTCATTTAAGATCAAGAATAAGACAGGGATGCTGACTATCACCATTTCTATTCAACATAGTACAGGAAGTTCTTGTCAGAGCAATTAGATTTAAAAAAAAAAAAAGAGGGTTCTCCCTGGTGGCACAGGAGTTAAGTCTCAGTGCTATCACTGCAATGGCCTGAGTTCCATCCCAAGCCAGGGAGCTGACCCACATGGCGCTGCAGACCTCTCCTGTCTGGCCCACTGCTCCCCTCAGTAGATCTGCCTGCTCTGCTCCCCACTCTATCTCTGGTAAATCCTCGCACGCCCCAGCCTCTCCTCTACACCCCAGCCTCTCGTCTACACCCCAGTTCCTGTATGCATAAATAAACAAAAATAAATCTTTTTTTTAAAAAAGAAAGAAAAGAAAGGTATCCAAATTGGAAATAAGTAAAATAGTCTCTGTTTGCAGATGGCATGATCTTACATAGAGAAAGTTCTAAAGACTCCATAAAAAATTACTAGGATGGTTTTTAAAACCTAGTAAATTTGCAGAATACAAAATCAGATAAATAAATGAGTTGAGTTTTCTATACCAACAACAACTATCTGAAAAGGTAATTAAGAAACCTATCCCATTTGCAATTCTACTTTCTATTCAATTTTATAATATGCCTTTTTTACTTAAGATATGTTGTAGATATTTTGCTCACTCAATATACATAAAATTCTATTTCACCTTAAAGAATAAATTATGCTCAAATCTTTACATTGTTTCCATGTCCATCAATTTAATTAAAACTTAGTAGATGAGCATTTAAGTGGTTCTCATTTTTCCTACTATCTGTAAATCTGAGGTAAACATCCTTGCATTTATTCCTTTTGATAATTTTCAAACATCTAAGAACAAATTTCTACATAAAATGGCACTCTCATTTTTATTCTTAACATTTTTAATTAGATTTATTTAATTATATTTGACATCATTTGTAGTCCCAAGGGAGTTCCCACCACCATTTCACCCGTGAACCATCACCTCAGTCCCTTGCACTCATCCCCAGCCTTCCAGAAATTTGACTTAATTCATACTCCCACCAACAGTGTATAGGAGTTGCTATTTGATTACTCTTAATACTGAGTAATTTCAAGTTTAATCTTTACCAATCTGATAGAAAAAAGAAGAGGTGTCAATTTTGCTTTTATTTTGCACTCATATTATTAGTAGGGTCGGACACATTTTAATAAGGTCATTTGACCTCTTCTTCGCTGTTGTTTGGTAAATTACAAGCTTTGTGTATTTGGCCTACTCTTCTATTGGATTATCTATCTCAGCATATTAATTTATACAAACACTATATTAGGAATATTACTTTGTCATATATGTTGAAAGCATTTCTTCCATTTCCATTTGCGTTTTAACCTTCATGTGGTATTTTCTACCATTTTACATGGCCCAGTTCAGTGTTTCCCATGGTTGTTTCAATTTTTCATGTCTTCCCTTATTTCAAGATTATGAAAATAATGCACTGGGTGCATTTCAGCAGCTGACAGTTAGCATTCCAAATTCAGAGATTCTGTGTGTTTGACTCAGTAACTTAACAGTCATCCTACTCTGCCTGCTGAAGCAGTTTCCACTCCCATTCCTAAATTCTCTTCATAGCGCTAAGGGGATCAAAATCAACCTTTCCTTCCAGAGAGCTCTAGAAGCTCTCCATCAGCACTTGGCCAGGACAGTGCCAGGACTTGGGTTACCAGCAAGATGCCAGGAGTGAGTTTGACATGATCACAGAAAATAAACATTAGTTATCACAGCAACAACTACCGTGGCTGTGCTCCCAAGCCTTCCTTCTCACTTGGGGCCACATGTCTTGAGTTGCGCTTGTGGGCTGAACACCAGTTATGACCCAAAACAGCATTCTGGAAAGTCAGCCCTTCTGGGACATGCTGGAGCTCATTCCGTCTACAAAAGTCTTATTCACCGATAAAGGCTAAATAAGGAACTCACTTCACGCAGTCTCCCTCCTGGTTTTGGAGAGCATGGAACTCATTTAAATATGAAAAGATAAATTAGCCCATTCAGAGGTTAGGGATACGTATTTAATAATTTATCCAGACATTTGTATAGAATGAAGTTTTAATTAACACAAAATCTGTAGTCCTCTAGAAACTATTTAAAAGATCTAACTAGAAAAAGAGAATCTATTTCAAGTAATTTCAGCAGAGGGAATAAAACAGAGAGAACTACTGATACTGTGTTTTGGTGCTAAGAAGCCAAGTTGGGAAGAAGTGAGTAAAATGCTACTGTAGGTCTCACCGGGACACTGTGTGATGGGCCCGGAAGCTGGGGTCACCCAGCAGATCTGGGAGCCATGGCAAGAGCGCAAGAGCTGCAGCTGCTGCCTAATCACCGCTGTAAGTACAGGGGAGAAACAGCTGCTTTTCCCCCCTCCAGTCAGCTGCCTCCTCGGGGCCTGTTCTGCACCTTCTCAGGGACTGGAAGCATCAACCACAGAAACTTTCCCTGGGGACACAGTTCTGGGGATGCAGAGTGGAGCAAGCAAGGGGAGGGTGGAGCTAGGGCCGGGAAACCAAGGTGGACAGTGCTCCATGCATTTCTCCCATCTGCCTGATACTGAGTTGGAGCTTTCTTAACAAACAGGTGATGTAAGGGAAGTATTTTTGTGAGTTCTTTGAGCAAATTATAGAACCCAAAGAGGAGGTTCTGGGCACCACTGATATGTAGCTGGCTGACCAAAAGTCAGAAGGGAAGCCCCAACTTGAGCTTGGTATCTGAAGCGGGGTAGTCCTGTGTGACCTTATCATACCCCTTCAGACCTGATGCTAACCATGGATAAGTATCGTTAAAACTGAATTAAATGGCAAGACATTCAGTTAATGTCCGTGGAAAATTGTCTGGTGTGAGGAAAAAAATCACACCTTTGGGGCAGAAATGAAGTGTCCTGAGGGTACAAAAGAAAACAGTGCCATTCCCTTTAGCCAGTTCAAAATGGACAGATACAGTAAGATTCCACCACATGAGGTACCCTGAGAGGACGAGCCCAGAGAGGCAGTGCAATGGTGGTTGCTGGGGCTGAGTGAGGGAGAAGTATTAAAGTTAGTATTTGATGCATGCAGAGTTTCAGTTAGGGAAGACAGAAAGTTCTGGAGATAGACAGAGGTACTGAAGCACCACAATGTCACTAAAATGTCTTCCTAAAAGTGACTTTATTATAAGAAAAAATTAAAAATAAAAAATGCATTTACCCTTTGATTTTCTTCTTGAATTTGTAATTGGTAAGTCTGGGCATTTAGGATATTTAAAAATAACTTTTGCAAGTGCAATGTGAGTCATAAGGGATGTGCGTTGAGTGACTCAGAAAACAATCTCGCCTTACAATCAGTTGGGTACTCTGGTCTTCTGAAATCGCTGGATCCTAAGGCAGGCAGGATGATTACATGGGTTCAAGTTCAGAGGGAAACTTTCTTTTACTCTCAGGGCCATCAGGACAGAACCACTATCTACCGAGTCATCTCGGAGAGTGCATCTCATCTGATAATGCAGGAGATTAAGAAAATGCTGCTCGTTTTCCTCGTTCTGTATGTGCTTTTGTTTCCAGTATTACGACTGAGAGTACAGATCTAAAGTGTAGACTTGCTGAGTGGAGAGGGGGTGTCGTCTCTGAAGAGCAGGTTGTGGCAGGTCTGCTCTTTCCCAGGCACCATCTTTTCCATCTTTCCATGAGTCTGGCACTAAGATACTACCCCCCTGAGGTGGCAATGGGCACTCAGAAAACAGGAGATTTCAGCTAAGAGTGGGGGCTGGGTGCCAGGGAACAACCACATGAGAGAGGTTGGAATTTCCAGGCCCATCCATAAACTTCTAAGGAGGAGAGAGGGGCTGAAGGTTGAGTTCAGTCACCAACGGCCAGTGAATTCCTGAGTCATGCCCAGGTAATGAAGCTTCCATAAAACCCAAGCTGGGCTTTGGAGGAGGTTTGGAGAACTTCCAGGATGGTGAACGTGTTGAGATTTAGGTGGAGCGAGTCCCTGGAGAGGGCATGTATGTTTTGTGTCCTCTTTCTATACTGTGTCTTAGGGAGGGCAAAGCATGTTCCATCTGGCTTTCCTGAGTAAATCACTTTCATAAATTGATGATCTAGTAAGTAAATGGGTTTCCTGAGTTCTATGAGTAGTTCTAGAAAATTAATTGAACCTGAGGAGAGGGTTGTGCGAACCTTTGATCTGCAGCTAGTCAACCAGACGCACAGGCTTATAACTGGCTTCTGCAGTGGTCTTGGAAGACCTTGCCCTTTACCTGTGGGGTCAGATACTACCTTCTTATAGATCTCCGGGGGGGGGGGGGGAGGGTGTCCAAGAATTGCTTGTTTGTGTGAGGAAGCCTCCATACACACTCACAGGGAAGTTGGGCCCAGGACTTAGGACAGTGTCTCACACATCACAAGAACTTAATAAATGGCAGGTATCCTTATTAAGGCAGGTGTATAGCTCAGTTTAAAGATGCAGGTGCATAGAAATATTGCTTTGATTTCCTTAAAACAGCTTAACAAGGACCGTGAGTACCCGCTCCACCATCACAGTAGGAAAATCCCTGGCCTTCTCTGTGCAGGGTCTGGAGACTCGTGTGGTTCCCACAGTATGAGCCAGATGACCCCAATATCTCCAGCAACCTCCCAGTGGTGCCAGCCTTACAGGAGTCCCCACCAGAGCTCTCATCCACAGTCCCTTAGGCGAAGAGCGGGGGTTGGGACCTGGGGTTAATTCACTCTCTAATTGCTCTGAAAACACTCCATCTTTCCCACTGCAACAGACAGGGTCCAGGCAGAAAAGAGAAGCCACATCCAAGCCAGGTAATAGGAGTGAGTGTTAACAAAGGAACTATTTAGAAAAGTGCAGGCAGCATCCAGGGAAATTGATAAGGGACAGTGAAGCTTGGAGCTGGCAATGGTGGGGAGTGATATACCCCTAGGCTGAGGAAGAGGAACTGTTTCCAGAACCCAGAAAGAGCAGACAAGCACTGTGGCCTTCCCTGAAGGGGTACAAGCAACCAGCAGGACCCTTGCAGGGGAATTAGCACCGACAGCCCTGACCCTACCCTCCTGTCTTCTGATCTCCACTGTATCCTTCCACTGTCTAAACCAAAGCCAGAGAACAAAGCAGCACTTTGACCTTGTTCACACTATCCACCTAGGCCTGCAGCCAGAGGGGTGGTGGGAAGCAAACAGAAGACAGCCTTGTGTCTTTCCTCTCCAGGAATCCTAACATCCCCTCTTTTGGCAGGACAGTTCTTTGTAATTGTAAGTAGCTCTAGAATTACAGTCTTGCTGACCTGATTACAGCCCATCATCTATAGCAACAGGCAGGGTACGTGTGGGAGTGGCTTCATGTCTAAACTTAAGGATGAGGGGGCATTCATGCCTTCAAATTCTCCCTCAAACTTCTAACTGAGATTTGATATGGCAGCAATTAGTATTATCCCTTTGATTAAAAGTTGTGACCCCTGATGAGCTACAGATAACTGTAGGCAGACAATTACCGTGCAGTCATTGACAATGTGAATTGATGTAGCTAAAGATTTTGAGAGCAGATTTCATAGGAGTTTAAGGAAGAGAACATCAGAGTACACAGCATCTGGGCATTGGGAGTGGTGACAGATTGTTCTGTTGCATTTTTGTGTGTTTCTGTTATGTCACTTGAAGTGATATGTTGGATGCAGCAGATCCTGACTGAGGCGAGCATAGCCCCATCCTTGGCACCGCGTGCTTACTTCCGACAAGAGGGGCAGCTCACAAGGTACAGAGTCTCCGGTCACTACTGGGTTAACTCTCTGCCTTAGTAATTCAGTTCCCATCAACACCCACACTAGTTCAGCAGAAGCCAAGTTCAAAAAGAAGAGACGCCTGGTTTCTCTCACACCAACAAAAAGTGATGCTATTTCTCAGGTTGAAGCTTCCCAGGACTGTTCACAGGCATATTTATACTAGTGGAGGCTTATGCTGTCCTTCTTGCCTGTTTATTGTTCTGGGAAGAACGGAAGGAATGTTTATGTGGGGATTTCAGTAACAGCCAGTGGAGTAGTTAGATAAAGAAAGGTTTTCATTTCAAAACATGGATATGGCTGTGGATGCCAGGCTTGTCCTCCTAGCTTCTGTGGGGAAACATGTCATAAGCCACTCCCCATGGGCTCTCCTCACACATGCTGGTTCTGCTTCTGAGGACTCCCCAAGATAGGATAGGCTGTCCTCCATCCTCATTATTTTGAGCCCACAAAAATAGGCTCTTCTGTGATTCTCCTCCCTGAAACTATTTTCTGTGGGCTTCTGGTCCCAGATCAAATGTTTCTCTGCCTGCTCTCCACTTGTCCTTCTCAATCTCTCTGGTCAGCTCATCTTCTTCTGTCATGGAACCTATTAATGCAACAAGGGGAAATCTGCCTGGGGTAGAAGAGACCTAGCTCCCTCCAACTAGGGGCAGGTGCATAGCACTTCTTTCTTTGCACCTACGGAAGGGTGAGGAGGAAAAAACACTTCCAGCTACCATCAAGTGGGTCTTACTGGCCCTTATGACAGATGAGAAAAGCACATGTGCCTTGCATCAGACTCAGCAGCAGTGCCCCGGCTGCATTCAAGTGGCTTGGGGAGGCCTTCCATGCCACTGACGAAATTCAGCTCTGGAAGTTTCCACAAACAGGTTCACAAAAAATCAAGGCTTCCCAACCCAGAGCAAGGAGCAATGTGTGAGTGATGCTTCAGAGATGACTGTGGGGACAGCAGCTGTAAATGACATCTGTCGTATGTGACCAGATGAGAAATTTGCTTCAGGTTCAAGGTGAGAGACTTATATTGTATCTACCACACACAAAAGAATAAGCTTCTGGGATGAGGATCCTCTGTTCTTTTCAGGGCTGAGGTGCCAGGATCTAGCCACTGTGTTTGAAACAGAGAATATTGAATATTTATTGAAAAAAATGAATGAATCATACTAGGAGATATGCAAGGAGATCTCATGACCTCATGGATAAAATGCCTGCAAGCACTTGCCTGGTGAGCTGAGATGCTCAGAAGTCTCTGAAGTCAGTGACTCTCAGATCAGAGGCTCAGTGCTTGGCAGGTACTGGGAGAATACTGATGTATTCTCAGTAAAATATATGCTGAGCTTAAAGGAACAAAGATGACTGTACCAAAAGAGATCTGTCCATCTTTCCTCTGTTATAACACAGAAGAGAGGCCGGTGCCACTTCTACCTCCCACTCTACCCCTTGGCACTCCCATGCCGACCGCCTCCCAGAGTCCTGGGCCGCAGCCTCCCAGAACAGATGCTGCTCCTGCCCACACATGTGTGCTCTGAGGGTGAATGTCAACAAGCACGGTCTGTCGCATCCCACCCACCCACGGCAGTGTGACTCAGCACGCAGGAAGGAGCGTGTTGTGCCAGGATGGCTTTGAGAGCGGTTCTTGGAGGTGAAAGAAGAGCCCACAGGCTGGTGAGCCTTTACACCAGTCCTTATGGAAGGAAGCCCCCTGATATGCGGGGCCCCAAGTTCCTTGCCTCAGGCCCAGTTTCCCAATAACAGTCCCCTCTCAACCCTTCCCTGTCCTGATGCCTCCCTTGCTTAGGGAAACTCCAGCCTTACCCATGGAGACTGACTGAAAGTTAACACCTGGAATCTGAGGTGAAATTCGCAGTTAGAACCAACCCAAGGAGGCTTCAGGGCGATAATCCAAGAAAGCCTTTGGCACCAAAGATTCCGAAGATCAAGCCAGAGGACTACTCAGCTTTGGTCTCTAGACACTGCCTCTGGTAGTGTCTGTTAAGAGTCCTCTCCTGTAACAACTCAGCACGGAAGTTTTCTAAGCCTTAGACCAGGTCCGACTCATAGAGGAGCCAACTGTTTGAGGTCTTTCATTCACGAGTGGAAACGGAGATTTAGGGCCTACTATACCAGGGAAGTCCCTCTTCCAATCATCTATATCAAGAAATGTGCTATTACACTGTCAGCTTTGCAGGTCGAATACATTAGTTAAGTCACTAGCAGGACATACATATCCTTTAAATAGTATGTATGTACCTACATATGCCCTTGTTATATCCTAATCAGAGCAATAAATGGGATATGTTAAAGATGATCTATGGATATTTTCTATTACCTCTATTACATAAACTTTTATTTTTTAACAACTTTCTCACATTCTCCTCTTTCAGACTGTTCTGATTGCTACCTTAAAAAAACAAAAACAACAATAACAAAAAACCACATAGGTCTCTCCAAAGACTAGGGAGACCTTAAAGAATTTGGTAATCCTAAAAAAATCTGGGTTCA
Organism: Galemys pyrenaicus; assembly: GCA_019455555.1. Taxonomy (NCBI): domain Eukaryota; kingdom Metazoa; phylum Chordata; class Mammalia; order Eulipotyphla; family Talpidae; genus Galemys; species Galemys pyrenaicus. The sequence continues at coordinate 4,999,031 of JAGFMF010012281.1, read as the reverse complement.
TTAATGTAGAAACACAGAAAGTTTTCTTCTGTTTATCAGAAACTTATATTTTAAATGAAATGAAAGTCTCATAAAAGTAATGCAAAATCACAAAAACCATTTAGAGATCGTATACAAACCAATGAAGAAAATAAAATCAGTTGTAATTCCACCATTTAGTCATAACCACATTTTGTAGTCGCTGTATATCCTTTCAGAGTCTATGCGTGTAATGAATTATACACAAACCATTTTTTCACTTCAAGTCACCTGCTTTTTTTTATTGCCAATATATAATAATTTTGCTTCAGTATTGCTAAGTACTTTCCTATGACAGGCCTAAAGGCTGCAGAATGTGTCCTCATTTTGCCAGCCCCATGGTGTTGGCCATTTAAGTTGTGCCCAGTTTTTCCCATTTATAAAAGATCTGTAAGACATGTCCCAAAATTGCAGGCAACTATAACTAGATCTAGTGATCCAGAGAGCTATTTACCGAAAGTCTTTAAGAGAGACCTCAGCTCTAACCATTGGTGAAACGTCTTTCGGATATAAGAAATAAAATAAAAAAGAAATGTAAAGGTGAATTAGCTACTGTTACTCCCCCAAATCAGTCATTTCTCCTCTTCTAGCTTATGGTTTTAAAAGGTTCTAGGGAGCTTTCTCTATTTTATTTCTATAGAGGAAATCATGATGTGTGAGAGGGGGAGAATAGCAAGGAGCTTCTGTAAATGCGTCCTCTCCTTGCTTCCTGTTTGCCCCAGTTTTATTAAGCTGATTCCCTGGTTTTCCCTGAAATCTTTTTCACCTCAACAGATGCCCCTGAAGTCAGGGAGAAAGAGTTAACTCTGTTCTGAGAGGCGGCCAGAGGTGCGGTGTGGCCTGAGAACAGTCTTCTGTCTCTATGCCTTAATACCAGCAATTTAACCCAAGGGGCTCTTGGCCCTCAGCCACAGGCAACCTGAGGAGGCTTTGCTTCTGGTCTGAAAAAGTGAGATCCTCCAGGCACTGTAGCAGGCCCTTCCATTGCTCTTTGATCACTGGAATATATGAAAGGCTTGAGATGTCCTTGAGATGTGCAGGTCAAATGGTGAGCTGGCAGTCTCTGCCCATCTGTGACTGAGGCTCCCTTTATTTGGATACCTTAAAAGGCCTTCAAGAGTGATGGATGCTTTCTTATCTCCAGTACTCTGGATGGGCCTTATTTATAGCCCTGCAGACAAGAGCTGTGCAGCTGGCCGGCAGCTGCAGACACAGTTGGGATAATTCACCAGGTGGTTGGTCAATACTGCTGTTATCCCCTCTGGTCGGGTTGGAAGGCAGAAGACAGGACAGGTAAGGGTCCCATCTTGTATGGACATCAGCTGGACAGGCTTCTTGCTGTGTGCAGGGGCTGTGCCAGCCCTGGAGGAAGTTCTCTGGCATGGAGGACTTTGTAGACCGGGAGCAGAGACACAGGTGGCACTGGCACTTGGTCCTCACCAGTAGCACCATTCCTGCCCCACAGGCTGAGGGGACAGAACAAAACCTGCCTCCCCACAAAGCTGCAGCACATGTCTGTTTGTTTACCTTATCCTTAGTGGAATCAGAAGTTTATACTGTATTGAATGCCAGAGAACTTTTTGTAAAAGAGGAAAGCAAAAAGCATATAAAATAAACATTGGAAGGGACAAAACTCAAAGTGTACTTGAGCATTTTCTCCTAACAGAATTTCCAGAAGGCCTGGGTGAAAAGGCCAAGTGCTGATGAATCAGATCATGTTGGGAAAGTGTGTTTATACAAACTGACTTGTTACAGCTGATATTTCTAAAAGTTCAAATAGCTGTAGTGTGCTTTAGAATGCATTTTATATTTTACTAATTTCTAGAGCAGGATATATGGAAAACGTACATGACTGAGTAATGTGTGGGGCAATTGCATAATAATGTCAATACTGATGGAATAATGTGATATGATAATGGGTATTGTAGGTATAGTACATTCTGAAGCCAGACTTTATCACACCTATTGAAAAAGAAAAAAAGTCAGATAAGTTTTTATTTTTAATAATTCTGAAAATCTAAGTGCAATATTAACACTGTGTTACAGGCCAGTGTTATTTTGCCATGGACATGAGATATATAGATTTACTGTTTTATTTATTTCTTAAAGAATATTATCTCGGGGCCTCCCTGATGGCGCAGGGGGTTAAGCAACACACTGTTAAGCAAACCGCAGCCACGACAGCATGAGTCTGATACCTGCCGCTGGCCAGGGAGGGGACCCACATGGCGCGCAGACCTCTCCTGCTGTGCCCGCTGCTCCCCTCAGCAGTGTACTTCTGTTGATCTGCCTGTTCTGCTCCCTGCTCTGTCTGTGGTGAATCTTCTCACCCCCCCACACCTCTGGCCTGTACCCCAGTGCTTGTATGCATAAATAAATAAATCTTAAAAAAAAAGAATATTATCTGAATTTTGTTTATTTGTCAGGTTTATTTGCCATGTGCTGTAATAAAGTCAATATCTTGAGATCTGTCTTAACTTAAAAAGAGTTTTTATTTTTTAATAAGTTTTTATTTATTTTTGTGTAAAAGAGCTGGGGTATAGGTCAGAGGTTCAGTGGGTGAGAGGATTCCCCAAAGACAGAGTTGGGAGCAGAACAGGAGGATCTACTGAAATACACTGCTGAGGGGAGCAGCTGGCGAGACAGGAGAGGTCTGCTGGGCCATGTGGGTCAGCTCCTTGGCCAGGGATAGACCGCAGGCCACCACAGAGGGCCTTCTTAGTGGTAGCACTGAAACTTAACCCCTAGGCCACCAGGGAAGCCCAAAAGAGTTTTTATTTTTTATGAAGTGGTCAACTAATCAACTCAAATGATTACACTTTGCAAGCTTTCCCTAATATTAAGAAACTAAGATAATGTGTCACTTTCATGAAAAGCTGCATATTTTCCAGTAATGTGTGCCCTGACTGCCCACCCACCATCCTGCCTATCTCTGAGTACATTTTGCACTTTTAGGCTTCAGTTCTGTTTAGTATTTCCAGAGCTCTCCATTGATGTCAGATCCCCGAGGCCAGATCACATCACACCTCTGCATGCAACCTCTGCAAAACCAGCTTTACACACAGGGACCTGCACACTTTCTACTGGTCTCTACAATGCTAACTTGAAATTATCTATCCCCTACTTTCAAAAAACAAAATTCAGCTGAGTAAATTTTAAAGTTCCTAATTAATGACATATGAAGTTAGCAGACTCCAAACTTACCAGATGGAAAGGAGGTCTGAGAAACTGAAAAGAAAGACTTTTGAAACAGACGGGCACAGGAAGAAGGATGTATAGTAGGCAGAAAACAGGTTGCTTTTTGAACGGTTATTTTCTTTTAGGGGACTTTAAGAGTCCATCAGACAGACTACCTAACTAGTTAGTGTTCATCGGGCAAGTCCTCATGGACTGGTTTAAGATTCTATTTCTGGGAAAGTTTCAGTTAAAAGTGACATAGGGTTTAGCATAAGTGACTGCATTTTAGACTTGTTTTCCTGTTTTTAATGCCACCAAAGAAGAAGGTGAAATTATTTTGATAGCCTTCATATTTTCTATTGCTTTTTCTTACTTACTGTATGTTCACCACAGTAAATACAAACCAGCAGAGAGAAGAAAATGGGAAATTATGTGTAGTCCTACTATACAAAGATAACCACTTCTAGCATTTTATTGTTTATCTTTACTCCCTGTAAATTCTAAGAGGCCCTTGATTATAAGCTCAACCATTAATTTAATGCTAGCTTTAAAAGAGTGGAAAAATATTTCCAGTATGTTGTCCAGATCGATGTATTTCAAGATGAACCCCAAAATACTAATTATGGAGGCACATGTAAATTATAGCTAGGGAAAAATAAATATATGAACAGTTTACTGAAAATCTACTTTCTGTCCAATTTGTGGTCTATGTACTTTTACTGTGAATCTAAACTATGATTTGAAAGTTAGTTATTTCTATGTGACATTATGAATTGTTTTATTTAACTAGAATATTAAAATATCCACAATAGATACATAGAAAGTAAAAAGCATAAACCGAGATTTAGATAGACAACTTTAATCAGAATACACATTTCAGAAGTGTGAGCTAATTTCTACATTATTAATGCTACCTATTGAATAATATAAGTCTTCACCCAGCTTATGCCTTTTCTTCTATGTCCTCCAGAAAATTCTTTAACTGATTGCTTTCTTCATTGTCAGTATTTTATCATTTAATCTCAAAAAATACCAAAATAAGGATGAAAAATAAAAAGGAACTAACATAAGTTCTAAGCAACTTGATATTTAAGAGATATGTGTCATAAATATCATTAATTTTTAAAGTACAAGCTCATGAAGATAAAATCTATTTGAATGTTAAGAGAATGTATAATTTTGGGGCTTTACTTGAATTTAAAGGATAAAATTTTCATAAAGAATAGAAGAATAAAAATTAATTGTACAGAAGACTTTCGTTAGAGTTTAAAAATAATGATGAATAAAATGGATAAAACCACATCAAGTCAAGGACACATAAAATATACTCAATTTATTAAGAAGGTTGTATAATTATAGATCAAAGAGAAAGAGAAAGAACTTCATTTTGGTTTTCAAGAATTGAGTCATTTTCTCTCCCTGGAAATTGTATGATCATTATGAAGAGAGCGGGGAGTATCTGAAGAAGACAGGGGAACCCACTATTTTCTTGATAGGTCAAGGTCATGGGAGTGTTTTCTGCTGTTTAGGTCTGTGCTGATGAATTTCAAATAATCTCAAGATGTCAGACCTTAGCTTAGCATGGACATGAAAGAGAAAGTATATGATGTTGATTATTCTACTGCTCTCTAATTCATATATTTTGTAGGAAGGTGAAAGAGATAATATGAAGTCACAAAAAGTTATATGATGCTGATGTGTGTATGTAATAATTAACGTGAATTTATAATATAAATTTGTGTGCAAATGTGTTTGGAGGATAGGAGGATAGGAAAGAAAATGCAAATAGTAAACAAATTCTAAGCTCTAAGCTCAACCTTATTGAAAAGCTCTCTAATTTTGTTCAGAACATCAATAGATTCCTTATCAAACAACATTTTGCTCACTTTGGATATAGTTCAGGAAACAAGCAGTTAACAGAGAATAGTCTCCTTCTCTTAAAAACCCAGCTCTAATTACAGTGAAGTATAGACTACACAGTACGCCTTTCCAACCCCTACCTTGAAAGACAGAGGTCACAAGGCATTAAAATCAGTTAGGGTCTATTAAAATAAACAAATAAATAAACAAACAAACAAATAAATAAATAAATAATGGCACACATGACACAAAGAAAGCAGAGATTTAAAAGTATGTGAGACAAACTCCCTTTAAGCATCTCTCTATTCCTGTAAGTCAAAACCTCAAAACTTCTATGAGCAGGTACCAACCTCTTGGCACTCAACTCAACCAGCATGGGCAACCACGCAAGAGAGGGAGGAAACAGTCACCACCACAATTCCATGTCTCCAATACACACAGATGGAAAAATTGAGGACAGCAAGAAGGGTTGAGTGAAGGTCTTTTAATTCAAACAGAGCTCTCAAAACTGGAAATTCATAGTGGCAAACTCAACATCATTTGAATAATGAAATTTGGATAGACACATTGATCAAGTGTGTTCAGTCACTGTTATTATGCAGCCACGGCAGCGTGTCCTTCTTTCTGACTGGGATCTGTTCCGGCAAGATCCTGGCACCTTGCCCTGAACTGTTTCTGCTTTTATATACTGCAGCTCACTGCCTCATGGACAGTGTCAGTAAGTCTCCAGTCCAGGGACCAACATAAGCTCAATTTAACCACAACTCTTGTTTAAGATGTGCTGTCACATTCATGACTTAAATCAGATGACGTTTCTCCAGCTCAATGTTTTCTCCAATGGCTTCCCACATCAAAATAAAATCTTACCTCTGCATAATTTATAGAGTCCTACCAACCTCCTCTCCTCTTTCTCCTCCCTCGAGGATACTCAGTCACACTGCCCTTCCTCGCTGTGCCAAGGTCCTCCTTGCCCCGGGGCCTTTGCACTTGCCCATGCCAGTATTACTTTTTCCCTCCTTCATTCGCCATATCTGAGAGCCACCCCAGAACATTATGTTTAACATTTTATATGCTCTATCATGCTCTAATTCCCTGACTTACTGCACTTCCCTTTTCTTCAAAGCACGTATCATCTCACTCAAACACAAACACCCACAAATTTAAATATGTATCTTTGTCTCTCCTATTATATGCAAGCTCTAAAGAAAGCAGAGACTATTTAGTCCAGGGAGATACCCCAGTACCTACAACAGGAAATGGTGCAGGGCATGTGCTAAATCATTATCTGCTAGACGATAAAGGTGTGGATCATCCATTTTCACATATCTAATTTGAATTCTTACAAACTTCCCACTGCAATTAATATATCGCCACCCATCACAAAGTAGTCTTCTTAGGGTCCAACAGTCATGCTCGCCTATCTACTGTGCAAGTCTTGTTTCAAAACCCACTGAGCTAGCATTTTGGTGAGAGGGAAAGCAGGAACCAGGGAGTCCACAGACCCTAGCACCGCCACTCACAACATGCCCACATGAGATGTCACCCTCCCAGAACCTCATCTTTGAAATGGGGATAATAGCGACAGTCTCTTCGAGCACTTATAAAGATGTCCCAGGCAACAACACTAACGGGCACCACTGACCGAGCACATACCATGTGTCGGGAAGCATATGTGCTCTGGGCTGGCTTCACGTTGTCCCATCTGCATGGTAACCATATGGGTGGGTACTATTATTACAGTTGATAGATGAGAAGTGAAATCCAGAAAAGCATCTTCACTAAGGAGACTGTTGCTCTATTTGTTTCCCAAGTCTGCTGTTAACAAATCACCCCAAACTTTTTGTGTGAAGGCAACACAAATTGATATCCTCTCGTTCTGGAGGTCAGAAGTCTGGTATTATTTTGTTTGGAGGTCTTTGAACCTTTGGGTCACAACGACTGGTCATTTCCCAGATTGAGATAGTTCTCAGCAATTATTTCTTTCAAGAAATTTTCTATTTTTCTTTTTCTCTTCTCCTGGGGCCCCCATGATCCACATGTTATTTCTCTTTAGCTTATCCCAAAGGGCTTTTACACTACTTTCATTTTTTCAGTTCTGTTTTCTCATTGTTCTATTTGTGTGTTCTTGACATTTGTGTTTAGGCTCCCTTATTCTCTCCATTGCTGTGTACACCCGCTTGTATTTTTTAAATCTTACTATAGTGGTTTTCAGATCCATCAGTTCTGATTGTAATTGTCTTATTTTCTTGATTTTTTTTCTATCTATATCATCCAACTTTTTTTTAAAGATTTATTTACTTATGCATACAAACACTGGGGTACAGGCCAGAGGTGTGGTGGGGGATGAGAGGATTCACCAGAGACAGGCCAGGGAGCAGAACAGGCAGATTAATTGAAGTGCACTGCTGAGGGGAGCAGCGGGCGAGGCAGGAGAGGTCTGCTTCACCATGTGGGTCACCTTCCCAGCCAGCGGCAGGAATCAAACTTGTGCTGCAGTGGCTACAATTTGCTTCATAGTCATTGCTTAACCCACTGCGCCACCAGGGAGGCCCCAATCATTCCAACTTTTGTTTGTTTGTTTTAGTTCTCCAAGCAGTGCTGTGACTATTTGAACTCCTCTGCAGGCATATTCCAAAGGTCTGTTGGAGTGAGACTTTAGAGTTGTGGTTTTATTTTCTCCAACATTTGTGGTATATTCTTTTCTCTCTTCATTTCCAGTTTGTTGGGAATGTAAGGGTTAGACTTTCAGACTACTGCCTTTGTACCTGTTGAAGGGACCAGAGATTGAGACAAGAGGTTATAGGAAAAAAGGAACCAGGCAACAGGCCACTAAAGGCTCACCTCCCTGAGCATCAAGGCTTTGAGATTTCTTCTCTGCTGTGGGTACCCAAGCCATGTGGTGGGATCCACAGGGATCCCTCCTCTAGGCCACTTCCTCGGTCTGTGCCTGTATATCCTTGTCAGCGTCCACCTCCAGGCTACGTTTGAGCTCTGGGTGTAGTGCTGCTGGGCATGACTAGTAGCTGAGAGGCCTGGTCACCACCTGGGAGTTGTTCTCATTTCTTTAACAGTGCTGAAACTTAACCTGTGTGTTTGCTTTTATTGTTGACAGGTGCTTAAGTTGTAGTTCCTGAAAGTGTTCAATTGTTTCAGTTTTAGCCTTAGGGGAGCGGTGGTAAGTGTTTTGACTATCCAACTTGAGACTGGAGACACAGGAGAATCACCTTGTTCTCCTTGCCAGTTCTAGCTCTGGCTGCTCTCTATCGGGAGCTCCAGGCTCTAGGCCATAGTCATCACCCTGTTCTCTAGCAGTGCACACTTTGTCTGAATGTCAGTCTGTGCACCCCCTTCTCCAGCATAGCGCCTGGTCTCACAGGTCTCGATGTGGTATGTGCCCCTGAGTTGACCCTTCAGGGGCATTACATACTGCAGCCTCCCCTTCCTCTGGTGGGTTAGACTGCCTTGGTATTGCTGTGAACACAATTCAGTTAAATTCTTCCACCGCTTTCTGCCTGACTGTTGTGTGTACCACATCCGCCTGTTTATTGCTCCAGGGTTACTGGCTTTGTGCGCTGTGACTAGGGGCGTGCTTGTGCAGGGGGAAGCCAGGTGTCTACTTGCCGCCATCTAACTGGACTCTAAGGTCAGAAGTCTGAAATGGATCCTACTGGGCTAAAATCCAGGTGTAGAATCATCTCAGGCTGGGTAGGTTCACCATCGGTTCAGGCAGAGAAACTTGGAGCTCTTGACACCATCCCCACAGGTTTTGCAACAGTACACGGCAGACAAGCCAGCAGGGGAGAGCAGCTTTGGCCCCCTGCAAATCTCTAGTCGCTCTTTCCTCTGGGCCTTCTCTTGCAGCCTGCTCCTCTCCGCTGCTGCTCTCCGCTGAGCCATCTGAGTGATGCTGCCCTCATAGCGCTGACCTCTAGGCTCAGGTGTGCCCACTTACACACACCCACACCATACTCCAGGTGTCCACTGTCCGATCTTCGTACCCCTGGCCCGTGCTCCCAAGCGGCTTCTGCATTCAAGGCCAACGGTGATAGCCACAAAGGCCAGCGGCACAGAAGCCTGAGCATCTTCATTTACCCTGCGCGAGGGTTGGGAGGGGTTTGTTCCTTGTGGACTGTTTCTTTGAACTTTCCAGCTCCAGGGGCTACGTGCATTCTTTGGCTCATGACCCCTTCCTTCACCTTCAAAGCCAGCAGTGTAACCTCCATCCGACATGGACTTCCTGCCTCATCTTCCCCACAAAAGAATTCTACCCGGGTGTAGCGGCAGGAAAGAGTGGCACAGGACAGGTTTGGGATGGTTCTAGGAGATGGGGGTAAAGGAAAGGAGTCTTGAAGCCCTCGGTGGCTTTTTTATGCTTTTATTATTAGAGGTGACCAGGTACATGGCAGGCATGGGGGCCAGGAGGCTGGCAGGCCTCTCAGCCCCCGGCACATCTCACCCTCTCGGCTACTTTGCTACTGCTGCTGCTGCTGCTTGTTGGCTGTGCTGCTCACGTTGGTACTCTCGCTGCTGCTGGTTGGTTGGCTGCTTGTTGGTTGGTACTAGCGTCCTCATGACGCCACCCATATAGCATCCTCATGACGCCGTGTCCAAACTCAGGTGCGCCCATTTGCACATGCCCTCCTAGGCATGCGTGCAGCACCGCAGGTGTCCATCATTACACCAATGGCAGGAGGGCAGGAAAGCCTGAGACTTCTCAGACCCTACACTGGGTAAACCAGGATAATGTCCACTCTCAAGAACTTTAATTTCATCACATCTGCGAAGTCCTTTTGTAGATTCAGCAGATGTGCATGTGAATGACTTTGGGTAGTCGTTCTCCTGCCACCAGTTACTAAGGGGCAGAGCTGGGATTTGAATCTCATCTGATTTCGTGGCCACTAACCACACTACATTGTACATAGTAAAGCTTCTGGTGTTTAATAGACCATTTCCCCCTTTGTTGTAGTGAAGGAGGAAGGGGACATTTCAGATCCATCAGTTCTGATTGTAATTGTCTCATTTTCTTGATTTTTTTTCTATCTATATCATCCAACTTTTTTTTAAAGATTTATTTACTTATGCATACAAGCACTGGGGTACAGGCCAGAGGTGTGGGGGGTGAGAGGATTCACCAGAGACAGGCCAGGGAGCAGAACAGGCAGCATCCACCATCCCAGCACCATTTGTGCTCAAATGTGAAAGAGCAAATTGTTTATGTGCATGTATTCTGATTCACCTTCCTTCTGTGCCATAAGATATACAAAAAAAGGATCACAGCCTGAGAAGCTGGCCCCTTTTGTATTGTTTCAGCTTCTAATCACTTCCTTTGACTTAGCAAAATGGCTGTGGGGCCCTTAACTGGTTAACCCCACATCAAAGGTTACCTTTCAAAACTGCTTGGTGGAGAAAGGGGAAGAGCGAACCCTGGTGCTGAGCAGAAAGGAGTAACCCTGGGCAGGAGGAAGTCTGGAAGAAGAGATAAAGCAAGCTGCAAAGACATTTTAATAGACATGCTGTTTCCATTCTTCACCATGTGTTTTTCATTCTGTGTTTGGTTACTTTTGAATTGAATTATGGAGCTCTGTCTCTGCTGAAGGTAACTTAAAGGCAATAATTTTTATACTTCAACAATGAAGATCAGCTTATTTTTGAGTGGAACTGGGGATAATGGTGAGTAGTTAAGACAGAAAACACATTGCTTTTCAGAAGGCTAGAAAATGTTTCTCTTCCCTCTTCCTTGCAAATGTAAATGGCAAACATCCCATCCGCTGTACAAAGTCAGCTCTTGGTGATGAAGTAGTGTGGACTCAGCCAAAGAAGGAGCAGATAACCTTTTATCCAGAGGAACAGAACTTACTGATAGACAGTCTTCCTGCTACAGAAATGGAGTCAGTTCCTCTGAAGTCTCTCTTTGTACCCCAATCTATTCTTTCAAACCAGATGCTTTCATTGGTAAAGGATTACTGTTGGGGTTTATGAATTATGTTTTTGAAATCTTTGGCATCTTCCAAATAATTGAAAGTTGAGCTACAATTTGCAATCATTCAAAAAACTGCATCTTGTCTTTGCTGGAGCCATGTTCTGTGCCGACCTTTCCTAGCACATGGGTATCACAGACCACCTCTGCTCTGTAATAAAATGCAGAAGAACCCTCATTCCTCTGGGGACAGAGGTCAGAGAGAAAAAGACAAGAGCTTCTGAAGAACCAGGGAACACTGCCCGAGTCAGGCCGAGTGCCCAACTTTGGTCAGTCTACAAGACTTCAGGAAAAGCTCTCCGACATTGTTAACTGAAATCTTTGTTCCAGTTCCCTAGTTATCTAAGAGACAGGGTGTCTGCTGAATAAAGAACGTCAGAATGAGAAGCAGTGATACTGCAATTATTTGGGTACCCATCCAGTGCTAAAAATCGTACAACTGGTCTAGCCATTGTTTTCTCAGCCAACCCACAATCAATCAAATAAATTGGGCACAAAAATCAGCCTAAAAATGTGGTAGAATCTTCAATGTAGACAGTATTTCCTTTCACTACCATTTCTTTCATCTGGGTCATTTTGTTATCAAACATAGTCACATCTGCCAGGTCAAAAAAAAAAACATGCCAGAAACTTTATTTTAATAGTTCTGATGTTTTTAAGGGCTTGCTCTTCAATTTGTAGATAGTGTCTAATCTAGAGCTATAATCCTGTGATGAAAAAGTAAATCACACCACCAGGAAGCTATAAATTTTTAAAAAATGCTTGTCCTTGTATGTGACCCAATGTTCCCATCACAATTTTGCTTCCTCAGTAGCTTTATCTTATCTGAGAAGCCCCCGCTCTGTCTACACTGGACCCAGGCAACCCTATGTATGTGTCCATACATGGCAGTCCTCACCCCCATCTCACCACCAACTTGAAAAGCCAAGAAGTAGTTACAGTTCACAGGATTTCTTGTATTTCTCACCAATGACATCAGCGTCTTCAAAGCCCAAAGCAATAAAAACAAGCAAGTAACAAACATGAGCAAATCAAAGTCTCGTTAAGTCAAAGCAGCTGTTTCTCACCATTATTTTTCCTTCCTGATGCACATCACAGTCTGGATCATTGTGAGCTTCGTGTTGGAAGACGAACGTGCCACTTTGTGGCCTGGGCAGAGTAGCCCTCTATTGTCATTCTTTGTCTGTCTCCAGACAGACCTGCACCCATCAACTCAGCACCCCAAGAAAAGCACATCGCTGATGAGAACAAAAAGTCTTACTATTGACCCATAAAGATAGCATGCTGAGGGAATACAAATATATTTTCCATGAACTCAAGGAAACAAACTGAGAAAATGAATCTCAGAATGGTGAGTCCCCAACTACAGATAGTGATTTAGAGACCACAGAATCATGCCTGCCCTGTGGGAGAGATGCCTTGATGTGAAGTCCATGTCAAGGTAACGAGAAGGGAATAAATTTGTCTGGCTGCTCAGAAAAATGAGTAAATTTTCTTCACCTCCAGCACTGAGCCTTCTACAGAGTAGTTGTCAATAGTCCAAGCCAACATCTAGGCATTCAGATTACTGGCCTTCTCCAAATCCTTGTCTGGAAGCAAGCAGAGCAGAATGCTACTACCCAGTCCCAGGTACCAGGGGCTACTTTCATTATATTCCCATTTGAGAGCCTGGTTTATCAAAGGGACACCGGACCACATTGAGTCTGACCAGAACCTACATCTTCCTATGAGTCAACCGATACACAATATAGGACCACCAGGCCCATGGGCCACCTCTGTCCTTGCACACAAGGACCCCATTTTGAGTATGGGTGGAGCCCTTGCAATTGGCTGGCTTGCCTTCACCTTTTCTCCTGGTCCTTGGCCCTGCAGAGTCCCTACTCAGCCATCCCTCTTTCTGCCCATGTCCGTCAGACTCTTCCTCATCACTTATGAGCAATCTGTAAGTAAGGCCCACTACGTTTATTGATAAAATCCTTGCAGAAGTGGACTCACCCAAGTCAAACCCATGTTGTTTAAGGGTTAACTCTATCTTTTTATAGCAATTCTAGCAAACTAATATGAAGGACATTGTCCCTCAGAAGATGGGGAATTCTCTTGTCACCTTGTCCGGTACTGTCCCTACCACCCTCCCACTGGGCACTCGTCCTTGGACAGTGTGTTTGTCAAGTGAGCAGGACAGATCCGTGTGTCAGCCTTTCTGAGGTATGAGTACAGGAAAACCTGCTTTACAGACAGACAGACAAGAAACATAACAACTAGACTACCCATCTACATCAACACCAAGAAACTGATTATAGAAATATACTAAATAGTCACTAAGAAGAAACAGATTTCTGTTTGTCTGCACAAACCTTGTCCACAGTCATACCCATGAAACTGGAAAGTGCAGAATGAAAGCTGCTCGCTGCAGCATCTTAAATTTGATGGAGAATGGTACCAAGATAATGGACCCAGTATCTTGAAAGCTAAAACTCTGACCTACCTACTCATGAAATAACATTGTTCTTTCATCTCTTCTTCATGTTTAACCCCAACAGTTTCAGTGGCAAGGCAGTAGTTTCTTTTGGGGGAGTATACCCCTGTGGTGCAGGCCGTTTGCTCTGGTGCTCACTGCCCTGGCATACTGCACCTTTCAAACAAGAAGGATAAGGGCCTGAGAAGGTCAACCAGGCATCACCCCCCTGGTCGGCCCTGGTTGGTTTTTCATAGCTACTCCAAGAGTCCAAATGAGTCCAATTCTCCAGCTGTCTTCTATTAAGCTAGATATTAAAGAGACTTGCAAAAATGTCAAGTATGCTACTCTTTTGTTTACTTTGTTTCCGAAAATATAGTCATTTTCACACAAAAAATTTACCTAACATGTAATGGATTTATTATTGTTATTTTTAAATAAATTATTTGGGGAGTTCTAAATTATAATGTCTAATGCAGAAAGAATTGATAGTGATAATTTATATAAACAAAACCTTTCTGGGTCCTGAATAATATTAAAGTGAATGAAGGTGTTCTAAGAACAAAAAGGTCAAGAATAGCTGGTTTAATTAAACTTGAAATTGATTGAATATAATTCTGCAGTTGCAATTCTCCTTAGTTCTTCCCCTGCTCCACCGGTATAAAATTCAGAGTCATAGCTGTAGCATTTGACTTAACTAATCGAGGTGATAGCACTGGGTGTGCTGTGCAACCCCATGGGGTAGCATGTTATTCCAAGGAGCCCTGCTGCTTAACTTAGGGGTAGTATAATAGAGAAATCATTTAGAACTGCATGAATTACTTGTGCTTTTAAGAAATTTGCTTTGGTTACAGTTTTGTTGTTATTGTTCTATATTAGGATCAATTTTTCACTGGGCTCATTTTCTCAACATATGCTAATTGGGTTTTCACAGACATTTTTATTCTTACAAACTGTCTCATGAACTAGTCTGCTGACAATTATGAAGTCACTTTCAAATTTTAAAAAAGCATTATTGAACATTGTTATTTATTTATTACTTTTTTAATGTATGGAATTTGCTTTGAAGCGTTTTTCAACTTTTTAAAAAAATTATTTATTTATGCATACAAGAGCTGGGGTACAGGCCAGAGTCATGGGAGGTGAGGGATTCACCAGAGACAGAGTGGGGAGCAGAACACAGGCAGACTGATTGAAATATACTGTTGAGGGCAGCAGTGGGCGAGGCAGGAGAGGTCTGCTGTGCCATAGCCACACACTATGAAGCAAACGCAGCCACTGCAGCATGAGTTTGATCCCTGCCACAGGCTGGGGAGGTGACCCACGTGGCATAGACCTCTCCTGCCTCGCCCGCTGCTCCCCTCAGCAGTGTATTTCAATCTATCTGCCTGTTCTTTTCCCTACTCTGTCTAGAATGGATCCTCTCAACATTGCACCTCTGGCCTGTGCCCCAGTTCCTGTATGCATAAATAAACAAATACTTTAAAAAATAAATAAATAACCATCATAGACACTCCAAGTTGAGTTGTGTTTTTCTTGTGTTCTTATCTATCACTGTCTGTACGTGCATTGCATCTTTTTTAAACCATCTTAACTATTTCTAAGTATACAGTCAGTAGTGTTACGTATATTCATATGGTTGTCATAGATCTCCAGTATATTTTCTTTTTTCAAACCCGGGGCCATGTGCCCATTAAAAAACTCCTTAACTCCCCAACCCCAGCCCTCAAGGCCGTGTGCTTCCCCTGTGAACATGGCTACTCTAGGAGCCTCTTGTATGTGGATTCCAGCATTGTTCACCTTTTGTTATTGGCTATTTCACCAGCATTGTGTCCTCAGGATACCTCTATGCTGTATGTAACAGAATTTCCTTTCTTTTTAAGGCTGAATAATATTCCATTATGTGGCTATATCCTATTTTGTAATCTATTCATCCATTGACAGCTTCCACGTCTTGACTTGTGAATAGTGCTGTGAGGGACGTGAAAATATTTCTTCAATATTCTGTTTTCAATTCTTTTAGCTAGATACCCAAAATGGGATAAATTTTCCATTTCTTAATCCGGACTGGATCTTAATGGGATTTCATCTCCGTCAAGCTGGTTCCCTCCCTTCCTGGTGACACTGAACTTTATGCTTTGTAAGGGATGGGCTGAACTTACTTCATTGTGGTGGAATTGCGAGGATGAATCACTTAGCAAATAGCAAATTCCTGCCCAATAGTTTCCTACTGTCCACCTCCCCCACTTGTTATGAAAAGGACATCATATGAGACTTCACTGCCAAAATGGCCCTGACTTCTGGACCATTCATAAATTCTTCATTTCATTTGGGTTGAGTAAAGAAAAAGGATTCTAAAATAGACCAAGAATTAGAGACATGGGTTATTAAGTTGCATTTGCAAAGAATTAATGAGAAAGAAGTATGGCATACTCTGCTTTCTTTATGTTTACGGTAAATGTGACAATACAGAGCTTTGATAAAACTGTTCTAAAATTACAGTGCATTTTTATTTTTAAAAGCTTCATTTAAAAGTTTCTTTTTTGTTTCAAAGTCTGTTTTCCAATTTTATTTAGGAATTTTAAAGTTCCCATATACAATTTTTTTTGGATACAGCTTAACACTCTCGATTTCTGTATTATAACAATCAAAATGCAATATATGTCCTTCCAGATTAAAACCATTTATACACAGAATGGTTTTCATCTTGAAACTTCATCTATCCCCATTAAACAATAACTCCCCATTTCTCATTTCCCAGATCATGGTAACCACCATTCTACGTTTTGTTTTTTTGATTTTGATTACTCTAAGTACCTCATATAAATAGTCTCAAACAATATTTTTTGGGGCTGAGTTATTTCACTCACTAGAATATATTCAAGGTTACCCATGCTAAGGCATGTATCAGAATTGACTTTCTTTTTAAGACAATAATGTTCCACCGTTCGTATAGATCATATGTTGCTTAACCATTCATGCATTATAAAAATTCCTTAACTCAAAAATACAGTTGACTCTTGAACAACACAGGTTTGACCTGAGCAGATTCACTTATACTCAGATTTTCTTGGAAACAAATGACATGAACTTAGGTTATTGATACTGCACATGTATCTTCTCTTCCTTATGCTTTTCTTTTCCCTGGATTACTGTATTATAAAAATAGGGTATACAATGCATATAAGTTACAATCTATGTGTTAGTCAACAGTTTATATTATCGCTAAGACTTCCAGTCAACAGTGGCTGTTAGTTAAGTTTTAGGGTAACCAAAAGCAATACATGGATTTTCCACTGAGAGTGATCTCAGTGTCCCTAAACCCACATTGTTAAGGTCAACTGTGCTAGAAAAATCATGCTAATGTCTTCTAACTTTGTCTGTGGTTTATCATATGATGGATATCAGTCTGCCTTAATTTCACAATCCTTTTAATTGACTGAAATGAGAATGAAGGAATCTAAATATGTAGAGTGACCACAGAGGCCTCATTGTAATTCTCTTACATTAATTCATGTTACTGCTCCACCCTTTAAATTTTATGAGCATTTAATAAACACCTATACTCTGGGTCAAAGGGGCAGACATTTTGTGAAGGATGAAATGGAACTTGGAAATCTTACATGAAAACCATGCGTGTACTGAACGCTGACATCTTACCTGAGGCTTCCCGAGATGTAGCAAGTCACTTCCTGAGCTAAAGAAGTACATTTTTATCACTTAACTTTCTAAGTGCTCACAGCCATCACTGCCACCTTCTGCATGCAGCTTTACAGTTGTTAGCTTCTAGCTGAAAGGATTACACACTTCACAGTTGCTCACTCAAATCTTGAAGCATTTCTTTCCACCTATGTGAACCCCTCTGATTGCCAGCATACTGGAAACACAAGCTGATACAAGAAGACACACCTACCACACACTCCCCTTTGGCCACCCATGCCAAGAAAGGCTTCTAGTCTGAGTAAGACAATCCAAAGTGTTCATTCTGGACACCACCGACTAGAGCATAATACAGGATACATTTCCCAGAGATTAGCAGTGAAGATAGACTTCAGAAGGCAATGCCCTAATAAATTTGCTGTCTGCCATTGACCAATATGCAGAGCTGTGTCTGCTGAGGGACAACACTAGACTCAATGACAGCCAGCTGGGGCCCTGACCTGCACTCTGTTTGATTTAACTCTCTCTCCTTTTGCCAGGAAGCCATGCTCACCTCCTGCTTTCCTGTGCCCTTTTTTCAAGCACTTGACTCTGAAACCATGTCCCAAGTCACAGACTCTGTTTCTAGGTCTACAATGATAAGCCAGGGTCACCACCCAGCCTGGTAGCCAGCTGGGCTCCTTGGTGTTCCTCTCCATCTGGTATGTTCCCTCCTTCTGGTTAACTTGGCTGGGGGCCTGGTGGTAGCAACCAGACAGGTGTTGGCTTGCTCCCCCTCCTGGCAGAGACTTCGGGCAAGCCTCCCACTGAGCTGAGCTTTGTTCCCTGCTCCCCTGGGAAAGTGCAGTGGTGCTTTTCCAGTCCAACTCACACAGCAGCTCTGGAGCTCCAGGGGAGTCAGGAATGGACTTGAGATGGTTCCAGGGCAGATTTTTTTTTATCATCTTCCTGCCTCCTGTTTCTGGGACTAAGAGCCTTGATAGGCTTTTAAAAATAACATGATCACATTACTTACTATACTATGCATCAAATAGGACTACATAACAGCCAAGGAAATGGTAACCATTATTGTCCCTAGGTACAATGTAGTGAACTGCACTGAACAAAAATGTCAAATATATCATTAACTTGGGGGTGGAGCTAAGGCTAAATCTCCTCTGCCCTTCTCTAGTTTGCTCTCATGATGGGCTACATTGGGAATGACCCAAGACAAATGTGAAGCTAAGTCATGGGGAGACTTTAGGGGTAATTGTAGCTTCTTCCTTTGGAATCATTCTCCAGTTCTGGGAATTGACAAGTGACTAACATGCAGAGAGCACCTGCTTTGCTCATGTAAATTAACCAGCCCCTGTATTTCCTCAATAGGCACTCTTTATGTGCTGTCTCTTTGTTTTCTCCCCTACAGTCAGTCTCCTTTTTATTTCCTGCAGACAGTCTCCTTTTATCTCATTGTGATTTTTTTTTTTTTTCCTGCAGACAAGTTTCCTTTTATCTCATTGTGATTGTTTTCCAATAAGCCTCTGGGTGGCAAAACTTTGTCTCCCGTAAATTCCTCCTCCTTTTGGGCCACAGCCCCTTCTCAACTTTTCCTACAACTTCTAGTTGTTTCTGGGGGTGCGCCACAGTTCTGAGGAGTTGCTGCAAACTCTCCTAGTCTCCCCTTCACATTCGCTCTGTTACCTCTATACCATGTTGGCTGTGAATACCTCTAAATCTGCCTCTCCTTTTAGAGTTCCATGTAGAAAAGGGAAGAATGAATCGCCCAAGATTCTAGGTTCTAAACTTACATCCATCTCACCTGCCTATATAAAAAAAAAAAAAAAATGCCATCATGTCAGCAATTAAGAAAAATAAAGAACAAAAACATTTGTTGCAATAGTGATAACGAACAATTGTCCCTCTTAACTCCACATTGTAGGATCAGGAATGTATAGTTTATTTTCAGTGACTAGCAGAATGATGAATTCTGCTCAGCAAAGAGACACTCTCCTCTCTCTGCTCTTGCACGCCCCTTCAAACGAGCAAGAAAGCCCTTTGCAAAATGAATTAATTCTCACTGCCCATCCAACTGGCTGGTGAAAGGTGCACTTCTCATGAGATACCTGGCAGTAATTTGCCATTGGAGCCCCCTCCAGCCCTGCAAGTGGTGTGTGACTAATCAAGCACTGTTACAGAGGAACTCCTAGGCATCTCCAACTGTGCAGAAATTTTCACAGATATTTGTGCTGTTAGGCTAGCCCAAATTTGTAAAAGATTTTTTTTTGGCAAATAGTATTGCTGGAATACACAGAAGGTTAGACATTTTAGAAAAAATTTTCTCAGTATTTTAACAGTCAAGTAACATTGCAATGATAAAGAAACCTGACTGTTCCAGAAAGCTCTGTCACGACTCTTAGTGTCAATATTATAGCACTGTCTGAAATAGGTGAAAGATACTGCATGGTTTTGGGGCAGAACATAAAGCAACACAAAATACAGCTCATTGTCACACACAAATCCCTACTGTGGTACAGAATCCTCCAGAGGAGACATTCTGGATATTTTTAAATTGCTGATTAGCCATAAAAATGACTTGAAGGAAGACTAGGTAATTTGAAATATTCCTTTAAGGTAAAATGAGAGGGCATACATCTTTTATTTCACAGATAAGGTAGTGAGACACACAGTTAAGGGTGTTGGTTACCTCTGGTCACATATACTACTCCATAAGTATTGTGGGGTCATGAGCAAAAGCCCTCCCTCCTAAGGACTGGCTTCTTTCTAGTCTTTCTATCTTGGCTACAGGTCTTTCTGTTAACGATCCCAATCAAAGCAGAAATAATACAAAAGGACTCTGATGGCAGTGGTGAGAGCTTAAGATTTTAAAGTACGGTTTTGACTTACAGAGTTAATTCACAAAGTATCACTGCAATCTCAATGTGGTTTAAAATCAACATTCTGAGAAATAAGTGAGGCATGAGACACTCCCATTTCAGGGAAACCCGGATGAATTGTCAGAGGTCACACGTGAAAGTGCCTCAGGTATTTTAGGGAAGCAAATGCTCTTCATTCAAAATAGGATATTGCCAAGTCTCACAGACCTTGACATTCACACTTCTTTCAAATGGTTTGGAAGAACTAACAGGGGAAAGAGCTGGCAAACAGAGAGGTGAATGAATTATTGCAGAAAAGGACAGTAATCAGACACGAGATCTCAAATAAGAAGCAAATTTTGGCAGGCTTCATGTTAACAACAATTTTCATCTGAAACGTTCCAGCTATGTTTCCTGATTCAGCTGCCCTCTGAGCCGATGGAATGAACTGTGGTTTTTATTAGTGATCAAGCTGCCAAGTAGAACCTTTCTTGAGTTATCAAAGCTACAATGGAAACTTGTACCAAATGCTCCAAATAAGCATTAACCAATGATGCAAACTCGGAATCATGACGTTTTTGTGGATTTGGCTCCAAATCACACATGCTTTGGGGCTTTAAACATGGACTATTTGCATGTATTAAATCAGTTTCTGAAAAAGAGAGCTCAAAGAAATGGGATATGAAACTTTGCATCTTAAGAGAAAGCCAAGATTTTCCCTCCTAACCAGAACATAACAAAGGGAGGAGGGGAAGAAAAGAAACTGTCTTTTGTGGAAGGCTGAACTTTTCCCAAAAGTTTAAGAGGGCAAAGGAACAACGTTTGGGTCATAGAACAAAGCTGTAAACCAGGCCAACTTCCTTCCATTTGCTGAAGGAGACATTTGCGCCAAACTCCAAGAGAGATCAGTTTCCTGCCTACAGGTCATCCTCCACCTAGGTTTTCCTCTCTAATCCAGTCAAATGGCAAATGCACGCGCTGCAATTTGAAAATGTGTGCCCTTTTCTGGGCACCATGCTGGAGTCTGGTGCTGTGTCTTGTGGGGGGGGAGGGGGAGAGATTTGCAGGGACTCCTCTCCCCTCCCAGGAACCTGCCCTCTTACCACCAGTTTTTATGATCTTAAACACTTACTCACCCTCCAACCATCTCAGGCAATTAAGAACGATTACCTCTGAATCAAGGTAAATCATCCACCAGTTTCCTGCCCAGGGTTTGAGTGGGCAGAACTGCCCCTAAGAAATTTTCTTAAGTCAAATAAATGTGCACTAAAAATGTCTTCATTTGAAATAGTCAGGTGGGGTAACCAAGGTGGGATGATGTGATCTGTCACTCGTGTTTTTGTAGATTCCCTTTCTTCCTGGCCGTGGTCAGGTCTCCAAGTGCCTGTGGGATAGCCAAGGTCAAGAGAAGGAGACCCTGACCTGCCAGCCTTCCTGGTCTACCAGATAATATCCTTCCCTGGGGACGGGGGCACCTTCAGTCCTGTGCCCACTTCTGCTGCCCTTCCTCTCATGGCTTCTTGGAGGCCTTAAGCACTTGCATCACTGAGACAGAGTAAGAGATTTTCTACTTGTACGATTCCCCCTGTGCCTCCCTCACATGAAGTAAACCGACAGAGTAATTAATACTTGAGATTGGATTTTAAGTTCCTGAGTCTGGTCTATGTTTAGTCTATCTCTGTTCACATTCCCTTCTCCATGGAAACTGACATCTCCTAATTTTCTAGAAAATGACTGAGTCCAGAGTTGGAATCCCTAAGAGGTATTTACCTCAAAGCATTATCTGTCCTCAGAAATACCTGGAGGGCTTGTTAAAACAGAGCTAGCCTGAGAATGTTTACTTTCAACGAGTTTCCTGGTGATCCTGGTTGGGGGCCACACTTTGAGAACCGAAGCCTACACCACAAAGTATTCCCTTTCCTCCTTGCCTAGCAATGCCTATCCCTGAATGCCCCCTCTTTCTCTCCTCAAGAAGAGGAAAAGGGAAAGTTAGGGGCAGTGTCAGAGGTAAAAGAATATAAGAGAATTAAAATGAAATTGAATAACTCCTAAAAATTGTCACTTGATCTCTTTCCCAGGAAATAAAATTTCTTAATTTTTATTCCTTCCATGAACCAGTCTTACGTATATAGGAAAGAATTTTTCTCTAAGAAGGACAATCTTTAGTCCTTAGAACAGGACCTAAACCTTAATACTGCCTTCTGATGAAAATTAAGTTGGGAAAAATTGGGTGAGATTCATTCTTCTTTATTGTCAAATAAAATACCATGGAATAAAAATCTATTTACTGAGCCTACTATGTGACCAAGGACTATACTAAAAGAGCTAAGTGGTTTATATGCATCATCTCAAAGGATCTTCCCAACCAATTTAGAAATATGTTATTAGCCCATTTTACATATGAGTAAACTGAGGTTTTGTGGTCACTAAAGACATAGAGCTAATCATTGATAGGACAACGATTCAAACCCAGGTCTGATTCCAGTGATCCAACTTTTCTACCATAGATATTGGTATATTTTCCATAAATTTTATCTGTTGTAATGTAAAATAATCAATTACAAATGAAAGCCTTGGCACATATTAAACAATTCTACCTTGATGCATCCAATCATTCGATATCCTTATCTATTAAGCACGTAGTATGTGTCATCACTATTGTTGGGTCCTGGGAATACAATGGTATACAAGATGTAACACTTCAAAATATATTTTCCCAGAATGTTTCAAGATAGCTTTTTTTTAGTTTGCACTTTGATTAAAATTATCCAGAAAGTATATATGTCATTAAGCCAGAAGTACATTTCTCCCTCTTCTAGCAAATCTTTGACTTTCTAGAAATCTCAGTTTAGCAGTTATTTCCTGATTTTCTTAAAGGGGAAGTTGTTACTCTAGTTTTTAAATGTTTTTTATTTAGATTGACTAATACATTTATAAAGTGCAAAGTTAAAAAGATAAAAAGGGCATCTAATAAAATTAATCTCCTTTTCATTCCTGACCCGCAGTAACCGCATCGCCACAGAGGCCACTATGCACAGAATCTTCCTCCCTTCCTCTCTTTGTGTATTAACACTGTCTGCAAAGTGCTCGCCCCTGTTCTGCATTTGATTTTGCAGATCATACCAAGTCATTACTACTGCGTTCTTTTGAACAGCTATGTTTGGATATAATTCTAAAACATGTACCATGGTGTAGTGCCAGCAAGGCACAGACCAGGTTCTCAATGATTCCGAGCAGATAGGTCAAGGAGGAGTCCTGGAGCCCTTAGTGCTTTTTCAGGCTTCTATGACATCATTATATCAGAGGCGACCAGATACACAGCAGGCAGGTGGGCCAAGAGGCCAGGAGGCTAGCAGGCCTCCTAGACCCTGGCAAATCTCACTCCGCTTCTCTGCTGTTCTCCTTTCTATCTACTGGCGTCCTTGACACCGCCCTTACATGGCCCATGTCTAAGCCCAGGTGCACCCACTTGCGTATGCCCGCACCCTACTTGAGACAGGCGTGTGTGCAGGACCATAGGTGTCCATCATCGACACCAGTGGCGGTAGGGCAGAAAATCCTGACACTTTTCTCTGACCCTACACATGGTATTTAACTAGGCTCTGTTGATGAACATATAACTTGGTCCAATATTCTATTACAAATAATTCTACAATATCTCCTCTTGTGTGTATATAATTTAGACATGAGCAAGTTCCTGCAAGTAGAAATGCTGGGTTAATGGCAAGTGGTGTGAACAGTTTTAATTCAAAAACATGTTAAAAAGACATTTTTCAAAAATTACAGACAATATAACTAGTATAATGACCCCCTACATACCTGCCGCCCAACTTCAATGGTTATTGTTAATCTACACCTATACTACGTCCTTTGATATTGGCCCTATCTGCTCTCCTCATATTATTTTGAAAACCCCCCTCCCCATGGTGTTTCATGCTAATTCATTGGTAAATATTGACATTATTTCTGAAAACTAAGGGCTTTGACAATGTGCATGTATGTGTAATTTTATCATCTTATCTAAAATGAATTCTGGTTTATTAATGCCAGACATGTTGGTAATGTCACATTTCCCCAGATTGTCTCATGAAAATTTGTGTTTAATAGTTTATTGTTAAATTAAAAATCTAAGATGCATCCATTCTTTCATTGCAGTTGGTGGAATTTTTTTTTAATCTCTGGGTTTCCAACTCTCTTTTTTTTTCTTTTCTTTTTTCTCAGCATTATTA
This sequence comes from Galemys pyrenaicus, assembly GCA_019455555.1. Classification (NCBI taxonomy): domain Eukaryota; kingdom Metazoa; phylum Chordata; class Mammalia; order Eulipotyphla; family Talpidae; genus Galemys; species Galemys pyrenaicus. The sequence goes on along the minus strand of JAGFMF010012281.1, from coordinate 4,974,803 downwards.
TAGAAACAGTAAATTTGCTTCCAAAATCTGGATTTTGCTGATTACATCTCCTTAGAGTCATTTAATATATTCTTCTATCCTTTAGTTCAAAGGAGAAATGTGCAGTTAAATTCTAGAATTTCTCAGAAAATAATTTAAAAAACATTTCCAAATCTGTGTGATAAAGCTAAAGCAGTTGTTAGAATAAAACACAGAACTGAATGAGCACCGTAAATAAAAAGAAAATTAAAATAAAATATACATACAATTCAGGAAGCTTAAAAATTAACTAAAATCAAGTAAGCTGAAAGAAAAATGACTGCAGAAATAATTCATGCTTATTTTTTTCAACTTGTTTTTATAAATGGAAGCTTTGGATTTATCCTTTGAAAACTAGGAGATCATTGTAATTTGCAGCTACAATGACAACAAATCTACGTAACTATCAGAGGGGAAAACCTTTTCCATATGCATCTTGCTCTGAACATCAAGACACTGACCTACCTAGACTGAGGGCTCAGACCTGAATACCCACCTTCTTGGGGGGAAGCTGGAAGTCAGGAAGGGAAAGCTGTATCCCCCACTCCAATCTACCTAGGATCAGGTCTATGGCAAGTCTCAGCCCTCTGGACCTAGCTGGAGAAACACAGGTATTGGGGGCACATTGTTACTGTTCAGGAAACCTTAAGCAAGTATCTCTAAGCTGAAATTTCCTCACTTTTAACTGGGGTGTATCCACGAAGGGTGAGGCTCAAGCGAGACACCATGTGGAGTTTGTGGAGTTAATGTCAAGTGAGTGGGAGTAACTTGGCAATTGTCAGGTTCTGTGCTTCAGGATGGAGACCCATGAAGGGCCTCTGAAGTGTGGTCAGACACTGACCATCAGCCTGGAGAAAGCAATGCAGTAGTTTTCTTCTCCGAAGCCCATTGAAGGCTCAGAATAATGTGCCTGCCCATTTCTCCGATGTTTCTTTGGGCCATCCTCTCATCTGCCACCGTGCCTACCTGCAGGAATTGGTCACCTACTCAAAGCAGACATTTCTATCCCCTTGCCCCCTTTCCCAGGTGTTGGGCCCAACCTGTGCACTCTCTTGAACAAATACCATCTCTTTTGAGTGTGGGCAATGTTTTTCCACATCACTTTTGTCTCCTCCCCCTCGCTACCCCCCCTCCCCGCCCCCACTAGACATCCAAACAGCCTCTAGCCCTGAGTGTTGGGTGTTGGGTATTGAACCTTCTCTTTTTCCCTCCCTAGGGGAGCAAAGAACCTGGTCATCTGCGAGGTTCCTTTTCTGTTATCTAAGGCAGAATTAAAGCAAATATATCCTAGGCGCCAGCTTCGGCCTTCCCTGGGCTTGCTAAGTGGCCCAATTCCAACCCTCCTGCCTCTTCTACCACCTTCCCGGTTCGCCTGTTAGGATTCCCAGGAACCCAGGTCAGAGTAGGGACGCGGACCGGGTCCTATCACTCAGCCACCACAGGTCCTGGGGTCCGTGCGGTTCTCGCGGAAGCTCATCCCGAAGAGTGGGCTCTGGGGCAAAGCTCCAGGTAACCACTGGGCACTGAGACCCCGATGGAACCAAGGGGGCAAACAAAGAATCGGTTCCGGAGCGCAGTAGCCCCTGGAGGCGCGGCACCCTGGAGCCCAGGGGCACTCTTCCTCCTTCAAAGGGATACCCTCCTCCTCACCGCCCACCGCCTCCTCCCCCGGGGCCCCCACGCCCGTGCCAGCGCGCCCGGCCCGCGCCGGCGCTGAGGAGGCGTGCTTCTCCTTATATGGTCAAATGACACGGCGGGGGTTCTCCAGGGCGGGAGCCCGCCGCGCTCCACTCGCCTGGCTGTGCAGCCGCTGCCTGCAGCACCCAGGAGCTGCCGCCGCCCGGGACGCCTGCCCGCCCTCCCCGTCTGGGACTGCCGGCTCTGGAGAGCGGTGAGTGCCCTCCGCCCGGTGCCCAGGGAGGGAGCCTGGAGTCTCCACTGAGAGGCTTGAAAAGAAGGGAGCAGAGCCCTGGAGATACCCTGAGAGAGGGGACCGCCGTGGGGAGACCCCGGGAAGGGGAAAACGGACCATGGGGGGCACCCGGAGAAAGGGGAACCCAGTCATGGAAGATACCCCGAGAGAAGGTAGCTGAGTCGTGGGGGGCACTCGAAGAGAAGGGAGCAGAGCTGTGGGAGAATACCAGAGATGAGGAATCTGAACCCTGATGGGCGATATAGGCTGGAGGGACCCATCACCTGGTCTCCTGAGGGGGGCAACCTCAGGTGGCCAGGAGGGGCTCTGCCATCCGCACCTGAACCCTTAGCAAAGATTGGCCGTGTGCTTTTATACAACTGCATGTAGATAAAGCTGAGATGGAATTTCCTGACCAGAAGGCACTGTTCTAGGCACTTCTGTTGAATCTTATTTGGCCCTCACAAGCATGCTACGAGGGTGAGGAGCAGAGGGAATAGGCCAGGGTGCAGGCATGGACTTCAGCAAAGCTGCCTGACTTAATGTCCCCATCGCTTAGCCTGGAATTGTGCAACCTTGTCCTGGTTACCTAATAGCTTGGTGTCTGTTTCAACTGGAAAACAGGAGTATAGTGGTGGCTTCCTGTCAGGATTGTTATAAAACCAGCACATCCTAAGAAGTATATACATACTTGAAGTCATCCTGGTTTTTACAAATAAACTGAAGCATAGAGTGATCAGAGGAACTTTTGCTCAAGGTTTCTCAGCCAGCAAATGGTGGCTTCAAGTTCTGACCTCAGACAACTTAACTGGAAAGCTTGAGTTATAACCACTAAACTATTAGAGGCACACCTAAATATTTCAGTGAAGCCTTAGGCTGCATACTTTGACCCGAGATTGCTTATTAAATCACTTCCTGCCTAGTGGGAGCCTGAAAAAAATTAGCTTGGGCATAAGGTGGCTTAGATTCTATCCCTGTCATGCCCTGAGGTCAGTTGCCCAGCCCCATGACATGAGCTACCTCAACTGTCTTCAAGGGGGTGAAGTACATGAACTTCTCTCTGACTCAGATGCCATGTGAAACAAAACTCCTTAAGCCCAAGTGAACAGAAACATGAGATGTTAGATACTTCCTGTGTCGCTTTAGAATGAAATGTTATCAAAGCCATAAATGTTATCAAGAGCCACTTTCTAGCATGCCCACCTTGAGCAAAATGCACTGACTGAGCGCCTGGTCTTCCAGGAGGCCACACCTTGTGCCTTGGGTGAGTCAAGGGAGTTGTTTCTGTCATCTTGAATTGTGAACTTTAGCTCCTATGGCAGTTCATTACATTCTGATTTCACTGGGACACTGGACACCCAGACATTTGACTAAATTACTTTCTGGGTGTGTCTGTGACAGTGTTTTAGATGAAATTATCATTTGAATCAGAAAATTGAGTAAAACTGATTGCCCTCCCCACTGTGGGTAGGTCTCACCCGATCTTTTGCAGACCTGAGTAGAACAAGGTGATGTAGGTAGAATTCCTCCTGCCTGACTGTTGGTCTGGAATGTCAGTCTTTTCCTGCCTTTGGATTCAAACTGAAAAACAGGCTAAGAGAGAACTCATTCTGTACTACTTCTCAACTGTGATATTGGTCCTTTCCAGCCTTAAGACTCAAAATCATCAGCTCTCCTTGGGTTTTGAACTGCCAGCTGGTGAACTTAACACCATCTACCATCCTGGTTCTCAGGCTTCAGGTTCACACTGGGTCTAGCATTCCAAGGTTCCACTTGCCAGCTGTAGGTCTTGAGGTTTCTAGCCTCCAATATTGTGAACCACTTCCTTATAACAAATTTTGCAGATAAGTATAGATACATGTGTATAATGTCCTCTGGTTCTGGAGATCCTCTGGAAAAACCTGACCAATACTTTGCTTAAAAATTTTCCTCATCACCTCCCAGTCTCACTATTTAAAGATCCCGTCACTACTTTGTCACATCTGGTGGTCTTGATTTTCTTTTCGCTGTAAACAGTGGTCGGCTGCTGGGAGATGTAATAGAGGTCTGGGTAGCATCTGGTCTCTCCACTGTTAGTTAGTTCTCATGGGGTGATCTCATGCTTCGTCTGAAGCTGGATGTCACATGCCATAACCCTGTCTTTTGCCTACGTAATCCATGCCTTGCTGTTATTGCTCCAATTTACCATGTGAGGTAATAAGAGAAGCAGTTGCCCTGTTTTTATGGACAAATAAAATTAATGTCAAAGGGCATCCCAGAAGATAATCCTACAATTTTTTAAGTTGTAAACATAGCCTATAAATTTCTAGGTTTTCAGATCTATGATGATAGAACTTTTGGAACAAACAAGAATTAGCCAATCCGGGAAGGATGTAGCAGGGAATGTTCGAGTCTGTCAGGACAGAGTCTTGATGCTGAAACCAAGCTTCATGAAGGGGCAGAACTGGAGGGAGAATGAAGAGGGCAAGTATTTCATGAAATTTGGAAGTGGTCAGAAGAAAAGGCCAGTCAGGGTCAAAGTAAATGGAAGGCCATACATGGGAGAGTTACAGGTTGCGTTTTGGAGACTGGAGGAGACTGGTAAAAGAATGAGTGAGCAGTTTTCATTTTTCTTACAGAAACTGAAAATAGGGTCCTTCCTGGTGGCACAGGGGTTAAAGTCTCAGGGCTGTCAAGCTATTGCCAACCACTGCGGTATGCGTTCATTACCTGGCCAGGGACAGGGAGCTGACCCATATGACAAAGCAGACCTCTCACGTCTCACCTGCTGCTCCCCTCAGCAGTTTTCAGTAGATCTGCCTGTTCTGCTTCCCACTCAAGCTCTAGTAAATCCTCTTTTCCCACCCCCACACCTCCGGCCTACACCCCAGTTCTTGTATGCATAAATAAAAATAAATCTTTTAACAGAACAGAGTAAATATCTTTCTGGCATGTTCCCATCAAAGGAACAAAAGAGCTAAAGGGTGGGGTCTTCCTATAAGCCCCCTCCACTCACACTGGTGCGATTTATGAGACACACAGCATTCTAACCTGCTTGTCCTGCTTCACCTGAACTGACACATTCTGAGATTAAATTACAAGATAGTATCTCAAAGGTGATTTAAATTCTTTGGCATTAGAGCCTGACTGGACCTTTTTCAGAAATTCTATGTTTTATCTCTGTCCCAGTGCTAAGACAGCACATGGGAAATAGTGATTACTTTCCACTTTCTGTTGCCTGAATTTAAATGTCTACTTGACATTAGAACAACTATCACTAGTCTTATATTGATGGATATTTAAGATCACATATTTTACATTTCTTTTCATTGTTCAAGGGCTAAAAATACAATTCAGAAGACAGGGTTATCTTATTCAGACATTGCCTCTCACACAACACATTTCTTCAAACTATTAGACAAATCAAGACATTTTAAAGTCTAAGAGTTACCACTTTGCAGACCAAATTATAATAATGCCCTGCCCCTGCCCACAGGTGCACTCTGTGAGACTTATTGATCCATGAATATATTATATAGCAGTTGATATAGCAGTCTCACTCACCCCTTACCAGCAGTCTAAAAATGTTCAAATGGACTCTAAGTACATCATTAAATGTTTTTAAATAGCAACATCTGTCCCTCACCCTGTCACCAGAATTGTTGTTTAAAATAAACAGTTGGGTTGAACCTATGAAAAAAGATTTGGATGAGCTGTGTTTTGTGTCTGTATTTCCATCCATACAAAAACGTTGGAGCAGGGTGTTAGAGGGTGCATATTTTTGAATAGAGGATCTTTGACTTATAGGTATGTTGTATCTTTGTAGAACATTCGGAGTCTTTTATTGATATTCTTGAGTTGGAGGCTAGCATGTGCTTTACAGAGATGCTTGGAAGAATCTCCTGGCTGTTTTTTTTGCCTCTTGATCTCCTCCAGGTCTCATCCTGGACCCCACAACTCTGTGTGTTCACATGGGTTTCAAATTCAAATATAGTAAGAAAAAAAAATCAAATATAGTAAGAAAAATTCTGCCTGCTGTGGAAGCATCAGTTTATCTGGAAAACAAAGTGGTCAGAGGCAGAAGGAAAAGTTCAGCCTCTGTTACATTAGAAATTTTAATTGCCTAAGATGCTAAACCACATTATATTTTGGTTTGCTATCAAAATGGCTCCTCCAAATAAAACATTCCTCATTTCTATGCTTGATTTTTGCTCACACTACTTGTGCTCTGGAATATTTGTATTCATCTGCCCAGCCATACTCATTCTACCAGTGCTTGTGAAGAACCTGACCTGCATTTGTCACCTGCCAGCCAGGTCACAGCAATGCACAGTGTCCACCTTTTGGTGGACAACATGTTGTCCTGAAAGCATGGTGTTTTTAAATAGGATCTTAAAAAGAACCCACATGCAACAGACTGATTTTCCTCATTCTCTCTGAAAACCTCTGGTTGATTGATTGATTGTTGATAAGCCATGGCTTTTCCCACCTTCGTCCCTACTGGCATTTCGAAGCGGGCATGACTTTGTCAGAGACACACTGCAGCTGCTCGTGCTGCTTCTTCTAAGGTCCAGGAGCACTTGCAAGTTTCTCTTTAGGAAGTGAATATCAGAGTAGTCTCACAGTCAGGAAGGCTGATGAAAAACACTTGGGTTTTGAGGAGAGGAAAATGAGCACCTTTGAGTTCAATTCAAAGTAGGTAGTTGAAGGAAAGTAACATTGCAAGAGATGCTTAACGGAGACTTTCCTTGCAAATCTGGACTTGTGAGGTGTGCATGCCACCCCCCAGACCTTCCATTTTGGAAGCTGGGTCCACTACCCAGCAGAGGCTGCCCACCAGGCCAATTCATAACCCAACCCCATCATCAAGAAGTGTCTCGACCTCTCTTCAACCTCCTCTACTCTCCTTCCCCTCTCTAGATTAATTCCACCATTCTCTTCTTCTCTTTTCTCAGTTTGCCTTTCCCTTCTCTCTTCTCATGTTTTTCTCCTTTCTTCTTAGTTCTGATACTTCCCCCTCTCAAACTTTATTTTACAGTTTTTCAAGCTGGGAAGATAAAATAACAGACGTTTATGGACCTGTGCTTCTGAAAGAACCCTAGTTTTCAGTAGTGAGCCCTGTGCCTTATTACTCTAGTGCCCTCTCAGTCTTATTCTCACATCTGACTATGAGTCTGACAGCTGCTGGGAGACCCAGGTGCCTTGCGGCCCAGCCCCCCCAGCTACCAGGGACGTGCTTCCCCAGAGCTAGGTCTTACCTTGGCCTTGCTGGGCCAGAGCTCCTGCTTTTTCAGATCCTCTGGTTATTCAGACCTAAAAGGGGAATGACATCAGAGCAATTCTCCCTGGTAGAGGCTGAGAACCCCAGGGCACTGTAATCTGGAGTTGATTCAATGAAATAAGGAATCAGCAGTCACACCTTGGGTCCAGGTGTCTTCTGGTCTGCTGTTGCGCTATCCTTTCAGCATTTCTGGGTACAGACATGGGCACAGAGGCTACATAGCCTGTCGGGAAGACGTGGAGGTTCAGGAAGGTGAAGCAGATGTACACAAGTGAAGAAATTCCGTACAGAACCAAGTTATCCTGTTTTCATCTGAAGAAGCAATTCTGAAGTCGACTCCACGCCTTGGAAAGGTCTTTTGAAGAGCACTCCCTCAGCTGTGTCCCTCCAACCCAACACAGAAGAATTGGGGCTTATATGATACACTTCCAGCAGGGCTCCCTGTCTCCCCTGAGCACGGCCTGCTGGGAAGTAACACGCCAGTCTGCTAGGCAAATCCACTGTCACTGTGTAGGGCACAGGCTGCCCTTTTCTTGACCTTTTGACTGTCTTTTAGCTTCATTTTGCTGTTCCTGGGATGATCTAGGTCACTCCCATTTCCTGGAGTGTCTGCTCAGTCTGCCCGTCTCTTAGCTCCATGACTAACCTCTGCCCTTGGCCTTGCCGTCCCCTGGCTAACCTTTACCCAGCACAGGTGGCATCTCATCCAGGACCCCGCCTTGCCCTCCTAGAGGTGGCAGCTCCAAGGTTGCCCTCCTCTGGTTCTCCTATACCTGTGTGTCTCCCCATTCCTCTACCGAGTCTGGAACTTTCCAAGCGGTGTGATATGTTTTCCTCATTCACAAGTTACTTCAGGGAGGAGGTCTGTATCTTACACATCTCTGTATCTCCAACACTTTGCATAACATCTGACACACAGTTCTAACTCAGTTATGTTTCCTGAGTGAATGAATCAAGTCTGTCTAGGAGTAAAACAAGCAGGTTATAGGGGGCTTCCATTCGCGGGCTCTAGATAACATTTTCCCATTAAGCAGAGGCGTAAGATTGATCGTATAACTGTATATACACATTTTTTTTAAAAGAATGTTTAATTGGTAGTGTTTAATCAGAGGAAGATTGTTTTCAACACTTGGCTCGTTCAAAGGAGTTGTTCACTTTCTCATTAGCTTATGAGCTACTTACTCTGCCTCTCAGGGCTTGTGTGTCACACGATTCTGTGGAAATCATAAGAGGAACTTCTCAGATAAAGTGTATCCTGTTCTGTCCCTAACAGAGAGGTACTCATTTTACACCATAACATGAGCAGAAGTGCTCTAAGCACTAAAACTGTAGTAACTTCTGAGAGAAGATAAGGAACAAGGTGGGAACTAGATCCCCCATTATCAGAAATGGTTCTACAAAAACAAGAACCCAAACCCAAGCACCTCCTTCCAGTCAGACCTGTGGAGCCAGTCACAGCCACAGCACCGTTCCCGCCAGGAGTCATCTCAATGCGGGGACGTTGCTGTAACCTCGGTCATACTTTGAGCAGATATGGATCTGCTTGTTCACAGAGCTTAATCCCATAGGTGATTTCTGTCCTAGTCCTGTGCAGATGGAAAAGAGAGAAAATGCATACCAGGTGGATGAGCATAATGAGCTTCCTGGGATATAAAAAGCTCCTTTCAGGGCCTTGAGAAAACAGAAATGGTGTCTGTCCTTTCCCCAGCAGGGGCTGTCCAGCCTCACAGGGAGCCGCCTTTTGATTTGAATTGGGGGTTTGTCTTTTCTGTGTTAGCTGGGTTATTTGGAAAGCTCGTGTGAAGCTTTTGTTTCCATTAGTATTTCTGGGTTCCAATTTTTCCATAAAATGAGCTCATTGTCATAGATAACCTCAGGAAGTCTTTTTAAAGTTCTGATTTATGGTTCTGCAATTCTACAATCATTGTTCTTACATTTGTGTGGAGAGATTAGGCTACAAGACTCCGCAGGTAAATGGCAGCCTTCCTGGAAAATTATAGATGCTGAGGACAGCTCTCCATTGTGATGAAGTGAATGATGACCCCTCACAAGGCCAGTAACTTGGGGGTTACGGGAAAGCATTTCGCTTTGGCCACATAGCAGCTGCAACCTGAGATGGCCGTAGTGCAAAGTATATTTATTTGTTGGGCTTCAGAATAATAATTCAAATACTCAAGAGTCTCATTTTATGATGTTATCACAAGAATACCCAGACAGTGTTTTCTTTAACCCCAGGAAGAGCGATTCAGAAGGATGGAACTTGCCACGTGTGTCCAGCTGCCGGTTTAATACTCTTACGAAAAATTGTTCTATAAACATAGAAATAACCAAGTATGGATGGTGGAAAACTGTCCATTTCTTTGCTTACAGTTGTTCGGACCTTGTATACATAAGAGTAGAAAATTAATAAACACTATCAAACTTGCTGTTTTTGTAAGCCAAGCAGCAATATTTAGTTTGTATCATAGCGTATTCTCCTGGAATTTCACTCTTTAATGGTTGGAAATGACTGAAAATTGAACCGGTTTAATTGGGGTTCGTGAAACATTGCATAGAGTTACCTTAGCCAGTCTACATATTTTAACAACTTATAAAAATTTTCACATTTAGCAAATTAAGTATTGGCCACTGAAGGAAATAGTCCTCAAGATTGAGTCTGTGTTTTTAAAGCCCTGGAGGTGTTTCTGCACATCGAGTGCCCTCACAGTAGATTCATTCTTTCTGGATCATTCTAACATGTTTGTATATGAATGGCAGGTGAGGAGGCGGAGAAGCAAAAGACTCTTGCCTGCCTCCACCCCCACCCCCTCTCTGACTGCTCACACTCTCATGAGCTCACCCTGGAAAATGCAGGGTGTCTGGCACAGAGCAGTATTCTTGTTCCTCTTTGAAAGGTGCAAGGCGCTGCCTGGGAGGCCATGGATGGCCGACGCTGCCATTTCCCACTATGTGTTAATTCTTGCTTGGAAGCCCGTCTTTTTCTTTATCCTCTCTGGATACCTTGGCAGTGGAAAGACCATCTTTTCTTCTTGGAGAAATGACATGCCCTGAGGACGTGTGGCAGCCCTGCTTGCGCAAGAGCAGGCTGTGCCTTCCAGGGCCACGTCAAGGTCAAGAGTCATGTTCTGTGACACCTGTCAGGTTACCAACACAGATCCCGTTCCCTTTTGACACTGGTTTGTCACTATTCAGGTTTACAGATCACCAAGAGGAGCTCAAGAAAAATCTCTTGATAGAAATGAACATGCGGTTTCCGTCCTTGCCTTCCTACTGGGGCGGGAGAGAGAAGGGAGATGAGGCTCATGAGGGCTCTGATGTGAACGCTGACTGTCATCTAAAATAGAGAGGGTTTTTTTTTTTTTTTTGCACAGTCAACAATAATTGTACTTTTAAAGAGATGGAATGCATTCAAACACAACACCACCCACAATTAACTAAAAAAAAAGTGTGATGGAAAATTATGGACATTTAAAGGATGGGTTTCTGTGATTCACTCAGTGGAGCTAACCACCCATGGGCTGCAGCTGGCATATCAGACAGTCAAACGGTCACTGCCTCTGTGGGGGCAGCACTGGGGGCATGCTCTCTCAACCTGTGTTCTCTCCTTTTATTGGGCAGGTTGAAAAGCTGGATGTCAAAATGACTGAGCGCTTTGACTGCCACCACTGTGAAGAGTCTCTTTTTGGCAAGAAGTACATCCTGAGGGAGGAGAGTCCCTACTGCGTGGCATGCTTCGAGGCCCTCTACGCCAGCATATGCGAAGAGTGCAGCAAGCCCATCGGCTGTGACTGCAAGGTACTCCTAGGTCTCCCCTCAGCAGCACCCCATAATTCCTGGGCCCCTTGGTTCTCCCCAAGCACCCTCCACAAGCCTCTGCAGACTTTGTGTGCTTAAGTCCTCTAATTCTTATCACCTGTTGGAATTCCATCTGATGGTCCTGGATCCTTCAAAATAATCTTTCTGATCCATTTTCCTCTGGCTGATTTGGTCTCTGCCCGCTCCTGATTTGGGGGTGCGTGGTTAATGCTTTTCCAGGAGATCTGGAATATCTGGAATATTAGATCTGGAATATTAGAGTTCCCCTCTAATATTCTAGCTATTAGTGTGCTCATGAGATCACCCACCCCACCTGCCAATAATCTTGCTATCTCTTTGCTCATGCTGACTCACAGGTGGCAGAATCTGCTCTGTCAATGTTTGATAAATGACTGTGCATGTGACTGAGCCTGAGCTGGCTCCCAAATAAATGGGTGCATACAAGCACTCGGTTCAGTGGAGCATGAAGGGCTCTTTTCTTTTTATGGAGAAGATCAGGATTTGCAATGCTCCTTTCACAAGGGGTAGGGCACAAGGAATGCCCACTTTCCCTGCTGTGGATGACATAGCAGGTTCAGCAGAAACATGCAGTATTGGTGCCACTAGGTGTGGCTGAGTGTAGGGAATCCTGGCCAACACTCAGCATTTGTTTAATTAGTCCAACCTAGACCACCAGGGATGCCCCAGGAGCCACCCATGTCTCTGAGATCTTCAAAAACTTGACCTGCCAGAGATGCTTGATAACTCTTAAGTGACTGTAATCCTGACAGTCACAGAACTGGAGGAAGATGGAGCCACTCTGGAATGGGAACTCTCAACTTAATGGACTCAGGGTGACTCATGGCATTTTATCATCTCTTTGCTCTTTATCATCTCATTTTATCATGCTCTCATTGCTTGGTACACTTCTGAGATTTCTGCCACTCTCCTCAATGGTTATAAATATCAATGTGTAACTCTAATTGACTGAGTTAGGCTGCATTTAGACAATTCCAACACACCCAAGGCATGTTGTTTACTTTCGTTTATCATATCTTTCCTAAGAAAGGCAGTAAGTAATAAATGGTCCCGCCAGCTTCTGTTGCCTGGTATTCAGTGACAACTAAGGAATAATTTCCGCCTTGTGTGGAAAGAAGTCTTTGCCCGGGCTAGAGTAAAGGAGGGGCAGCCTGAGACACTTGACAACAGGCTGCAGCCACGTAACTTCCGGCTTCAGAGGAATGGCACGCCACACCTACAAAAAGTAATACTCACCGCTGTCTTGTGTAAAGGGCGGGATTGGCCACCATGAGCAAAAAGTAGCTGAATTTGCTAATCTAACTTTCCTGTCTCTAGCTGATGCAAATCCCGCTGTGTTTAATGGACTTTCTTATCACTTCCGTTTATACACTAGCTTGAGCAGATGCACTCAGAAATCAAGCTTCCAGGCTCCAGTCCTGGCTCCCTGTCCCCCTGGCTATGTGCATTGGCTTCCTCTGTGCCCACCTTCACATCTACAAAGTGGTGATCAAACCAGGTGCCCGCTTCATCAGGTTATTGTGTTATAGACACACAACACCCTCCACACACCAAAGGCCAGTCAATGGCATCAACTCAAACCTTCTTTTCTTCTGACTACTTCCCTAATATTTCTAGAGCACATTCCCTCCACACACCTCTCAGAAGCTTCACCTCTCTATCAGTCTCATTATAGAAACATGAAAATGTCTGGTTTGAGGAAGAACCTGAGGTAGAGGAAAAAAATGTCTGTAAAAAGCATTACTTGAAAAAGATGTAAGTAGGTGAGAGGTTCGTATATTATTCTGACATTGAACAAGTCTGATTTAAAGGAAGCATTTTGGATATTTGGAGCTAATCATCCTTAACTGATGGCTAAAGTCAAAACAAAATAAAGTCACTTATCATCTCTTCAATGTGATTTAATGGAAAGATCCTCAGACTCTCAAAACTAGTTCTTCTTCAGCACATACTTTGTGAGCAAATAAGCAAGAATCCCCTAAATGGAGCCAAAATCAACAAAATCAACTGCTGTAAAGTCAGGAGTTAATTGTGCTGAACTTTTCAACCAAGATGAATGGTTTACTATATGTGGAGTTATGCCTTGTGATTTTCTACATTCTGGAAGAAAAAGAGATGTTGATTTGAAGGGAGACCTTGCCATTTGGGGCTTTTCAATAGTTGGAATGGTTTTCTTGACTTTCAAAAATAATTATGTAGTTGACTTTGGGGAGGAAACAATGATAGAAAAAAATGTTCCTGTTATTTCAGGAGGGAAAGCCAAAGTCCTGGCAGGCGGGCTCAGGCCGAGCGACTGGCTTGTCAGATCTGGTGCCATTCTCCTTTCCTAAAATAGCTCAGGCACCAGAAGCCTCATTTCACTCTCCTGCTGAAGGACATGTGTGCATAATTTTTAAATATTCGTAAGACCTTAAAAATTACACTAATTTTGTGGTTATTTACTAACTTTTAAATGAGATCGATGAGACTTCAGGCTGTTTCCATAGTTAGCTTTGATGTTTGGAAGTCATTTGTAGGCAGTGGTTCAATTAGATCCTTTATTTCTGTTAGTTACTCAGAGAAAATGCTGTGATCTCCAAGAGAAAATCACTCATTTTTATGGCTAGTAGACTAGTGGAGAACAAATAATACAAATAAAATTTCATGATTCTCTGGCATGATGTTGCTCCTGAAATTTTTCTTGGACACCTGTTGATATTAGCAAAATGTTTTTTTTAGCCAGATTACAGATGGCTTTTGGATAGGTTTGCCTAAGTTCTGGACTTCAAAATTTCAAGAAACCAAAGAAAAGATAGATTGGTCAATAACTCCAGAGAGTAACTTAAATCAGTGACTTTAACAAACTGGGTCCTACGCCTAACTCGGGCTTGACTTTTCCATGTCTCTGCCGGTAAGTGCAAGGAAGTCAGACACGCTCCCCAGCCCACCACCAGGCGCCTGGAAAGAGCAAGAGATGGTCATGAACAGGAAACCCCCTGTGGACCTGAAAGTGACATTGAGCTTCCAATCAGTCATCAAAGCTGCCTCAAAAATGTCATGTCCTCATTGCCTGATTTCAACTCCCCATAATTCCCTTTGGAGAGGAACTTTTTGTGTTCTATTTATTTTATGGAAAAATCAGAGGCGTACAGGGGGTGAAGGTCTTGCCCAGACTTAGGTCATGTCCAAAACAGGAACCCCTACCTCACAGGACTGTGGGGATTGGAAGTTAACAGAGAGGGGACACCTGAGAGCAGTGCATTAAGTCCTCTCTTGCCTTTTCTTCTTCCCGACCCTGGCTTTTAAAGATTCGAAGAATACATGGTTGCTGTCCAGAGTCACTTGCAGCTGGCCGAGGGGTTGAGGGGACCCTCGGGCCACTTCCTCTACCCCATGGCTAAGCTGATATCTCACAAAAGAGCCAAGCAGCAAGCACTTCCCATATTAGGAATGTTTCTGAAATGGAAAAATATAAAATCAGAAAGGAAGTGTTTGGGCCTTATCTTACATTGTTTATCAACATTTTTGCTGAAATTTATGACATTTCTGTGAACACAAGATAGCCTTGGTATTTTTTCTGGGATGTGTAAAAGAGTTTTTTTCTTTTTTCCCTCTGCACTCTTTCCCTAGAGGACTTTGACGCCAGGGTCTTTTTGGGTTCTGGAATTTTAAGTTCTGGAAAATGGATCTATGAGTCTACACTCTTAGCCATGTACCTCCAACATCTTTGGAGGCCCAGATGATCTTCTCTGTATAGAACAGAGTTAAACTAGATGAGACTAGCTCAGCATTAAGAACCGCTACTACAGATCTGTTTCTAGCTGTGAATGCAAGAGATGAAAAAGGCGACTCAGCACCAAGTCTTCACAAGCAAATATTCGGAGCATGATTTGACACTCAGCTTCCAGTGCACGGATCTAATCAATTATAAACAGCTTCTTGGCCTTCTTTGTGCCATTTTCCAATCTCCCACTAATCTCCAGAGTATCGGCCTAAAATCCTGCCTCACATTGAGACTCAGAGAAAGTCCTGTTGGCCCACAGCCTCAGTGTGCCCAAAAAAAGCAAAGCTGGCAGTATTTAGTTACCTTCCTCTTGGCATAAAGACTTTTCTCACTTCCTACGTATTGTGAATTTCTTAAGATGTGAGCCCAGGAGGAAGCTGTGACATGAATTCATTAACTTAACCCAGACTTCCAAAGAGAACCTAAATGGAGAGCCTGAGCGAGAACTCCAGGGAGACCTGAGTGCATGTTTGGTTAGATAGGACTATCATATTCCATTTCAAAAAGAAATGTAGCATAGGCGCTTTATTATGTTAACTGGGGTGGGGGGGCACATGCTTGTTCTGCAGCCAACATCACTTATGGTTGGAGAAGCTTCACAGAGCTGGGAATATTCATGCTGAGTAGGAGTTTGCCTACTGCAGAGATGGGGAAGGGCCTTCCAAGACAAGGGGCACGAAGGCAGAGCACGAGGCTAGGTAAGCATGTTGGAGCGACGTGCAAAGAAACTGCTATGCCAGGTAAAGAAAATGAACAAAACATATATATCTGAGTTTTGCTGGATCTCTGAAGACTGAAAGAAAATGAGACTGTTCCAAAAAATGTACTCACAGCTTTTTCACATGGTTAAGTTAAATGTGCTCATCTAGAAAATAATCAAACCTTATCTCATAGGGCTATTGTATGACTCAAAATAAGTAAGAGAGGATTAAGAAAAAAAATTTAGACTGAATAGGGCTAAGGAAGTGAAAAACAGCATTCATAAGTAGAGTGATAGAACTGTTAACATGGGAGTTTTAAGGCAAGGGAAGTTCTAACAGACATTACTGTCTTCGTGAGTAAATGTTTCAGCAAGGGACACTTTGAGATGACTGTTTTCATTACTAGCATGGTCTGAATGATAGCTAATATTAACATTAATTGAGTGATCACAATGTACCAAGTTATATATGCTTTGTAAAAATGCTTTCTTAAATGTTAAAACGCTTTAAATGCAATAACCCATTCACTCAGTCTTCATACATAGTAAAATGGTAGCTGCTATTATTCCTATTTGACAAGTGAGAAGCCAGAGCAAGAGAGGACTTGTCCTATCAGTAGCTGGTTTATGGCCAGGATTTGAATTGAGAGCCCTTTAATTTCATTTAATCAATGAAATTGGTTAGAATGTTCCTAGGATGCCTATAACACAGCTGCTCATAACACAGCAGGTGAGGGTGAGCCACCCAGGACCCCCACTGCTTGCAGGCGCAGCTGCTTCCCCAAGAAGGTCAGTGCTGTCTCTGGCTAGAATGATGGGTAAGTCAATTATAGTCCCACTGAGGACCCACCACCAATAGCAATGATGTAATGTTTGTTTAAGGACTATCATTATTTATTGACTTATTCAATTATTTTTTAAATATTTGAATTCTCCAATTCAATAATTATGCAATTATTCAATTATTTATTGAAATTTAAGAGAATGAACATACTGATCTATCGGGAAGCCATTTCCTGTCAAGAGCTTTTGAGACTTAACAAATACCCTTGAATAAACCAAATCGGGAATTGTTGTGTATAAAGATAGAAATACATGTGTGTGCATGCATTTGCCAGAGGGGGAGGAGGGCTTTGAGGGAGAAGTTGTGTGAGTGATTCACAATAGCCCCAGGAAAGAGATGCCAGGATAGCACAACCTTGGTCATCTTGTGGAGGGAACCCAGACCCAGTTCTCCTGGGTGGGGGATGGGAGGGAAGCATTTCCCAGCATCTACTCTGCAGGCAAAACCTGAGGTGAGAGGCGTGCATAGAGGGCCCACTCAGGAATGTGCACTCCTTGAAAGGAGCAGGAACTTAGTGACCCGGAGCGAGGACTGCAGGAGCAGCCACAGCAGGGTAGCCTTGGGAAAGTCCACAAGTCTCGAGTTGATGCTTATATTCAAGTCAGGACATGTCAACAGTCCCCACATTTAGAGGACACTTTCTAGTGTCAACTGTCTGTCAACAATTCAGCCTTGAACTGATTTAAAGACTTAATGGTAGAGACAGTGTTTGCACACCAGTTAACTGTAGTAAAAATGGATCTCTGCAGTACTTTAGTTCCACGTGAACATTTTAAATTAGCTTTTCCATGACTGTTCAGTCGTATTAATCACTGTGCTCACGCTTCCCTCCACCCAGGGATGCGCTAGGCAGGGAGGAGAATGTGGTGATGTTCTTTTGTCATCCGTGGAGGTTCCTCCCTCTGTTCTGGAAGGTCAGCTCCAAAAGGCAAATTTCCTTGCCCTCTTATTTTCTTGCCTTCTCTTTCCACTGCCAGCCTGGAGCCCCTGTCTGTGTGGTGCCAGCTCCCTGGGCAGGGCAGCAGCTCTCAACCCTGGAGCGTCTTGCGGGAAGCTGCCAACCTCCTTCTCCGCAGTGCCCAGCCTCTGGGTTCTCATTTCACGGAGGCAGTGATTCACAGAATGTGGAAAACGTTTTGCAACTTTCCACAATAGCAGTCTTTTCTGAGGTGACCAGTCTGTACAGAGGGAACCCGACTAACTTCTCAAAATATTTTTTTGACCTACTACATGATAATCACGACTCATTTTTTTAACTGTGGTAAAACACCAAAATTCACCCTCATAGCCTTTTTTAATTGTGTGGTTCAGCAGTGCCAAGTGCATTTGCATTGTTGTGCAACTGCTCTCCAGAACTCTTTCCATCTTGCAAAACTGAAACTCTGTACCCAGTAAACAGCAGCTCCCCATTTCCCTCTCAGCCCCTGACAACCACCCTTCGACTTTCTGTCTTTACGGATTTGCCTGCTGCAGAGTCCTGCCTGTGTGGTATCACACAGCTTTTATCTTTTTGCAGCTGGCTTGTTTCACTTGGCACGGTGGCCTCAAGGTTGGTTCATGTTGTAGCAAGTGTCAGAATTTGCTTCCTTTATGAAACTGAATATACTCCATTATATGTGCGACCCACATTTCTTTGTCCCTCCATCCCTCCGTAGACACCTGGGTTGCTATTGTGAGTCAGTGCCTCTATGAATATGGACCTAGGTACAAATACCACTTTTTAATTCAGGGCACTCATACACTCACAAGTGCTATTGCTGGTCACATAATTATATGTTCAATTTTTGGACGAGCTGTAATACTGTTTTCCATCCAGTTCTTCGTGCATTTGTTCTGCAGTCAGCATTATGACAGTGACAGCATGATCAAGAACCACAACTCTTTTATGTTAGGCCAGTTCTATTCTTGTTGGGTAGGGTTTTAAATGTTTCCTTTGATTGTATTGGAAGTCTAAACACAGGTATTGCTGAATTGCATTCATGTGACGTTGTTTCTGAATTATTTCACTGGGTATACACAGCTCATAAAGGGTTCAACTTTGGAAGCAAAGCATAACACAGACTTTACTGGGATTTTACCTACTATGGTTGGTGGCTTTCAAATCAGAAGGACTTACACTTGAACTTGAACTCTGGTTTAGCTACTGGCCAGCTGTGTGGCTGGGAGCAAATTACTGACCTTCTGAGCACAATAATATTTATCTCGCAGGGCGGCACAGTGCGTTTACTCACAACGTGGTAATAATTCTCAACACTGGCGTTCCAGGATGGGAAACATAATGATTTCTTTTTGAAGAAGGGATGTATGCAGAGTATAGTTGTCAGTGTATAATGATTTGCATATCTAGTCATTAACTCAAAGCAGCGTATACTTTATTTCATTGCCAAAATAACCAATGAAGCCAAATAATCTATAAAGTAAAGGTGATTTTTCTCTCCAAATGTTTCCAAAGTCTTTAGTCTAGAAATGTAAGAGACAGACACTGGGCTGCCCAGCACACAGGCCCTGAAGGTTGGCTCATCAAATAGAAAGGGGAGCATTTCAGTACACGAAATTAGTCTCACAGAAACAAGTCCATGCAGCCCTGCCCGAGCAGATTCTGTGCTTCATTCCTTCTCTCTCGTTGACTGTAATTGTGGTCCCAGGTGTTTGAGGAAGCAAACTGCTGAATTTGAGGGAGGAGGGCCAGGCACAGTCCTCCCTGCAACCCAACTGTTTCTAAAGCATACAACATTTAGATTTTTAAAAATGCCCTCAACTAAAACAGTGTATAAAAGATGACCAAATCAAACAACTTCGGTTTGCTTCAAGGTTCTGGGAAAACAAGCCCCAGTACTTCATCAAAAGAGAACTGTTTGTTCTCATTTGAATTCCGAGTTGACTTGTGTTTCAGGACTTTCTAATCAAATCCAAGATGTGTGCTTTCCCGTCCCACACTCGGCCTCACTCCAGCTGCGACTGTGGTGTCGGGAACAGATATCTTGGGAAGGATGTTCCCGAGGGCATCTGCGGAAGCAGCTGGGGTTCCGAATGCCACAGGTCTGGAAGCCTGCCCAAGAAACCGAACTGTGGCCCCCAATTCTGTGTCTCCCTCATTAATAAATGAACGATGGTTTCAGGTTACAGTTGAGGACACAAAGAGCAACAGGAAAATATTCCCGTTTACGATAAAGCTCCATGTAAGTTGGTTGTGTTAACTTTGTATTGGCACTTCCAAAAAGCTGTATGCCACTTTAAAAAGACACTTTTTAGATTTCTTCTTCCTCGGTCAGGATCACAGGTAGTGTAGGGTTAACAGTTTCCTATCCTGTGCTCATGTATGTCTCTTTTTTACACTTCGCCAAAATGTGTGGACTTTTTACCACGTCTGCCTCTGTGTTTCCCGCCTCTGTGTCCAAAGAGGCCCCTGCTTCTCTGGTGGTTCCACACTGTCCTCTCCCCAGCCCACGGCCTGGTCCATGTGTCACGCACAACAGCATTGCACTCTCCACGAAGTAGTTCCGCCTCCGTCCTCTGCCCTGAAGGTAAATTTCCGCTTGGACTCCTTGCAGGCATGAAGGCCCCTCTCACTCCAGCCAGAGTCTGGTTGGCCTGTCTAGCCCCACACACAGCTCCACCAAGCACCCCCTCTCCCACTTCATCCCTGCTCAGTGCTCTCTGCCCACTTCTGTCTCTGTTCCCTCTACTCTGCTCTCTGCCTTCCCTGGTTTTTAACAGCAGGGGTGGGGGCACCTCATTGTGGCCACACCGGACCTGCTTTGTACCAGGTTAAACTGGAGCCCTGTCCTCAGGGGCCCTCTGAATCTCCCCACTCAGGGCTTCTCTTCCTTTCAGCGACCACCTCATTCTGCTGTCAGGGTTGGTTCTGCTGAGCTCCCTTTGCTCAGAAGCATCAGTGAATATTCATTTTTTTTTAAAGATTTATTTATTTATGCATACAAGCACTGGGGTACAGGCCAGAGGTGTGGGGGGTGAGAGGATTCACCACAGACAGAGCGGGGAGCAGAACAGGCAGACTCACTGAAACACACCACTAAGGGGAGCAGTGAGCGCAGCAGGAGAGGTCTGCTGTGCCATGGGGTCCCCTCCCTGGCGGGGGTATCAAACCTGTGCTGCAGTGGCTGTGGATGCTTCATAGTGCTGAGACTTTTTTTTTTTTAAAGATTTATTTATTTATGCATACAAGCACTGGGGTACAGGCCAGAGGCTTGGGGCGGTGAGAGGATTCACCACAGAGAGCTGGAGCAGAACAGGCAGATCAACGGAAGCACACTGCTGAGGGGAGCAGCGGGCACAGCAGGAGAGGTCTGCCGCGCCATGTGGGTCCCCTCCCTGGCCGGCAGCAGGGATCGAACTCGTGCTGCAGTGGCTGCGGTCCGCCTCATAGTGCATTGCTTAACCCACTGCGCCACCAGAGAGGCCCTGAATATTCAACTTTTCTGTTTTTCTTTTTACATACAGTACCTAAGGGGAAACCACTTGTTTTCAAAAGCTCCTCTCTCCTTGCTTCCTCTTTCTCCCCCCCCCCCACACCTGTCTAAATGATTGTTCCAAATGCAACAAGAAAACAGTCTGACCTTCCTCACCTGGGCAGCTGCATGTCATGATCCAGGTGCACTCACAAGCCTCCCCCACCGACTGCCTTTGCTGTCCTAGGGGTCAGGCAGGGCAGCCTGGAGCCCCCGTGCCCTCCTCTCACTGTCTCGTGCGGTCTGGGTCTGCAGGACTTGTCCTACAAGGACCGGCACTGGCATGAGGCCTGTTTCCACTGCTCGCGGTGCAAGAGCTCGCTGGTGGACAAGCCCTTCGCGGCCAAGGAGGACCAGCTGCTCTGCACAGACTGCTACTCCCACGAGTACTCGTCCAGGTGCCAGGAATGCAAGAAGACCATCATGCCAGGTCAGCCCTGCCTCCTGCCCCTCCAGAGGCCGCGCGCGCAGCCTCTCTCGCCCTCCTTCTGCTTGCTGAGTTTTACTCCTTTCTGATTTCAGCCAACAGGAACTGTCCCCTCCCAAGTGTTAGGAGATGCCATGAGAGTAGCGAGGCAAGAGGAGGCCTGTCCTTTGCCCTCGTGCAGTTTACGCTCTACTTAGACGAGCACGACACGGCAGAGAGACACACAGGTGCCCTCCAACTGGCCCAGGTGACAAGGTGATGTACCTGTTGATGGGGAAGGACAGGCGCGTGTCCCTTGCTTACTGGGGGCGGGGGGGAGGTTTGCTTTGTTCTTCATGAGAGAAGGGTCTTATTTTTAAGAGTAAACAAAAGTATGTGGAATTTATAAATACAAAACTTACAGAATAAGTTTTGTTGCTACATATAGAAGTAGGACGAGGAGAGGCCATGGCAGAAGCACCTAGGCTGTGGAGCCTGAGAGACAGCACAGACCTGGGCGGTGCTAACGCTTCGCACAGGTCCCATCAGTGACGTTCCCTGCGTGACCAGGCCAAGCAGGTGGCCTTGCCAGGGTTAGCAAAACTTGACTCCCAGTTAAATCAACTTAGCCTCTGTCCCACTCGAGACCTCTTTAATTTGGCAGCCCTAGGAGAGAGCCACATAAAACCAGGAAAGAAACTCTATCCACTGACTGTCTTAGAAGGCATGGCTCTCACAGAAAAGATAGGAGGAAGCAGTAGGAGAACTTGAGGCCCCTCCAGGGAGTGGCACTTTGGATGCACACTGCCGTGATTTAATAGAGGATTGGGGACGTTCTGACAAAGGCAGCTGGGCTCAGGGGCGCTCATCTGCCTGGCAGTGACAGTGACTATTACGTCAGGCTCAGGTCGGCAGGAAGAGCAGCACAGGCCAGGGGCCGCCTTGCTGTCCAGGAGACTGGGCTGTGCAAGAGCTGCAGATGTAAGAGACTGGGGGCCTGAAGGTGGTGACAGCGGGAAAGAACTAGAAACCCACACAGAGCTGGGCCGACCACAGGGAGTCACACACAGACACACAACAGGCCCAGGGCAAGAGGGACACAAAAGCGGTTGAGCAACAAATTAAATCTTAACTAGGTTTTCATGACAAGCCCCCAAAGGTTCCAAAGTGACTCATAGCAGAGCTCCTCTGGTCCTCCCTCCCGGCTCCTTTCCACACCTCCCACTTCGTGTAGCTGCCAGAGTCTCTCCTCCTGCACTCGCTCTCCAGAATTCCCTTGCTGGGAGGCTCTCTGGGCCTGGTAAATCATCCTCCTTGTCCACCTTCTGCTCTGTTGGTTTGTTAGCTCTTCCTCCGCGGTGTGCCGACCTCTATGCATCCATCCTGTGCACCGTTACCCTGGTCTAGTTGTCCCTCCTTCCTCACTCCACAGGTGCCATCAGGGCAGTGGGACAGGGTCCCGAGGAGGAGGCCCCAGGTGGTACGGTTTGAAGGTGGACACTAGACTCAGCATCTGCCCAGGTGGCCCCAGACCCTGGGGCAGAGCCTTTGGGAAGGGAGTTTCTTGTTCACTTTGCTGTCCTTGTGTTGAGGAAGAGTGCCCAGCTCAGGCACTTGCAGTGAGACCGTAGTTAAATCACAGGAAAAGGAACAGCATTGATGAGTTTAAGCTTGAATGACCTTATAGGTCACTTATAGAGAAGAAATGTAAAGGCAGCCCTGGTTCCTGATCAAGCAGGATCAGGTTCCATCCAGTGCTTTCCCTGAGGTCTTGTGGCCTAGCCTCACCACATCCTCCCTGAGGAAGGAGAGGTGGGTCTTGTGAGCTTGGAGGGTCACCAGCTTCCACTTGGTGAAAGTGGTTAGTTCTGGAGGAGGAGGAGTGGAGGACACACAAGATGAATGTTTGTGGTGTTGGGCATGCACAGCCTCACTAGGAGGAATGCAAAGCAGCAGTGCCAGGACCATCTCTCCTTAAATCACTTAGCAGTTTCAGTGCTTTGAACTTGGGACCAGAAAACCAGGGTTCTCGCTCTGCTTCTCAGAGGTCCTGTGACGCCAGCCACTGACAACTGTTGGGGCCTTGGCGTCCCTTCCCAGCCCCACCAGGCTGTTACTTTAACTTCAGCAACAGTTTGGCCAATGCGATACTGTAGTTTGTGTCTCTTGGGGCCACCAGCAGGAGCATGCTTCCTTTGGCCATAGAGAGTGAGCTCCTCCTCACTCAGAGGGCCCCAGGCAGACTCTGAAGTCTGAGGTAGCTTGTTTCCTCTTCTGAAGCCTGCCCATGTAGGTCAATGGGCACGAGACGGGGGTGCAAGCAGGAACAAGGCAGATTAATTATATTACCTGGTTTTTCCTACCCTGAGGAAGTCTCACTTGATGTCATCTGTGGGGTCAGAACACAATGTGGTCAAATACTTGTTTGAGCTCTACAACCAGGCAAATATTTGCTTTGTGCCTCTTTCCCAACATCAGTAGGGTTTAGGGCCCAGTTCCTGGACACTGTCGCCCAGTGAGGTCAGCACTGGCTGCTACATGGGCTGGCCCAGGAGAAGGCAGAGCCAGGTGCAGGGATGGAGGACACACGGAGTTGGTTGGTCCAGGGCAGAGCATTCTCTGACATTATCCTCCCACCACACGTGTGTGCGCATGCACACACACACACACGTGGGCAGTATCCTACTGTCACCTCTTGTTAGAAATTTTAGGTGGAAATGTAAAAACCTGGCTGATACTTGCTGTGATGCTTGCCCAGAGCAGGGGACCGTGGAGGGGACCCTCAATATGGTCACCTTTGAACAGTTCTGGAGAATGAGTTGCATTTTGTTGGATGAAATAAAAAATAGAGGAAATGGGTAGCCACCAAAGGCAGGGTGTCAGGATAAAGCTTCATGTTTGCAAAAAAGGAAGAACAAAGCCAGAGCCCAAAGTCATAATTCTTTACTTTGGCTTCATTTCTGAAAGTGCTATGGCCAGGTCAAGGTGAACGGCGATACAACATCAGCACAGATATTGTGGTGAAATTCAATACGTGTGAGACAAGATGCATGCACCAATGAAAATCATGTCCTCTGACTCCATCAGAAAGTCCACTTCTTGATGAAGTCAAGAAACTAGAACCAGCACAAACCAAAGTCCTAAGGCGCACCTGTTCTCTACCAAATGCTGAGCCTATTTGCAGAGGTTTCTCGCAGATGCACTACAGCCTCTGGGCAGGCTCGCACTGTCACTAATATTTCAAGTTTCTGGGTCCTTGCTTGCTTAAAGAATCAGAAAAAGACACACCTTTAAACTGTGCTTCCATCTGCTGGAGAATTGTTGAAATCCGCGCATCTGTTACAAGGGGTTTTGCTGCCACCTGCTGGCCATAAGCAAGGCTTACACAGGTGTCTGAAGCTGGGCAAGAAGTGCTCGAGGAGAATCATAATTTCCCTGTTTTCACTGATAAAACCCATTGGTTCTTGTGCTGCTTTATCAAAGGGAAATTCAGATTAAAAGAGCAGGTGACAAATCAAGGGTACATGGAAAAAAAAAACCTAAGGAAAAAAGTCCATTCCAAAATTTACATAAAAGTTATTCCACCATTTTTACCTGAAATTCAGTTGTTTGAGGTCACTTTTCTTGTTCAGGATTCTTCACCCCATGAATGAATTCTATAGTTTTGAGGATCACTGCGTGCTGCCCTAGCTCCCCGAATTCCCTCATACCAGCCTCCCACCCCACACACATACTTTGAGTGTTTTTCACAATTCACCCTTGATCAAAGAGGGGGCTAGGGACATCGACACACAACCACACCGCACGTGGTCTAAAATATGAATACTATTTTGACTCCCCCAAACCTTGCTCATAGTCTACGGTTGATTGGAAGCTTCCCTGATAGTCATTTACACATATTTTGTATGTGCGTTATAGACACTGTATTCTTACCAAGAAGTCAGCTCGAGATGGGAACAGAAACAGAAAATACCTTTACGGCTGCACTGTGGGCTCCTGTGGGTTCACCCTGCCTCCCTACAAGAAAATCCACATAGAAGTGGCCCCACACTTCAAACCTGTGTTTGGTCAGGAGTCAATGTTATACTCTTTGGAGCCAGTTCTCTGCAAGTTTGGTGTTGGAAATACAGGAAACTGAGAAAGTGACCCTAAGGTGATAGCTAATGAAATAATCATGTCGTGATTCTTAGCACACACCCCGACAAGGGCACCTCCTTCCCAGCCTTCCAATCCACTGAAATGCAGCCCGTGGCTTGTCATTTGGGTGGCATTTTTAAAATTTACTTATGCATACAAGAGCTGGGGTGTCGGTCAGAGGTGCAGGAGGTGAGAGGATTCATCACAGACAGCGGGGAGAAGAACAGGTCGATTGACTGAACTACACTGCTGAGGGCAGCAGCAGGAGAGACACAAGAGGTCTGCTGCGCCATGTGGTCAGCTCCCTGGCCAGGGATCTAACTCAGGGCATTGCAGTGGACCATGGAGGTGGTAGCACTGAGACTTAACCCCTAGGCTGTCAGGGAAGCCCCTTGGGTGGTATTTTTTACTTAGAGCTAAAGACTGGCTGTAAGCACCGGCTTTGTGCCACCTTTTTACAGCGGGCTTTCAGCCTGGTTTCCCCTCATTCCATGATCCCAGGGTGAAATCTAATTTCTGTGTCCATCTGTTCACAGTTGATACCCTTGAAGATGATATCCTTTTTCCACAAAGACCCAGATAAGGCTCTCCCCGGTGACACAGGGGTAAGGGACACAGCACTATCAAGCTGACGGCAGCCACTGCAAGAGAAGTTCAATCCCCAACCAAGGAGCTAACCCACACAGCACAGCAGACCTCTTTTGTCTTGCTCCCCTTGGCAGTGTATTTCAGTCCATCTGCCTGTTCTGCTCCCTTCCCTGTCATTGGTGAATCCTCTCACCCCCCATACCTTTGGCCGACACCCCAGTCTTGTATGCATAAGTAAATAAATCCTTTTTTAAAAAAAGACCCAGGTAATTTTTGGGCCATACATTTGGTATCATTACTAGTCAACTATTGATAGTTGCAGCAACCATTTGTAGCAAAAATGGCCATAGACAGTGAGGGTAAGTGGATGGTGTGACTGTACCTGTGTCATTTCTGTAGGACACTGACACTGTGGACCCATAACACGCAGCTCCACACGCAGCACACTAGCCCCGAGCAGCCAAGTATTCCCAGATACTTTGCTGCTTCTTCGTCCTTTATGCACCTTTCCCCCCAATTTTTCTGTGTCATCCAAAGGGTGCTCATATATCTATCTTGAACTCTTTCATTCTATAAATGTATACACTTTTTTGGTGAAGTATGAGAGAAATCTCAGTCAACAAATATTGAGTATTTTCTGTGAATCAGGTTTGAGGGTGGTGGGTGTAAGGATGATTTGGAGTGGCCAGCGATAGTGAACCAGAAATATTTCTAGTCTTTAAAACTTTTTTTAAAAAATTATTCATCAAAGAAAAAGCCAATGAAGTTCAATTTTTTTAGAAAGCATTGTTGAGAAAATAAAGTCTAGAATCAGAGATTAAAGAACTGAATAGGAATTTAAAGGTCATCTTAACCCACATCCCACAGTCTCAGTTTCAGCAGCATTGATTGCTGTTTCATTTTCCCTTATATTGAGTTAAAAGCAGAATCCAATTAACTCTGAGAAAGTAAATAATAAGCTTTTATTCCTTTGCTTCTTCTTTCCTTCCTTTTGCTTATTTTCCCCACCCCCATCCCTTATATAAATTCCCTGTCCCTCTCCTCCACCTTCTTGACCTAGAACCCTTAAGGTGTTTATTGATGTTCACTGATTTTTTTGAGTATTTTACGGTACTGAGTATCTTATATAAATGTCCAGGATTTATTTTTATCCTTTGGACTCACTTTACTACACATAATTCTCTCAAACTCCCTCCATTATGTTGAAAATGACCCCATCTTATCCTTTCTTACGGTTCTATAATATTCCATGGTGTGGCTATGCCTTGTCTTCTCCATACAGCTTGCTGGGACTCCAAGACAGTCCTTCTTAACAGCCCTGTTCTTTATTTCTTGACTCACACAACAGGTACCCGCAAAATGGAGTATAAGGGCAGCAGCTGGCATGAGACCTGCTTCATGTGCCATCGGTGCCAGCAGCCAATTGGAACCAAGAGCTTCATCCCTAAAGACAATCAGAATTTCTGCGTGCCCTGCTATGAGAAACAGTATGCTCTGCAGTGTGTTCAGTGCAACAAGGTATCTTGCTCTTCTTAAGACTCTGTACTTCCCAGTCAGTTTGCTCTCAGCTCTCCTATCCAAAAGAAGTTACTCCTGTAATACCTGAGTGGAATGAAAGTTATGCCTGTCTCACCTTGTATCCCATAATTCTTGCTTCTATAGATTGTATCCATTGGACCTGTGTTCCTGTCTTTCTTTCAAAGACATGAGCTGTGATTGAAGATAAACCACTTTACCCCTTCTTTTTCTCAGAACGTTCCAAATGTTTGCTCATGTTTGTAATTGATGTTAAAGGAAAGGAGAACTTACTATCCCAAAGCTCTGTTCTCCTTGAATAACAAGAAATCCATTGCTAAACTGGAAAGAAGGAAGAAGAGGAGGGAGAGGGGAGAAGGGAGAGTGAAGGAGTGGAGGGGAGATGTGAGAAGTAAGGGGAAACTTACCCCGCTGATATGTGCTGTATCTTAGTGAAATAAAGAAAAAGAAGCTTATGCCCATAGGAAGTGGCCTCACGCCTGCCCACCCTGTCACCCCCACACCTGTGCCCTGCCATGCACCTCAGCACTCTGAGCACCTGTGCTCACCCATTGGGCTGCTCTGGGCAGTGTAGCTGTAAAACTTAGTCCCAGCTCCACTGCCTGAACTGTGGGGCACTGGCTGGCCATCTTCTATGGGAGAAGGCCCCACTGCTCTTTCCTGAGCCTCATTAACCTTGGTTTGAATGACTGGTCTGTCTGTAACTTTTCAAAGGTTATGACCACTGATCTTCTTGTTCTCATTTCCTTCTGTCTCATATCCATTTTTTTAGAATTTTTTTAAGGGTTTATTTATTTATTTATGCACACAAGAGCTGGGGTACAGGCCAGAGTCGCAGGAGGTTAGAGGATTCACCAGAAACAGAGTGGGGAGCAGACAGGCAAATTGACCGAAATACACTGCTGAGGGGAGCAGTGGGTAAGGCAGGAGACGTCTGCTGTGCCATGTGGGTCCCCTCTCTGGTCGGGCATCGAATTCACACTGCTGTGCTGTGGATGCTTCACAGTGCAGCGCTCAATCTGCTGCACCACCAGGGAGGCCCCTTGACTACATTTAATACATTCTGTTTCACCATATATCCCTGTCTCCTAAGTTTGCCACCTACTATTCCTCTCTTCATCCACCTACTGTTTCTCTCCCATCCTGCAGTGCAGCCTCACCGCCATATCTATGCCTCACCCCTCCCCCCCCCCACCCCAGACCATGCCTCAGGCAGGAAAGCCAGGCTCTGCAATATGTGGAGGGGGGAACCAAGAGGCCAGCACGAGACCAGGCTCTAGGTGACTTTTAACATGAACTGGGTCTTTTCTGGATGAGGATCTTACATCATCCTGCAGCACGAGCTGACACTGCAGACGTATATGGAGAAGTTCCTCTGGAAGCTGACCCTCTTCCTCTTGCTTCCCCCAGCCCATCACCACCGGGGGAGTCACCTACCGGGACCAGCCCTGGCACAAGGAGTGCTTCGTGTGCACGGCCTGCAAGAAGCCGCTGTCTGGGCAGCGCTTCACGTCCCGAGACGAGTTTGCCTACTGCCTGAGCTGCTTCTGCGACTTGTATGCCAAGAAGTGTGCTGGGTGCACCAACCCCATCAGCGGTGAGTGTCCCAGGGAGCCTCCCTTTTGGTGCACCCCCCACCGCCTCTTCACATGTGGAGGGAAGTTTGAGCCTTTGCACAAAAGGAGCACAGCATTTAAACTCTCCTATGCCAAGATGTGTCAGTCTAGTCGTTATATGCCAGTTGCCCTTGGCATCATTTAAAGAAGGGAAATGCAGTCATTTGCCTCAGGATATTACTTTTTAACACTGTTTCACAGTAATTATCGTGGAAAGTCGACGTTTATGAAATTAAACTTTACAAAGTGGCATACTCTACATAAAAGCACTTTTAAATGTAATGTATGATATGTCAATGGTAGTTATTACCATTTTATCACTGAAAAAAAAAATGATACAACACTCGAAAAACTAAATGGAAACTTCCCTCCAAACAGGAGAGTTAATTTTCTGAAATGCAGAAATGGAACGTTCAGGAACCTGCAGGAGAATTTTGGAATTACTGTCTGGATTCCCAAACAGTTGTGCATGGTTGCTGGTGTAGATTAAATTTCAGATAGCTCCCTACTTAGTATTTTTTCTCATTAACAAACTTTAAATGATTTTTATAAATAAATTTGAATTTGATATTTTCCAATTTTTTTATGTATGGTGATACTTAATTCACACATACATACAATCAATCTGCATTATTGAGTCCATGCTGTCAATTTGCCTACTCAGTAACATTTATTTATAATAACAAAATTAATATACTGATAGTATTTTTGTGGTCATTGGCTGACACGCAGAGAGAGGTGACAAATTAGTCATTGATTCATACATTCTCAGCCCAGATGGAACAAGGAGACATTCTGCCTTCTTTTTTCATCTCTTATATTGTAAACAATGAATCCTTTCAAAAATCTCTTTGGGTCATATTTTTGGCATTTTCCTGCTTTTTGTCAACAATTTTGCTGTTCAGAATCACTCCCAAACATAGTGCAAAGTGCTATCTATATTCCTCAGTGCAGGAAGCAATGATAGACCTTACAGAGGAAATACACAAGAAAGATGAGCTTCCTCCAGGTATCAGTTATGGGACAAGTGGCCATAAGTTCAGTTAATGAAGCAGAAATACTGTGTTAAGGAAGGTATCTTTAAGCAGAAACATACATACAACAGCTGTATATATTAATTCATGAAAATGTTGTGACCAGCTCACAGGAACCTAACTCTGTTTCTTTTAGGAACAATGGATCAGAATTTGCTTTACTAAGAGTCTTTGTAAAACATAACTCCCTCAAATAATGAGAATCGACTATATATACATCTTCCACTTAGGAGGAGTCATCCCCCATGAGCTGTCTTTGGCTCTTATTTCTATCACCTGCCCACTTGCTTCTCAAGAAATACTGAGCTTCTCAAAGGAAAATTTCAGCCTAGAATAGCTGTTCAGCAGAACTCCTTTCTCTAGCCTCTCAGCCTCGCCTCGTCACCACAGGTGTGTGAGGTAGTAGGATTTACCAGCAGTGAGAGGAAGGAGAAACCTAACAGGGTAGAAATGCTGGGGAATCCTAGCCCCTTCTCAGCTTTCCTACTAACTCCCAGTTCTGAGAAGAGAAATAGCTGTCTTCCGATCCCTCTGCTGTCCCTGCCCCTAAATCAAGTTTACAGTAAGTGTTGCCTAAACCACTGGTTTCCAAACTTGGCTGCATATTGGAAATACCTAAAGGGCTTGAAAAGTTTCTGCCTTCTGAGTCATGCTTCCTGGTATTAACTAGCTGGAGGGAAGCAGTGTTATGCTCGCTCCCTAACTGAAAGTATTTAATGCCCAGTGTCAGTCTAGTCACTGACGTACAGAAGAAGTTGACTTATCAGTGAATTTCAGACTAATTATGCTAGTCTGAGACCTCATATTATTGGAAATATTTAGTTTTTAATGTAGTCTTTCTGTGGAAAGAACCCTTTGTAAGTAGGATTCATGGTCCAAATTTTACCAGAACCCATTCCAACTCTAAGATAAGCCCATGTATTTGATTCTGCTCTGTTTCAGGAGTTCAGTGGCAAATAAACCAAATATATTGTAATGGGTGACCAAGACACCTTGAACATTCGATACGAATATTAGCATCAAACAGAAGTCAAGCAATTCAATTGAAATGAATTACTGTGTTTCTTGTATACATGTAAAAGGCTTTCTCTAACACTGCCGTCTTCGTAATTTTCTCTCAGCTATTTTAGCAGCAGCATCACCCATCACCCTCACTAAATCTCTATCTTGTTCAACTCCGTCCCCCAGTTCCTGCTTCCACGGCTTGTCTCACGATGCCCTGTCTGCAAGTGTCCATTCCCCCACCCCATCCACATTATCACCTCTTGTAAAGTCTTTGGCGGGTGTCCCAAAGAAAAGTAACATTTCCTTCCTACACTCCCTTTAGCTCTTCATTCATCAAATCAGGAAATATTTGAGCAGTAGACAGGAGGAAGCCAGTGAAGAAATAAGAAAAACCAACTCCCTATTTCATGGAATTTCATGCCAGTAGGAAAAACACATATTAAGAAAACAAATACCAACAAGAGGGTCGTTTTGGGGATAGTATTTATCATATAGCTCTGGAGTTATTTTATTTGTGTTTCTTGATCGTTGAGTTCACGGTTGCTTATGGTATCTGACTACGTCTGTATAGTGTACACCAAAACCCACTTACAGAAACACGCACTGTTCACATTACACAATCCAGCTTTGAAATGGATCGAGTCAGGACTCATATTCAGTCTCAGTAGCCCGGTTCTAACTGAGCAATACTCCCTTTCTTTCTTCCTCCAATATTCTTTTTCTCTGTTAACAGGACTTGGTGGCACAAAGTACATCTCCTTCGAGGAACGGCAGTGGCATAACGACTGCTTTAACTGCAAGAAGTGCTCGCTTTCCCTGGTGGGACGCGGCTTCCTCACAGAGAGTGATGACATCCTGTGTCCCGATTGCGGAAAGGACATCTGAATTCAGCACCGCCTGGCTTTGCAATGCTCACTCGTTCCTATATTTTCTTTTTCAGCCAGGCAGTAGTATGTTCTGGTTCCACCAGTCATTTTGAGACTTTCCCCCGTGCTTCTCAGCGATAGTCACATTTGTTTAAATCCTTTCATTTCTTTGTACAAACCATTTCTTTGTAATAGTTCCACCCCAAGAAAGGAGAAGACACTTAAGTAAAACTTAGGTGGGAAGAGGGTTTTGAATTTTTGTAATCAAGTAAGACAAATCCAAGTGTAAAATCTTTTTGAATGATGCCTTTATAAATATATCTTTCTTTCACTGTGTATTTAATTTTTAAGTGCAATGAATGTCACAAACTTGAAAGTTTTCCTAACTACTTAAGGTAATGAACAAGTTACACCTGTGTAGCTTTCTGTCCTGTCAGGTCTAAAGCAAGATTATGTGATTAACAATAAAGTTATCCAGAACAAAATCTTTTGCCAGGCACAGCGTGTAAAATAAATAATGGTTAAACATTGACGCCATAAGTACAAAGAACACTTTATTTTTTTTTTTTAAGTTTTATTTATTTACACATACAAGAGCTGGAGTGCAGGCCAGAGGCATGCGAGGTGAGAGGATTCACCAAAGACAGAGAGGGGAGCAGAATAGGCAGATTGACTGCAATTCACTGCTGAGAGGAGCAGCGGGCGAGGCAGGAGAGGTCTGCTGCACCATGTGTGTCCCTTCTCTGGCCAGAGTGGCTGTGGAAACCCCACAGTGCGACGCTCAACCTGTTGTGCCACCAGGGAGGCCACAAACAACACTTTATTGCATTTCCCCTCATACCTGTGTGAAGCACAAGTTCTGATAGGTTGGGTCAGTTTCAGTGAAATTACTTCGTACCTTTCATTTAAAAGAAATCTTTCAGTCAACAACACAACCTCTCCCTTCATATCTTCTCTTTGCTCCCCCTCCCAAGTTCTCTGTCTTGGAATTTAATGTTCTACTTTTGATGCAATGACATGAGCTCCAGAAAGCAAGAAGGAGAATAGGAGCTAACTGAATATGAAGGTGGTTTAGGGTCACTATTCATGGCCGAGCTTTGAGATTCTGCACTGTCACAGGTCCATGTCTTATGATGATCTGCCTTCTCTTCCATTATGTGAAGGCTTGCAAAAGGGAACAACACCTGAAGGACAGATGATGTATGTTCATCTGTATATGCTCAATATCTGAGCAATGTAGGACATACTGGAAAACTTCAATGTGTGCTTCTGAAAAGATAAGGAAAAAGACAGGAAAAAGAGATGGAGAGAATAACTGCTATAAAACAACACTTGGAGCTTCTAGCTTGGCAGTAGTCTGCAAAATCATCTTGGAAAGCACAGTATGCAGTTGGAAAGCACAGCACTGGTTTATGAGAGCTGACATTGCATATATCTCATTTTAGGGCAACAACAAGAAACTAAGTGATTCCTCATCCTTCGTTTTCTAAAACCATGCAATGTGATCAAATCACCAGCTGGGCAACAGAAAAATCTGTTGAAAATCAAGTCCTATCTACGCTGGGCAGACATGAAGTCAGTTTCTCAATCTGAATCATAGTCAACGTGATAAAATCTGACACAGGCCCTTTGAATTAACAGTTGGCTAGTGGCTGTGTTTAAAAAGTCCAATTTGGAGGCATACTGCAAGGGAGCGAGGGAAGGAGTTAAAGTGGTAGGGGAGAGCAGAGAGGAATATGGTGATGGTTCACAGGTGATATGGTAGTGGGAGAACTACAGGGACTATACCTGATGAGAAAAACCAATTACTGTACAAATATGAACGACTGTAAAGAACTATATTTAGAGAAAAAAATATGAAAAGCAAAAAATAAGAAAAAAAATTAATTCTACCCCTTGTTAGTTGTCTTGCCATCTTCTGCTTCATAACATAAAAGTAAAAGCACTCCTAACTTTATCATGGGACATCTTACCTATTCTTCTTCAAGCTACAGACAGACTAGTTGTATTCCACACTAGAATTCAACTTTAAAAATTAGGGGATTTCCCTCTAGAAAGTAACTCCTATTGGACTAATCCTCCCTCACATAGCAACCATTCTTGACAAAATGTATTTATTTTTGATTTAAAAAACACTGGAGAATGACCCAAGGCACAAAGACTGGAAGAAGAGTCATTTGCAAGAAGGGAATAGCATTGGATGATTTCCTGTTTTTGTGGCTTATATCCAGAAGCAAGTCCTAGTAGGGCAGCTAAAACTGTTAGAAAACCTGCAGTCCTACTGGCTTGAAGAACCAAAGGCCAGGCCTTGCACAAACTGCCTTTAAAGGAAGAGGAAAAACACTTGAAAAAAGAATCCCAAGTTCTTTGTATAAACACCCCTGTAAGTCTTCGGTTGACAACTGAACTACAACAGCATAGAAAAGATACCATGCAGCCCGGTCAAGGTTCAGAGAACTGTCTAGAATGGTGGTGTGCATAACTCAGTTGTCCATCGGAATTCCTAGTGAAACTGATACCTAACGGGAGGAAATTAGATATATTGAAATAGAGATATATTGAATAACAAAAAGTTTGAATTCCCTAAAGGCATTCAGCAAATGGAGATATATTTGTTCAGGAAAATCTGTGACCAAAGAGCAACAGTAAGTCTGTGGCGTTTGAGCCAAGGCCTGATTGTATCCCAAGCCCAGCATTTTTACAGACCATTTCACAAGATGCAGCTTCCCCAGATACCAACATGACATGGTCTTAGAGGGTCTCATGTCAGAAGGATTGATTCTGGCGCCTTTGGGGGAATAAAGCGAGCAGCACACAGGACAGATGTTTGAAATCCTGAGATTTTGGGGGGCCCTCAACTCATTGTTAACTGTATTTTATCCTGGGAACTTTAAAGTAATTCCTCACACAGAGCTAGAAATACTTCCTCACAGCATCTACAGTCAACTCACTGGTCTTCAGGAATTGAGATTTTACATTGTATATTAATGTAAGCCCTTTTCATCTCTGAAACTTTTCTGTCTGTTTAGTCCTGGCTATACTTAAAATCAACCTGTTATTGTGGATATTTGGATATTCTATCATATCCAAAACTATTGGCATGCACTTATTTTTGTAGTCAGCATTCTATGCATATGCACATGCTCTTTGGGGCATGTCAAAGTTTAAAATTGAAAAATGAAGAGCAAGATGCTGTTGAAACTTCAAAGTCTCAAGGGAAAATGATGAGGTGTGTCACTGCTGCTGGCTCACCAAAGTGGGTGAAGACACCATTTGTGTGAGCCCTGTGGTCTTTGAGAGTTTGGAACGACCAAACTCGCTCTGTTGAGTCACATTCTCAATTTTTGCTAGGCTCTCTCAACTCTTGTTGACTATCATGCACTGACTTGGGCCATTAGGAAACGGCTAGAGCCATCTTTGTCCTATCTTGGTAAATGATAAAGGAGTGGAGGAAGGAAGAAAGTGGGCGTGTGGCTTGCTAAATGAATAGCCTGCTCTAAAAGTATGTGACCATAAGGTATGACTCAGGCTGGGTTCAGAAGGAATAAATTCTTTTTTCACTCAAAAGATAAATGAATAAAAAAATATATACGAGGGTGTTTCCTGAGGCTTTGAATGAGCATGTCCTGGAGAAATGATTTCGTTGTCTCTGCCAGGCATCTGGTGCACCCCAGACCAGAGCTCCTTCCAAGTCACTTCTTGCATTTCTTTCACCATCCTGGGAATGTAAATTTTGGCTACAAATCTGGATGGCAGCCTGCTTGCTTCCTGCCTCCAACACACAGCACTCCCTCTTCCTTTCCCTTTCCTACATTTCCTTCCTATTTTCGTGTTCTTTCTTCTTTTTCTTTCCTCCCTCCCTCAACAGCACAGGTTTACTTCTAATTCACCTTTACTATGTAAGTTTTCTTGATGGGCACAAGACTTCTTTATTGAGGGAGATCATCAGGAAGACGTGACCACCAACTGACCCACAAGTTGGACTGAGGCAACTGGAGAAACCTCACCAATCCACCCTGGAATGTGTAATTTACCTTCCCTCTCCCAGAAACTTCCCCAAGAACATAGTCCTGAGATAGTAATACGGTGTTTAGACTCTGGATGGTGTACATGAGTGAATCTAGCTCTTATTTAGACTTTACATAAATTTTAAGATTTGGTGGGTGGATATGGAAAACTAACTTGCTACCACCCAAGATAAGTTATTTTGTTTATTAAAATGTCACCTACTGGGCCTCCCTGGTGGCACAGGGGTTAAGTCTCAGTGCTATCAAGTTATTACCCACCACTGCAGCCTGAATGGCCTGAGTTCGATGCCCGGCCAGGGAGCATCATGGCACAGCAGACCTCTCCTGTCTTACGTGCTGATCCCCACAGCAGTGATTTTCAGTCAATCTGCCTGTTCTGCTCCCCACTCTGTTTCTGGTGAATCCTCTCACACCCCACACCTCTGGCCTTGTAGCCTAGTTCTTGTATACATAAATAAAAATAATAACAATAAAATAAATTTCTTAAAAAAAAAACTGTCACCTACCAATCTGGAGTGCTCTCTTCTTGTCCTCCATGCTAGGGGCTAGCTGAAGAGTTCCCCAGGTTGCAACCCAACACTCTACTACCTCAGTCATCTGAACCACCTGAGTTTCAATAAAGCCTCAGACAAAATTGCCTGCTTCTTTGGGTCCTGTGCTTTCTTATTTTTGCCTTTATATTTAGTTCTGCAGTGTTTTTAGTTTTTCAGAAGCTGTTTTTTACTACAGAATAACTCTTCTTTATATGTAAGAAATCAGAGCAAGTTTTTTTTTTCCCCTAATGTATCTCTGGTTTAATAGAGAAGAGCAAGAGACGTAGGTTTTACTCACTACTCTGCCCCAACTAACTGAATGCTTCCAGAGAAGATGCTTCCTCCTGGGTACATTTCCTCTTCATAAAATCAGAGTGCTGGGTTAGATTTTGTTTCAGTCTGAATGACCTCTATCGGAAAAGAGCTAGAAAAATCCATAATATCAACCACTCAATGCATTTGAGAGCATTGTATCTATAATAAAACAAATTTTCTTACACATAGAGATAATGATGGGGCCATCTCTAAACAGTTTTATTGAAACAGAAGAAATTGTCCAGGCAGTGCACATGCCAAAATGTACATAAATGAAAAAACTAAAAGGAAATGAGAACAAATAAAACTGTTACAAAAATAAGAACAGAGTAACTTTTTATCCTCAGAAACCTTTAGCAGGTAACAACTGGCAGGATATGAATAAAAAAACTCAGGTTCTTAGGGGGAACTTCTAAAAGAAAAAGACATCTTAGTTTCTGATTGGTTTCCTGGTGAACTATGTAATGCAGAAATACTGTAACTTTAATCATTAAATATTCTTTAGAATGCTTCTCAAATTATTTGAACTCAGGGACTGAA
This sequence comes from Galemys pyrenaicus, assembly GCA_019455555.1. Classification (NCBI taxonomy): domain Eukaryota; kingdom Metazoa; phylum Chordata; class Mammalia; order Eulipotyphla; family Talpidae; genus Galemys; species Galemys pyrenaicus. Next base: position 4,937,399 of record JAGFMF010012281.1, on the reverse strand, counting down.
TCAACCAGGAGTAATAAAATGAGTGCAGGGACCATCCATGTCATTATTCCAATTCCCTAGAGCATGAAAATACAGTAAGCTAGCCTGTTGAAAGAATGAACTGTTTGTTCAGGGAGCTTTGTTTATCATTAAGAAATGAGAATGAAGTTAATTTGACATTCTCTTCTTCATTAAAATGATAAAATTACAGAACTATTTTCTAAACAATATGACCTATGCAACATTAGAACTGGAAGTAGTTTGTAAGAATAAAGGCAAAAAGATTGCACATAATCACTGTACGCTAGTTGTTAGGGGAGGTACTACATTCCCGGTCCTCAATAATTGGCAGAGCTGAGTGGCCAGGTGAAGATATGTAACACGAAAGGCAGGTGGGCTTGGGACACACGTGGAGAAGAGCCAGTTTGCTTCTCAGCTTTGGACTTGCAGTAGGGACTTGGGAAACTTGGAGACACATGGAGGAGAGACATGAAAACACACTAGAGATATGTGGGTGAGAGACATGGGAAGGCTGACAATGGCAGCCATTACCTTGATTTGTAATTTCTAATTCTCCTTTTGTCCAAACTTACTGGCCCCTTCTTCCCTGTTCCTATGGTTCCCCAGCAGATGGTGCGTTAGCCTTGTGGCAAGATTTCAGAACTCAGAGGTGCCACACTTCACACCAATCAACTCGGCTGGGTATTTACCCATCAGGGAGTAACTCTGGGTGTTTCATTGGGAAACTATTACCTTTTATTCTCTTCTATGCACAGTGTGAAAGTTCTTTCACACTAAGAGTCTTCTTTGCCATTGACCCGATCCCTTTCAAGCGTGCAAGTTTGGGAATCCAGGGTGCCCTTCAGTCTGTATGTGCTAACATAGTTGATATATCGTTTTCCCCATGGGTTAATAATTCTGCAACTTTCGGATGTATACCAGAATTGACCAATTAAGGAAATGGGTGGTGGAAGCCAAGTTTCCACCTTGAGAAGGAAGTTACAAACAAGGGAAGTCTGGAGTATTCTACAAGGTAACTGAGGAAGAGGTAATGAACCCATGCTCAGCTTACTATAAATACAAATATTTACAGAAATATCTAGAGTTGTATATATGCAGGGGTTAGCACACACACACACACACACATATATATATATCCTTGTTCTGTCAGTCGAGAAGGCCTGGAAGCCAATGGAAAAGCCAATGATAGCCAAGTAGTATGAGCATACCTAGTGCCCAGATCTTAGTTTCTAACACCATTCAAAAAAAGGAACCAAGATTCCTTGGAAGAAGACTGAATCCAGGACACAGCCAGGAAATATACAAATGACCCCAGAGCATTTTGTAGTACTAAAGTGTTCAAAAGAAATCACAACTGTGAGAGAAACCAAAGGGATAGAGGAGCCAATCATTTTCAGTAATCAAAGCTAAAACAAAGAAAAAGAAAATCACTCAGTTGTGTGGGCTGGTCTCACCTGGGGCATGATGCAGTTACCACCACTGGACAGCTACTCTGGGGATGGATGACTTCTGGAGGGTAGTGCTGGCTCTCAGGTGGGACCTACTTTTCTATAAGCATTTTTTTTGGCTGCCGCAGGGGTCCAAGGGTGAGAGCAGAAGCATCAAAACAAGGTACAAGACCAATCCATATTTGAGTGGTGGGAAACAGACTTCACCTTTGATGGGAACAACAAAGATATGTCGCCACTTAACATCTATAAGTAGGGTGCTTTTCCCAAAAGCTTTCCATAACTCTCCTTAAAATATAACCTCCTCAAAGAGGTTTTTCCTAATGTCTTAAAGTAGCACTGACCCCTATCTTTTCCATCCTTTACTATCTCATGTCACGGCTTGATTTCTTTCATGATTTTCTATTATTTCATTGTTCATTTGTCTCTTTTCTATAGAAACAGGAATTTGATTCACATCTTTATTTTTTCTGCCACAATACGGCACAAGATTTAATAGCAACTGACAAAGAAGAGAACTTCAATTAGTAAGAAGCACTTGGTGAAATAATCCAAATAGAAATAAGAGTGGTACTGACTCATCTCTGCAGACAAAAAGTAAGGGATCGACTTCAGTTCAATGTAGAAACTACTGGTGTTTTTCTCATTTGCTGATTTAGAGCCACAGCTAATTTAGTCTCCAACATTAAGATACCAGTTTAGAAATGAACAATCTTTAAGATTACCCCAAATGCAAATAATCCTTTCAACCAAACTTCTGGATTGTCTGAGATTGTTAAGAAAACTTACATGGATAGACTTGGGGACTTCTGACGCCATTCTCCAGTGTAGTGAGTCAACGTGTTAGTATCTGTGGGATTAGGACATCCCACACACCACGCCACTGGCCACCTCCTCTTCAGAGATGGTGGCCCCCAAATGTGGCTGGTCTGTTGGGATCATGCCTGATACCAATCAATCCAGCTACAGAAAATTGTACTATGAATAGTAACATTTTCGACATAGTTTATTCAAATAAAAATAGAGTAAGCCATTAGTGATTTTTCCATTTTATTTTGTATAAATGACAGACCAACTCAATACTTTTATTCAGTTTAATTAAATAAGGAGAAGGCTACTTAAAAGACTTTTACATACAAAATGTACATTACAAGGTTAAACTTTTCTGTACTGTATTACAAAACCTGCACAAGCATTTAATAAAAGAGCACACTTAGAAACATTTTGACTATTTTGTAGCCTCTAAAAATTACTGAAATTCCACAGTAGTAAATAGAGGAAACAATTATATACATGTGATTTAATCTACTGGCAGTTTTACTTAATGTAAGTTTTTAAAAGGTCATTGCTACTGAATGAGTCTATAGATCATTTTAGAATCATCTCTCAAAACTTAAGTCAACCAAAATATTATTTCAAATAATAATTACAATTCTGAAGAATTTTAATAGTACCAAAAATATTACGGCCTAATAGTAGTTGAACCAACTTTCCAAAGTGCCTGGAAGTTGTCTACATAAATATAGCTTTTTTGGTAAACTGTACTGCCTTTACAACCAGCAGGAAGCAATACAGTACCATGGTACCACGGGATCTTACAACTTTCCAGAATTCACACAGTAATCTCTAATCTTCAAATGTGAGGATTGGGGGTTAGCCTATCTTCACCCCTCAGTAGATGAGTGGCGTCAAACCTAAGCTTAAAGCTTAGGATCTAAAGAAAGAAGTAAGGGGAATGGAAGCAAATAAAGTAGAAATATGAAAAAGGAGGGTAAAGAAAAAAAAAACAGAGAAAAGAACAAGGTACACTGCCAAAGACAGGAAGTGGTAAAGCACCCACTAACCATACCTCAGAAGCCACTCACTGACTTGAATGCCATTTGTTTGCCTACCCCAATAAGAAAAGCTGGCTTTACTGGAATACAGAATCAAAAGCCAGAAAATTCACTCATGTTAATGAGTAAAGAGTATCCCAAAGTTTTCTGTTGTTCAAATCAAGACCTTCTAATCTTTAAAGCACATCAAAGCAACACTTCAAAACATAAGATCCCTTCTGCTTCAGATTCCCATCATTCAGCAGGCTTATGTAAACAAAGTCTTTTCAAGACGAGCTGCATCTATATACCTTGAGAAGGCACAGCCCTCTTAAGATGTTAGTATTATGTAATACATAGTACATGCTTTAGTGCTTCTCCACATTTCTAACTCAAAATAGCTCAGTAAGATGCTGCTATATGAGCACTGATTTTGAATGTTCATAATTTAAACTTCAATTTGAAGCAACAATGTTACACAGTTCAGCTGTTAGCAACCTACTCTGTAAGTTAAACATACAAATTAAAAATTAATTTTATTGAATAACTAAAAATAAGTTGCCACTGACTTAAAATTGTCAAATGGCTAGCTCTCTCTTAACTAAGAGAGAAATACAGATGGAAGCAGAGGGGACAACTAAATATAAAATATAATTTGTCATTCTACCCTAAAATCTGCACTTTAAAAATATCCCTTAACATATAGTTATGTATAGGATTACAGTTATCCTTCAACAATATTACATATATCAGCCCTGCAGATAACTATGTATTTACCAATTTACCATAACATTAACAATTTATGCAACACTTAGTATGTATCAATTTTGTCTTATATGTACAGATTTATAGTTTGGAAAAAGGAAAAATGACTAAAAACTGTCGGGTTAAAGTTTTAGTACAGTACTTACCTGCAGGGCTGAATTAATTTTTTGTCAATAGCTGAACTAAAATGCTTGCTTTAACAAATCAAAAGAGGAATGAGACGCCTCTAAAAACTATTGAAAAGGCAAATCCCAATTTGAAAATCACACAAGGGAAAAAGTATAAAGTATCCTTTGTACTTGGTTAGAAATATCTAACAGAAAAGAGCACACTAGGACTCACAAATATAAAGTATACCCTATTTTCCCACTAACTTCCACTAGTATTAAAATGATAACACTTTAATAAAAATAAACACAAAACCTTACTAGATACTTGTGTATGTGACAGCCCTGCGGGCAACGGTCCATCTCACACCAGGGAGCCCCTTCCAGCTGGTCCACTTCTTCTGTGCTGTATGCTCTGTTGTCACTTCTGACATCAATATCTCCTCTTCTGCCTACTCCAGGTGACACTGAATTTTCCCACTCAGTGCTATACTTCCTGGACTTTACTATAAAGTTCTAGAATTCTACCTGCCCTCTTCCTATCCTCTAAACTTTCTGCCATCAGTTACCACCTCTGATATGATTATCTTACCTGAAGAGTTTAAAGTCAGCTTCATTTTGAAAATGTTAAGCTTCTAGGAAGAAGTGATACATGAGCTCAGAGATCAGACTACTCTGGAAACAGCAGGTAGGACTGCTGGCATGACAAGAACATTCCACAGGATGGACTAGGTATGTGATTGACCAATCCACTCATAATACATCATGTCTGTTATGACTCAAGGGAAGGAGCAAGCACTGATTCCCTTTTGGCTTTATGGGAAGAAGCTATATTAGTACTTAAGAGAATAGCAATTTTATCTGTATTCTGAGTAGTTTTCTGCCAGCACTACAAATATGCTTTTCTTGGTGAACCTCGAAGATGAGTTTGGCTAATCCTAAAAAGTTGTGATGAACTCTTATATTCTTTTACTTTGAAAAATAAAAATTATGAACTACTAAAATATCCAAGTTAAAAAGAAAATCTCAAATTTCCCCAAAGACTAAAACAGACTTATGAGAATAATTTCTAAAATGCACCAAATGCTTTATAGCAGACTTGCAGCTGATGATTTGACTAGAGCCAATATAAATGACTTATACCCAGTCATTTGTTTAAAAAGAAACTCTTTCTAGTCAGAGTAAGCAAGGCAAGATTTCTCCTAAAAAGAGATGGAAAGAGAGGGGAAGGAAAGGAAAGGAAAAAAAGAACTTTTTAAACCTAATTTTAAACCTCTTGAGAAAATTCCATAATAATTAGGATTTGTAAATACTGTCAATATATCTGAATTTGTTTGAAAAACTACAGTTACGGTTATATTTACATTTTGGGAAACTCTCCTTCACGGCCATGTAACGTGTTGTATCTTTCTCTTTGTTTCTGGAGGCTTCAGGTTATTCTGAAAAGACAAAAACAGGAATCAGTTTATACTTGCAGAAACATCAGAAATGACAGAAATGAATATTTTAAATGAACCAGGCTTACTACTAATATGTAAATAGCAGATTACTATTGCCACCTGGTGAGAAAAGATCTTAGGAGATTAGGAGAAAAAGAAAACTTCCCTTGGGTTTCATTTTTCTAGCTATGGTTCTCAAATGTTTACACTTTAGAATTACCCAGGCAACTTATATACATGTCCAGGCCAGGATCTTATCCCAGGACCAATGAAATAATAACTGATAGGAGGTGACAAGAATGAAACTCTTGTTTTTTGTTTGGGCTTTTTGGAAGTTGTTCCAGGTGATTCCAAGGTTAAAGCTGACTGCTTCAGACCTACTTCTCCGTCCTTGTCCACTATACTTCCTTAACCTCAAAATCCAAGATCTTAATGAGAAAAAATTAAAAAAAAAAAGATCACACCTGTGAAAAAGTAAGATCCCCTTGGATAAAAGAAATGCTGTTAAGATAATGAGAAACAAACAAACCACAAAAAAAGTAAGGCTTACCTCTTTATTGTAGTATTTGATGTGTGGATTATTCTTCCCATGCTTAGGCAATACCCCCCTCTCTCCCACAGAGGTTACTGACATATGTATGAAGGAAGTAACATATTACAGGAAGTGCATATTCTGGAGTCTAACAGATTTGAATTCAAACCAAATCCTGGACATTTAATAACTGTGGAACCCTGAACAAAGTTTAATTTAAATCTCTAAGTTTCTATTTTTTCACCCGTAAAATAGGAATAACTATTATACCTACGTTAAGTGTTGATGAAAGGATTCAAAGAACTTGAGCTGGTCAGACAGTAGCTCTTTCCAGGGTTTACTAGTTGGACTGTCTGTAATCTGTTTTATTCTTTTTAACATACAATTTGAAAATGACAATAAGGCCAAAGTATAATATGTTAATGTTTTATACTGAATGTTTGCATCCCCTCAATATTCATATATTGAAACCTAATTCCCAATGTAATAGTATTTCGGAGTGGGGCCTCTGAGAGGTGATTAAGTCATGAGGGTAAAAACCTCATGGATAGAATTAGCATCCTTATAAAAGAGACCTCAAAGGGAGCCCTGTCCCTTCTGTCAAATGTAAGAAGAGTCAATTATGAGGCAGGAAGTGGATTTTCTCCAGACACTGAATCTGCCAATGTCTTGATTTTGAACTTTCCAGCCTCTAAAACGATCAGAAATAAATATCTGTTTCTTGAGTAAAAGATCTAAATGAGAAAAATTCATAAAAAAGCACTTGAGATTCTCTTTACATATTTTAAGCAGAAATAAATTGAATGCACTTTTAAAAACATTAACTTATCATGGACTTAAAAATTTATGAGTCTAAAATATCATATTAAATATAAAAATAAGATAGCCCTTTACATGTTTCCAGAACAGCTAGTAACACAAACGACACAACTCAGCTAAAGCCAACCCCACAGATGTCACTCACATCTTTCCTGAGGGAGGAAACATCCGGACTCACCACAGCTTCCGCTTCTTCTTTAGGAGCAGCTCGCTTTAACTTTACTGGAGTAGTTCCAACAGGCGACAAAGGTGGTGACTTCACAGGGCCTGAAGGACTCTTCCTATGTGTTAAGTCATGGTTCTGCTTAATATCATTACTGTGTTCCATTTTATTGTTCATAGGCAAATTGGAATATAGCATTAGGGGTGATACACTTGAAGAGGAATTTGCTAATTTTCTAAAGGCATTACTGGTAAAGCTTGCCTGAGGGGGAGGCTTGAGTCGATCATTATCACCGTTCTCTGTCCTTTTCACTTTTATGCTTGTACTTGTTGAGCTTCCATCAAATACAATGAGAGGTCTTTTCCTTAACCCATCTACAGTGCTACTCCTGAAATCAGAGAGATGTCATGAAAAATACCATCGGGAATGGCCAAACAGTTCAAGCAGAACTCCAAGTTAAAACAAACAATGACCAAGAATAATTTATTGAAAAAGCTAATCTAGTCTAAGTAGAACTACTAGAAATGAAATTTTCTGTATTCACTCTAAATCACCAATTTACTGATAGCGTTATTTTAACCATGTGTCAATTACTATTTTAAAAGGATAAAAATGTTTTTTAAAGGAAAGTACAGCCGTTTTTAGAAAGTTTTGTTTAAGATGCATCTGTATGTGTAGATAAAAGTAGTGCCTTAATAAGCATCAATGAAAATAAACTAAAGATATTTATAGCAGAATCCAAAGATTCATGAGTTAACATTAATATACAGCCTGTACTGTATGCAACAATCAAGTTAAAATAATGCTCAAAATAAACTGGAGGTATTCCTGATAAAAGAAAGACTGTACATGTTGTATTCTTCAACTATTCTCATACTACTCTCATAATCTCCCCATTAATCGAGTTTTCTCTTCTTAACTAGAAATTAGAAGTACTAATGAATGCAGACCTACATGTTCTCCCCTTACCCTGAAATCTCACTACATCTTCTCCCACTGTACACAGTACATTATCTGTAAGTATATTATACACAAAATGTTCTAAAAAATTGAGCAATTAATCAATTTGTAATAAAGCAGACATAGAAGAAAAGACTAGCCAACTTAGAACTCTTAGGACACGCTGTCTTCATTAACCAACTACACTGACCAACCGAATGAGACTTCCTTTCAAAACTAAAATTCATTTGCTTGTGGTTTGATGAAAATTTTTATTTTCATCACTATGTTTAAATAGTGTCCCAAAACATTTCTGTATCATTCAAGGACCTTAAAATCTTACTCGATTCTACTTTTTTTCCTCACAATTTAGCAAATCCTGTTTGCTCTACAAGAGCAAACAAAAATTTCTACAAAAAATATGTCTAGACCCCAACCACTTCTTACGAAGTCCTTACTGGACATAAAGGTCAGAGTGCTGGATTACAGCCCAACCATCAACTGGTTTCCCTGTTTCCACCTTTTCCCAGTCCCTACTGTAAATCATTTCTCAGCACAGCAGGTAGAGTGATCCTGTTAACATGTACATCAGAGGTTGGCATCCTCTACTCAATAACCTCCAATGGTTTTAATCTCAGAGCAAAGCCACTTCTTGCAAAAGCTTACAAATCTTTATATGACCTAACACTCTTCTCCCACTCACACCCAACAAACCTCTTCCTGTGTCTCCAAGATTCTCTCCACTCCAGCCCTAAGGGCCTCTTTGTAGTTCTTGGTATGTGATAGGCATATTCCTGACCCAGACTCTTGCATCCTTCCTGGAATGCTAATTTGCTCTCTACTTCATAAAGTTCTCCCTACTGAAATGTTATTTTCCAGTGATGTTTTCCCTGGCCATTATACGTATCTAAATTGTAATTCCTTTCCTTGTTTTAGTTTTCTCTTTAGCCTTTCTCTTTATGTAAATACTACAAGTTCTACTTAACTTTTTAATTACCTAATTAAATATTTTAATTACAAAATTAAAATAAGAACATGAAATTCTGTCAATTTATATTCACTGCTATAAGCACAACGCTTGACACTCAATAAGTAACTGCTTAAGTGATTTTTTTTAAATTAAGTTTACCTGAGGTAAGCAAATGCAAAATTGTTTAGTCATATCAGATAAAAACAGAACCACTAAAAAAATACCTTTTAGTTTCATTTTTTATCTCATGTTGTTCTCTTTTCTTTTCCATCATTTTTCCCCATCTATTCTTTGGCAAATCTCTCTGAGGCAATGGTATTGCATGCTGGACATAAAGGTCAGTAAGATTGTCTTTGTTTATTCTTTTGTCATTTTCAACAGTTATGTTCTTCTGTGGGAAAGGAAACAAAATCAACTTCAAAACATCTTTCATTTTAATAACCAACTACCTACCTAACAGGGCAAAACATTACTTCTTAAATAACATTAAAAAACAACTAGATAGGACCTCCCTGGTGGCGCAGTGGGTTAAGCAACACACTATGAAGCAGACCTCAGCCACTGCAGCACGAGTTCGATCCCTGCTGCCGGCCAGGGAGGGGACCCACATGGCATAGCAGACCTCTCCTGCTATGCCCGCTGCTCCCCTCAGCAGTGTACTTCTGTTGATCTGCCTGTTCTGCTCCCGGCTCTCTGTGGTGAATCCTCTCACCCCCCGCACCTCTGGCCTGTACCCCAGTGCTTGTATGCATAAATAAATAAATCTTTAAAAAAAAAAAAAACAACTAGATATACGTTTACAAATGGGATATGGCAAGAAGTAGTAACATTATAAACAGGTTAACTTCTGCAACTATTAAGTTCAGCCCCATCGTAAAGATAAAAATCATGTCTTCACTGTGCCAAGGGCTGCTGTCCACAATTGCTCAGCCAACATACCCGCCAGAAAACCATTTCCAGTAGCAAACATTATTTTAACCTATGAAGTGAATTCTGGCCGCAAGCCAGACAAAAGAAAGCTTACAATTGTAACAATTATTAGTGTCTGACAACACCTCATCTAGAATGTTACTACTATGATCAGATTTGGACCGGAGATTTGCACCCTGTATAGTACTTCCCAAATTTCTCTAATAGTGCTTTTAAACTGAGGTGAACTACCGAGATTTCAAAGGACCCTACAGATGCAAACTGTAGCCTCTACTGATGTCCACTGCAGTACATTCATTAGAACCTGTCTCTTATTTCCCACTAGTCCTTTCAAGTATATTACAGTCAATGTGCAATCATTAGTCTTATCTAAATCACCTCATTCTCTCTCATTTCCCAATTTGTTCTCAACCTAAAGGAAGCAAATAGCATAAAACATAGGAATAATTATGGATACAGAATTTGCATTCAGGGAGAAAAATCAGAATGAAAATGAGACTATAGACTCTTCAACAGAAATTCAGAAAGGTTTGGAAATACGTGTATTTGGACAATAGTCCAATCTGTGTTCTCTGACAAACTTAGCAAAATTAATTTTATTTTTAAAATTCAAAAGCACAAATTTTATACCTGTACTCACTCACAGGTATGGGAAAACGCTGAGATTCTCTTCCACAATGTTTCCAAAGAAATCATGGGCATGTTATTTTTGGAAGCACTGCTCCAGAGAAGTGACTCTCAAAGAGTGAGCCCTGGATTAGCAGCAAGAGCTTATTAAAAATTAAAATTTCTGTTCACATTCCATACACACTGAATCTGAAACTCTGGGGATGAAATCCAGTTATCTGTGTTTTAACAAGCCTTGGGATGACTCTGATGTACCTAAAACGTCTGAGAATCAAGGTGATAACCGAAGTCACTAAAATAATGTGCTTAGCAGGGGCTTGAAAAAAAATTTAAGAATCCAGAAAGGAACACAACAAAATATGCTATATAAGCCCCTAAGAACTCTTTCAGTAAACAAATCACTTTTCCTCCTTTGGTCTTCCTGTTTTTCACCTACTCTCAGAGGTATCATCAGCTGAAAGCAAGCACCCCTTACTGAGTGAGAGTCAGGAGCCCTGAATTTTTCTCCTGGCTGCACCATTTACCGATGGCGTGACCTAAAATAAGTCACTTCAATTCTCTGGGGCTCGGTTTATCTTTAAATGAGGTGAGAGTGTAAAGAATGGGCTATTTCTCGGGTGCTTTCCAGCCACTACAGCCCCTGATAATTACCCTCGTTTCTATTCTCTAAGCTTCTTAGCCAGGCCCTCACTTCTTCGGGTCCTTGCTTACCTACAACCGCGGGAATCACCTAGGATGCCTCTTTCCATGCCATCAGAGACCCAGAAAAGATCGGTTCTAGCTGCTAGGAATTTCTGACACTCGAAGGACGTCTCTTTTCCGGATAGAGGCCAAAGCATGAGGACACAGGGAGATCTAGTGGGTGTGTGTGGGGTGGAGGGTGGCACAAACCGCTAGGAGGGACGACGACGGGGGAGTGTCCGTCACCCCTGATGATTACTTGGGCGAGCTCAGGTGTAAGCACCTCTCCCAAGCAGGCCCACCCGCCCCGGTGCGTCCGACCTGCTCCAGGGTGAGGAGAAGGAACTCCTGAGAGAGCAGCTCCGGGTGCAACAGCAGCTCCGAGTCCGTGCAACTGCGACCGCCCACATCCCCCGCCATCGTCGTCGCCAGGAGACCCCAGGTCGGCTACCCACAAGGCTCCGCGAAAGAAGTGTCCCGGAAGCGACGTGAGCGGGGCGGGGCTCGTGTCGTCGCTCTGGACGCGCCGCGCGTCTTAGTCTGTTTCTCGCGATGAGTCTGGGGCTGGCGGTCCAGAGGGAAGACTTCCCGGGCCCAAAGAAATTATAGAGATGTCGGCTGAAGAAAAGATTGACTTTTCAGATCTTACAGAAGAAAGGGGAAAGCGGAGTTCATGGAACCGGCCGCAGTGGTCGCTCTTTCTGTGACGTCGGATGGCAGAGGCCAAAGAGATTCCCAGGGCAGCCTCGCGGGAGAGAGGCAGAGATGTCTAAACACGGCACTTGTCAAGTCTGGAAATATCTTGGTTTTCTTTTTTTAACCTGTTTGTCTTTTGATCCTCTTTCTGTTATGTAAGTCTAGGCACTTTAATTATCTTAGCCCTGGCATTTCTCACGTAGTAGGCCCTCAAGTATTTGTTCCCTGAAATAATACTCCAAACTGACCTGCTCACTTACGAAAATTATAACCAACAGAGAAACGACGGTGATATCAGCCAGACGTTTGTTAGATATTTATCTGTGTGCCAGGTACCGCATTTTACTTGGACTTCCGTTTCACTGAACAGTTCCTTTTAGACATATATATATATATAAAACTAGTAAGGAAACAGGCTTAGGGTAATTTGATCAATGTCAGAAGGAGGAAGTAGTAAGACTGACATTCAAGTACATTTCCCCTGTATTTACAAATACAATTAAGTAGCAGCTTAGTTTAAACAAATTGTTGCAGGTGTCAATTGTGACCTAATCCCTCCTTATTCATTTACTAAGAAACCTATTCTACTTTCATCTTTTATGGAAGAGATACATCCCAAAATATTTTACACATCTGAAACTTGCAGACATGTTCCAACGACTTACAATTTTCATCCTATCTGATGTATCATTTTACTGGAAATTATTGCATTGTCTACAAAAGGAATATACACAACTAAGGTTGCACAGATGAGATACGTTTTGGAAAATAAGTGAGATGCTAAATCAAAAAGAAAAGATAAACCTGAGGAGTGTTGCAATTTTTCTTAATCATTGATGTATGTGACAATCTAGAAGTTGAATATCAGAGCTGGGTTCAGTTCTTCCATATTAGTGCTGAGGAAATTTATTTGATAGGAGAGTAAATAACTTCGCCCCGGTGAGTCCTTATAGGTGAAGGCTGAAGCCTAAATTATAATCCAAGAGAGTCCTAATTTGGAATTAAGTGTATGGGCTTCGTGGTACTAGCATCATTGTACTCCATATCCAAAACCTGATTTGATTTTCATAATAATAGTGAAGTGTGACTGGTATTATTATCTCCATTTTCTTTATTGGGAAGCACATTTTTTTAATGGCAAAAACAATTGCTTTGGATGGAATCTAGACTTGAAAGCTAAATCTAAATTCATATTTTGTCGTGCTGCACAAATACCTTAGCTGAATTACTCAAATCTCTCAACCTCTGTCTTACCATCAGAAACCAGATTAACACCTTCTGTGAAGGATTATCAAAAGAGTAGAGATTAAATAACACAATGGGCACATAGTACTTGCTTAACAACTGATAGTAATTTTTAGAAAGTTTTTTTGTTCACAGAGGCAGTCCAGAGAATTGAAAAGAGGGCAGATTTTGAAGTGACCCAGTCTGGGATTATAACTTTGGCTTTAGGACTCACCTAAGACAAGCACTACATGAAGTTTTCACTTTTGGTTCCTACGTTTGAGATAGAAATTATAAAGATATCTCGGTGTTGTGAGGTGGGAGCCAGATTTTGTGTAACTTCTCTCCTATCGCCTCTATTTAGGTATTATAATCTGTTAACTATCATCAAAGGACATGTTGATATAGATGGGAAAAAATTTAAATTTTTTAAGATAAAATGTTATTACAGGTCCTTGCTGTATTTTCTCCTGGTGACTTTCTGGGCTAATAATCTAATCTGAAGCCTCACATTCTTCATCAGTGAAAATGTTTTATGGAAGGTAAGATCTGTATTTTTTTTCTCCCAGTTCAAATGTTAACTCTATTTTAGTATTAACTCTAAAATTAACTCTATTTTAGTATTATGACCAGTGGGGTCCCCTACTTAGCATGTATAGATCAGATAATGACATCAGGGATTTGAGAAAAGAAAACAGCTTTATTTTCAACTTAATTGGCAAAGAGGAGGGAGATAAAGCTACCTCCCATATTAAGAAAATAATGAGCTTTTGGGGACCAGTACTAAGAACAAAGTTGTTAAATTTTATTGATTGAAAAGTGGGTTGGGGCAAAGGAATGTGGACTTGATTATAAAATTTATTGGCAAGTCATGGGACTCTTCACACATGAGGAAAAAAAGACTTTTCTTTAGATATCTGGCATCTTGAATTTATGTTAATGTGTCCCTCCCTCTCTGCCTTCTCAGTTCCCAGCTAGCCTTGGAGCTCAGCTCAATGTTGTCAGTAAACCTTCAACAAAAAGTTCTTTCTTTCAGATCTGAGATCAGTTTAGCCACTTTGATTCAGTTTCATTAGGGCAATTCTAGGCAGCTATGAAGCAAAAATGCAGAATTGAGGATGTCTCTTCAGTCAGGGAAAAAAAAAAATCAGGATTTAGAAAGGAGGATGTAAAATAATATTCTAATGCCTTCTTTCTGCTTTAAGAGAAGAGACTCTGTTACAGGGCAGGGAGAGGAGCACCCCAGAACCCCCAAGCCTGCCCTCTTTGAATGGGTTCTGCCATCCGCCACATTAAGACAAACACATAAAACCTTTAATGGAAAGGAACTTTAATACAACTAGGGTACAATAAAGAAAGAA
>JAGFMF010012281.1:4817443-4922858 GCA_019455555.1 Galemys pyrenaicus | reverse complement strand
AAGCATCCAAAGTTACCCATCTCCTTGAGGGTAAAAGTCCAGCCAAATAGGATTGGCCCAAAGCAAGGCCCAAAAACCTGCCACACATTTAAAGGACCTTTCAAGTAGAGACCCATAGAAAAGGGTCAGAAAGAGTCAGACAAATCTGGGAGGAAAAGAGCAAAATCAAAATTAAGATGATAGCTGCCATTGTTAACCTCCCCAAGGGTCTCTCACCCACATTTGTTCCAACCAGTCTAAGACCAAAAAGCAAACGCAGTTTCTTCACATGTCCCTCTGCTCCACATGCCTCCTCCAGGTCTCCTTGCTGTTCTCCATCTTCCTTTCTTTTCTTCCTTCTCTCTTCTCTGTAGAAAATCTTCTTTTCCTCCTCAGCTCCACCCACTTAGGGCGGAACCAGGATTTTGGAACTTCCCCTTTTCCTGGGACGACCCTGTTACAACTATTTGGTAATGCTTGTTCCCACTCAGTCCTGGACAGAGCCTTGGAGAGTGGTGCCTTGGAGAAATTTCAGTGAACTTACTATCTTTAATAACTAAAGTCTCTGATGTAAGAGGTTGTCGGGGGTTGGGAGGAGATAATTCGTACTTCTAACAAGTCCTGAGGTGATGTTTCAAATGTCTAGAAGGATGGGCCACTCACAGAGATTTCTGCCATATCACTTGGAAAGGAAATCATGTACTCTCCCAGGCCCACAAACCTGGCACTCATCATGATTCGAGAGAAAAGCCTGTGAGCCCCAAATCAAAAGATTGAAAATAATACACAGGAGTGAAAAAAGAACATCTCAAAAGCCTTATGGGAGAGCTGATGCCTTGCTCTCCTCCCCTTAGTACTCAGAAATTCCTTAACCTGGGAATGGGGAGGGCCTCTGGTCGATAAGATTATTATCACTTCAGCTGAATGGGTCCTGAAAATAGAAGTGAAGATAACAGTTTAAAATATACTTTTTTGGACTTGTATTTTTAGCTGTTTTGAACCACATTTCTGCTTTGCATTTCATATATCTACCTTCTATGCTAAGATGATAATTATGATTTTATTTATTATTGTCATTTCTCAGGCCTTTTACAATCAGCCAGATCATAATAAAGATATTTAAACTACATATTTAAACTACTGACTTCCTGGTAAAAGCCTTTCATACATAGGTCACCTCTTTCATGAGCAACTTGAAACTGTTTCATCATTGTATTCTCTGCACCTGTCACAGTGCCTGGCAATTAGTATAAGAACAGTAAGTATGTACTGAATGACCAGGAATAAACTGTTTCTTGACCTCAGATACTTCTTATCTGAGCTTTACTCTAGTTTATTTTTTGCCTTAGATACTGGTAAGATGTATTTCCTCCACATATCCCACTAGATCAGTGGTTCTCAGAATTCAGTGAGCACTAAAGTCACATAGAGAGTTTGTAAAAAATAGTTTACTAGGTTCCACCCCCACTGGGTCAGAGCTAAAGTACTGTCTCTAGGTGAGATATGTGTGTGGGGAAGAGGTAAAAGCAGGATTATAGAAGTTTCTTAGTGGCTCTTTAACTTTTTTGGGTCATTGTTTCTCTCCTTTTGAAAACAGACCAGAATAGACTCTGGTATCTGCCTCCTAGCTGGGGATCACATCTATGTTTTATAATCTGCAGGGGCTGGAAGAAAGCTGAGAATACAAGTCACTGGTGAGTTTTAAAGACAGGGAAAAATCACTGAGAATTTTTGTGGCTTTTTTTTCTTCCATATGCTAGTAAATGAGTACAAATAACTGTTTATCATAAAATAGGATTTTGGTAACCTAGGATTGCTCAATGTGGCTTCACCCAAAGGAATAACGAATGATGGACTTTCCTAAAAGTAGTGGGTAAAACAGACTCAGAAGGAACGCCCTTCTTAAGTGTAGGCTAAATATGCTGTTTCCCCTAGAGAATTCCTTTTTGGCCCTGGGGCTCTGGATTAGTTGAGGGTCTGGTAGGTGGGGCATTCCTGGCCTATAATCCATTTCAACTCTGGTTAGGGAATGCCTCTTGCAAATCAACTCCACAAGGCCAACTCCATCAGGTGGCATCCTGGTTCTAGCTTTCCCAAGATTAACAGAAGATTCATTCATTCATTCATTCACCAGGTAAGTTCCAGAGTGTCTGCACTATGCTCAACCCTATTTTGGTATTAGAAATGGTGGTGAGCAAATCGAGTAAGGCCCCTGTTTTCAGTGGGGGAGGAGAACATACATCATCACCACACCAACACCAATTATCACTAACATTTGTTGAGCACCGACCCAGTACCATGCAGTGTTCCAAGGGCTTTAAATGAACTCCTTTTACCCTACGGACCGCACCAGGGGGCAGGCGCTGTTGAGATCCCTGTAAACTGGAGGGAACTGAGGTTCAAAGCCGTGTCCCACCCGGGCCAGGGCACCCGGTGTGTTTCGTGAACGTACGCCGGAAAACCGGGGCGTTGGGGATCCGCAGGCCGGGCCCAAGCGGCGCGGACACTGCCGCGATCCCGCCCTCCGCGGGTGCCGGGCGGCTGCCCCACGTGACGGGAAGCGGCGGCTGCGGAGTCGGGCCAGCCCAGGAGCCGCGGGCCGGGAGCGGGCGGCGGGCGGCGCGGGGCCCCAGGCCGCAAGGCCGGCACCGGGACGGCGGAGGCCGGCGGGCACCTGGCGCTGGTGAGTGCAGAGGGCGACGGCCTGCCCGGCAGCGGGTGCAGGCTGGGGTCCAGCGGAAAGGTTGGGCTGGAAGGTGGGGGCCGTGCCGAGGGGGGAGGGGGGCGAGCGAGTGAGTTCCCTGCGGGTGGGGACGGAGGTGCGCGGGCTAAGGTTTGTGCTGCGCGCTCCGACCCGAGTGCTGGAGACGGGGAGCAAGTGCCGGTAAAATCGGGGGAAGGTCTGCAAGTGGGGAGGACCTAGTGCTTGGCAGGGTGAGCGAGTCTGCTGGGGCAGGTGTGCCTTAGCGAGCGTGAGGTCGGCGGGTGTGGATACCGTGACGTGCAAGGAGGTAGTGGGTGTGGAGTGTGTGTGTTTATTGCAGGGGGAGAGCTGAGAGACCTAACCTTTGATTTGCTGTACGCATTTGGGTTTTTTGCGGGGAGGAGGGACTCAGAGCTGCACCCCTGGGCCCCTGGCCTCTGAAATCTCTCCATTCCTCGTGTGGAGTGGTTTTGTCGCTACAATTGATGTTTCCTGGTGCTCCTGGGATTTGAGAGCTAAAATTCCCGATGACATTTGGGCCTGATGTTGCCCTGAATTGAGACTAGGTAAGGATGTGATGGGGAGGAAAGCTGAGGCCTGGCACGCCCCTGTTGTCAACACATGGGTGGGGAGGCTGTCACCCCCGTAAGATTTTTCCTTTCCATTGAAGGTACACGTGGAAGTTGAGTTTTCTCTCCCTTTACTATGTGTCTGTGTGTTATTTGGGGATGACTCTAATGATAAACTGTAGTCTCCAGTTGCACCTGTCATTGCTTCTCACTGTTGGGCAAACCTCATGAAACTGCCCCTCCATTCTTGGCTATTGGAAATGGGGGTTCACACAGTGCTTCTTAATGCACAAGGACTGTATTGAGTGCTGGGGTCAAAACCTGGGGTCCCAGCAGGGTTTAATCCCTGATGAAATGCTGGGGCGCAGATGCCTGTTTGCCTGGATGGAGGGCAGCTTCAGCTTCTAGTGTGATTGTGATGACAGTTTAAAGCACGGAGAGAACTGTTGGAGGAGGGTCCTACTACAAGTGAGCTAGCTTGTTTTTCTCAGGTCAGAACTTACTATGGAGGGGCCTGCCAGAGACCAGTTCTCCCTCTCTGTGCAATGAGCTTCCTGGTGAAGCTCTAGTCAGAAGCTGGTGAACCACTGGGGCTGTATGGTCAGATAGGAAGTAACAATCTGGCCAGCTCCTTCCTTTTCTTTTTCTTTCTACTTCTGCCAGCTAAGCAGTCCCAGCAATCATAAAAGTGGCCTCTGGTACGGAGGCAGCCTATGGCACTAGAAAACACTGAGTGGAGTCCCCTGTAACGTCTAGAGCTAGTCCTTTCCAGGCCCCAGTTCATCTGTACAGTGGAGGCTGAGCTGCTCCATAGTGGTGATAAACATTGAGCTGTGGATTCACATTCTGCCTCTGTCACTCCTTTGAGCTTTGGACAATTTATTGGACTTCTAGTTTCAGTTTCTTCAGTCAAAATAGTGGTGATGGGGTCTCCCTGGTGGCACAAGAGGTTAAGTCACAGCACTGTTAAGCTATACACAGCCACTGCAGAAATGAGTTCCATCCCTGGCCAGGGAGCTGGCCCACTTGGTGCAGCAGACCTCTCCCGTCTCTCCCACTGCTCCCCTTAGCAGTGTATTTCAGTAGATCCTCCTGTTCTGTTCCCCACTTTGTCTGTGGTGAATCCTCTTACCCACCCGCACCTCTGGCCTACAGTTCAGTTCTTGTATGCATAAATAAATCTTTAAAAAGAATAGTGGTGAGGTTAGAAAAACACATGCATTCTAATAATATATATATTTCTGGGTGCTGTGGTGGTAGGAGAACTATGGGGACTACTACACCTGAGAGGAGTAATCAAATACTGCACAAAAATGAACCATGATGTTAAGAAAATAAAAAAATAAAGTAACAAAAAAAGTGCATTTGGCTCAGGACTTGGCATTTAGTGTAGGTACTTGTTGAATTATTATTAATCAATATAAATGAGGTTGTAGGGTTATATCTCAGTGGTGTTATGTTATGAGTAATTTTTAACCCAGTGAATGTTCTTTCTTGGAATTAGATTTGTGGGTTCTGAATTCCAGTTTGATACATACCTCATGGCATACATTGTACAAAGAAATTGAGTGAGAGTGTTATAATGCCCTTTACCTTCATATAGTTGGCCTTTACTCCTCTGCTTACAACCATAAACAATGAGACAAGAATGTCCTAATGTGGAGGGAGTGTGCCCACGATTTCAGGCCCCCCAAATGCTCCTGCCTCAGTCTAAGTCTAACCTTTCAGCTACAGAGGTTTATTAGGGGCCTTTTCTTCAGTGAGGCCCCACCAGTTCACAAGTCTTCAAAGCACACAGCTCACTGTTTTAACAACACTAAATTTTCTAGGCCTAATTTGTAGCGAGCATTTCTTTTAAGGGGAAAAAAAATAATAGTATTATGGCTTATTCTTCCATGTTTAATATAAAATTTTCTGATCCTTTAAGAGAACCTGAAGACATTTTACTTACTGAGTTAAGCATTTTCATCTTGGTCTGAATCCAGTCTTCATTAGAAATGCATTAAAGTAATTATTTGTGACGATCAGATGTTTGGATACTGTGGAATAAATTGGCCCATACTTTACAACTCATCTCTCCTCTATGGCACATCTGACCCATTTTTCATTATTAAAAATATGTAACTACTAAATTAATGTAGAAGTAGTGACTTAATTTGAGACTACCCCAAATGAGCTTGAGTACTTCATGTAGAATAGGCTTAATCATTGAGCATGTGGTGAAATTTTGCAGGTGATTTCAAATGAAATTCTTTTCTTGATAGTCAAGTTGTGAGTAAAATAAAGATTCAAGAAAAATAATATATGTAAAAGAGGACAATTACCTAGTAGTCATTAGGTACTTGATTTCTATGGCTATTAGAAGGTCCAGTGTTCAAATGGTGTTATGAAGGAAATGCTAGAGACCCATACTCCTGCCCTGCAACTTTTCCAGCCTCTTCCCTTCCCTTCAGTTGTAACTGCAGTTGTTACTATTACAAGATGCATAGATATATATGCACATGCACTATTCACATACACACCCTCTACATATACACATATCTACATACCATCTAACATATACATACATATTATGTATATACATACATATATATTTACATGTATGTGTACTAGAATAATTATGATTAGTACTACACAGGAAACAGGATGTCAACTATGAATAGTTACATTTATAATACCATGATAATATCTAGCTGACTAACATTAAACGATTGACAAGTAGTATCTTAATTTTCAAAAGGGGAAAAATTGTCTTTGGATCAAATCAATAGGTTTGTTATTCCAGCAGATTTTAATATTGAGTCATTAAGCAGATGACTGTGGGAACTTAGAGAAGACATGGTTTAGGTGCATTTCCGTAAGAACAAATTATGACATGGAAACCTGTATCCTGTTTTGATAAGATCACTCAGTTAGTGGGGAACGTGTAAATATATGCTCTGTATCCAGGATTCCGGTGCTGACCTGAACCCTGTTTGGTGAGAAGCGTTTACTTGTGGCACAAGTTTTTAGGAGGCATAGGGCAGGAGTAAACCTTTTTGCAACAAAGAAACCTCAGGATAATGGGATTTCTCTTTTAGACTCAGGATGGGAAAGCAGTGGCCCCACTGTTAACACCTGTCCTTCAGGAGGAGCTATGGTAGAAGAGCCATCTGTAGGTCTCATACCGTAGTAGCCTCATGATTAGAGCTGTTGCTTTCTTTAGCACTGAATTCTAAGAGAGGATTTGTAATCACTCTTGCCCCCTTTATTCAGTAGGGTGAGAAGAATATGGCCTGGGAGTAAGAAACAGAAACTGCAAACCCTGGAATTACCAATCTCAGGAATACAGAGAACTGCATAGGGCTCTAAAGAGTTTGTTTCATCTTGAAGTATCAAGGTAATGAAATGTAGTTTTTTTGCAAATGTATAGAATATGACACCCATCTTAAGACTGCTCTTACATTATATGCACATTTTGTGATAAGAAATAATACCATGGGATTGGTTGTTTCAAGAATAATAAATACCATAAAGATTCCATTTTAATCAATGATACTTTAATATACTCTTTGAGCACAATATATTTATTTCTGTCTCAGATCAGAGGTCTGTTCCATGTACTTTTTTCTTTAATCTTGTAGTGTTGAATCTACAAACCTCTTTCTACATCTAGATAATGTCTACCTCCAACATTGCATTTGTTCTGTATCTATTTCCTATGCTTTGTGTGTGTTAAGGCATTTACTAACACCAGTCTTGAACTGGTAGAAAAATAAGTATGAAGATACTTCATGGAAACTGAGTAAGCTGCAGCTAAGTGAAAGTCCAGGGGTAAGAAAGTGACCTCTTGGGGCCTTCCTGGTGGCGCAGTGGGTTAAGCAACGCACTATGAAGCAGACCGTAGCCGCTGCAGCACGAGTTTGATCCCTGCTGCCAGCCAGAGGGTGGGGACCCACATGGTGTGGCAGACCTCTCCTGCTGTGCCCGCTGCTCCCCTCAGCAGTGTACTTCTGTTGATCTGCCTGTTCTGCTCCCCGCTCTGTCTGTGGTGAATCCTCTCACCCCCCACACCTCTGGCCTGTACCCCAGTGCTTATATGCATAAATAAATACATGTTTAAAAAAAGAAAGTTACCTCTTGGGAGCTGTACTCCAGAAGATGGGACATTTACTCACCTTGGCATTCTGCCATGTCAGTGTTTTCCTTTTATTTTTAAAATATTTTATTTATTTTTGCATAGAAGAACTGGGGTGCAAACCAGGGTGCAGGGAGGGCAGGTGAGAGGTTTACCATACAGAGTGGGTCACAGAACAGGCAGTTCTACTGAAATACACTGCTGAAAGAAGCAGTGGCCAAAAACGGGAGAGGTCTGCTGTGCCATAGGTGGTTTAGCTTCCTGGCTGGGGTTTAAACTCAGGCCATCGGGGTGATAGTGCTGTGACTTAATCCTTAGGCCACCAGGGAGGCCCTCCTTTATCTTTTAATGATCTAGGGAGGTTTTTGGAAAATAATTGATGGGATAACCTATATTGGATGTTATAAATATGGATACAGTGTAAACTAAGTAAGGGATTTAGATGAATTAAAAAATTACAGGTAAATCACTTTAGTAAATGATGAACATTTCTATTAAATGAAATCTTAAATAAGGAACATATTTTGTGAAACGAACTGCATTTCCTAAATGGAGTTTCTATATCTCCAAGATAAGCTGGTTTGGGAAAATGAAGTGTAAGAGTTTTCATTATTCAGTTTTCTTGCAAACACCTGGTATTATCAGACTTTAAATAGTTCGTCAACTTAATGGGTATAGAACGGAGTTTCATTGTAGTTATTTGCAATTTCAGGTGGTTAATCATGTTGAATATTCTTCCCTCTTTTTTTTTGGCTATTCATATCTCCTCTTCTATGAGAGCTAGTTTGTGTATTTTATTTATTCTTCTATTGGATTATGTGTTCTTTTCTGTTTGTAGCTGTTCTCTGTATTATCCAGGAATGTTTTTGTCATGTGTAATGTCAGTGTTTCCTCCTCCCATCAGCCCCCCCTTCTTTTTCCCTCTTAAGTTTTCATCTTATTGTGTCTTTTGAAGAACAAAGGTTTTATATTTAACACAGATAAATTTATATTTTTCCCTAGGATTTGTACTTTTTATATCTAATTTTAGAAATTCTTACACTGAGATCATAAACATATTTTTCTCTTTTCGTCTCAAAGTTTTAAACTTATGCCTTCCATACTTAATTCATCTGGAGTAATTTTGATGCATAGTATAATGTAGGGATTTAATTTGTTTTCTTTTTTTTTCCTTCTATATGGTTAACCAGTTGTCCAGCACTGTGTTTTGAACATGCACATACTCCATCTGTACCCCATGATAAGTGCCACACTTGTCATATTTCAAGGTTTCATGTGTTCTGTTTCTAGACAGCCAAATATGTTCTCTTGGTTTCACCTCATACCAGCCATATTATCTTAATCACCATAGCTTAATATTACATCTTATCTGTCAAGTTAAAAGTCCCCATACCTTATCTTTTTCAGAAGTATCTTGCTTTGTTTTGGCTCTCTCTGCCATATGAATTTTAGAATCTGCTTGGTGAGTTGTACACACAGACAAACACACACACACACAGAGCTGCTAGCATTTTTAGAGGAATTGTTTATTTTCTCTGGGTCAGTTACAAATTTTTTTTAATTAAAGCATAATTGACATACAATAAAATATATAGTACAACATAAGTGTATAGTCAGCGAGTTTTGACAACTCTATACCTGTATATAAACAATGCCTCAAATAAGAGAGACTGTCCATTTCTTTGTGTTTCTTTCAGGTTAGTTATCCTTTTCTCTCCACAGTAAATGCTGTTCTGATTTCTATCACTGAAGATTAGTCTTGCTTATTTTTGAATTTTATGTAAATACAAGTAGATATTTTGCATATTGTTTCTTTCAAGTGTTCTTGAGATGCATCCACATTGTTCCTTTTTGTCAGTAGTTTCTTCCAAATATTATTTTACTGTATGAATATACACCAATGTTAAATAGGTACAAATGGGTAAAACTGAATTGTTTCCTGTTTAGTCTTATTATGAATAAGACTGCTACACAAGTTTTTGAGTATATAGGTATATCCTAAAGAGAAATGGCAATGTTAGGTGTGGAATTGTGGGATGACAGGAAAAATGCATGTTTAACCTCATTTTTAAAAAATCAAGCAGGTTTCCAAAGTGATGATGTCCTTTTATATTCCTTGTAACAAAGTATGAGATTTGCAGTTGTTCTTCATCCTCATTAACATTTCATGTTTTATTGATGGCCATTCTAATAAGTGTGAAGTAATACTGTGACTTTGAAATATGTAATACAGTATTGTTAAGTATGACCACACTGTTTTACGTTACTGCCCTAGGATTTATTTATTTTGTAGCTAGAGGTTTGTTCATTTTGACCCCTTCACACTTTCCACCCACACCCTTTTTCATCTCTGGCAACCATAAATCTGATTTGTGTATTTTTGAGATTTTTTTTTTAATTTCACGTATAAGGATGTCATGCAGTATATGTCTTTCTCTGTTTGAATTATTTCACTTAGCATAGTACCCTCGAGGTCCACCCATGTTGTAACAAATAGTAGGATTTCCTTCTTTTTTATGGTTGAATAATATTCCATTGTGTGTATGTGTATGTGTGTGTATAAATGTATGTTTACATACATATACATTTATAACCACCTTTTCTTTATCTATTCACTTGTTAATGAACACTTAAGTTGCCTCCATATTTTAGCTATTGTAAATGATACTGTTGTGAACATGGGGTGAGGTACAGATATCTTTATATATTTTGGTTATTACCTCTCATTGGATAGATGATTTACAAATATTTCTCCCACACTAAAGTTTGCCTTTTAGTTTTGTTGGTAGTTTCCTTTAAATGTCATTAAAAATTTAAAACCAATTGTTCATTCCTGCAGTAGTCTGCAGATTATTATTTAAATCTCCCTTAATGTCTACCAATAAAATTTTATATTTCTCCATAAAGATTTTGTATATCTTTGCTTGAGAATTCCTCATGCCTAGTTTTTATACCATTATGAATGTCTTTTTTAAAAATAACATGTAGATAGATAAGTGCACTAACATTTAATACTCTTGCATATTTGTTTATGAGTAAGGATAAGCTTATGATCTTCCTTTTCCTTATGTTTTTATCTAGCCTGGATATAAAAGTTATGCTGTATATGGGCTTCATAAAATAAAATGGGATATGTTCCCCCTCTCTTTTCTTTTTTTATTCTCAAGAAAATGAATTATGTAAAACTGGAATTATGTGATATCTAAATGCCCAGTAGAATTTGCTAGGAAAATCATTTGTATCTGAGACTTACTTTATGGGACTGTGTCCTTGAAATCAGAATACAGCTGGTGCACTTGCATTGTTCACAAACACATCCAAATCAACTCTCCTGAGCTTGGCTATCTGCTCTGAAAAGAAGGAGAAGTTCTAGAGGTGTGCAAAGTTGTTGTAATAGGTCTTCAAATAAAGAACACAGGAAAACACTGTTGAAATTCATGGATTATATACCAATCTCTGTTACTAAATTCCAGAAAGAATGGAACCAGTGGTTTTTGAGCTGAGGTTTAGAAAACCTAAGGAAGCTAAGTGAAGATGTCAAAAGGGACAGGTTCTTTTAACAGTGGCTACATGTGTTAACTGAAATGTTTCTGTATATATCTGTAGAAAAAATTACATTTTTTATAGCATTTTCAAAGGCATTCAGATTCTAATTGCCACTAGATAATAGATATCATAGATATCATCACAGAATCTTTAAAATAAGTGTTTACATTCTTAATTTGATAGAAAATAATTACTAATATTTTTATTTTGGACTTAATGAGTCATGCTTAGACTGTTACGTATTTATTTTTCTAGTCTTATTTCCCTAATGACATTGGGAGACTCTTGGGAAATGAATGTCTTGTAATGTGTGTGGGTTTTTGGGGAGGGAGGGCACACTTAAAGATGTTTATTGCATTTATCTCTATTTGTACTATTATCCATTAATGAACTATTATTTTTCTAACTACATATGTATGTTGCAATTTGGGAAAAAATTTAAAACATTGATCTTTAAGTTGTAGCCATGTTTTAAAGGTGAAGTTTTAACAAAAAGTCAGTCTGCATTTTAGATTAAATCAATTTACAATCATACAACAAAGTATGAATTATTCACTTTAGGGAAATTTTAAATTTCATTAAGTTAAAACTTCTCTGAATACAAAACACAGTAAGTTGTACTTAATGATATTAATACAGTGAAGTATGGCCTAAAGTTTGTTTTCATGATTCCTATTTTATCTAAGTCATTGTATTACATGAACTAAATGATGGAAAGAATTTTTCCTCTGCTTAAAAGAATAAACCCTTTTTTTTTTTAAGATTTATTTATTTATGCATACAAGAACTGGGGTACAGGCCAGAGGTGTGGGGGGTGAGAGGATTCACCACAGAGAGCAGGGTGCAGAACAGGCAGATCAACGGAAGTACACTGCTGAGGGGAGCAGCGGGCACAGCAGGAGAGGTCTGCCACGCCATGTGGGTCCCCTCCCTGGCAAGGGCCAGGGATCGAACTCGTGCTGCAATGGCTGCGGTCTGCTTCATAGTGCATTGCTTAACCCACTGCGCCACCAGGGAGGCCCAAGAATAAACCCTTTTTAAGTAACAGAATGTTATTTTTTCAGCTTTTACTTACCTCCATGCCATTCTATTTTAGCAGCCTCCAAGTTTATAACATGCTGTTATTGATGACCACTATGCTACACATTAGCTTGCTCTAGTACTGATTTATCTGCTAGCTGCAAATTTGAACCCTTTAAGGAATATATGCCCATTTCCCTTAACCCCCAGCCTCTGTTAACCAGCCTCTGTTTTTATGAGTTTGGCTTTTTTAGATTCCACATATAAGTGATGTCATACTATATTTGTCTTTCTCCAATTTGGTTTATCTTAACATAATACCTTCAAGGTCTAGCCATGTCACAAATCACAAGATATCCTTCTTTCTCATGGCAGAATAATACTTTACTGTGTGTTTGTGTGTGTGTACATGTGCATGTGTGTGTATATATCTCACAACTTCTGTATTCATTCATCTGTTGACAGACCCTTCAGTTGTTTCCACATCTTGACCATTGTGAATAAAACTGCAATAAATATGAGAGTGTATGTATCTCTTTGAAATCTTGTTTTACTTTCCTTTAGAAGTATATCCAAATGTGGAACTGGTGAATCATATGGTAATTCTATTTCTAACTTTGTGAGGAACCTCCACATTTCCCATACTGTCTGTACAAATTTACATTCCCACTAACAGTATGCAAGAGTTCCCATCCTTGCCAGCATATGTTGTCTTTTCTTCTTGCTGATAGTCATTCTAACAGATATGAGGTGATATCTTATTGTGGTCTTGATTTCTATATCCTTGATGATTAGTGATGAACATCTTTTTATGTAGCTATTGACCATCCAAATTTTTCTTTGGGTAAATGTCTAATCTTGCTCTTTTGCCCATTTTTAATGGAATTGTTTTTTTTTTTAATTTTTCTGTTATATTTTGAAGGGTTATATTACATATTAATGCTTTTTCTGATATATGGTGTGCAAATATTTTCTCCCGTTCTATAGGTTTCATTTTGTCGAATGTATCTTTTGCTATGCAGGAGCAGTTAGTTTAATGTAGTTAAACTTACTGATTTTTGCTTTTGTTCTGTTTCTGGTGTCATAGCCAAGAAAAAAAAATCATTATCCTGTCCAGTGTCAAGAAGTATTTTTTCTTCCCTGTGTTTTCTTTTAGGATTTCTAGGGTCTCCGATTTTTTATTTTATTGTTTTTGATGTTATTGTGAATGGGACTGTCTACTACTTCTGATTTTTTTGTATAGTAACAACTAATTTCTGTATGTTGATTTTTATGTCCTACAGCTTTGCTGAATACTTTCATTACTTCTAATAGTTTCTTGGTTGAGTCTTTAGGATTTTTATATGGAAGATACCAAGACAATATTGCTTTTCCCTTTCTGATTTTTCTTTATGCCTTCTATTTCTTTGTCTTTACTGATTATGGCTAGTAAGAGTGGTTTTATTCCTGATTTTAGAGGAAAAGCTTTCATTTTTCACCACTGAATATGTTAATTGTCAGTTTATTGTAGATTACTTTTATGATGTTTAGGTATCTTCTTTTTGTACCCAGTTTGTTGAGTGTTTTAATCATGAAAGGGTGTTGTATTTTGTCAAATGCTTATTCTGCATCTAGTGAGGTAACCATGTGGCTATTATCTTTTACTCTATTGATATAATGTGTTACATTTAGTGATTTGCATATGTTAAACCATCCTTTCATCTCAGGGATAAGCCCTACTTGGTCATGATACCTGATCCTTCATTATTTTTTTGAATTCAGTTGGATAATATATGTTGAATATTTTTACTTGTCTGTTCATCAAAGATAGCGATCAGTAGTTTTCTTTCATTGTGGTTATTTATCTGGATTTGGTACTAGGGGAATGCTGGCTTTGTAAAATGAGTTTGGAAGTATTCTCTCTGTAGTTTTTTGGAAGAGTTTGAGAAGAATTGGTGTTAATTCTTTAAATGTATGGTAGATTTTACCAGTGAAGCCAACTGTTTCTGGGCTTTAATGTTTTGGGTATTTTGATTACTGATTAAAACGCCTTCATCATTAGTGGTTTATTCATATTTTCTATTTCTTCCTGATTCAGTCCGGGTAGGTTGTGTTCCTAAGAATTTGTTCTTTTCTTTTAGCATATCTAAGTTGTTGGCATGTAATTGTTCATAGCAGGAGTCTTATAATTCTATGTATTTCTGTAGTATGAATTGTAATGTCTCCTCTTTTATTTCTGATTTTATTTATTTGAATCTTCTCTCCTTTCTTCTTATCCTTACTAGAGGTTTGTCATTTTTGTTTACCTTTTGAAAAACTAGATAGTGAATTTGTAAATTTTTGTTTTCGCTTTTGCTGTTATTTTTCTGGTCTTTCTCATTTATTTCTGCTATCTACTTTGCTGTTTCTTTTCCTCTGCAACTTTGTGCTTAGTTCTCCTTTTTTTAGTTCCTTGATGTATAAAGTTAGGTTGTTCATTTTAGATCTTTCATTTCCTTAATATATGTATTTATGGATTTAAACTTTCTTCTCAAAACTCCTTTTGCAACATTCCATAGATTCAGCGTATATTTTTATATTTATGTTAATATATTTATATTTATTTTTTGCATAGAAGAACTGGGGTGCAAGCCAGAGGTGCAGCTGGTGAGAGGATT
The DNA here is from genome assembly GCA_019455555.1 of Galemys pyrenaicus. NCBI lineage: Eukaryota > Metazoa > Chordata > Mammalia > Eulipotyphla > Talpidae > Galemys > Galemys pyrenaicus. The sequence continues at coordinate 4,908,287 of JAGFMF010012281.1, read as the reverse complement.
CACCAGATCAGAGTGGGGAGCAGAGCAGGCAGATTTACTGAAACACACTGCTGAGGGAAGCAGTGGCAGAGACTGAAGAGGTCTGCTGTTCCATATGTGGGCTAGCTCCTAGTCTGTGCCAAGCATCGAACTCAAGCCGTCATGGTGATGGCACTGAGACTTAACCCTTAGGCTGCCTGTAAGGCTCAGCTTTAGCGTGTTGTGTTTCCGTTTTCTCTTGTTTGGAGAAAAATTTTGTCTCGTTTCATTTCTTCTTTTACCTATTGACTGTTCAAGAGTGTTTTGTTTAATTTCAATGTATTTGTAGATTTTCCAACTTTTGTTGATTTCTAGTTTCATACCATTATAATTAGAAAAGGTGCTTGCCATGGCTTCACTTTCTTAGGTTCCCTAAGACTTGTTTTGTATCCTTTCCTTTGGTCTGTCCTGGAGAATGTTCTGGTGTACTTCAGAAAACATATATTCTGTTTCGTTGGGTGGAATGTTTTATAAATGTCTATTATGTCCTCTTGACCTAATGCATGATTCAGTTTCATCATTCCTGTTGATTTCCTGGATATGTCCAGGAAATGTTCTGTTCAAAGTGAAAAATGTACTGTCAAAGTAGTATGTTGAATTCTACTATTATTTTATTGTTATCTATTTCTCAATATATTTGTTTGTATTTACTTAATACATTTAGGTTCTCCAGTGTTGGGTTTGTATATATTTGTGATTGTCATATTTTGGTGAATTAATAAAGTGACCTTCTTTGTCTCTTGTTACTGCTTTTGGCTTAAATTTTGTTCTGTATAATGCAAGTATATTTATCCCCCCCTTTTTTGGTGTTCTATATACTTAGACTTTTTTTCCCATTCCTTTTCTTTGTGCCTGTATGAGACTTTAAAGTTTAAGTAAGTTTTTTGCAGGCAGCATGTTTTTGAATCATTTTTTTAAAGATTTGTCTAGCCATTATGTGCTTTTTGATTGAAGAATTTAGTCTCTTTACATTTAGAGTTGTTATTAATATGTGAGGACTTACTAATGCCATCTTATTAATTGCTTCCTTTATTTGCTTCCTTTTGTACTTTCATTGTTTCTTTTCCCCCTTTTTTTCTGCCTACTATGTAAATTGGTGGTTTTCTGTGGTAGTATGCTCTGTTTCCCCTTTCTTTACCTGTTCTCAGTCTGCTTTGTGGTTACAATGAGGCTTACATAAGATCTATAGATAAAATAGTCCATTTGCACCTGATAGTATTACTTAAATTGTCTGTAAAAACCTTACCCTTAAATTCTCCCCCTTTCATATGTTTGATCATTTATGTACCTCTTTTTATATTATTTATTTTCATATTATAGTTGATACCACTATGTTTAGTAGCTTTTTGATCTGGTTTTTGAAGTATAGTTAAGCAACCGAGACACCATTATATTTCAAATGAAGTTTTCTAAGTTTAATTACATATTTACCTTTTCCAGTATATGTTTCTATATGTTTTCATCTTGCTGATCACTGTATTTTCATTTACCTTAAGGTACTCCTTTCAGCATTTCTTGCAGGGCAAATCTATTGGTGATAAACTCCATCAGCTTTTGTTTGTCTAGGAAGGTATTTCTCTTTAATATCTGAAGGACAAAGCTGCCAGATAGAGTATTCTTGACTGGCATCTTTTTTTCCCAACACTGTGAATATGTCATTCCACAATCTTGGGGTCTATAGGGTTTCTACTAAGTAGTTTTTGATAGCCTAATGGGAGGTTCCTTTGCATATAAAAGAAAGCTTTGTATATAAATTTTATTACCTTAATTGCTTTTAGAATGTTTTCTTTATCCTTAATCTTTGTATTTTACTATAATATAACTCTAAAAAGGTCTTTTTGCATTTAAATAATAGGGTAATCTATTAGCTTCATGAACTTGAATCTACACTTTCTCCAGTTTGGGGAAATTCTCAACTATTGTTTCTTTTAAATAAGTTTTCTCATCACTTTCTTCCTCTTCTCCTTCTAGAGTCCCAATTACTATAATATTTTTTGTTGTTGTTATGGAATCCCTTTAGTTCATGCCAGATGCATCATTCTTTTTTTCTTTGTTCTCCTTCTATTGGTTATTCAAAATTCCTATCTTCTGACTCACTTATTCTATCATTCACTCTGTTCCTATTTTATTTTTCATTTCATTCACTTGAGTTTGATTTGTTTTCATGATTTCTATCTTTTAGATAAAAGGTAAAACTCTCCCGTTAACCATATATATTTTTCAAAATTTTGTTGAATAGTCTTTTTTCTCTTGTAGCTTAAGTTTCTTCAAAAAAATTCCTTACCAGTTAGATCACTAATTTCATGCCTTTGATCTCAGTTATTGGATAATTGTTATTTTTTCTTTATGATGGCATGTTTTCTTGACCTTTCATGTTTCTTGTAGTTTTGTGTTGTTGTTGCATTTGAAGTAACAGACCGCTGAGTCTTTATTATTAGTTGCCTTCAGATGGGGTATTCAGTTCCACTCTCTTGGTCCCTCTTGTGACAAAATCTTTTTTTTATGTCTTATCTGGTTACTTCAACTCACCAAGCTAGCTACTGGAAACTTCTCTTTTGTTTTCCAAATGGTGATACTGTGATTCAAGTTTGTAGTCTCCTAGACCCACAGTTTTCTGAGGGTGTTCCCAGTCTACTGGAGCTCACTCTTCAGCCACATGTGGAAATGCACCCAAGAAGTAATCTGCACAGTGTGGGGAGATATGGGTTTAGCACGTGGGCATTGTGGGTGATTGTTGATTCAGTAGGGAGCTACTAGGTGTGCAACTCTCACATGCTTGTGGGTAGGCTTACTTCTATACATGATCCCTTAATACCTTTTGATATTATTAATTGCCTATTTTCCAGTGTCCTTTGTTCGCCAAGTCATGAAGGTTTCCCCTCAATATCTCAGGTCCTGCAGAAGAGAAATAGGTTTCTTCAGCCAAGTGTCCCATCACTTGGATGTCCAGGTAGTCACTCATTGCTGTCATTTTCCCCCATGGGATAGGTTACCACCTCAAGATAAGTCAGCCAGTCCCATGCAATGTTTCCTTCAAGTCATGTGGCAGAGAAAAAGTTTCTCTTAACCCTCTTCTGCTGTCATCAAAGTCATTTTTTTTTCTTTTTTTGCTTCAGTGGCATGCTGGAATCTATTCCTTGGAAGACTAGACTCCTGCAAATCCTCTTTCTTGTGTGCATATCTGCCCAGATCAGAATTCTCCAGGGCTTTTTTTTTTTTTTTTTTTTTTTTTTTTTTTNTCAGAATTCTCCAGGGCTTTTTTTTTTTTTTTTTTTTTTTTTTTTGGTGAAAGTGGTTTGGGAAGATTTGCTAGCTCCACTGGTTCTACAGCCCATGCTGAGTTCTGTTTGAGTAATACTGTGTTATTACCATCTGCACAGGGCAGCAAGGTTCCTCCTAGCCTTGTCCTATAATGGTAGATCCCACAACACACACAAAGGTGATTTTGTTCATGGATGCTGTCTAATTTACTGTTTATAAAGAGGGATGAAAAGGAAGTATACTGTATACCATCACAATACTGACATCATTCTCCTGCTTTTTATAAATTACCATTTAATTATTAGAGCAGATACTTTATTTAAAGTCTTAGTAGGAAACTTTTCTTTAGTAAGACTTGAATAACTGTAGGTACCAGGTAGTGAAATAATACTGCACTTTTAAAATATTATAGAACTAGGACTTTTTAAGAAACCAAATGCTTTTCTTACCCATCCCAATACTGAGACTGTATGTGAAGTGTTTGTTTTTTCCTCATATTCTTTACTACAAATGTGTTTAGTTTACTCATTATACTGAATGAAGACAGAGTCTAGACTTATGGGCAACATACATTTTAAAAAGTTAAATAAGATGAGTTTGATTATGAGTGCCTGAAGCTCATTTCTCTGTTGTTCTGCAAAAGAAGAGATATAATTCCCATTTTAAATAGCCAAATCACTCTATCCTACCATTTTAAAAGACAGCTCTGACTGATAACTCAATGAAAGAAGCATTTCATTTTACTTTGCTTTCACAGACTTGCATGTTTCAAAGTCTACATTTCATTATCTGGGGCTTATTCATTAGCATTTAAATGGAAAAGAATATCATCTAGGTTGGACTTGGTGATACTATTTAGCCATGACAAATAGATGATGGTGTCTAAGAATTGTTTGTGTCAGAGATTAAAAGTATACAGAAGTTCTTAGGCAACCAAAGCTTTCCCTGGTCCCTAGAGTTGTGGGCCTTTCTAAGCCCCCAGATAGATGGACACAATTGCTCATCTGTGATGCCTTCTCATCCTATCAACCCCACTTTCTCACCTCTTTTCCTTAGTCTCTATAGAGATGAACTTGTGTCAGTGAGTATGGAAATGCACGTGGGAGGGATTGTGTGTGAGTGTGTTGGCTTACATTTCATTCTATCTTTCAGAGAAAGTAGACAGGATAACCATAGCTAAGGGCAGAAGAGACTGTTGTGTCATCTATTGGTGTCCATCTTGGGAAGTAAAATGTAGAGTAGGCCAGAGTCTGAGAGGGATGCATTTATCATAATATTGAAAATTAGATTTTACTGAATGCTGTGCAAGAGATTAAGCATTTTACATAATTTATTTAATCCTTCAAGAAATGTGTGAACTAAATGTTCTTTATTATACTCATTTTACAGATAAAGAAATTGAGGCATGACTCATTTTACAGATAAAGAAATTGAGGCATGAAGAAACTAAGTCACATAGCTAGTAAGAAACCAGGTCACATAGCCAGTAAGTGACAAAAAGGAGTAGAAGGAACTCTGACAGTGTCATCCCCCACCTGGATACCTCCTTCCTGGGATTTTGTTGACTCAGAGTAAGGAAACTTGCATGTAGCAGTCACTGTCCTAGTTGCCAAGGAATACAAGAAGAGTTCCAAAAATCTTTAAGTTCAAAGGTACCTAAGACATTACTTGATTCTTCCCCTTTCCTGATTCCCAAGAGGTCTTCCAGCCTTTGCTGGACTGTCTCAAACAAGTAGGAATTTATTCTCTCATGAGGCAACCCTATTTTTTGATAACTTGATTTATTGTGACTGATATGGTTCTCCAATCTTGTTTAATATATCCCTGGTTACTCTAGATTGACTTTTTTCTATTCCTTCCCTCAGATCAGCCAGCAGACATGATGAGCACCAAGGCTTTTACACTGGTCTCTGCTGTGGAGCGGGAACTGCTGATGGGCGACAAGGAGCGTGTTAACATAGAATGTGTGGAGTGCTGTGGCAAGCACCTCTACGTGGGCACCAATGACTGCTTCATTTACCACTTCTTGCTGGAGGAGAAGACTCTGCCCTCTGGGACAGCCTCCTTCATTGCCACTAAGCAGCTGCACAGACACCTGGGTTTCAAGAAGCCAGTGAATGAACTGCGGTCAGCATCGGCCCTCAACAGACTGCTGGTGCTGTGTGACAACTGCATAACACTGGTCAACATGATGAGCCTGGAGCCTGTGCCCTCAGGGGCCCGCATCAAGGGGGCTGTGGCTTTTGCCTTGAACGAGAACCCTGTGAGCGGTGACCCGTTTTGCGTGGAAGTCTGCATCATCTCTCTCAAACGCAGAACCATCCAGGTGTTCTTGGTGTACGAGGACCGGGTTCAGATCGTCAGGGAGGTGTCGACACCGGAGCAGCCCCTGGCCGTGGCGGTGGATGGCCACTTCTTGTGCCTGGCCCTGACCACCCAGTACATCATATTGAACTACAACACAGGTGTTGCCCAGGACCTGTTTCCTTACTGCAGCGAGGAGAAGCACCCGATTGTCAAGAGAATAGGGAGACAGGAGTTCCTGCTGGCGGGCCCCGGAGGGCTGGGTGAGCAGGATGCTTTAGTGTCTCTGCTTCCCACTGCCTTTGCTCTTTGCATCATCTACTTGAATTTATGCTGAAATCTGAGAGGGAAATTTTAGTTGTCGTGAACATATTTGTCATAAGAATATCTGTCAACACTGATGATATGTGGGAACATGTAAACAGAAGTGCATAGCCAGTTTTAACTAAAATTTCCTGATACTGTCTTGTGAAGGTGGGGGTTAATGTAACAAGAATAGGCCAGTCTCAAAACTAGTTTTATGTTGTATGAAAGTGGAACCTGAAAATGGCTCCAGGGAGAAAATTCCTTTAAGTAAATAACTAGAAATATAAAATCTATAAATCTCTCTTTTCAGAGTTTCCCCTATGGGTGGGTTTGTTAGTTGATTACTATTGTTCATTCTAGAAAGGAGTTGAAGTACCTTACCTAATAGGTATTTGTAAGTTGAAGATTTGAGGGTTGTGTCCATAATTTTTTCTTTTATTGACTGCAATTTCATCCTACCAAAAAATTTTTAGTAGCTAACTCCTTGAAGAGGCTTTGACTTTACTTTTGAGGATTTGTGAAATAATTTGCAGTGCCATATCAAAATTAAGAATCAGATCTGTTAACCTCGGTGATATCTAGTTTCTGTGCATTGTGGATGACTGAGAGTTAGAATCAGTATGTGAATGTTGTGAGAGCCAGAAGTGCTTTAACCTTAGACAGTTCAGGTGTGGCTGTCTAATTTCAAAGTGATGGGTACAAGCACACATTTTTGTAATCAGAGGCTGTGAACTAATTATACACTTCTTAATTTTTACTTAATTTTTTAAAGAGACTATTTTTTTAGATCAGGTTCACAGCAAAATTGAGTGGAAAGTAGAGTTCTTATATTAATTACTTCCTGGCCCCCCCATATTCACAGTCTCCCACAATGTCAACATCCTGCCCAGAATGGGCCATTTGTTAGGATCCATAGCCTACGTGGACATTCAGAGTCACTCAAAGTCCATAAATTACATTAGGGTCCATAAATTACTTTAGTTCCATGGGATTGGGCAAATGTATAATGCTATGTACCGACCATTATGGTAGAATATGGAATATTTTTAATATCCATATTAAAAATGGATATTATACCTGTGCTCCACCCAGGTATACTCCCAACCATGGCAGATGCTGATCTTCCAGTGTCGTGTGGTTGGAATCATGCAGTGTGTAGCCTCTTTTCATTGGGTCTGCCCACTGTGCAAGGTGCACATAAGCCTTCGCTGTGTCTTTTCAAGTCCTAATAGCTAAGATTTTTAATTTTTTAAAAAAAAATTCTTTGCTCCAACTTTGCCTTTTCCTTAAAAAGAAAATTCAGTTTGAATGATAACTTGTTTCTTATGGTAAACATGGAATAACGGGCCCACTGTTCCCCTCACCCACCTTCTCCCATTATCAGATCCTTCCCAGTTTTTGATTTAAATTCCTAACTACTTGCCCTGTTCAGTTATTGTTAAGCAAATCATGGATGTAGTATTTCACTGGGATCATTTCAGTATGTAGTTTTAAGTTTCTTTACAAAAGAAGAAAAAAAACCCACAACGTGGTATCATTATATACCTAAAAAAGTAACAATAATTCCTTAATATTGTCAAATATCAAGCATATTGCATTTCTCCTTTTATTAAAATTTTTAATTATTTATTTATATATATTTGACATCAATTGTAATCACCATGTATTCCCCATCACCATATCACCAGCATTTCTCCTTTTATTGTATGTATATAGAGACATGCATAAATATGTATGTGTATGTTTATTTTTCATTTTGAGTAAGATTCCACACAATGCCTTTATATTGCCACTGATTGGTAATCTGTTAAGTTTCTCTTATCTTTAGGATCTTTCTCCTTCTCTTTATTTTTCATTCTTTTACTTTTTTTTTTAACAAACAAGATCATTTCACTGATAGCTTCCATAGTCTGGATTTTGATGATTTCATTGCCACTGTATTGTTAATATGTCAGTGTGTTATCTGCAACTTAGTAATTAGGTCAACAAAGGTTTTATCAGACAGTGTGGTTTTTTAATTGCTTGTTTTGGAGAGAGGCAAGACTACTTGATAAGTGGTGGGGTACTTCTATCAGGATGACACAATTTGGGGGATCTCTTTTTGTGATGTGATTGGTAAGTGTTGCCTAGGTTTATGAAATCATTAGCAGCTCACCCAAGAGGCAACATTCTCTTTCTGTCCATCCCTCCTTCAACATTAACTGGAATGCTTCAGTGAAGAAAAACTTCTCATTGAGTATTTGGTTGTCCCAGGTACATTGTATAAAAAACGGAGGATAAGACCAGTTTCAGTAAGTTGATTCCTTCTGTCTTCCAGTAGTACCTTTTTAAAAGTGTTATTAGCAGTCAAGATATGACACGTTTCGGTCCATCTGTTCTGGGTGGAAATTTATTCAGGTTTACTGCTGATTCCCTTTCATATGACCCTTAAACTCTGATAGCTGTCTTGCCTTCTCATATGACAAGGTGTTCCAGGTTCACCTCTTGCATTTCCTGTCTCGGATCTGGTTTCAACTGTTTCTCCAACACCCCCGTGTTAAGAAGCCACAGTCTGGGTACTTGAGGTATTTGAGATCCATCATGTCAAGGCCTCTTGAATAAACATTGCTAGGAAGTGTGCATTTTTTAAAGATGAAATTCATTATGAGATCACATTGATAGAACCAATTCAAAATCTGGGCTGTAGGCCATTGACCTCATCTGTTTACAAACCCAGATGTCCCTTTGACCACACCAAAAATCTTAGTAAATGATTACCCCAGCATGATAATTCTATGGATTTGCCTCACAGTACACAGAACAGAATTATAAAGTGAACACTGCTGTTCCCATAGTATAGTTACTGAGAAAAGGTTGATTTTTTTGTACTTTTATTTTATCTTAGGCTATATAATGTAACCCACATTACTGTTTTAAATAAGTCACTCCGTGTGGTTATACCAGCAATGGTATGTACAGTTAGACTGATTTGCATAGATTTACTTTAGAATTTTAAAAATTGTTTTATTTTTATTATATAAATATTTGCAAGGTTCCATGTCAGGCCAGTAATACAAGGCATATTCAAAGAACTTACAGCCTGAGCCCTCCAGCGTTTTCTTCATTCCCACAGATAATCTTTATTTCTATGACTTATCCTTTTATTTTTAAATTAAAAATATAAACAGATATGTAAATATTTGTATCTCCCACTTTCTTAGCTTTTTTACATAACACAATGTACTGTGGAGATCACCTCACAAAATAATATAGGGATATTTCTCATTTGTTTTTACATCTGTGGGCTACTTGGTCTTGTGGGGATATTGTAATTTATTTAATTAGTCCCCCATTGGTGGGCATTTGGATTTTTCCATCCTTATGATAATTATAGGGACTTATCAATTTCTCACTCTGTGGGACAACTTTCTAGAAGTGGGATGCCTGTGAATTTTGCTAGACATTACATATTCTCCTTGACAGAGGTGATATTATTTGATATTCTCCCCAGTAACTGTTTCCCTTTAGTATTGCCAACAGAGTAGACAGAGTATGTTGCCAGAATTCATTGTAGTAAGGAACATAAGGAATGGGTTTAATTTGATCTTTTTCTATATGACTGGCTGACTGTTATCTCAACAAACTGACTAGAAAGAGTCCATTTTCCTCACTTGTTAGGGTCTGCTTTTAATGTACCCTAAATCTCCTCAGGCCACATCTCTGGATGTGGCACTTTGTTCCATTAGTCTGCTTATTCATGTGTAAAGGAAATACAGTTTTGTTAGTTTTAATGTTCAGATGGAAGGAAGATGACAGGCAGTCATATTTAGGATGCATTTTCTTCCAGCTTACTAGGGTCTCAGCTCCATGGGCATCATGTTAAATGAACCAACCTTCTTAATTGTTCTGCTTGTAAGCAGTACAATTATAAGCAAATTGGAAGATCATATATCAACCTCTTATGCATCATCTATATATGGAGTCTCTGAACAAAATAGTAATATTGCACCGTCATCATTATATGACTTCAGAAATTAAGTTGAAACAGATTGCTATAATGAATGCAAGTGTCCCATGAAACTTGAAAGCTATGTATTTTCATTCTGCTGTCTTTCTCCCTGAAGATCACCAGTGCCCATTTCCGTGTCATGAGAAATTATGCTTAACTTTCTACCTAACTCAAATTTTACTCTTTTAAGAAATGCTTTGTTGAAAAATTTGTAGTACAATTGAGCATTGTAACTTTAGTCTCTACCCTTTGATAATGCTTCTTGAAGAATGTAAATAATTCAGCTACTCCTCACCTCACACAGCATCCTCTCCCTCCCAACTCAAATAAGAGGGTTGCTGGTCCTTTAGAGGATGTGCAATTGAAATTAATGGTGACGGAAGGTGTGCCATTTACAGTTTGTTGCATTAGCACATTGACAACACTTAAACTCCTTCAGCAATATACCAGGTGCTTGAGTAATGTTTCACTCCTTGCTGTTTTTTTTTTAAATATTGATTAGAAAGAAAAAAAAAAAAAACCTGATTCTGGCAGGGCCACATGTGGAGTTTGCATGTTCTCCCCAGGTCCGCCCAGGTTTTCTCCCGGTGCTCTTATTTTCCTCCCATATCCCAAAGGTGTGTATGTTCCGTAACTGGCATCTCAGTGGTCCCAGTCAGAGTAGATGTGAGTGTGGGTGAGTGTGCAATGGAAGAGTCTCCCATCCACCATTGGGTCCTGCCTTGTGCCCTGAGCTTCTGGGGTGAACTAGAATCAGCCAGTTGTAGGATGAATGAAAGAACGAACAGATGAGTACAAATGATTTTTTAACATTATTAGTGTTTTGAGCCTGTTAGAAGTGTAGTGATGTTTTTGGGCTATAGGAACTTAACTCGTGTTTATACGGCCAGGTTGGTTTTATTGTGCATTGTTTCACTTAAAGTCACAGTTTCTAAGAACCTAGGGATTTCTTAAGTAAGGATTTACTATAACAGAAACAATAGAGTTTGCTACCCACTTAGCAAGACCATAAAGTGGGTGGATGTTGATAACAGTTCCTAAGTGTATCTGCAGCACCTTGTACAACTTCACCCGAGCGCCCCAATTGCCAGATACTACTCTGCCCTTTCTCCTAGTGAAATCTGCTTTTCTGTCTCTGTAGCATCTTTGTTCTTGATCTCTGGGTTCCATACTCTTTATTTCAAGAACATTCATGTCAGAGCCCCTGCATTCATGGTTCTTAGGTCTGACAGTTTGCACCCTTATGGAGGCAAACATGGTGACCCTGGTTTATTTAATTTCAGGATAAGGCTAGACAATGTTTTGTTATCTTCCTTCCCACAAGAGTTGTGCCATATAGAACAGGGCTATTTGACCAGAAATTCAGTGGAATCCTCAGGATTGTTCCCATGCCTATCCCTTCATGGGTGTATATTTTGCCAAATGCCTGGGTGAGGACAGCACACAGTTGTACAATGTCCCTGATTTGTTTTTCTTTCCCTTTTAGACTCTTTAGCCTCCTGGTTCCAAACACATGAAAAATTCAAGATAGTGTTAACCTAATTTCCTCCTCCAATGCTCAGTCTTAATTTCAGATTCTTGAGGCTTCCCATAGCTTTGTACTCTTGTTTGTCTCCTTCAGCATCTTTAATGCAGTTGGAAAGCATAGGTGTTAATTCGGACTTCAATTATGTCCTCTCTGTCCAACCTTCCTTCAGTTGTGTACATTGCCCCACCTCAGTATTGTTCAGTCTTATCTCTTAGCTCTGAGTCATCTTGGAGTAGTTTTTCACATTTCCATTGAGCTCTTTGGCTTCTTATCTGCTCTGGCAATAAATGAAAACAAAAAATATTCACCAGCCCTTGGTTGTGTTCTGCAGAAACATTTCCTCTGTGTCATCTTGTATTTGGCTCTGGCTTTCAGGGAGCTCCTTGGAACAACCTGTTCCCCTCAGGAAGAAAACTTTTATTCTCTGAGAAAGCACTTGACCTGCAGTCTCCCGCTTTCAAAGCCTGTGACTCCTAGGGCACACACTGCCTCTCAGCAACTGGTGTCCTGAGCCCTATTTTGTTCATTAGGCTGTCCTCCTAATCCTGAGGCTAACAGTCCCATGGTAGTGGCCTTTGACTCACCCTTTTTCTTGCTTCACTGAGTGATGTGCCAGGTTCCTTGATGAACCTCTGTTACCCCTCTCTGTTGGCTTCCCAGTCCTGGCCTGACTGAGGCCTTCTTCCTGATGGCAAGTAGCTGGCTGTTCCCCCCCTACACACACCACACACAGCATCTGAGACCCTCCTTCACCACAGCCTCCACACTAACCCTTCTAAAGCATCTGTGATCCTGTGACAATTTCAGGATGCTCTCTTCGGCCTTAATGTCCAGGCCCAGTGCTTCTGATTTAACTTCCAACTCTCCTTTGCACCATGTGTGGTGTTTGCACGCATTCTGGGTTCCAAGGACAACCCCCACTTCTCTGCCTCCCAAAGGGCCTTCCTCTTCTTATTGCCAGAGGCTCATTAGCCTTGGTGTTACCTGCACCTTATAGGCCATTGCCTCTGATCGCTCAGCTCTGTCAGGATTTTACCTGCCTGTAGTGTTTGCAGAGTGCTATAGCCCTTTCTAAGTCCCTGCTTTTTATCTCTTGTATAGTGACTATTTAGGTATTTAGCTCCTGCATGTGTCTCTAAGTCTTTCAGTATCAAACTCAGTGCTCGAAATATAATAAGTAACTGGTAAAAGTTCACTGAATTTAAGTGGAGGCTAATGCTAATTTATAGTTTTCCTTTTTGTACGTAGTCAATACATTAGGGTTTTTTTTTTTCCTATTATTGATATGTACTCTTTTGGGGTATTTAACACGCTGCTATTAAAAATGTGTCATCCTTGTACTTAGCAATTGGTAGAATCAGTGAATAAAGTGTTAGTGTACAGTTTTGATGTACAATAACAAATTATTCTCCCAAAAGTATTTCCTTACACTTTACTAATACTCGGGACCATATGTTTCCAAACTGGCTAATGTGATGGGTAAAACTTGGTTATTTTTTTCCTTTAAATTTGTGTTCCTTGGTTACTAGTAAAGATGGAAATCTCTTCACAAATTTGTCAGTTGTTAGCATTTTATCTTCTGTGAATTACTGACTCATATCCTTTGTCTGTTTTTCTTTTGAGTTGTTAGTTTTTTTATAGTGATTTTTCAGAGATTTTTTTTAAATCTCTCATTTTTATTGGTTTGGGGGATGCATCTTCAAAGGCGTTATTGAGATATATGTCTTGTAGCGTTTTACCTATGTTTTCTTCTATATATTTTATGGCTTCAGGTCTTACATTCAAATCTTTTATCCATTTTGAGCTGATTTTGTACATGGTGTAAGGTAGTGGCCTAGTTTCATTTTCTTGCATGTGGCCAATCAGTTCTGCCAGCACTATTTATTGAATAAGCTGTCCTTGTTCATTGCATATTTTTTCCTCCTTTGTCAAAGATCAGGTGTCATATATGTGTGGTTTTACTTCTGGGCTTTCTATATGGTTCTATTGGTCGGTGTGCCTGTCTTTGTTCCAGTACCAAGCTGTTTTAATTACTGTTGCTTTGTAGTAAAGTTTGAAATCTGGGAGTGTGATACCTCCAATCCCCTTCTTTTTAGTCAGAAGAGTTTTGGCTAATCGAGGTTTTTTTGTGTCTCCATATGAATTTCATCCATATTTGTTCAATTTCTGATTTTTAGAGATTTTAAATGATTTTCACTTACTATGAAAGACTGGTTCCGAGTGGTTTGGTAACTGTGACTCCTTTACATAAGTCACACACACTCACGCCCTCACACACTCACACTCCTAGCACTCATTGTACTGTCATTGTGGCACGCACACTCACGCCCTCACACACTCACACTCCTAGCACTCATTGTACTGTCATTGTGGCAGTTTGCTTGGTGCCATTTCAAATGCAAGATACAGTATTTAAAATGCTAAGCAGGGCCAAACAAGCACTGTTAGTGTCATTCTGCAGGGAGGGCCTTGAGTGTCAGGAGAGAGCAAAGCAGGTACAGGTGTGACTATGCAAGAGCCCGTTTTCAAGAATAACTTGATTTAGAAAAAACGAGCTACTTTTGTACTTGATAAGTTTTCTGCATTTCATTCTTTGCAACCACAGAAAATTTAGAAGGGTCAGTGATTTCACAAATTTAGGAATTTAGCTCATGTGATATGTTTTAGATACTTTGTTTTAACAGATTTAGATTATAATTTTTTGTTTTTTTCCTACTTCCCCTTTCTCTGTTGTGTTTAGTAGGAACCAGTTGTCTAGATGTAGTAGCATCTATTCGTTGTTGACAACATGCTGTTTGTAAAGGTGTTTTATTTACATCAACTACTGTGAAAGCTAAGTTACAGTGGATTGACTTTACTTGGTGAATGTATTAATGTGGGTAAACCACAGTATCTGGACTATATACAGCTTATATGAAAATGACTATTTGATGTACAAGATGGATAAACTATCATTTGATATGGAGGTTATTATTGACAAACACTTAGCAATAGTGTGTCTTGACTTGCAAAATTGATTCTATCCCTGTTTTATAGAATATGTGTTTCTAAAATTAGACTTTAATTCTGAGCAGGGACAGTTCCTGATAAGGTACCTTGTAGAATGCCTGGCATATCATAGATGTTTAATAAATATTTGAATGAATATATTCAATATCCATTGAGCAATAATTATTGTTGAATGAATTTGTAAGGGAAGAGTTGAAAGACTGGATATAGAAAGTAATCTTACAAAGCTTAAATTATTTGAAAGTAACTTTTTCCCCACGAGTGAGGATATATGCTTTCATGTGACCATATGTAAACATCTTTAATCTTATTTTTTTTAAAGATTTATTTATGCATACAAGAGCTGGGGTACAGACCAGAGGCATGGAGAGTGAGAGGAGTCAACCAGAGACAGAGTGGGGAACAGAACAGGCAGACTGACTGAAATACACTGCTGAGAGGAGCAGAAGGCAAGACAGGAGAGGTCTGCTGTGCCATGTGGTTCCCCTCCCTGGCCAGGGATCGAACTCATGCTGCAGTGGCTGCAGATGTTTCATAGTGCAGTGCTTAATCTCTTGCACTACCAAGGAGGCCCCATAATCTTATTTTAATTGGAAATAAATATAATACATTCTGGTAAAGTAGTTCTCTTCACAACAATAAAATCATGAATGGTTCTTTACACACCCAGCATATTATCATTCTATTTTTGAAATATAGTGACTGTGACACTGTATTCAGGTCTGCCTACTTATCACTGGTAAGTTGAATATGAGAGACATAGATGGGATTTAGGAAAGCAAAGTTTTATTCAAGGCTAGTATCCTTCAGACAGTAGCCTGTCCAAAGATACCATCTCCCTGATTAAATGTATAAGGTTATACAGATTTTTGGACCAGGATTGAGAACAAAGGAATGACATTTTATTGACTGAAAAGCAGGTTGGGGCAAAGAAATGTGGACTTGGCTGAAGTTCATTGACTAGTCACAGGGTACTTCATAAATAAAATAAGAGGAGAATTCAAATAACTGGAGTTTTGAAATTCTTTTTGTGCACCATTCTTTTGGGTTCTCAGTTCCCTGGTCTTGGAACTCAGCTCAAGGTTGATGATAAACTTTCAGATTTGCTGTGTGTGTGAAAGTGCATCTCAGAAAAAAGTTGAGATGAGTTATTTTGTGGTCTTAGAAAATTAACCCTTTACACTCAATCTCAAAGGAAGAGGGTATCTGCAGTTATCGGAAGGATCTCCTGACTCTCTGTTTATTTTATAGGCATGTTTGCCACAGTCGCTGGGATATCTCAACGAGCCCCTGTGCACTGGTCAGAGAATGTAATCGGAGCGGCCATTTGCTTTCCCTACGTCATAGCGCTTGATGAGGAGTTCATCACGGTTCACAGCATGCTAGATCAGCAGCAGAAGCAGACCCTTCCCTTTAAAGAAGGCCACATTCTACAGGACTTCGAAGGTATTAGTTTACATAAAAATCTAAGTCAAATTTAGGTGCCAACTAAGCAATATTTCTTCTGTAAATGTCATTAATAGTCATTAAAGGAAGCAGGCCTTATGTTCATCATGGAAGATATTACAGATAATGTAGTCTCCAGACTTCAGGAACTTCAAGATTAATAGGGAGATAGATATTTAAACATACAGCTATTGCAGTTGAAGAGTTTGATAGAAAGGGGATAAAGCCAACTGGCAGAGTAGAAGAGGGTGGGTTTCAGGAAATAGCAGGGAGGGCTTCTTGAAGGAGGTGAGCTAACCCTTAAGGATAAATAGGAGTCAGACAACCAGGTGCATTATGAAAGAAACCTTCAGGTAGGGAAAAAGGTGTGCGAATGTCTGGACTTGGGGCTGCACAAACAATTCATTGTGATGTGCTGCGAAGTGTCTGAGGAAGGCCATATAAGATGAGGCTCCAGCAGACCAGGACGCTTAGGGAGGGACTTCCTATGTCTACAGTGGTGTGTGGGCAGAAGAATTTACTTCTACTAATTTTTATTATGAACATTTTCAACATACTGAAAAGTTGAAAGAAAAATAGAGTGAACCACAAAAAACCATTCACTTCGATTCAACTTGTTAGTATTTTGCTGAATTGTTCAAAAAGTAAGTAGTATATTCACATTTTATCTGAAATACTTCAGTATACAAATTTTTAAAATAAGATATTTTTCTACATAATTATATGTGCTTTTCACACTTTGGACAATGGACTATGTGTGTTAATATTTCCCTGGTTATTCTAACAATGCTTTATGTTGACTTTTTTTTCTTCAAACCTCAAACTAATTTAAATTTATTCTTTACATCTGCCTTTTAAGGATTGTAGCTTACCAAACATCAATGCTGTTTTCAGTGTTAGGGTTGTAAACTTACTAATTCTCTAGTGAGAGCTCTGTATTAAACACGACACCCCGGTTGGAGGCTATAGCCCACGCCTCGGAAGAGCACATTTATTCATGACAGTATTGCAGTGCTGTGGCCACTGAGTGCTAGGGGCAGGCCCGGAGTCATGAGCACATAGAGGCTGATGATGTGATCCACTCCTCCTTGCTGGGAACAAGGAAGGGATTCCCAGCACAGGGAAGGGAGTCATCTGGATATGAGAAAATTTACTTTGGTTGTGATCTAAGCAACATATCATCTAGATAAGAGAGCATAGCAGGAAGACCAGAAGGAAGATGTGGTGGCGATGCAGGTAAGGAAAGCCTAGGGCTGCAGTTAAACAAGGCAGTGCAGCTGGGGAGGGAGCTCTACTGGGGTAGAGTGGAAAGGTTTGGCTGACCTTAATATTTCTTCAGACAGAAAGAAAAGATCTTTCCATCACTTTCTGTAGTAGCTTAGAAAGTGTCTCCAGAATGGAGCAGAACTCAATTTCAAAGCTTCATAGTAGCAGCTCATTGTGGATCACAGTTCTGACTCTTTGGCAGGCTCGCTGTACAAGATCACCCAAGTAAAATGAGCTAGGTAGGACAGCAGCATGGCTACGTTAACTCACAGGTTAACTCACAGGATTTTGGGGACATTAGTAAGGCCACACCAAGACAGTGTATTTGGTGGTTGGTGAGTATGAAATCCTATCTTGTGAGTCCAAATACTACATTATGATCTTATTTTTCTATAAAGTGATTAACATGGAGAGGGAAAAAAAGTTGTCTTATATAAGGCATATCAATTATTATTGATAATTTTGTATAAGTGACCTCTAAACCTCACTGGACTATAGATTATATATTTATGAAATGGATTTTAAAACTATTAGCACTTTCAAATTAAAAAAGGTAAAAAACCAAATTGTATACTTTGGAAATATAATATTAAGCTATATACTACTAACATTAACTGACCTTTTTTAATAGTTGTGCATGTGGGAAGAAGAAAAGGGAAACATAATCATTCATAATTTCTCTAGGAATTCTGTATTGGAAAAACTATGATGAGATTGATCAACAGATTGGATAATGATCCCATTTGCGGGGAGCAATATGCTTTCTTGTAGGCATTATGTTTTTTTTTTCCTTTTCCAACAATATTGAATTTCTTCCCAGGAAGAGTGATTGTCGCCACAAATAAAGGAGTTTACATCTTGGTTCCATTACCTCTGGAAAAACAAATACAGGATCTTCTAGCAAGCCGTAGAGTGGAAGAGGCTTTGGTTTTAGCTAAAGGAGCCCGGAGGAACATTCCAAAAGAAAAATTTCAGGTTTGTAATTAGCTAGTCACAAGAAAGCAGGCCTCCAAAGCCACCAGCTAGAAAACATTCAGCTTTAACCAACATGCATTGGCCCTCCCTGTGCAGTAGGCCTGTGGATTACTTTAATATCTCTTTTATTAATTTTTCCAATGCATCTCCATTACACAGATAGGGAGACAGGCTGTTGGATTGAGGTTATAACTGCTAACAAAGTCAGATTTTAGACTCTAACTTACTTCTCACACTTAATATACCAAGTTGTGTTTCTAATCAACATGTTTCTTTGGTGGACCTTCAGAGAAGAATCAGGGTGTATAGTTCTTATAAACCAAAGTGTGGCATCAGATTAATCTGTCTCCTAATTTACAATTTGTGTCTGCTGGGATGGCATTGAATTTGAAAGTTTAGATTCATACAGGAAAAGCTTTGTTAACCATACCAATACCTACCTAATATTACATGAATCCACGTAAATTTCCTAAGGAGAAAATTTTTTATTCATCCATAAAGCACAATCTTTAATGTATAATGAATTATATTGACAGGATAATCTCAAAATATTGTATCTAATGAAGTTAGCATCTCTAAAAATTGCTACTTATATAATCACTTGATGGGTTAGTTCCGGTTACTTTATGTAGTTGAGAGTAACAAATCAGCATATTGGGTGTTTATGTGACTTCATATGAATATCTAAATCAATTGAAAGTACTCATGAATTAATAATAAACCCTTGATTGTTACCAGTGACACAGATTTTCACATTGACTGTGTGATTGTGAAATGAAATAATGATTTTAGACCTTGTTTGGTTTGTGCAACAGAGAATGTGTTCTGGAAGTAATAGAAGACAGGATATGTAATTGATGGTTATGGGATTTAAAAGAGGCTATCTTTTCTACATTCCAACATGAATTAAGAAACTTCCTTTTTATTTTTATTTATTTATTTTTAAATAAAACTGGTTTGTTAGCATTCAGCAGGGGGCAGCAAAAGCAAAAAGAAGACTGCTTCTGGTAGTTCAGGGCCCTTGGCTGTGCTGAAAACACTTATTTCTGCAGTGTTTTCTTTCTACCTCCGTGAGGTGCTCATGCTGAGAAGGCTGGAGAATCAGACTGAGTGAGGGCCGAGGTGATATTTTACTTAGACCACGCAGCCTTGAAAGCAACTTTAGAAATCTTGAGATTAGAATCTTCTGTCTCACAAAATTTCCAGTTCCCCAAATAACAAGTTAGAAATCTCAATTCAGAAATATAATTCTAATAACATAGGTTTTGATTTGTTTCATCTTGTCCCCAGAACACGGGCAGCCTCTTATGCCTGGATTGTGTTGGGCTCTCAGCCTTTGTACAGGGAGATAGTGAGTGGCCTTAGTTAGAAGTCTATTTGCTAATTTACTCTCTTCATCTGAATATTTGATAACTGCTTTCTAAAAGACAGCCTAGTAATTTCACATGACAGCAGAAGATTCTGTTTTTGAGTTAGCTCCAGCTCCATGGAGATAATAGACTCCTTGTTCTTTATCTCTCCCCCATGTTACCATCTTTCTCATCTTCTCCTCCCGGCCTACCTGGCTTCTAGGTTTGGTTATTCTGCACATAAGCAGAAAGCACTAGGAGATGGCAATCATAGAGGGCAATCTGAAAAAGGTGACACTTTTAGGGGACCAAGTATAGATTGTGCTTGGTAGTCTCTGATCAGCTGTTTTGAGGTCAGATTCAGTGGTATTTTCTAGATCTTATGTAATCAACTTCTACCTTATATCTAGGGTGAAGGAATACTTTGCCTGCTGCTTCCGAGTCCCCGTGTATGTATCATCCCCAGACTAGAATATAGAAACTAACCCCTATACTTTTGGAGATTAGAAGTGTGAACGAAAGTTTTTATTTCCCTTTAGGAAGGGGAGAAATTGATGACATCTGAATCCTGCAGCCATGAACAACAAATTGTCATTTAGCTGACTTCTCATTAAGTCTTAAGTGTGACTGAGAATTCTGCTTCTATAGTGAATGGGTTCTTTTCATAGTCTTCACTAAGGAGACAGTCTTAATTCTTTCTACTTTTGGTAATGTAACTGGCATCCCACACAACAGAACTTTGACCCACTTCCTTTTGCTTATTGTCAGGTGTTTAAAAAAGTTTTGAGGTTGGAAATGGCTGGCGCCAGAGTAGAAACATGAAGGCAGCTATGAAAAATGATGGACACCAGCCTTTATGACATGACTGAAGAACTTCTGTGGAGGCAGGGAGGAACAGTTGTTATGCTTTTGAGAACTCCTTAAAACTATCTTGAAGTCCCCTTTGATAGCTAATTTGAGACTAGATTGATGACTTCTAGGTGCCAACTGTCTCCCCCTAGTATCTCCCATTTATTCAGTGCCCAGCAGCACTGGCTTGCCTTGTGTGTCCCTGAATGAACTACTTGAATGGAAAGAATTAGATTCCAAAATCATAAATACCTGGTTTAACTCAGTCACTAGTTATCTGAAAACTTTGGCAAGATAGTTCTAAAGATCAGTAAGCACTTATTAAGTGGCAAGTAATATGCTTGCAGCAAAAGGGTATGGGGAGACTAAGATGAATAATGTGTGTGCCATGCCTTCAAGGAATTTATAGTTTTATACACAGTATGATGTATTGGGAAGAGGAGGAATTAAGAATCTGTAGAGTCTTAATTGTGAGTTGATGAGGGCCTGGGCCATGTTGATGGGATCAGTAAGAACAGAGTGAAGGGGTCCTCCCTGGTGGTGCAAAGGATTAGTCACAGCACTATGAAGCTATCTATAGCCACTGCAGCACGAGTTTGATCCCCAGCCAGGGAGGGGACCCACATGGCACAGCAGACCTCTCCTGCCTTACCTGCTGTTCCCCTCAGCAGTGTGTTTCAGTCAGTCTGCCTGTTCTGCTCCCCGCTCTGTCTCTGGTGAATCCTCTCATACCCCACCCCAACACACACACCCCTGGCCTGCACCCCAGCTCTTGTATGCATGAATAAATAAATCTTTTAGAAAAAAAAGAAAAAAGAATAGAATGAAGAGGCACGTCCAAATCCTGTTTCAGGCAAAGAATGATGAGACATGAAAAACTGATCAAACTAGATGGTGAGACAGGGAAGGGGTGGAATTACAGACACCACCAGACAATTTCAGAAAATGTGTTTTGCTATTGCTGGGTGTTATCAGAACCAAAACATTTTGTGGTCAAGGAAATTTGGATCATACTGCGTTAAAGAATGATAAATTTGCACCTTTATTGAGGGAGTTCTTATGTCGAGGTGGGTGTGTGCAACACAACAGGGAGAGGGAATGCACAGTGTTTCCTCACCTTTGTCCAGGAAACCCTGTTTATTTATTAAACATTGTTGGCCTTGTGCTCTGAGGGATTCGTATAAATGCTGCTATGAGGTGTCAATTCCAGAACAGTGACTGAAGGATGAGCAGCTTCTAGACCTCCAGGAGCTCTGGAGTTGTTCATTTCCATCTGAGCAGTCAGCAGTGGAAGCAACCAGTGAAGCCCTTCGAGTTAGCAAGGAGGAGAACAGAAGATAAAAGGATGCATTTGGGAAGGCCAGGGGCTTTATGGAGGAAAGCCCCATGACGATGAGGGAGGCATTAAATAGGGGGCAATTTTATTTCAAGAATGGAGGGGTTGATTGTGTGTGTGCGTGTGTGATTTCATATGTCTTTTTTCTTTACCTTGTGATTCCACATTTCTTTGTGGTAATTAATGTGCAGTTTGGGTCATAATTCAAAGTTTAGTTTCACTCCCCTGTGACGGTTTTGAAGACCTAAGAGATTTGTCTTTTCTTGTAGGTAATGTACAGAAGGATCCTGCAGCAGGCGGGGTTTATACAATTTGCACAACTTCAGTTCCTGGAAGCTAAAGAGCTCTTCAGGTAATTCAAGGTTTTGGTAGCAAGACTTCCAAGTGCCCCTCTGTGGTTAAACCCGCCCTTTCAACTGTGACGCTGTGATGTGAAGTGTGGCCCTGAGTGGACAGGGCTCCAGGTAGAAGAGGCGAGGCTTGTTTTTAATAGCAAACACCATCAAGGCTCATTCTTTCCTTTCACTGTTCTCCATCCTGAAGAGGGTGGAGACCCAACAGAGGTGGGTGTAACAGTCCTGTGAAGAGAGATTAAGGCATCAAGACCGAGGAGCCCAGAGAAGGGAATTCTAAACAGTGGACTGATAATGTGTGCAAGAGTCCTAGGAAAATACTATCATTTGCTTTTCCTTTACTCCAGAGATTTTGCAGAAAGCTCTGAGTTTAGAGAAAAAGCAGATGCTTCTGGGAAGATTTGAGAAAACTACTATTCTTCTAAAGACTT
This sequence comes from Galemys pyrenaicus, assembly GCA_019455555.1. Taxonomy (NCBI): domain Eukaryota; kingdom Metazoa; phylum Chordata; class Mammalia; order Eulipotyphla; family Talpidae; genus Galemys; species Galemys pyrenaicus. The sequence continues at coordinate 4,885,868 of JAGFMF010012281.1, read as the reverse complement.
TTTCAATGGCACATTTCTGTGAGTTCTCTGAGAGAGTGAGTTTTTCAGAGTTCCCTCTCGTATTAAGAGGAATCCTGTGCCTTGTGGCCTGGCCTTCCTTCCCTGCCCACACCTGCCTCCTGCACACCATTGCTGTCACACTGCTTTTCTCCAGGGCTGTGTTTGGGGAGATGAAATCGTTCATGTGTTTGCTCAGCGCTTCGTGCAGAAGTGAGTTGATAGTCTTTCAGCATCCTGCTAAAGCTCTGCTGATAGAATGAGTTTTCAAAATGTCTGTCTAGAATAGATTCTGCACAGCTTAGGGCCATAAAAGATAAGATGTATACAAAGGCTCCAAGTAGGTCCTTTCCATCCTTGTAATAGACAGAGGAGAATGCCTCTCTGCGGCAGGCTGGCCAGGTGTTTTATGAAAGCCACCACAGCTCTGATCTCTTGCTCTGCCGTAAAATTGGTTGTAAAGTATAGATTTGTGTGTAAAGGAGTCACTTATTGAGTAACGATGCCTATATAACTTCTACTTCAGAATTTCTGTGCTGTGCTCATCTTGTTCCTAGAACAATCCATTGTTCTGGAGCTGAAATGGTTCTTTGCCCCTTTGAACATAGGTGTTTTTCATCCTGTCTGGTGTTATTCCTGCAGTGCCAAGGACCTCCCCACTCAGGTCATGGCTGTTTCCCATTACATCTTCTTTTCCTTATGGGTTAACTTGAAACACTAGGTCAGTGATCAAGGATGCATTCCTAGAAAAGTCCACTGATTGTGTAAGAGGATAAACAGAGACCCTGTTGATCTTTATGAAGTGTCCCTTTACCTTGTAAGTCATCTCTTGATAGCTTTAACTTTACATTGACTGCTGCTCAGCTTTGTCAAAAGTGTGACTAGGAAATTTGAAATTTGAAGAAGATACTCAAAGGCAAGAATGATTCTACTTTCCTTCATGTGCACATAGCGAATGCTGCTAATAACTCATTTTCCTTTTCCTCATTGATCTGGGACTTGTCCTTAGATTCCTGATCACTTCAGTGTGAAAAGCCACAGATGCCAACTAATCATCAGCAGCACCATAGAGAGGCCTCTGTCCAAGTCATGGCCCAGGGCCGTATGCTCCATCTCTTGTCGATGTCATGCATCCTGTGTGTGTTTCCAACCTGGGTGGGCACCCCTTTTGTCTAGCAATTTTGGCCTGAGTGTTAGAGGATGGAAGAGTGTGCCCCTGCTTTTGTGGTGTGTCTGTACTAGTTTGCAGTATAAGTGATGTGGTAGGAGCACACCAGAGCAGAACTAGGTCGGGATTTGTCTTGGATCTTAAATGACAAACAGAAGTTTCCCAAACTAAGAATCATACTTTAGACCAGAGATGCTCAGTGTAGCACTTGACATTCTGGGCTGGACAGTTCTTTCTTGTGGGCGCTGTCTTGTGCATTGTAGGATGTATGGCAGCACCTGGCCTTCACTCACAAGATGCCAGTTTGCACCCTCCAGTCATGACAAAAAATCTGAGGACATTACCAAATGTTCCTATTAAGAATCACTCTACAGGCAAAGAAACAGTAGCAGGAAAGGCTAAGAGGCACAAAGTTATATCAGTGGACAACATAAAGAAGTAGAAAGTATGGAAAGGATGGTTGAAGATAAAGTTCTAAGGTAATTGGGATCAGTTTTGGAAGGATCTGGAATGCCAAGCTAAGAGGTCTGAAATTTATGCTGTGGGTAGTACAGGGCCACTGAAGGTCAGGAGAAGGTGAGGGTGGAAAGAGTAAAGTGGAAGGTCAGAGGCAGGAAGCCAGGAGAGCAGAGGAGAAGCCATCTGAGTGAGGGAGATGGATTCAGTGAACGCTGAAGGAAGTGTAGATCCTGATCCTGCCTTAGAGATTCTGATCTGTATGTCTAAAGGGAGCTTCTATTTCCTCAAGAGGTTTCCCAGAGGTGGAAGCCCTGGGCCAGGACCGAGATGCACAACTCAATAATGCTTAACCGTTCCCATTACAGATAAGATGAGCAGGCTCCATGGGGAGGAGGCAGGAAAGGGACCAGCGAGTTAGAGAGAGGACATCCCCAAATCCAGTTTCCTGGGCCTCAGGAGGCTGGGACACTACACTAGCTGTTGAGTTGCACCTTAATGTTATGCTCTGAATTGCTATCAAGTCATCACAGAAATGTCTGCTTGATGCCTCCTTGTCTTCAGTTGCAAGATCACTAATGTGGAAATGGTAAGCTATATTTTCATAAAGTCCGGTCCTTATGGAGCATTAATCTGTTGAGAATGTGGTGCTAGGAAAATGCTGGTTTCAAAAGGACATCATCTGCCTTTGGTCAGTCATATGTTTCCTTTGTGTTCCTTTCTTTGCCTTGGTTTCCAGAGAGTTCGGTGCTGCCTCGAAGATGCAGATCATCTTAGGCATTTTCATATTCTACCTCGACACTGACTGTGTGCGAGCTTCACTGTGGCCCCAAGTGTTCTTTTCTGGAATCGGCTTGTGGTGTTTATTGCCTCACTGGGCTTGCAAATTAGGATGGTCGTTGTGACATGCTCACCCAGATGACCAGCTCCCTGTTAGCGTGTGCACTTGTGCACAGCCCTCCAGTGTCGTTTTGTGTGCCTATGTGTACTCTTTCTCTCTTTTTGCTTCATTTAGTTTGACACTGTAATTGCAGAAGCGGCCAGCTTGACGTCCGGGAGCTGATCTCTCTCTACCCCTTCCTGTTGCCTACCTCCTCTTCATTCACACGGTCTCATCCTCCTCTCCACGAGTATGCAGACCTGAACCAGCTGACCCAAGGGGACCAGGAGAAGATGGCCAAGTGTAAGCGTTTCCTCATGAGCTACTTGAATGAAGTCCGCAGCACAGAGGTAGCAAATGGCTACAAAGAAGACATTGACACAGCCTTGCTCAAGCTGTACGCAGAGGCTGACCATGACAGCCTGCTGGACCTGCTGGTCACGGAGAACTTCTGTCTTCTAACAGACAGTGCTGCCTGGCTGGAGAAGCACAAAAAGTGAGTGTTCTCTTCTAGGATACAACCAGGGGCTTCGGGCCTGGCCCTTCCCTACCACCCAGTGAGGAGACAGTTGTGAAGCTAATGTCAACCACTGTGATGTTTTGAGTGCCCAAGAGACTATTCAAGTGACTACCTTGAAATCATAGTGCCAGCCCCTCAGGTTATAGCATTCGTCATGGTCTGCAGACTGTGGCAGGGGTCTTGGGGAGTATTAATGCTCATACCAATTCTTTAACGACAGAGATGACAGTTTGAACTATTATGGGTCTTGGTAGTGATGAAGTGGTTCTTACATAGCCTCTGAATTCATTCTAGAATGCTCCTTGTAAGATACCACTGATATGTTGGTAAAATTATGATGAAGATGGATAGAGAGTTAAGAAGGGAGGCTTTTTGGCCTTGTTGAGGAAAGATTATGGTTTAAGACTTTTGCTGTATCTTTGAGTTGGTGGGCAGTGCCCCATGCATGGGGGTAGTTAATCCATACAGGCCAACCAGATACAAATAAGAGCCAGTAGCATCTTTATCCTGGACGGGTGGTCAAGTATTCTAAACCATCTGGTACTCAGGATATTTTTTTTTAAGTGATAGGAGTTGGATGATTCCCTAAACTCCAATACATATTGAAATTCTTTGTGTTTTTTGTTATATATTTGAAGTGGCAAATATGCTGAGGAAATCCCACAGAGACTGTGGGGGTTGATGCTAGTTTCCCTGTTAGGTCCCTGAGACAACACAGTCTTGGGATTGGTCACCAGATGGGTATTGACTCTTCAGTTTCCTGACATTTCTAACACATAATATGGAATAGTGTTATTTAGGAGCTAGAAAACACACAGAGGCCTCATGGGATGGTAGGGTCTGGAAAGTCAGTGTACATTTTTGAAAGGTTAAGGGAGAGAGAAGCTTCCAGTAAATCTTAGTTTGTTCTTTGAAGGAAGGAATTTGAACCCTCCATGGATCAGCTTGTTGTAGTCACTGCCCTGGGAGGTGGACCTGCCTTGCTCACCTGCTGAACTCGCCTCCTAAGAGGGAATAACTCACTGCCCAGGCAGTGCCCATAATTTTGCCAATCCTTTCTTTCAGTAAGGGGGGCCAGAGAAGGTGATCTACTTGTTCCCAGTTCTACAGGCATACAGTGAAACTCAGAACCTTGAACTCTGGGTGCCCTATCCGGGGCGCTTACTGACTGCTGTCCTCTGCGATGCCTGGGTACTGTTGGCCTTCAGTGCTATTGTGTTCAACGCTGTTCTTCTTTCAGTAGTTGCTCAGACAGCATTCCTTCCAACTATTCCATCAATATGTCATCATAGCTTAATAATGGCTAACTGAAGAGATAAGAAATTATATTAATATTTGAAGCCAATTGTAATGCAATTCCAAAAGGACTTTCCATAGTATAATTATGTATTTTCAGTTTATCTTTGACTTCAATATGGTCCATTTTATTTTTTGGAAACAGACAGGACATACATTTTAACACATTAGAATGGGGGACAGGGCCACGGGAGGTCATTATGGGGGTGTCACCCACAGTAGATGGTGGGAGAGGGTGCACTTACCACGCTGTTTTCTTTCAGGTATTTTGCACTTGGACTGCTCTATCATTATAATAACCAAGACGCTGCGGCAGTTCAGGTTAGTTCTAAAGCATTTTAGCATTATTTAAAAATCAACAACATGTAGCTCAGTATTACTTGAAAGAGAAATCACAAATCAATAGAGACCATTTTGGCTAATCTACACCTTTGTTACAAAACAGTTATTATTGGTTTAGATAGACTTCCTAGAATATTGTTGACCAACACTTTTCTTTGCCTTTACCTCTTTCTAAAGAACATTATCGAGTTTTTGAAAGTTTAATAAAAACATTTCTTACTGAGCCACTGGGCGTATGACATCACTGTCTTATCCAAAATACAAGGTTGTGAATAATGTTTTGTATTCTCTACTGTTAATGACATTGTCTTGCCAGTGAGCTTGATAAATTATTATCCCTATGTCATCTGTGATACAGACAAAGCTGATCAGGGCCACTTGCTTGCCGGTCATGCTCCTGGACAGGGGTGAGCTTTGAACTAAGGGTCCAAGTGGCCCTGGCAGGGGTGCAGGGCCTGCATTGACAGCGTCATGGAGTTTTAGCTGCTCTCTTACCTTATATCTTCATCTTATGACTGAACTCATCTCGCACTCCCAGGAAACTTTGTCCCCTTATGCTGCAGTTATCCACTAGTATTGCTTTGTGTCATAGTTTTCTTGTGCTTTTTGTGTGTGTTTTGTGAAGGTCAGGGACATCGGCAGTGCTCAGTCAATTTTGTGACTTTGGCAAAGCCACACGTGGCATGTGGTTGTTTTGAGAAACTGTCATGGTAACAGGGTTGCAAGAGAAAGTTTAAAACAAAACTGAGTTCCCATTAACATGAAAGAGATAACTAGGAGATAGAATTTTTATTTTTTAAATCATGGTGTTCAAAGAATGTAAGTGTAATAGTAACACTAGTGGAGCTATAGAAAAATTATCAAAATTGAAATAATATGGAATTGACATATATGGCAAGTTGCACTAATTGACAATTAAGTGACACTAATTAAGTGCACTAATTAAATGACACATTTCAGTGTATGTGTGATCAGGTTCTGTGGTCTGGAGAAATCAGTGTTGAAATAACTAGTTCCATAAAAAGTGTTCATATGCTGATGCGGGAGTTAGAGTTTATGCTGCCGACCATGATACTTGGGCCTCTTGCTGGCAGCGTGCTTCAGGAGGGCTGGACAGGTGGGTGAAGCCACCCACAGGTGATGCACAGCAGGCTGCAGGCAGTCTCCATCTCTTCTGCCCCCATCTGGTGCTGCCTCCCTATGTGGTTCTAAAAGTTGGTTTCCCTTTACACAGCAGGGAGGTTGCTGGAGGAAATAGAAAAGGAATTTTATTATTGGAGTCTGTCACAATCACCTGTGCAAAACACAGACCAGTAGAGGACAGACTCACCAAAGTTTTTGAAAGTGTAGTATCTGATTTCAGAATCCAGAACCCCTGTGATGGAGAAGATGGAGACAGCCTAGCTGACGGATGCTGGTGAATTTCTTCTGTGGTCATTTTGCTTAGTTCTTGAAAAAACATTTTTAATATACCTACCTTCTTCCCATACATTATATTTACTGTTTGTATTAAAAAGGAAAGGAAAAGAGCTTGGTGCTGTATTTTCTTGATTTCCTGGACCATGTTGTATACATTTATTTCTCTGAAAGAATTACAACTGACATAAGTATTTAATAGTTTTCCTACTACTTTTAGGTAGAGCAGTCCCTCATTATTCACAGGCGATTGGTTTCAGAAACCCCAAAGATGCCCAAATCTTTAATGCTCAAGTAGTAGTTGTGTATCACTCACACATCCTCCTGTGTACTTTAAATCATCTCTATATTACTTTCAATACCTAGTACAGTTTAAAGGCTACATATAAAGTTGTTACGTTGTATTGTTTAGAGAATATGGCAAGAGAAAAGGTCTGTACATATTGTGCAGACAAAACCATCAACATATTGTAGGCCTGACTACAGGTACACATTCCCCATCCATGCTTGGTTGACCCTTCAGATGTAGAACCCCAGGTTATGGCGGTTGATTTATTAAAAGGATGACTACATAAATGCTTTCTCTAAGCTGATTCTAAAAAGTATATAACCTTCCTTTTTATTCTTGCTCCTTTTCAGTTGTGGGTGAACATTGTGAATGGGGATGTTCACGACCCCACTCGCTCAGACCTGTACGAATATGTTGTCGATTTCCTTACCTACAGCTTAGACCAAGAACTAGTGTGGAAGTACGCTGATTGGGTCTTGCAGAAAAGTGAGGAGGTTTGTGCTTTCTAAATGCATTCTTCTTGGAAGGGACTAGGAGGAGACTGTATAAGCGGAGAACTTGATTTTAGGTGGGGTTCAACCACTTTCTGTGTTCCTTGTTAACACCATCTCTGGAACCACCCAAGCCCCAGCTCTTAGAGAAGTTCTGTGTTTCAGTGCTTCTGAGACAAACTGTCTAGCACTCTTTGGGCAAACGACTTCTGAGGAAATAACAAAAGGCACTAGTCAGGTCATAGCTTAACATCTTGTTAAAAATTTGCTTGGCAAAGTCCCACCCTTAACCACCTCAGGCAATTTGATTTTCTGTGAGCTGCCCCAGGCTCAGATTGTTGTTCTGCAGGGCTTGGTGCCAGAACCGGCCTGCACCAGTCAACTCCTGTCCTTGTCTGTGCTCTCACTACCCCTAATCTCTTTGTTGAATTTCTGACCCTTTTAAAAGAAAAGTCACCTGGATGTGGGAGGTGGGTTTAGCTTTTAGCCATCTTTCCTATCTTTGCTTCATGCTCTCTGTCTCTGTGAGCACTTCATGCTCTGTTATTTTTCTGTATCACTGTGTTCTTGACAATGATTTTGCCCAGACTGTGAATCTGCAGTGCTAAGAAAAAAAGTAAGATGGTGCCTTGGAAAAGCATAATAATGAAATTGCTACTCTTCTTTCAGGTTGGAGTGAAAGTTTTCACCAAGAGACTTTTGGAGGAACAGAAGAATAGTTTTAATCCCAGCGATATTATCACTTGCCTTAAGAAATACCCCAAAGCACTTGTTAAATATCTGGAATATCTAGTTGTTGACCGGAGACTGCAGGTGAGCACTTAGACTGAAGTGTGTGGGCTGCCGTGTCACAGTAGTAGCTGATGTGGAACTGAACTATAAAATTGGCAGGCAGCCAGTGCTAATGTAAGGTTTTATGCTCCCCTGGTGCTCAGTCTGGACTTGATGGCCTGATGGGGAATGGAGGTTTCTGGAAGAGTGAGCTCATTGTTTTACCCTCCACGTCATGTTTGCTCAGCTTATATTTTTCCTTCTTTATTATTTTCCTTGAAATGAGAGAAGCTATACCTTTGTGGAGATAACTAAATTCAGTAGCTTTTCCTTCTTAAAATGTGAAGCAACCCTTTTATACTTTTCCCATTGCTTTTAATTGTGGCTCCCAAAAGGTTTTTGAGCCAACTGATGTGTCCTGTTAATCATCCTCAAGAATCTGCTCTACTTACCTCTGTGTGGCTCTAGTCTGGGACTTCTTGCTACTGGCAGGACCTCCAGGTCTCGTCTTTGTAAACACTGTCTGCTTGGCTGTCTCCCGCAGAAGGAAGAGTACCACACGCACCTTGCTCTCCTCTACCTGGACCAGGTGATGCAGCAAAAGCCTGCCAGTGGTGGGGGCAACAAGGAGGCAGAAGTCAGCGAGACGCAGGTGAAGCTCCGGCGCCTGCTCCAGAAATCCGATTTGTACCGTGTCCACTTTCTGCTAGGTGAGGAGGCCCCTAGCTGTCTCTCTGGTGATAATGTACCCATCGGGAAGGGGAAGCAGAGATGGAGGTTCTGCAAAGCTCCCTAAGTCTGTTGGTGCAAAGTCATCCTTCCTGGAAACTTCTCGTGCCTCTACCCCCTAGAAACGAACATTGGTTCTTTCATTGATGGTTCAGAAGCTGCCCTGGTGGGATTGGAAATCTGTATCTGTGGCATGCTGGGGGCATCCTTTCATTTAAGCATCCTTACTTGGCTTCCGGGAACTCAAATCAGAGTTCTTCTTTCTGTTGATCAGGGCTATGTCCCCTGGCACTGCCCTTGCAACACCTGCAGGATAGCTCAGAGCCTGAGCCCCAGAATACCAGGGAAGTCTGGTTTTCATTTCCTCAAGGGGCAAAGACCAGGGTTTCTATACTGTGTAAAATACCACACGGTAGCACATGCTTGTACCCAGCAGAACTGACAGATCATGGCATTAATAACATTTCTCTTTAACAGCATTTTACTCCATTTTGACCACTGACTATAGCTGATTTTCACGCATACTAGTTATGGTCTTCCAAGTCTCTGGGAACACTGACTATTCAATCATTGCACCTATAGAGAAATACAGGGTTAGGGTCCTACAAACCTCTGATCATATTTTCATCAAGCAACCGATATTCCCATTTTATGATTGTTTCCGTTTGAAGGAGCCTTATTTAATGTGTATTATCAGAATCTGAATAATCAGCATTAACCGAATATGTCGGACATAGGTTAAAAGGCTTGATGTGCATTATGAGTCATTTTTACCACAACACTGAAACAAGTCCTGTTATTATTCTCACTTTTATAGGCAGGTAGATGGAAGCTTAGAGGCTGCCCACTTTGCCCCAGGCCATATGGCTCGTGAGCAGTAGAGACAGAGCAGAAACTGAGGTTGGCCATTCACCTGCTGGCTGCACTGGTTGTAGCGTTGCACTTGCCCCAGGCTGAGGACAGTCACTGTGACTAGCTACACCATGGCTCACGACCACGGGGGATTGGTTGGTGCCTATGCCATATCAGCTGTGAAACATTTTCACTGCCAGTCGTGACCTAGGTCATTCTTGATGCTTTACAAACCCCTTTATGAAAGCCCTGTGCTGGTCATGAGTCTGTCAAGCAATGTTTTCTTCCAGCATCTTCTGGAGCATGAGAAGCAACGAGAACCCTGCCTTACAGTGGAGTGGTAGGGACAGCCTTCTGGAGGAGGGACTGTGTAAATAATCATAGGCTAAGTCTAGCTTGCACATAAGACCGGGAACTTCCAGGAAATGGATGGCCCTCAAGGCACTGTGGAAGAGCACCGGAAACTGAATCTACCACTGTACCCCTTAAGTGACCTGGGTGTGTCAATATGGTACATTACAGTTGGGTTCCCGCACAGCCTCACGGCTGGAATTGGCTGTGAGAATCAGATAGAAACGAGATGACAGGTGTGAACAGTGGAATCACTGCAGTGACCTTTTTTTAACCATCTTTACAGCTCTCCTTGTGCTTGAGTATGCAGCCACTTAGAAATGCTTTGCTCCCTTCGAGGATGGCAGGGGGCATGTTGCAGCTTCTAAACCTCATAATATCGGTGACATAATTGTAAGGACTTTGCTGGAGGATTAGTGGTGCCTGCCATGTCCATCAGGCCTAAGTGTGACCAAATGTCACATGCGAAATGTCTGTAATTTGTGTGATTAATCTTGGCCCCTATGATAGTATTGTTCTCCGAATAAATCCTTTGCAGGAGAAAGAAATCTTATGTTGTCTTCCTATTTTACGGAGGAAGTAGGAAGCAAAGGGACTTGGCCTCTGTCCCAGCCCAGTGAGGATATGGCCTTGGTCTGCACGCATGCTTCCTTCCCAGGCTATTGATAACCTGAGGATGTAATTTGCAGGAGAAACAAAAGAAAATCTTAGAATAATAAAAATAGGGGTTTTAGCAATATGAATTTATATTCCTTTCAATGAAAAATATTTTGAAATCAAATTAAAGGTGTTCAGCACACTTTTGGGAGAAGGAAGTATTGTCTTCCTTCAGTGCCTTTCAGCTTTTGTAGGAAGATACAGTACCAGGAAAATAGGACTGATGATGAATTATTTAGAAACCTAGAACTGGTTGCTCACAGCTTCATGGAGACCTCTAAGATCGTGGGTCATTTGCTTTTTTTTTTTTTTTTTCATTCTTTCAACATTGTTAAAATTGTTTTCTGAGATCTGGCTGTGCTTACAAGCACAGTCTGTTTTCTAAATACATTTGAAACATAAAAATACAAGAAAGCCTTCTCTTTATCATCAAATTGCAGCATGTGGCAATATCTGTGGCCAGATTTTAAGCTAAAAGCATTGGTGAAGCGGTCGGTGTAGCGGATGCCACCCTGAGCACCTCTGGGCCTGCTGTTTCTAACTGGTGGACTCTGTCTACAGAGAGGATCCAGGGTGCCAACCTGCCCATGGAGAGCGCCATCCTGCATGGGAAGTTGGAGGAGCACGAGAAAGCCCTGCGCATTCTAGTGCATGAGCTGGGAGACTTCTCGGCGGCCGAGGACTACTGCCTGTGGCGTTCTGAGGGCAGAGACCTGCCCTACCGGCAACGGCTCTTCCACACACTGCTGGCCATGTACCTCAGTGCTGGTCCCTCTGCACACGAGCTGACCGTGGCCGCCGTGGACCTCCTGAACCACCATGCCACTGAATTTGACACAGCCCAAGTCCTGCAGCTGCTGCCAGGCACCTGGTCAGTGCAGCTGCTCTGCCCGTTCCTGACAGGGGCCATGAGGGACAGTATCCACACCAGGAGGACCACTCAGGTGGCTCTTGGCCTGGCCAAGTCTGAAAACTTAATCTACAAATACGATAAGGTGAGTGCCCGGCCGCTCCAGGCAAGCTAACTTCTTGACCAGTCAGCATTTTGGTTCAGGTAGATTTTGCCTATGGAAAAATAGTCTGTCAGTTTTCTTTATGACTTAGAACATCAAACATATGATTCTGTTCACATAGAAGCTGTGAGGAACACAGAGCAGTAGCGGAAGGCTGGGCTGGTAGGTGTAACATGGGTGTAGTTTTCCTTCCCTTTCAAGAGACACTGATGCTAGAGAAATGGCGTGGGAAAGGCCAACACTGTGTTCCACTTCCAGAAACTCCCTAGTGTTTCAGACATTGTTCTGCACTCAACAGCATATCATTTCATCACCACACATTCTTGTGCAGAGTCCATTACTGTCTCCATGTCACAGGAGAGAAAACTGAGTCACTGAGAAGCCACAAAGTAAGTAAATAGGGAAGTCTGGCTGTGAGTTTCCAGGCCATTTCAGATCTCCAGCTCTTGGTCCCTGTATCAGTCAGCACTGGCTGCTATAACTCATGCCAAAGACAGTCATTTAAACTACAGATACTGATTTCTACAGTTCTGAATTGGAAGTTCAAGGTTAGTATAACAGCAGATAAGGTGCCTGGCATACAGACAGCCCCCTTCTCCCTGCAGGGACAGTGAGCTCCAGTCTCTCTTCCTTAGTGACTCTGATGCCACCATAGGAACCCCACTCTCATCACCTAAGCTCAACTTAATTACTTTGCAAAGGCCCCACCTCCAATACCATCACACAGGGAGTTAGGGCTTCAGCATAGGAATTTGAGGAATGACGCAAACATTCAGTTCATGATGTTCCCCGAGCTTGCCCCCCTGAGACAGCTCTCTTGTGCTGGTCATATCCCTGCAATTGGTAGTGCGACTTCCATAGCAGAGTCCCGTTTAGAAGCCTTCACTGGTTCTCCACTGGAGGAGTCAGCTCCACCTTGGGCCCACCCCTGTCACCCATCCCATTGCCAAGACTTGTGGGTCCTCTAGGACATGACAGGCCGTGTCAGAACTCCTTGGCTTTGTACTTGTCGCTCCCTCTGCGTGAGCTAGTCTTACCTTTTCCTTTTAGGTTAAAACTCAACCTAAGCATTTTTGTGAAACCTTTGCAACACTTTAAGCAGATGTATCACCTCTTTTGCCCACCCATCTGGCTCATGCTTGCCTGTGTAACCACTTCCCTTTATTAGTAGACTTTGGGTTCTTTGAGGGTAGGAAACTTTGGTTTTTCAGTATCCCTGGAGCTCAAGTTGGCATCTCAAAGGCAGATAATAAATATTTGTTGAAAGATGGATGAAGCTAGTGAGTATATGCCCTAATTTTCTACTCGATCCTGCCAACTGACTGACTTGACTGATAGACATGAGTAGTGCAGAATAACTTTTTAACTTGCAAAATGTAAATCCTACAAGACAGGGAAAATGGAGTTACAGCTCAGCTCATTAGTTACCTTTAAAGAAATGAAACGTTTCCCAGTACTAGTCAGGAATGTGCCATTTATCAAATATATGACTTTGACTAAGTCGTTGATTTGTGCCTTGTTCTTCTTGTTTGCAAATGAGAGGACCAGGGAATTAGATAAATTCTGTGATCTGTTCAGCTCTGACATTACTGGACTACTTTTTTTTAAAGATTTATTTATTTATGCATACAAGAGCTGGGGTACAGGCTAGAATCAGGGGGTGAGAGAATCTATCAGCGACAGAGTGCAGAGCAAAACAGATCGACTGAAACACACTGCTGAGGGGAGCAGCGGGCAAGGTAGGGGAGATCTGTTATGTCTAGGTCCCCTGCCTGCCCGGGCCTCGAACTCTTGCTGCTGTGCCGCAGATGCTTCACAGTGCTGTACTCAACCCGCTGTGCCACCAGGGAGGCCCCATTACTGGACCTCATGATAGGCTTTTCTTAAATGTTAAGGAACTCCTAAAGAGTTGAGTGAACTTCTGAGAATGAATATGGATAGAAATGCTTTGGCCAGACAAGTAGCAATTTTGTAAAATAAGAAAACAGTTTTTTAGCCTTTTTTGTTTCTCCAGCTACTAAGGGTTACCTATACTATTCTGTTTTAAGAAATTGCTATTTAAAGCAGTCCTCATCAGTAATAATGACGCATGGAGTAATGTGTGCCAGCTCTGAAAACTGGTATTAACTGCTGTTAGATAACAAATCCCCTGAGTTAATTTTCAAGGTCTAATTGACTATTAGAGGTTCATGAATTGGGCAGCAGTCTAGTGGATAGAAAAGCACTATTAAAGTGAAAGGTTTGTATAAGTAGAGAAAGACAGAGGAAAATACTTTCAGTTTAGGTGGTCGATCTGTGGGGAATGAATAAAGGTTTTGTGACAGATTATCTCACTTTCCTCTGGGGAATGGAAAGATGGCTTCATTGGCTCTGACTAGAACACTCCATACCAACCCTTTGAGACTATATTCCTGGGAGGTTGAAACTGCAGTTAGGTTAGATATTACATCTTAGGGCACTTTGCACAAGCCCACTTTGGGCTTGTTTTTAACACCATATATGCCAGAATTCTCAGTCTGTCTTTCTCTTTGCAGATGAAGCTGAAAGAAAGTTCAGTTCAGCTCTCAGACAAAAAGTTTTGCCAGATGTGCCAAAATCCCTTTTGTGAGCCCGTGTTTGTCAGATATCCAAATGGGGGTCTCGTCCATACCCACTGTGCTGCCAGCAGACACAGGAACCCCAGCTCACCCAGCCCTGGCACTAGGACTTGAAGAGGCCCGCCTGAGGGCACCAGGGGACCCTAAGTTCTTCATCAGGCCTGTTGGGTGCAAAGAGCAGAAAGTCACGATGCTTGTGTCAGCTGAGACAAAGAGATGGTATCTGGGTACTGGGGAGACTTCAGTCAATGTGAAACAGGGACTCTCACTGTGGATCACTCTATAGTGAATGTACATGCAAAATGCCCAAAATAGAGACATGTGGGAGTCTGCCCGTCCAGGTACCTAGTAATCCAAAACAGACGTCTGCTTGGAAAGAAAAATGAGCCTTTCCCATGCAATCCAGACAAACTGGATTTCCCCTCCCCGACCCCTGTACCCTGATCTTTAAATACATGTTTGCACTGGAAACATTTGCTTCAGGATGGCACAGAGGTCACAGTCCTCTCAGTCACGGAGTGGCAAGGGCACAGAGCCGTGCGGCAGCAGGTTTCACCTGGTGCACCTTTCTTTCCTGTGGGTGCATTCTCCCTCTGTGAGGCTGGGCCCCACTGGGTCCTTCTGTTTCCTGGGGTTGCCACGTGGGCTCTGCCTTTGCCCTTGGAAATCGCTGACCTTAGGGAAATATTTTTATTTTTCCTACTTCCCATTTGGCTCTCGATCCCTCAAAGAATCTGTCCTATTTACCCAAGCACTCCCTTTGGGTAAACTTGTCTGCTTCTGGCACCCAACTAGGAAAGACCTATCAGAGACTGGTAAAGCTGTGGGAGAGACACAGCTGCCCCATCAACGGACAGGAGCTCCACGCAGGGATAGGAGCTCGGCGGGAGACCAGGGCCCAGCGGTGTGTTCCTTTCCCGTCGCCTCATCTGCTGATTTGGAACTCTACAATTAACATGTCTGACTACATTTTTATTTGAACTGTATCATCTTTGTAGTTTTTCTCTTGATTGGAAATGCATCTGTCATATTCATTGGGGACATTTTTCTTGTTAAAAATGTATCTCCTATGGAATACTCGGGAAATGAAAAGGGAAACATGAGCACAAACCATGCATATTTGCAGAAGAGGCAGGTTTTGCCTCATACTCCGAGCAGGGCAGGCAGTGGGGGACAGCTGCCTTTGCACAGGACAGAGACGCTTCCTTCCTGGCAGTGCTTCCACGCACCCTTCTGGGGAGTTCAGTCAGGCTGCCTTACCGCCCAGCACTTTACACACCTGCTCTGAGGTTTCCTGAAAATACAGGACAGATGCCTCTTGTGGATCCCCGTCTGGGAAATCCGTCTGTTTCTAACATCACTGAGAAGCTGAAGCTATTGTTACTTCACTGCCCTCTTTGAATTTCTTCATAGCGATTGATTGTTAGGAACTGACAAGAAACACACTGTACCCTCTGCCATAACACTTGCTAAACAAGCGTCCCTTTAGCATGTGACAAGAGGGAACCCTGAACACGCACCCTCTGTCCATCAGTCCACGCCTCACTGATGGGGAGAGGGCGTGGGAGCTCATTTTCTGTTCTTTAAACTATTTTCTTGTACTAATAATGGTCAGTATGCTTTTTCTTTTTGTGATTCTAAGTGGGCCAGAAAAGCAAAGATATCCATACATTCTTTCCTAACTATGTCTCAATTATCTAAAGAATAAATGGTGAAGAAATTCTCCTTGTAATCCGCTGTCTGCTCTGTAAATTGGTCTGACTTCAAAGGCCTGGTCATGAGTTGTACCCTGTGGATGACTGTAAGGGGATGATTGTTTACAGGGCCATTATAGCTTCTGACTTTGGGATTTGTTCCTCAAAGGACAAGGTACCAGTACTTGTAATACAGCATTTTTAAAAGCACTGTTTCTTTGTATGTAAAATGGGTAAAATCTTGACAAAGACTTGTGATTGCTCGCTCCTAACTTGGGGACACTTCCCCCCCCCCCCCCCCCCCCCCCNTCCCCCCCCCCCCCCCCCCGCTGAATATTGACCAATATTTTGAAATGTCTGTTATACTTTAAAATGGGAATTAAAATTAAAGTTTCTGTCTCCACCAAATCCTCTAACAAAGACAGAAGTCTTTGCCATTGGGTGGAATTTCCATGTTCAAAACCATACCTTTCTCTAACTCCTACAAGATCCTTTCTCAAATCATATTTTAAAGAAATACATGTCTCTTTCTATAGACCTCCTGTTTGCGACTCTGACTTCGAAGAGAGCAATTAGACTTGTCACTTGGCCTATTTTTCCCTCACTAGGTTCAGTATAACCATTCTAGTTAAAACAGCATGAAGTGAACTCAGTTGACATTAACATTCACGGGGCAGTATTGTTTATCTGCTATTGCCTGTCAATTAATCTAAGAATGTCATACTTCTGCCATACTGTGGAACATTGGACCTGAGCTCAGAACTGGAAAGCTCTTGCCAATGAACTTGGTAAATGTGCAGGGAAGCTGGGGTGACTGGGGATGAGAGGGTTGCCCCTTCAAGTTGATGCCTGTCACTGAGTTAGGGTAGTCCTTGCTTTTTGCCTGTCCCTCTGTGGAAAATTTTGTCCTTGCAACTTTATCCTTCGCCTCTGGTTATGTCCCAGATACCCAAGATGTACAAATGTAAACTTGTTGGTTTTATTAAAATTCTCTTACATTGTTTTTTCTGTAATTTTTAAAAAATAAAAATTGTCTTGGTGAAAAGAGGGTTTCCACTCAACAGAATCTAGTCCACAGAGTTCCAGAACTCAGTTCATACCTCACGGCACCTGCCAGCACCTACAAAGGACTGACATCAGCCACCCCTCATTCTTTGTTATAACCTTCTGAATTTTAAACTGCACACTTCTGAGTTTATCTCCTGCATATTCGTAAGGTGCTCCTTGACATTTGTTGCCTTCAGATTAATCATGCCCTGAAGAATTTAACAAAGGTGATTCTGGATACTTAGATACTTCACCTTTAGCCAAATGCTCCTGCTGGATTTAGAATACTGACTGTAAGGGTTTTTTTTTTTTTTTTTTTTCTTTTTCAGTCTTACATTTTACTTTAGCTTTAAAAAGCTTGTTCATGGCAGTTCTTTGAAAAATCCAGGTGAGTGAATTTCTCAGGACTGGCTCATCTGCTTACTTTCATAGCAGGTCCAGCACTAACCCTTAGGAGAAGCTATGTTCACACAAATGTAGCCCCTGACTATTCTGATTTACTCTGCTTGCCAGTCTGACCAGCCAATTCCAGTACATGTGGGTGGTAGTGGAGGTGGGATGAGTCATCTATATTTCAAGTTGAAGAAACTGAGGAGTAGGGTTGTTGGGGTGATGGATCCCACCAAGCTGGCAGAGGACAAAAGAATAAAACTGGAAAGGAGGTGCCTTGAGACCTGACACCTGACTCACACAATAGAAGGGATTAACAGCCATTAACCCAACTATATAAACGAAGATCCTTAGGCACCAAAGACTGCTATAGGGAGCATCAGACCAAAAGTAAAGATAGGAAAGTGAGCTCTATCTCCAGAACCCATTGTAGAGTCTCCAGTTCCTTTCAAATTCTACATAGTTGGTTAAAAGTCCACAAGCAATCCACTCCATGAAGGAGTGAGCCCTTGCCAAAGAGAAGACTACATCGGTGCACTCTCTACAATCATCTTGCCCACCTGTGACTACGCAGGTGCTTCTCTTCACCAACTCTCCTCTGCCTGGCAGCAGCCGCCTGCCTGCCTGCCTGCCTGTAACCAGCACGATGCTGGGGCTTCCCTTCACTGACCTCCCTCAGTGAAGGCAGCTCTCCTCAAGGCCCCCTGCCTGTAACTATGCAGGCCTCTCAGCAAACCTGTCCCTTTTAGGGCAGCTCTTCCTACCCACTTGTCTCTATGCAAGTGACCTCTATTCTGTTGTCCCTTTCCCTAGTAAACCTGCTCTTCAAATTAACTAACATCTCTGCCTCATGGAGAAACTCATCTGGGAACACGCCGCGTGCTGCTGAACAGGGAACGCTGGTGAAACCTTTCCCAGAGTGAACCCAAGAACCCCATTCTCCAAACCCACTGATTCCAAAGAGATCAAAGCCACAGCTATAATCCCATGTAAGGCTTCCCTGCTTAGTCCCTCACCAACCGTAAGTGAAAGAAGAAATCAGCCCAGAACTGACTGTTCAGTCAGCTGCTGCTTTCAAACAATCAGGGAGTAACAACTTTAACATCCGTTTCTCATTTCTATATAATTGATAACCTAGGGTTCATTAGTATATTCAGTATTAAAAGTGGGGAACTTAGGCTTAAAGCCTGCCCTCAGAGGCAGAGGCTGTGGCTTCACAGTGCCTATGAGAATATCACAAGGCCGAGTGGCTGAGAGTGTGAATGGGCAGCCTAAATGTGCCTGTTGGTGGAGGCAAAGACTGGCGCCTGCCTCAGTTAAATGGACTGTGACTCGTGTAGGAGTAATTGGATATTAACTAACACCCCATTTGGTCTTAGCAGATCTGTTGACCTTAGTGTTTGAGATGAAACAGTACAAGACTAAACCATATGGATGAGAGACCGTTTCACCTCAAAAAAAACTAAATGGCTGGAGCACCATCTAAAACTTGTTAGTACCTTGTTCAGCGATAAGCACAGGACTTAATGAAGCCTGTGTTTCTTTCACTTACAACCAGGTAAGGAACACAAATAACTATAATTCAGTCTGTAGTCCAGAGTCATAAATTACTTAAATGAAACACACGACAAAAAGGGATCAGAAAACACACAACTCAGCGGGCCTAGTGTGACTTAAGATGTCGCTTTTAGATGTGAGGAGCCCAGGTCTGCTCAGAGTCCAACACACTCACCTGCGGTCCTGGGCGCGTCACACTCCCTGCATCTGTGGCCTCTGTCGGAGACTGGAGTTGCAGCTGCTGGTATCCAGGGCGCTAACTCTCTGCTCCAAGCAAGGGAAGTTGGGGATTCAGGAGTGGGGATGGTCTGGCCTTCCGAAATGTAGCTGTCCTTTGTTGGGTCTTAAGGGTGCACCCAACCCAGGAACACTCTAACACCCCCAGGGGTGCGGCTGAGAACTCCTGGAATCGCAGCTTGCAGACTCATTGTCTTGTTGGAGCTAGTGGAGAAGAGGCTCTCTGTGGCTTACCACCCCCACCTCTGGTTCCAGTGCTACCATCTCTAGCTGCTCCCTAGGCGCCCTTTCCAATGACCAGTTCTCAGACGCCCCATTCTGCCAGCGTCTCCAATCCTTGCCTTTTCTCACCGTCTGGCTTCCAGAACCTTTCACCACTGCTGTCATTTTTCTCTAGGGAGCATTTTCCAGTTTTCCATTTCTAATTTCCTCTACGGCCCACGGTTGTGGCAAGCCTGCAGGCTGGAGAGGCAGGGGGCCAGGAGGCAAGCAGGCAACGGAGGCTCCCAGCGCCCCCCTTTACTCTTTCTCGGGTCTCTCTCTGGCATCCTCTTGGGGTCTCACCTCCCCTGCAGTCACGCCACTCACCCTCTCAGCCATCCTCTGAGGAATGGCGCCCTTATTTACCCAGCCTCAGGGATCAGGTGCACCCACTTACGCATGCCCACACCATACTCCAGGCGTCCACCCTCAGGCTCGTTCCCAAGTGCCTCCAGCTTTAGCACAATCAAGGCTACAGGTGATAGCCACAGAGGCTAGAGGTGAAAAAACCTGACCAATTCAATTCCCCTACACTCACTATCCTGGGAAGGCAGATTCTCACCAGGAATGCGAGTTATACCACACGCGAGCTGGCTGCCCATGCGGTACACTCATCCTTGTCTCTGCACGTGCTCACTGCTGGCCCAGAGCAACTGGTGCATGCAGACTTCCCTCCCACCTCTGTAGTCAGCTCTTACCCCAATGTATCCTACATTGTTTTTTTACTTTTTTGATTTATGCACAATTGCTGATTTAAGTTCATTAAATAAATATAAAGTACAAGAGAGCATTTCCCCAGTTGTGTTTACACTTCTACAGGCAATTTTAATTTATAAGAATGTATTCACTTTCTTTTTATGAGTAAACACAGTCAGAAACACAATTTTTTTCCAAAAAGAATCAAAAGACATATTGCCATATTAATAATATGACTATATTTAAATGTGTTTTCCATGTGTGTTAAGTTTCTTGCTATTTTTATGTATCTTTTTATTCTGGTTATACATATCTATAACAAAATGTCATCTTAGCCCTTTTCAGTGAGAGTTTAGTAGCATTAAATACATACCCATGTTGTGCAACCATGCTACTACAATCTCAAATGATAAATACAATGAATGTAATCCCCATCAAAAATACCAGCAATATTTTTAAAGAAATTGAACAAATATATTGAAATTTACAGGAACCACAAAAGGCCTCAGATTGCAAAAAGCAGCTCTGAGAAAAAAAGAAAAATGGATAATCACATTAACTGACTCAAACCTAATATAACCAATAATATTAAGAACAATATGGTATTGACACAAAAATTCCATGGATCTGTGGAATAGACTTGAAAATACAGAAATAAATCTACATACACACCTGTACCTCATCTATCATGATAAAACAGTTGTGACTATAAACCGGGGAGAGTCACTCTCTTTAGGAAATTGTGCTGGGAATATTGGAAAACCACACATAAAAGAATGAAGTTACATCACTCACTAACCTCCCCCCCACACACACAAACTCCAAATAAATCAAAGATTTAGATATAAAACTTGTGATTAAAAAATAAATAGAAGAAAACACTGCCAATACATTCCATGATGTTAATGATGAAAATAAGTGACAAGAAAATTAAAACTAAACAGGATTAATTAACCAGCTTTAAGTTAAAAAATTTCTATACATTGAAAGAAAATACAAGTGCATTAAAAAGATGCCCCAATTGAATGGGTAAAATATTTACAAAATAAGGAATATCCAAAATAGTAAAACAAAGCTCATAAAATTCATAACCCAATTAAAAAGTGTGCAACAGACAAGGAACCTACAATTCATCAAAGAGGATATCCAGAGGGTCAAAAGACATATGAAAAATTGTTCACTGTTGTTTCTAATAAGAGAGATGTATGTTATAATCATGATAAGTATCATCTCACTGCCATGAGAATGTCACGTGTTAAAGAGATTCCCAATACCAAGTGTTGGAAAGGATGTGGAGAGAAAGAACCCTATAACACTGTTGATAGGAATGTAAAATAGTGCAATAAATATGGAAAGCAATCTGAATTACCTTTAAAAATCTAAATGGAAACACCATACAATCCAGCAATCCCACTCTTGGGTATTTATCCCAATAATATGAAACCATCAAAACACACACACACACACACACACATTCCACAGTGTTCATAGCAACATAATTTACAATAGCAAGGACTTGCTAAGTGGCAATTGATAAATGATTAGATTAAAAAAAAAAGTGCTATAGCCATACTGTGAAATACTAAATAGCCACAAGAAAAGATGAAATGTGGTCATTTTCAATAAAATGGACTTTCAGAGAGTCATGTGTGGTAAAGCAAGTCAGAACAATAAAAACATACAGGGTATTTACATAGTATACAATTTGATAGTATAAAACACTTCCAAAAACAGGTGGGCAGCATAAACTTTATGAGGGCTCTGTGGTTAAAAGGGAGGGTAGAAGGAAAGGGACAAAGGGACATACGGGATGGTGGTGGGGAAAAAGGTAAGTGAAGAAAATCAAAGTAAAATAAAAGAAAAAAATACGTAGAAAAAAATACAGACAAAACCACTCCACAATATTGATTTCAGGGATTTCTTTGAGGACTCAACACAACAGTAAGGGAAACAAAAGCCAAAATAAACAAATAGGACTACATCAAACTAAAACCTTCTGCACATCCAAACAAAAGACACCTGACTGAATGGAAGAAAATATTTGCACAGCATATATCTCACAACAGGTGAAAACCTAAGATCTGTAAATAACCCATAAATGAAAAGAAAGCAAGTAACTCAACCCAAAAACAGGGCAGAAGAGCTAAATAGACGTTCCTCCAAAGGAGACATACATGGCCAAAGGCACATAAAAAAATGTTTACCATCACTCATTATGAGGAAAATGCAAATCAAAACCACAATTTGATACTGGCCCATATTAAAAGAACTTAAAAAACAAGTGTTGTAGAGGCTGTGGAGAAAAAAAGTATATTAAAAGGGTAACCAGAACCTAACAGATGTAAGGAACAATGTTTGTGGATTCCAGCGTCTCAGGGTAGCGTAGGGTAAGAGGGCCAAACAGCTTGCAGCCAACCAACCTTCTGCAGTATTCTGAGTTATGCTGACCTGGTGACTCAAGTTGGCTAGTAGTGCCACAGATAATTATTTCAGCCAAATTTAATTTCTGGGGGGGGGGGGGGGGNATATGTAAAATGCTTCTAGCAATTGTTTCTCTTGCATTTTTTTCTATTAAAAATGAATGTGTGTTCTCTGGTCGTAATCTCTGCAAAACTGCAAAGCCCTTAAATAGTCAGGCCTGCTGTGTATTTTACACTTGTTGGGAAATTTGAGGCTCTGTTTGGATCCAACTTGGGGCCAAAGGACCTGGCCAGGCTGTTGGTGGTGAGCCCATGGGTGGTTAAATGGGAAGTTTTTTATAACCTACCTTTAGAGTTTCCCAAATTTTCAGTAACTCTCAAGCATAGATGGTTAAAGATGTATCACGAACTTTTTGAAAAAGCAATTTTATTATGGCATCAAAAGCCACTAATTCTACCCTCAGAAGTTTATTTCAGGAAAACAATCAGTAGATAGGCAGAAAGATTTATGTCAAGTATGCTCACTGCAGCATTTTAAAATAATGGTGAGAAATAGAAAAATCTTTGAAAAATGGGGAGCACTTCAGAGACTTAGCTTGTACATTCCAGAATGGAAGACTTCCAGTCACCAGAAACCACTTTAAACTATGAAAAAGAACTAAAACAAAATTAGGTCATAAAATTGTGGTATAATATGATCTGAATTTGCAAAAGTAAAATACATTTTGATGTGTAATAGAAAACCTACAAAATCTTTAAATTTCTTTTGCTTTGGGGGAAAAAAGAAAGCCAACATGTATATTAGTACTTTTGCTTTTATTTCTACAAGGAGAAAATTACCTCTATAATTAGGGAAAAAAACAAAAACCACAATATATATGATTCTTAAAAACTTATGACTAGGGGGCATTTATTCATAAAGATGAAAAATATGTTATCACTTGCAGTCTCTGAATCTAAACTTTATATATGGTGCCACCTCACATCTTTTCATTTTAACTATATCTGCTTGTTGCACTGAGAAGGAAAGATCTAAGAAAACCAGAGAAAAGGGCCAAATCATGAGAGGGATGTGTAGGCAGAAGAGGATCTTAAGGCTGACTCAGGTGCAACAGAGATTTAGACCCAATGTGATAAACATTTCATGGCGCATGCTCACTTTGGAGAACGCCAGCGCCTCCAGGAGCATGAATCTGGATCAGGCTGAGAAGCCTGTAACCACCAGAGCAGGTCCTTAGTGGATGCATTTCAGCAGTCCAGGACTCCTTGTAAGGGAAATGCATTTTCTGAGTGGCTTCTCCAGAGGGGCCCCACAAATTCTTGAGAATTTGTGAACCTTGGGGAGAAATGACCTCCTGTTTTCTTTAACTCTGTTCCTGCTTTGAAATTAAGCTTTCCATTTTTCCAAACACATTTTTAAATTTATTCTGACTTGTTTGTCTTGTATGATGACATTCATTGTTTAGTGCAAGTCTTCATGACACCATAGCAAAAGAATCTAATGAAAAAATATGGCAGCAGCATATGGGAGGGGGGAGGACAAGAAATAGTCTCAACAGACAATTAATAAGAAGCAGAAACCTGTCTTTCAAAAATGGTCATTGATACATTTTTCCTGCTTGGAATGGTTGGCAAAGGGACAGCAGACGCCAGAGGCAGCAGAAGAAAACACGAGAAGCTAGAACATGCTTCGTGAAGGAACTTGTTCGTGTCACCCAGGCCTTGGTGGCCCTTAGCTGTCCACCTGAACATTTTAGCAGACTAAACTTGCCTGTTAGTGCCCTTAGATTTGTGGTTGCAGAAGAGAAAATTCTGGTTCCATCTACATTTTTCTGAGGCGTTCTTTCTGTTCTTATCAGGCGAATTAGGAAATATCTACCTCTGCAACAGCCTGTCCTTATCCCCTGAGTCTGGCAAGCTCTGGCACCATTCCTGTTCTGAACGCCTTGTCCCTGCTCTTCTAGAAGCAAAGATGAGAGAACAGAAGGTAAACTGGAACTGTCTGCTAAAGTGACCCTGGACGCCTGTCCCCAAAATACACATGTGATCACACACACACACACTGCTTATGCATTCACACAACCTTTCCTTCCTACAGAATGCAGATACTAACCTCCTAGCTAGGATACCAGTCCCACCCCTTTCCTGAAGGAGTGAAATTGCCATGACCTGGCTGGGTCCTTTCCACACTCTGTGGTGCCCCATCTTGCCATTGGCAACCAAACTCCACCTTTCTGTAGGCAAAGCTTTGAAATTATACTCTTTCCTTTATCATAATTAAATTCCTTGGTACAGTTGGTCTCATTCACTCTTGATGGTCAAAAATATATAGTCATTTTTTTCTTATTTTGGCAAATTCATCTCTTGTGGCTGCAAAATTTCAAAGAATTTAGGTTTCATATCTCCATTCTTTGTGTCTCAAGGTTAAATGTGATAACTGTATCTCCCTACTACAGGCACAAGGGTGTGTAGGTTCTGTATTTGGATGTAAATTCCTATATGCTGAAGGCAATAGGTAAAGTGGCAACCATCTTGGGTTGATTTGTTAAAAATGTATCTACTTTATAATGAGCAAAAAGGTCATTTGTGAAATTTGTACTTAGGACTTCATAATTTGTATGTGGGCTAGGATCTCTTGTTTTTCCAAATAATGCAATGTTTAGGTAGAAACCTTGGGGCATCCAAGGTTTCTCTTCTTCCTTGCTAAGAAATCCTCTTCTTCCTTGCTAAGAAAGCTGTAACCGAACACATTGTTCCTGACCAGGGCCTCTGTTTCCCAGTCTCCTTTGCAGGAAGGAGGGTGTGATCATGTGACTCTGCTCTAAACCAAGGAGTACCACGAGAGTCTATTTTTTTAAAGATTGATTTATTTATGGATAGAAGTCCTGGGCTACAGGCCAGAGATGTGGGAGCATGAGAGGACTCACCAGAGACAGAGTGGGGAGCAGAACAGGTGGATCAACTGAAATCTACAGCTGAGGGGAGCAGCAGGCAAGACAGGAGAGGTCTGCTGCGCCATGTGTGCCAGCTCCCAGGCCGGGGTGACTCTCAGGTGTGATAGCAGATGTGATAGCGCTGAGACTTAACCCCTAGGCCACCGGGGACACCCCAGCGGGAATCTTACACCATCATTCCTTCCTACTCTTGCCCTCCTCCAGGAGGAGGCTACAGCCCAGACTGACCACAATAAAAGAGGACAGTACCCACAAAATAAAGAGACACTAGATGGAAGGAATCTGAGCTCCCACAGGAGCAGAAACCTGCCTAGCAGCCCTGGGCTTCTAATGAGAGGGAAACAGGTTGTTTCTTGAAATTCGTGTTAGTTTTGGGTCCCTTGTACCCTAACCTACACTCCTCTCGCCCTTTTGCATCACTGTACTCCACAGGCCTCGGAAATGCCTTCAGAAGAGCAGGGTGCAGACTTTACTTGTTTCTCTTGCTGCAGGGTTGAATCCTGAAGGCCTTGCATCCACCAGCCTTCCCATTACCTTAGCAACCCAGCAAGGCCACCACGCAGCCCAGGGATAGTTTAAAATAGAATGAATTGGTGCAGTTCAGGCCACTGAGAATATTGCTCTTCAAAGTCAAATCCATTTCTGACAACAAAATTGAGGTTCCAAGAGGGGAATGGGTAGGAGCAAAAGGTAAGGGAGTGTCAGGTGGACTGTGGTGTGGCAGTGGGTATAGTGTGGTAACTCTGAAGAAGGTGAACCTGTGCTTCTAAAACATGCACAGTGTTAGAAATCAATAGTCTCTCAATTTAAAGAAAATCGTCAAATCCATATTCCTGGCTTCTGTAGATGTGTTCTCACCAACTGAACCCTGAAATTTTAGCCCGCAAGAGGATGAGGAAATGGACAGAATGGTCAGATTCTGCAGTGTACTGCTAGTCTTGCTCCCAGAGGAGAAACCTTGTCCATAAAGCAAGTTAACATCACGACTGTAATAATTATTTCCACTATCTATCAAACCTCTGTCGTGGACCAGGCACTGGACTAGATTCATTATACATATTATTTCACTTCTTCTCCACAGGCACTTCTGGCTGTTTTCTGCTATTTAGGAAAGGAGGAAGCTGCATTGCAGAATCAATGGCCCCAAACCATGTATCAACAGATTACAAGACATCCCTGGGGGATGAGCTGCCCCCCTCTGGAGCACTTGAACTTTCCTTGCATTGCTTGTGCATTTCCATAAGACCAAAAGCCTGTCACTGGGTTATCCTAAAATTTCAAAGTCTCGGGGGCCAGAGCCCTGACTACCTGTGCAAAGGGAGCAGTGCAACATCGGACACACTTAATGTAGCTGTTTTTTCAGTCCAAAGAAAGCATGTGCTGTAAGTCATGTGGAGGGTAAGTACACATGATACTGGGAGTAGCAAAATATGAATGAACCAGGATTTTTGTTGCTCACCTGTTGTCATAATATCCTGTTGTCAGAACATTTGCTTTTATTTCACCTCAACAATAGAGACCAAGATTCAAGAAGAAAAGGCAATAGATTTCAGGAGGAATCAGAATTAGAATGACACAAGAGACTTATTTGTGTCTCATTTTCTAAGGCTCCAAAGGGACCTGAGCTTCTCCTTCTAGGACAGCTATTGCCAAGGTTGCCATCCAAGGCCTCAAGAAATAATTCAGGTGTCCAGGGTTTGGGTGTATCTGAGATTAAACAGAAGATGCAAACAAACAGACAAGCAAAACCAAAGAAGCAGGATTACCCTACAAGCTTCAGGGACGGAAATAGAACTCAGTATTTACACAATATCTTAGGAAAGTCAAGTTCACTGAAACTTAGTGAGATCAGAGAGAATTAGGAAGATGACAAACTGAAGTCACAGATGAAGACTAACTGGCTGGAGCTACTTGGCAGTGTTGTGATTTTAGAAAATGGACCACCCACCTAGTTCGGAGTCCCATTGCTCAAACATTCCCTGGGTATCTTCTTATTGTATTATCCTTCTCTAATCATTCCAGCTTGGTTCTAGATGTCCTGAAGTGTTTCCTTAGAGGTCTTAGATACCAGATTCTTGGTTGACTCTTCATGGCCTTGGTGCAAATTTTGGCAAGAACATAGTCTTATACACTGAAAGATCAATAATACTTTATTTAAAATATATACAAAATTATTACTTTGAAACATAAACATTACTGTTCAACATACAGCATATAACACTGGTGTCCATTTTGGTACCTTCATTCAGTTTTGTGATTACTGATCTGCTCAAGTCTCCTAAAGAACATTCTCTAAGTGTCCCCCCTGAGAGGTGGCACCCACTGGCCTAGTCCTTTTGGGATCTGTTGTGCAACTCTGCCTTCTGGTACCTGAAGGCAAACCCCCGCCTTTCTGGGGGCACTTGGGATGCGGAATTAATGGGATCCTCCTCAGCCAATCACAAGTCAATTGCCTGTT
The DNA here is from genome assembly GCA_019455555.1 of Galemys pyrenaicus. Lineage (NCBI taxonomy): Eukaryota > Metazoa > Chordata > Mammalia > Eulipotyphla > Talpidae > Galemys > Galemys pyrenaicus. The sequence goes on along the minus strand of JAGFMF010012281.1, from coordinate 4,858,329 downwards.
CTCCTCTTCTTCCTCCTCCTCATTCTTTTCACCTCCCACCCCCGATCTGGGTATAAAAGGAGGATGGAATTGGTGAGAAAAAAATGTCAGTTTTTTTTTTTTTTCTAGGAGGAAAAGCCTAGCGTTTTCCTCCTGTAGGCTTACATTAATATAAACTATTATCCTCTTGGTCCTGCTTCCTTTCCTGACTCTACCACCGTTAGCATGGGAAGAAGAGTGTGAGAGGAGAAGGGGGCCTCTTCATACAAACCTGAAAAGAAGAGCAGGAAAAACAAAAGGGAGGTGTGTGCTCTTGTGCCAAAGTCTAGTTACAATTATCCTGAGATAAACTGGAGAACTGCCTTTGGCGACAACCTATGCTCATTCATCACTCCAGCACACAGTGCCTCAATCTAGTAAACACTAACTAAATGCCCGTTGCGTGAAGAACTAGGTGAACGCAGGAGCCCTGGTGAGCACGAGTGGAATACTACACCCTTTAGAGTCAGAATGTTGGAGAAATCAAAGGGGTGCTGGAGACCCTCTGGACCTGATTCCTGACTTGGCAAATAGGGAAACTGAAGCCCAGAAAGGTGAGGTGAAATGAGCTAGCTAGCAGTGGCTAGCTCCGGACAGAGTTAGACTTGGAATCAAGTTTTCTGAATTTCTCCTTACATTTCCTACTCTCTTAGGATCTGAAATGTGAAAAGAGCCCCACAGCTTCAGTGGTGTACCCTAATCTCAGGAGGTTCACCTCCCAACATGGGAGGCCCCGTGCACGTAGTGGCTGAGGATACAGCACAAGTAGAAAGGTTCCCCTCCCTGGAAATCTGACTGAGAATTGTGGCCACCCTAGGGGTGGGGGGTCCCATGGGATGTGGTGCAGTGTTGCGGGTGCTTTGGTGATGGATGTGGTCACATACATTTGAAGAGAGGTGAGCTTACACCTCCGAGTCAGATAGAGTGTTGTAAACCAACATTATTTCAATACAAAAATAATATAATTAATAAAATAAAATATTAAATCTAGAAAAGGAAAAAGAAAAAAAGGAAAGGTCCCCACTGGGCAGCCTGGGTTTGAGGACCAAACCCTCCCGCAGGTGGCCCAGATGGCAGCAATCAGATTCCTTCGGACTGGAGTGAGGTAGGAGGAGCACAAGAGATCCGAGAGATCTGCAAGAGCTGCCAGTGGCTCAGGAGTTCCTCACACCCTCTGCTGCCGGCCCAGGCCCAGCGCTGAAGTCCACCAGGCAGCTCACAGGGGCTGCAGCCTCAGGGTGTCCGAGGAACAGGAAACATGTAAACAAAGCCCACTAACCACTTCTGAAATGGAAAACAAGTGGCTGCAAATTGCAGAAACAATGAGTTGCAAGAGAAGTAGTGTGCTTTTTCCAGAGAACAGGGGAGGGAAAGAGAACAAAGGGAGACAGAGTGGTGGAGGGAGGGGGCAAAGAGGCTGAGGGACAGACAAGGAAGGCAAAGGGAGGGCTTCAGGGCAGAGGGGGGCAGTGGGCCCAGCCTGGTAGGAAGGGTACACAGCAACATGTATGAGTGCTCAGGGGTTCAGGTGGGCTTTCTCTCTGTCCCCAGGATACCCCCAAACATTCTTGGCTTCCAGCCACTGAAACTCCCAGGGAACTGAGGCGCACCGGAGCTCCTCTGCCTGCCAGCATGGTTTTGGTTTATAGGAAAGATGAGTCGGCCTGATCAGAAATGTGCCTCCGACCAACATTAAGAACCTTGTGTGTTTCCCCAAGGGCCACAAACACAAATACCTCGAAGAAAATTGGTGTCAAATAAAATGCACAATAACCCATAAAGGGAGAGCTACTCGGATTTCTCATGTGAGAACTTGGCACCTTAGGGTTTTTCTTAAGCACATGGAGAGGAGGCTTAGACAGAGACTTCCTCTGGCCTCATACTCAACCAGTCTCACTCTAAGGGGCTCCCCTCTCTGCCCTGACTTTCTGCCCAGCTTCTAAACCCTCTGCCATTCCCACTTTGCCTCAACTACCTTCTTGAATCCATCAGACCCACACACTGCTCTCCAGTGAGAAACAAAAATAATTTGTTCTGAAAATCTGGGAGTCAAAAACTCATCAGGCAACAAATGATATCTTTGTGCTTAAATGGCCGCCACAAAATGCTGACTGGGACTAACATGTCAGGAAGCTGAGCAGAAGGACGGATGAACCAGTCCCATAGCCAGTGCCTGAGCCCAGCCTCCTCCACACAGCAGACGCCTCCCCCTAAACCGCAGACTGATTTTCGTTGCACACGTAGACAGTGCTCGGCTGGATTCTTCTGCGGATCCGCTCAGGCACTTTGGGGGGGATTTGGAAGGTCTGGGGCAGCAACTCTATGCAGGCCTCGCGGAATTTTTTGATTCTCCAGCAGTAGACAATGGGGTTGAAGACAGACTTGAGGTAGCTGAGCCAAAGGACACAGGAGCTGGTGGTATAGAAGGAGGAGCTGCAGTAGAACCTCCGGCTGAACACGGACAGAAGGCTGTAGACTGTGTGAGGCAGCCAGCAGAGCGAGAAGCCCACGAAGAGGATCAGGATGGTGGTGAAGGCCTTGGTTTTGAAGCTCAAGTCCATACTGACCTGCTGTTGCCGCTGGAGCCGCCTCAAGCCTGCCCTGGTGAGGTGTCTCAGGTCCAGGCTGTCGGACTGGTTGTGGACGCGGATGGCATTCTTCCGGACCGTGTGGAGGATGCACAGGTAGGAGCACAGCATGACGCTGAAGGGCACAAAGAACACAGCCACCACAAGTGTCACAACGTAGGCACGGTTGGCCAAGAACTCCGAGTAGCCCAGCACGCACTGAGGGGCCCGGGCAGGCACCTCCACAAATGTCCAGCCTGCAAGAGAGGGAGCAGAGACGCAGAAAGACAGCGCCCAGGAGGTGGCGATGATCACCTTGGCTCTCCGTGGATTCAGCTTGTCCTGACGCTGGACGATGATGAGAAAGCGGTCCACGCTGATGATGAGCAGGATGGCCACGCCCTCCAGGACAAAAAACCAGTAAAGAGTGACCGAAAGTCGGCAGAAGTAATCCCCAAAGTGCCAGTGGACCGTGATCAGGGTGACGGCGGTGAAGGGCATGCAGCATAAGGACAGCATGATGTCCGAGAAGGCCAGCGTGGCCAGCAGGAGGTTGATGGCAGAGCGCATGGCTGGCCTCTGGTACACGATGATGCAGACAACGGCGTTGCCTAGGAAGCCCACCACGATCATCAGCATCATGACTATTGCCAAGGATATCCTGAGGGGGGCGGCTGGGGTAGCCAGCCCAGAGTCTGACACATTGGTCCCATTCAGGAGCAGGTATTCAAAAGTCACCATGGACGTGCTGTTACAGGCCATTGTGGAGACAGATGAGGCCAGGACAGAAACAGCTGGGCAAGCTCCTCAGTGCTGTGGTGGCAGCTGTCTTCTGGCTGCCAGCTACATTTTCTTCCTGGATGCTCTGCGTCTCTTGGGCACTGGACTGGTCAAGGGAGATGTCTTTCTTCAGGAACACTAGTTGGGACTTGCCTTTCATCAATCACATCCTTATCATCTCTGCAACAACTGATGGTTGTTGGCGTCCACAGCTTTGCACTTAGACACTCTCTGTAGTCTAGAGCAAGGAAGACAACAAAAGATAGGGAGTTAGACTTCCCAACAAGATGCTGAATAGGGCAGTGTTTAAGTATTATAGGTGGGGGGCCTCCCTGATGGCGCAAGGGGTTAAGCACCACACTGTGAAGCATCTGCAGCCACTGCAGCACGAGTTCAATCTCCAGCCAAGGAGGGGACCCATATGGCACAGCAGACCTCTCCTTCCTCACCCGCTGCTCCCCTCAGCAGTGTATTTCAGTAGATCTGCCTGTTCTGCTCCCCACTGTGTCTCTGGGAATCAATTCTCTCACCCCACCCCGCATACCTCTGATCTGTACCCCAGCTCTTGTATGCAAAAATAAATAAATAAATTTAATAAATACTACAGGTATTCTAAACACTGGCGTGGAGGGATGGAATGACTCCTTTTTAATTTTTTTTTACAAAGATTGCTATTCATAAATATTGTGAGCCTTGTCAAGTCACCCAGGGAGACACAATCATGTCTGGGGGTTGGGAATGAGGAAGTAAGCAATTTGTAATCAGTATTTATGTTGCAAGTATTTCTTTAATAAGTTGAATTATAAACAAACTGATTGAATGAAGAGTTGAGCAAGCCAAACTCCATTTGCAGGCAGGCCCCACAAAAGGCAGGGATTTTGTCTGTGTTGTTCTCTGCCTCCCAGTACCTGGAACAGTGCCTGGCACACAGAACATGCCAGTAGGTGTTTGTCAGGTCAAAGAATAAATGGTAGTTGATGCTGCTACTAGTTCATATTTGTTTAACTTTGTTTGAGATAAATGTAAATTAATATGCAGTTGTAAGCAATAACCTGGCAGAATTTTGCATGCCCTCATCAGTTTTCTCTAATGGTAGCATCTTGGGCATCTGGAAAGATGAATTGCTCATTCAGAGAAAGTCAGTACCATGGGGCTTTCAAAGAAATAATCCCAAAACTGAGCTCACTGGATAGCAGTGGGAAGAAGTTATGAACTGATCACAGCAGAACAGCATACACTATAGTTAATGCTGCATCTTTATATACCTCTAAGCTGCAAATGAGCATGTGTTTATGTGTAACATTTGATAAATTTTGACCTTTTAAAGTAGACTTATATACATTTCATCATAATAAATTATAAGAAGAGGGTCTCCCTGGTGGCACAATGAGTTAAACACTGCACTATGAAGCAAACCGCAGCTACTGCAGCATGAGTTCGATCTCTGCCACTGGCCAGGGAAGGAACCCCCATGGTACAGCAGACCTCTCCTGCCTTGCCCACTGCTCCCCTCAGCAGTGTATTTCAGTGGATCTGCCTGTTCTGCTCCCCACTCTGTCTCTAGTGAATCCTCTCATCCCCCACACTTCTGGCCTGTACCCCAGTTCTTGTATGCATCAATAAATACATCTTTAAAAAAATTGCAAGATAGACCATTGTCTAGATAAATTTTCTGCATTTATCAAATACTGTTTTTCATATTTCTAGACTATGGTTTATCTCTTAGTTTTTTTTAATTGTCTCAAATCTTCACGTGTTCACGGGTCAACTGTAGTTTCAGAAATGCTAAGGGACAGAAGAATACACTCCCTAGAGAAAAACTATCTTGAAAGATGTTAATTTTTATTTTGTTTCTCACAGATGTGACAGTACGTTGTGCTGTTACTCAGGTCCAGAACTAGACTGCCTGGGTTGTCTGAACTCTATCCTCCTCTACGTACTGATCATGGTACCTCCTAGAAGCCTGCTTCACCTCTGCTGGCATGTCCTCCTTTGTAAGCAATTGGCAACAGTCAGGCCCACTTACCAAGGAACTGTAAAGATTAGGTGAGCGTATACCCATAGAGTGATCCACCACATGTGGATTGTAGGTGATAATCAATAAACGTTAATTATTATCATTAGAACCTAGAGATGTTACAATGGTTGTTGCTTAGTTTCTCTTCATTCGTATGTTTTATATACCTGTGCACTTGCATGGCTTCTAGCCTTGCCGACAAATGAAGGGCTCTACCAGAGCAAAGATTTTCTGGTACAGATGGTGCCTGATTTGTGATGGGTGAACTGGTGATCTTTTGCCTTTATGATGGTGAGAAAGCAATATGCATTCAGTAGAAACCATGCTTTGAATTTTGATCTTTCCCTGGAGAGCAGTAAGTTGCATGATGCTCTCTTGTGATGCTGTGTTGCTTCTCTTTCTTTGCTAACTTTTAGAAACTTTTTTGTTAGGGCATATTTCAAACCTTTAGAAATACGAGAGACAGCAGTTCTACATTCTTGTCCCCAAACACCTCCTGTCCAGGCGTTTGTTTCTAATACAGTGAGCCCAGTCAGCAAGGTTTTCTTGAAGAGAAGAGGCCTGAGGCAAGGCAGAGTCCTTGTAGACAAGACTGCCCCTCCAAGAAAGGGTTCTAAAGGGAGCAAGGGATCCAAAGAAGGCACCTCTCAGCCTTCCAAGCACGTGACAAGAGCGGCACAGATCATGCCGGACCTGAGGCCAGAGAGGAGTCTCTGCTGGGATGTCGGCTTCGCTTCTGCAAATCTGTAGTTATAGTTAGTAAATCTTGCCTCCAGTTGGAAATATTTGGCTTTAAATTAGTGAACAGAAAGTACAAGATGTCTCTTTTCCTTTCTTAACCTCAAGGTCAGAAATAAAAAGTGCAATTAGGCTGTAAACGGGAAATAGAGAGCAGCAGAACCTGCAGGGAATAGGGGTAAGTGTGTGTGGGCAAAAGTGACAAAGACTGAGCAGAGCATGGCTCGGGGGCCAGCACCAGCCGAGTCAGAAGGAGCGGGGCTGGAATCTCCACACGTACAAAGAAGACTTCTTGGCAACCGGAGTGCTTAAGCCCCACAGGTGTGCTCTCATCCCCTTCCGCACTGTCCCTAAGGCAGAAAGAGCAGGTCTGTGTGGTGGCAGCTGTCTGAGGCCTGGTCCAGCTCAGAAAGCCCATGACACCAGAACGTTCGCACATTCAGGACTACAGAAGCTTCCTGCACACCACCACAGTTGCTGCTGACCAATCTTTTTCTTCCTTTTCAATAGCTATTCCCCAGATTTATTTGCATATAGAACTCCTTTTATTTTTTTAAGACTTATTTATTTATGCATACAAGCACTGGGGTACAGGCCAGAGGTGTGGTGGGGGATGAGAGGATTCACCACAGAAAGCAGGGAGCAGAACAGGCAGACTGACTGAAACACACTGCTGAGGGGAGCAGCGGGCCAGGCAGGAAAGGTCTGCTGCACCATGTGGGTCCCCTCCCTGGCCGGCAGCAGGGATCAAACTCGTGCTGTAGTGGCTGAGGTTTGCTTCATAGTGCATTGTTTAACCCACTGCGCCACCAGGGAGGCCCTAGAATTCCTTTTAAAAGGAATGTCTTCTAAAAGTAACCAGCCAACTAACTCCAAAACAATACCTTCAGAACTTCTCAAGACATTCGTGTTCCTTAATGAACACTTTGGAGGGATGCTAGTGCAGTAAACTTTTCCATAGCATGCTACCCTAATTTTTTTTAAAATTGTATTTATTTATGCATACAAGAACTGGGGTACAGGCCAGAGGTGTGGGGGTGAGAGGATTCACCAGACAGAGTGGGGAGCAGAACAGGCGGATTGACTGAAATACACTGTGGAAAGGAGCAGCGGGCGAGGCAGGAGGGGTCTGCTGTGCCCCTAATCTTTTTTTCTCCTACCATCCTTTATACCCCTCTGACCCTTTCTCTTTCTTACCTCCCTCTGAACTCAGAAACCTTACTTACATTAGTGTCCACTAGTTTTTTAAGTACTTTGCCAAATCAACCAGATGTAAACATCCAATATTTGTTTTTGTTATTCTAACTTATTTCAATACAATTAATTAGCTGGAATTAATTTCTTACAGTTAATTCCCTGCCTTCTATTTTGCTTTCAGGGGTAAAAGTTCTTTCCTTTTGGCTACCTAGTATTCCATAATGTGGATGTACCACATCCTCTTGATCCAGTTTTCTATCAGTGGGTATCTTGGGTGTTTCCATGTCCTGGTTACTGTAAGTAATACTGCAATAGACACTGTAGAGTATATCATTTTTTGAATTCATGGTTTCTCGTTCTTTGGATGAATGCTCGACAGTAGGATTGCTTGATCATATGCTATTTAGAATTTTACTTTTGTAAGGTAAATCCAAGTAGTTTTCCAAAATGATTGTACCAGTTTACATTCCCAACAACAGTGTATTAGAGTTCCTCTTTCTCAAAAACATATTGTCAGGGATCCTTCTATTTTTAAAAGATTTATTTATTTATGCATAAAAGAACTGGGGTACAGGCCAGAGGTGTGGGGGGTGAGAGGATTCACCAGAGACAGAGTGGGAAGCAGAACATGTAGACCGACTGAAATACACTGCTGAGGGGAGCAGCGGGCGAGACAGGAGAGGTCTGCTGTGCCATGTGGGTCAAATCCCTGGCAGAGTGTGGAATTGTGCTGCAGTGCCTCAGATAGATTCATAGTGCTGCGAATTAACCCCTTGTGCCACTAGGGATGCCCGAAGCCATTATTTTGTTTGAAGCTAGAGAGTGCGCTCACCCATCCATGGTCCCAAGAAATGTGGTCACTGGCCTTCCTTCTGCCTAGTGAAACATCCCCTGGGCTGCGAGTGTGAGCATCACAGGGTGCCCAGTAACACTTAGTGCCCTGGAAGCTGGACATGCGTCCTGTGGGTGGGGTCCACGCAGTGTGTGTTTCTTGGGGAATTTGTCCAGGCTGAGTTCCTTAGAAGGGGACTGGAGAACAGAGTGCGCTTTACACCTGCCAGATAAGTTCTTTTCAAACTACAAACATTACACAAACATTAAAAAAAACTCAGGTACTCACTACACTCAGGTACACATACTTTTCAATTTACCTGCAGATTTAGAAACACACACACACACAGATATACATATATCGCTGACAGAATTTTCTCTTTCTGGTGGTTCTCATCCAGTCAAATGAGAGAAATTTGGTGAACTCTTTCTCCACATTTGTTAATATTCCTGGAGCCACCCAATTGGTGTTTGTGATACTGGATTTAGAAGTCCTACTCCAGAAGAACATACTGGTTCACAAATGCCAAATCGAAAAAAAGAAGTCAATTTTGGCAGATGGGAAAGTTTACTGTGGAAACAGCTTGATTCTGTCATTACCTGCAACCAGATCACCTGTCTTTCTGATACAAACTCTCAAGCAGATGGTATATTTCAATTTAATAACTTTATTGGCAATGAAAAAAAATGCAAGGAGTTGCCAAAAGCAATGCAGTGAGTAGCTGTGTTTAGAAACAGGTGCTATGCCACATGTCTTAACTTCTAAGGAAAGTGAGTGGAAAGAGAACAGTTTTAATTTCTCAACTCAGGTAAGACTCTTAGAGATGGGGGAGGAGTTTTCAAATAGAACAGAATTCAGAAAACTTTTATTGATATAAATCTTTATCGATTGTTTCTTATTAATGCTGAATTTATTGTGGGCTTGTTATGTGCCTGGCTAAGCTCTTTACAAGTCTCAGTGATTTTCTGGGCCCACAGCACCAACTCACCTAGGACCTTGTTAAATATGCAGAATATCAGGGCCAAGCTAGAGCTGCTGGGTCAGAAACTTAGGGTTTCTGTTTTTTCTGTTTTAATAAGCATTAATAAACATTTAAGGGCCTCCCTGATGGTGCAGCAGGTTGAGTGCTGCACTGTGAAGCATCCGTGGCACAGCAGCGCAAGTTTGATCCCCGGTCAGGGAGGGGACCCACATGGCACAGCAGACCTCTCCTACCTTGCCTGCTGCTCACCTCAGCAATGTATTTCAATAGATCTACCTGTTCTGTCCCCGCTCTCTGTGGTGAACTCTCTCACCCCCCACACACACCTCTGGCCTGTACCCCAACTGTGGTATGCATAAATAAATCTTTTTTTAAAAAATAAACATTTAATAAGCATTCCACTTAATAAGGGGTATGGATGTTCTGTTTGTGGGAGAACCTGACAGAGCTATCTCACAGGGGCATAACATTGACTCAGTTTCACAGATAAACTGATGAGCAGTTCTTTACCCAAGGAGTCATAGAGTAACGCTCCTTAGAACTCAGGAGGGCTGACCTCACCCTGGCCTAGGCTACTTCTATAATAGTGTAAGTGGGGTTCACTTCCGACTTCCACATCTGTAGTAAGTCTCTATTTCAGAGCAATGGTAATGATGTCTTTCAGCAAGAACAGAGTCAGAGGAGTGGCTGTGGAGAGTCTGCGCGTGCAGAGGGCCATGGCACAGGTGGACAGACGCCAGACACCACCTGCCTGTGGCCCTGTAGTATGCTCTGTGCCACATACAGAACTCTCACAGCTGCCTCCAGAGCAAGTGTGGATGACAACAATCATCCCTTCCCATGGAAAGTTGAACTGACGTTTGAAAATGTAATATTCAAAGCTAGCTCCACAAAGTGTGATGTCACTCTCCAGTCTCCTTGATCAATCATTGGTGGTCCCCAGCCCACATATGGAAAGCATTTATAACAGGGCTCTGAGGACTGAGAGGTAACGCTCGGAACACACAGTTGCCCACCATCTCTTTCAGGGCCACGCCCTCCAAGGTGGGAGGCTCTAACCTAAATAGCCAACTTGCAAGCTCCTACAGACACAGGCTCTGATGCAGACTTGAGTTTTGCTCTGACCAAAGAAACAGTAATAATATCTAGTTTGGGGATAAGACTTTAAAATAGACAAACTCTTCCAGAAATGTGCTCTTAATTCTCATAGCTACTTGACTATATTTTATTATTCCCATTTACACATGAGGAAACAACAGATAATGATTAAGTGACTGAAGATGATGCAAGTGGAAGAAGGGGGAATACAGTCTCCTCTTCTGGTCTTGGAATCTTCGCCCTTCCTCTGTCCTGGGTGAGGACCACGTGGCCATCGTAGCTAATGCAAACTCACTAATGTCGATTCCTGCCTACAGATCCAGATTATGATTCAGACTGACTCACTGCCTACACTTACTCTAGTTACGAGACTGAATGATTGCTATTTTAGGTATGTCTGAAAACTTCAAAGTAACCTATCCAACATTTATAAAATGAAGCATCTGACTTACTTAAGAAGGACTACAAATAAGGGACTAAGGAAAAAAATTAATTACGATAAATTAAAAATAAAAATCAATAAGCAACTATAAATCTGAGACATTTCTGAGGAGGGAGAAGGAACAAAATGGGTGGGAAGAGCACAAGGGACTATGGTGATGGTGCATCGGCGAATTGGTGATGGGAATTTCATGGGGATGAGAAATACACACTGTACAAAAATAAAAAATAATGTAAAATAACTATAACTATATATATATATATATATATAATGTTATTCCAGAGTCACCCTGGTGGCACAAGGTGTTAAGTCACAGCACTATGAAGCTATCAGCAGCCACTGCAGCATGAGTTCCATTCCCCTGCCAGGGAGCTGACCCACATGGCTCGGCAGACCTTTCCTATCTTACCCCCTGCTCCTCTCCACAGTGTATTTCAGTCCATCTGCCTGTTCTGTTAACCACTCTGTCTCTGGTGAATGCTCTCACCCCCTGCATTTCTAGTCTGTACATACAAGTTTTTGTATGCATAAATAAATAAACCTTTTTTAAAAAAGGTTATTCCAAGTGAATCCTTTTGAATTAACTGTGTGCATTTAACTGTTATAGACTAACTTTTTTCCCCCCTTTCTTAAGTTTAGAGGTCTTGTGCCTTAGGCAGGGTTTTTAAAGTCCCTTAACAACAGTATGAAGATTTTACTAGAGGCGCAAAGCATATGGTGCTTGTTTAAAAGTGGCTGTGACTTGGTATTTTAATGAAATCTGAGATACAGCACCTTTTCAAGATGCTGAAAAATAAGACCTGCCAATGTCACCTATCTTCAGGTAGAGCGTGTGGGGTCCCCAGTAGCCTGCACCTGGGGTGCTCAGAACAGCTGTAGTTTCCTGAAACTGGAGGAAACCAGGCTGGCACCTCACACTTCTCAAGACTGCAGAGGGGTTACTTGGCAAAAACTTTTTTCCTTCTCCAAAATTACATCTGCAATCATCCCTCTCTCCTTTTACTTGGCTTTCTAGAAAAACTAATTTTACACTTCTTTGGCTACCTCTGCAATTTTTCTAACATTTTCATGCTGCTTTCTGAAAAAAAAAAAAAATCCACATCTGATAAAAATATCATTTGCAATAAAGACCAATATAACTTCTGTATTCAATTAAAACTTATTTTTGGTGCTATTTCAATGCTTTCAACAGCTTTCCTGAGGCCAATGCACCTATCACAGATTTTCCCCATGTAGGTCTCCAAGCCCATGTTCTTAGTTCATTTATAATGTGTGGCTACCACCACAGCGAGCTTTTAGAACATTCCCATTACCCCCCAAAAGGACCCCTAACGTCTACAGTCAACTGAAGTTTTTAAGAGCGGCTTTCCATCTCTTTTCCACGAACTTGACAATTCTGACAAGAGCTGGTATTGCTAGCAGCACCTGAAACTTACGTTCCTCCTGAGACCATGAGCGTGGTGTTGGAGAGGCTTCCTGCCTAAAAAGATGAAAATTCACTTAAATCATTTTAGCCTTGGCCCTGTCCCCTGTTGATATTTCTGATCTTGAATTTATAAGTGTTAGTTCAATGCGGAGCCGAGCAAATTAACCTATTCACCCATACTTCCACCAACCAACGTAAAGGCAGGATGAAGCGATGACATAAGGGAGGCAGTGGGGGCCTGACCAGTAGGTAAACCCAGAAGCTCCAAACCATGCCATGGCTCTCTGCTTAGCCTCATAAGTCAGGGAAAATTCCCAAGTGTTTGCCCTCAATTTTTTCTTTTGAACCCCAAATGTTATGGTTGTTATGAAGATTAATTATTTAGAAAAGCACCTCGTAAATTGCAGAGCAGAAGGCAAGGGGAGGGTTGGACCCTCCTCAGGGCAGATGACAAGCTAGTCCTGCCCCCCATGACAGGGTACACTGGAGTATATGGGTCCTCTGAGCCAACTGGGGTATGTGGGTCATGGGAGGTGGGGTCCTGACGTCTCCCTGAGAGTTTTGTTCCTGAACAAACCCAATTTTACTTTATTCTTTTTATTGAGCTAGCATTGGTTATAACACGATAGAAGTTCCAGGTATACATCTTTCTATCTGGACATCTGTACATACTACAATATGATCACCACCAAAAGTCCAGTTTCCAGTAACTACCAAGGAGTTGACCCCCTGAATCTGTTTTATCCATCTCCAACTCCATCTCCTTTTAGTAACCACCATTCTGTTGTCCAAGTATAAGAGTTTGTTTTTGTTTCATTTTGCTAATTTGCTGTTTCGTTTGAACAAACTCAATTTCAAATCCATGGTGGTTAGTGCTTTGCAGCTTGTCATCTGCCCTGAGAAGGGTCCAACCCTCCCCTTGCCTTGTGCCCTGCAATTTACGAGGTGCTTTTCTAAATAATTAATCACTTATGGCCCTGTGACCTCCACACAGTGGGTGCACAGAAGAGCTAGAACTCAGTGCTCATGCCATCGTGTAAGCTCCTTCAAGTTGGACTTGGTGATTCTTCTCTGACAGAGGGGGAGGACCCTCCAGCTGATAGAAGGATGACTCCAGAATGTACAGAGCAATAGACATTTCTTTCTAATTTTTTGTAAGATTTATTTTTGCATAGAAGAACTGGGGTGTAGGCCAGATCTGTGGAGGATAAGAGGATTCACCAGAGACAGAGTGGGAGCAAAACAGGCAGATCTACTGAAACATACTGTTAAGGGGAGCAACACAGCGAGACAGGAGAGGTCAGCTGCACCATGTGGGTCAGCTCCTCCACTGGGTATCAAACTCAGGTCTTAATGGTGACAGCACTGAGACTTAAACCCTAGGCCACCAGGGAGGCCTCAGCATCAGACTTCTGCAAGTCTCTGGCACAGCACACTGATACTTAGGCACATACTGTGAAATGAACCAACCTGATGATGGCTTTGCCCATTGTTAATGAGCTAACAAGGTCTACCAAAAAGAACAAAAGTCATAGAAGAATTGATTTGGTTCACTAAATAGAAAACATAAAACCTAAGGGGGAAGTAAATTCACATAAACTAACTCTTTTTGCACTGTACATTAAAATGACATTTGTATCTTAATTCTTTAGAGAAGCGCTACATTCATTGAATTCAATTTTTTAAAGAATTATTAAAACATTTAAAAGTGATTTGTCACCTTGTAAGTTCTGAATCAAACACTGCATAAATTTCCCATGGACCAATTGCAAATGAGCCCGTCTGTTGTTACAAACACAGGTCATCTAGGCAGTGCTGACCTCTGTAAGAACCTTCCTGCTGGGGGAGAGGCTATCTCTCCCAGGGGCTAAACAGGCCTCAGAGACAGCAAAGCACCAGCCAGGCAGGACTTGCCCTTGATAGGCAAACTAATCCAGAGCCAGGCCTCCCCTCCTGGCCCATACACCCCAGGAGATAATATTTCTCTGCCTTAATCACCCCAGGACCAGGCACCAGCCAACAAAAGACCACCCCAACAGCCAAAGTCCATCCAAATTATACAAACAAGTCCATCCTGTTATGTGAGCTCTGTCCTGCTTCACTTTTCCTTCAGAAATTCCCCAAAAGGCTGTGGCCTAAACCTTCCCCCTCTCTCCTGTCTTCTTCCTCCCGACCACCCTCCGCCAGGGGACCCTGGGGGTGTGCTGGGCCTCTTGTCCTTACGCCCACTGAGTATGATAAACTGTTTTCCTGTTTCTGTCTCCTCTAGAGGCTGCACCTAATTGACCTTATGAAAGAATACAAACTATCTGTGTTTGGATTTCTTCCTTTTTTAGGTCCCACCACACATTTTGTTTTCATGTTGTAAGAAAATATGGAATTCAAGTTGTTCCTCAAAGGATAGTAATTTTCTTTATTAATATAAAACAGGCACCCCACAGTGCTGTTTTTGTTTGTGCCTTTACATGCGTGCCAGAAACTCTCTCTTTTGGCTCAGAGTTAACTGAACACAGTTTAATCAGGGTAGTGCCAGTGCTGCCCATCACTTCACTGTAAACTGAAGCGGTGACATTGCAAACCTCTGTGACCAGCGTCCCCACCAAGGCAGGGCCGTGGAGATGACACTGCCAAGGCCGACAGCTGTTTCCGATGCATCATCCCAGGTTCAGAGATGCAAGAATGGAAACAACATGTACTGACACGGTTTCTTTGTACGACCAGGTTTTAGTTAGGCTCCTGAAGCTTCTCCTAGGCCCCTCTGTGCCCTTCCTTGTAAAATCCAGCTTTAGCAAGTCCCCTTAACCCTTGTTAAGTTCATTTAACAAGAGCCGTTACCCTTGCTATCTGATCATCCTCAACACCCGACCAGGTTCCTCACCCTTCACGCCCTTCTCCCAGCCCCCAAGTGTTGTCCCATCACTCTCAGGGCCAGCCCTCAGCATGAATTCTTTTACCCTGATAGTTCTTTTTAGTGACTTCTCATCCACTGCCCCTCATCCTATGCTTTGGTGGAACATCCTTACTCGCTCACACTGAATTAAACGGTCCTAAAAACAATCCGCCTTACCTCCTTGTTTTACTCTCTCTCTCCCAGGAATTCAAACTCAAGGGCTCTGACCTGCTTCTCCCTGCTGATTCAGGCTCCAGCTGCTCTATATTGACAGCCTCAGGCTAAGTCAGTCATCCTTGCTCTGGACCCCTCCCTGAAGCTCTCCTGTGTGCCAGCTCATGCGCCCCTTCCTCCTGCCCAGTGGCAGCTTTCAGGAGTCCCTGGTGGGTAGGTCCTGAGTCAGCAATAGCAGGGAGCTCTGCAGCCGCCCCTCCTCACGGGAGCGGTGCAGCTCCTTCAGCAGTATAAACAAGGGTCACTTAAATTTGCTTGTCCAAGGAACAGCTGTGTTTACATCTGTAGCGGCAGGATGGAGGGGTGGCACTGGAGGGAGGTTCGGGATGGTTCTGGGCAGACGGGTCAAGGAAGGAGAGTCTTGGAGCCCTCGGTGGCTTTTCATACTTTATTTAGTAGAGGTGGCCAGGTACATGGCAGGCAGGGGGGCCGGGGGGCCGGGAGGCTGGCAGGCCTCCCAGCCCCCGGTGCATCTCACCCTCTCGGCTGCCTCTCTTCTATCTCTGCTGCTGCTGCTGCTGCTGCTGCTCGTCAGTCGGTCCTCGCAGTTCTGTCTGTTGATCCTCGCAGTTCTCACAGTTCTCGCAGTTCTGGCGTCCTCATGACGCCGCCCATTTATGCCCGTGTCCAACACAGGTGCGCCCACTTGCACATGCCCACTCTGGAATGCTCGTAGCACCCCAGGTGTCCATCATCAGTGGTGGGAGGGTAGAAAGACCTGATCAACCTTTACCCTAGAACATCTGATGAGCTAGACTTCCAAATACGTATGGTAATAAGAAACAGAGATGGACACTCTATTAAGACCAAGGGCCTACTACAGTAAGAAGAAATAATACTCATAAATATATGTGCACCGACTGATGAAGCACCGTGATACATAAACAACTAATAACAAAACTAAAAAGAGACAGTGACCAAAACACAATTGTAGGGTCAGAGAAAACTATCAGGTTTTTCCGCCCTCCTGCCATAGGTGTAATGATGGACACCTGCGGTGCTGCATGCCTAGGTGGGCATGCGCAGGTGGGCGCACCTGGGTTTGGACATGGGCGTATAAGGGCAGCGTCATAAGGACTCCAAGAGGAGCAGAAAGAGCAGAGCAGCAAGAGCAGCAGCAGGAGGAACAGGACGCCAGCAGTAGACGCAGTAAAGCAGGCGAGAGAGTGAGCTGCATGGGGGTGGGGGACTAGGAGGTTTGCCAGCCTCCTGCCCCCTCCTGCCCCCCACCCCCGCACCCATGCCTGCCACGTACCTGGCCACCTCTGTAAGTAAAACCTAAAAAGCCACCAAGGGCTCCAGGACTCCTCTTTATACCCGTCTGCTAGAATCATCCAGAACTTGCTCTGTGCAGCCTTCCTGCCACTACAACAATATTACTAGGGGACTTTAATACCCCAGTTACAGCAGTGGGCAGCTGAACAAGATACGAGGAGATGGAAGATGACCCAGGCCAAAGGGTGGAGAGGACCCACATCACTGTCCCACCTAGAATGATAGATAAATTGAACACAGTCCCCATTAAAATGCTAGCAACATTTTTCAAAGAAATTGAACAAAAAAAATTGAAATTTAGATAGAACCGGAAAAGGCCTTGAATTGCGAAAGAAACCCTAAAAGGAGAGAAATGGAGTTATGACATACCTGATTTCAAACTTTATTATAAACTATCAATACTAAGAACAACATATTTTGGTACAAAAATTGATAAGGGGGGGTAGGCCTCCCTTGTGGTGCAAGGGGTTAAGTCTCAGCATTATGAGGTGATCAGCAGCCACTGCAGCACGAGTTCCATCCCTGGCCAGGAAGCTGACCCACAGGGTACAGCAGTCAATTGCCCATTTTGCCCCCCACTTTGTCTCTGGTGAATCTGCTCACTGCCCTGCACCTCTGGCCTTCACCCCAGCTCTTGTATGCAAAAATAAATAAATTTTTAAAAGAAAAAAAAATAGAGGGCTCCATGAACTAGAATTGAAAGCCCAGAAATAAATATAAAATATTTTTTTAAAAAATTGGACATCCACAAATATCATGAGGTTCTTGAGGTTAAGAGGGAGGAAGAAGGGACAAGAGGATACACAAAATGGGAAAAAATAAAATAAGTAAAAAACTTCATCCAGGAGTGACCCCATTGCATTGTTTGCTGCCCAAGAGGTTAACACTGGAAGGCTGCTTTGAAGGCCTGGGGCAGGGCTCCAGAGTGCTCAGTGCTGGTGTGGGCTTCACAGAGGGTACTCACCAGCCACAGGCCTAGAGGAAGCCTTGAGCTTCCCGACCTCATTTTCCTGCTGTATGAAATATGGATGACATTCAGGTATCTGGGAATGAGATAATACAGTCTGCAAAGTGCTTAGTAGTGACTATCACTGTTATTGCCAGTATTGTTATGATGTTTTCCATCTTCCTCCTCCTCACTGTCATCCTTCTACTCCCCCTCATCCCAGTCTCAGTGATTCCTAAGGTCTTGGTGCTCTCATTCTGCCAGGACACGGGCTGCTCCACTCAGCCTCTGCTGCCTTTGACCTGCGGCCCTGTTGATGTAGGTTTTATAACGTTTGAAAATTGATTCATTTTCAGGGCTGCTGTAGCAAATCCCCAACTTGGGTGATAAAGCCACAAAGAAATATACTCTCACAGTTCTGGAGACCAGAGGTCTGAAGCCAAGCTTTCCGGTGGCCATGTTCTCTCTGAAAACTCGAGGAAGCACTGCCCGTGGTTTCTGCGGCTGCCGCAGGGCTTGGCTTCCTGGGCTGTGGCTGCATCGCTCCAGTCTCTGCTACATCATCACTCAGCCTGCTCCTTCTTGTCTCTCTGTCCTCTCCTCTTCTTACATGGACACCAGTCGTTGGATATCGGAGCCTCCCTCATCCTAGTATGAGCTAGATTGCATCTGCTAAGACCTACAAGGTCACAATTCTGCACAGACATGAATTTGGGGGATGACACAGTACAGCCCACAGAATCATTTAAGTTCAGCATGGCTTGTCCCCACCTTGAAGATCAGGTTGTTCTATTCTCCCCCACACTCACCCACCAAAGGTCCCTCCCACACAGGGTGGCACAGAGGGGTCAGCTGAAGTGCTGGTGACATCTTCACTGCAAACCAGGACACCAGGCCATTTTGAAAATCCCCGAACGGCTAACTGTGCAAACTAATTTGAAGAACAATCCTCCGGGGTTATTATATAGTGTTTCTCTTTTTTAAGAGCAGTTTCTGGGTATGTTCTGGGGAAAAAAAAAAACCAAAACAACAAAACACCACAAAATAGTGCCCTTGGGTTCTATGAATTGAAAAGAGCTCAACTGAAATTTGAAAACTCCAAATTTTGGCAGCAGATATTTCATAATAATATAGTAGAATGCACTTAAAACCTCCTTGATATAGAATATTGCCATCTAAAAAATATTACTATTAAGAGAGCAAGATAATATCAGCTTTTATTTCCTAAAACATTTCTTCCTTTCTCTCTCTCAAATGGAAACCCTGCCCCATTAAAGCAGTTTCTATTCTTCCTCTCCCCCTAACCCCTGCTCGGGCAACCACCATTCTCTTTGCTGTCTCTACGCATCTGACTACTCCATGTGACTCACACAGTTTCTTCTCCACACATATTTATGTCCTGGTAGGAGTGGGCTATAGGGAGGAAAAGAGACCTGAGGAGAGGAGAGAGGGGTTTGGAATGACACATCTGAATATAGTAGATGATGATTTTAACTGCTTGACCCGGTCTTATTGGGGTCACATATTAGCATTCTAGGGTTCTGATTTAACCCTTTTCACAAACCTAAAGGTAGAGCTTATTCTACTTAGGGAGATTGAATAACCTGCCTGCCAGGTTGGTGGATCTAATGTGTAGCTGAAAGGTCTCTGACGACCCCTCTATCTAACTTCAAAACTGCCCATCTTTTAGTCCTTGGGGTGGGGGACCTGGGGGATGTCGTAACTCTTCCATTCCCCAGCTCACTGGCAGGGGACAGCATGACTGCTCAGGAAGTGCCTGCCTGGGTCCCCAAGAGATGGGATCTGTGATGGGCACTGCGCCCAACATTTCTTTCACATTTGGAACAAAGCACTGAGTGGAGAAAAGTGCCTGCAAATGCTCAGTCAAGTTCTCACTCTGGAGAAACAATCAAATAGGGAGTCATACTTGAAAGCAATGCAATCAGACCAAGGGTGGACTTTCTGCCCCTCCTGGGACACAGGGAATGTCAGGATGCCAGGCCCCCATACAGGCAACTTGCATCGCCCTTAGTGGGCCTTTGGGCGCTATCTTGGTGTGCCAGGGGCTGGTGACCTGCATAGCCTTTGCCCTTGATCAGCCCAATGACATCAGTCATCTCGTCCTGCCGAGACTCTCATTCATGGGGACCTGCCACTCCAGTGACTTGTGGGTCCAATCCAGTGTTTGATGACTGTGCCTGCTTTCACCAGAATCTTCTTAAGGAGGCTCTTCTTCTGGGGCAGAGGCAGCAGGTGATCTGGCTGTGGGCAATGACGCGGATGATCTTCTTCCTACTGCTGATGTCCTTCTCCAGCTGCCTCTTGCCATCTTCATCCTGCACGTCACAGCATTTGGTGAAAGCCTTCCTCTTAGATTTATGCCAGTTCTATAGAAGTGTCTTTTGCACGTATCACCAATAGGCTCTGCAAAGACAGTCTTAAAGGTACGTGGCCATTCGGGCTTCCACGTAGCCCGCTATGCCCACCACCATCATGGGCAGTGTCTCCACAATGACGCCAACCTCCACAGCTGCCACTCCTTTACCTTGGACCCTGGCCTTTCCACCTCCTGGGCAGTGTGGGTCGTGCCTGCCTTGTAGCCTAGGAGGGTGGGGAGGTGAACGGACTTGGTCAAATCATCCTTGGGGAAAACTCTTCATCTTCCCATGATGCCAGCTGCTGTGCTTTCGAGGCAAGAAGCCCAAGGACCCATGTCCAGGAGCAGAGAACTTCCAGTGAGTCATACATAGTTCAGTCAAAAGCTGATGGTATAGAGCTAATTTATATGCTTAAACTTTCTGCAGCTAACTATTTATTTTTTTCTAATAGGAAAAAAGGTAAGTTTAAACATGAATGGTGTGTCTCAATTTTCTATTATTTCTGTTTTGAACTTAAGATGCAGAGATGTGACAGGCAGGAATGAAACACAGAGACAGTGACATGGAGGGAGATCGAGACCAGCAAACCTGCTATTTCAGGCATCCACACAACAGCTAAACCCAGTGCTAAATCAAGGGGCTGGAACTTAATACTATTTCTTATCAAGAAAGCCAACTTTCTAATTTAAACCTAGGGCCAAAATATTTCAATACCAGCTGCTCCAACTTCTAATAATTTCCAACATATTTTTATTGTTCAGATTTATAATAACATCAAACACACATCTTCTTTGGCATGAGGAACACATTTAGTTCAAAAAGAGCCAAGATGGAAAACATTTGAAGTACACGACCAAGTTACAGGAGTGAACCAGCCCCCAGGTTAGCAATTTCCATGTGGGTTTCCCCCAGATTCAGCTAAGAGAAGAGATTCATTTGTCATAATGGAGGATCAGTTCAGGTTTCTTGAGATAATGTCTAACAATCAACCCAAACACATAAACCTGTTCTGAGTTAACCTCCTCTGGGTAACATTATCCAAAGATCTGGAATGTATAGAAGATGATGACTTGGGAACAAAGATGGTTCTGGAGGAGGGGATGTGGATGTTCCAGTGTCTGTCTTTGCTTTTCCAACCCATGCTCCTGAGAAATCTGTCTTCCAAGAATCCAAACATGCCCAAGATATTGTTCCCTTTCTTGAGTTCAAAAGTCCATAGAATATTGACTCTTAGATATCTCATCCCCAACATACCGAAATAAGAACTCAGCAACTTCACCCCATTTTCTGGAACTCAATCCCCAGCACCAGCATCCTTCCAGTTACCAAGCAGAGTCCTGGAGCTCAGTCAAGTTGGCTTCTCCCTCCCCGTCACTCCCTGCCTCCAACCAACCATCTTAAAAAACTCAAACATCAACCTGCTTCTTTCTAGCCACACTGTCACTGCTTGCACTTAGAATGCTCTCACCTCTCAACCAAATCGTAGCAACCTACTGGCTCTAAGGTGCCCCTCTAGACTCTGGCCACCATCCACTTCTGCTGCAGCCAGAATATTCCACAAAGGGAACTAGACAAGGCTGTCAAGCCATCATTGGCTTCCTATAACCTTGGGATAAAGTTCAACTTCCCTACCATGATTTATAAGAGTTTGTGAAACTCATTAGAAGGTTGTGAAATCAGTTGACCATAACCAGTACTAGAAACAATAGAACAGGAGTGGAGCACTTCCCACATAAGGGTGTATGTGGGCACTGCTGTTTCCTACACATGTGTGTCCTGAGTTGTGACATATGATACCTTTCTTGCCATGGGTTGTAGTGAAGACAAGTTTCAAAAACGCTGATAGGTAAGACTTTTCATGACCTGGCCCTCTTCTCCCCCTTGCAACATTCTCAAGTCACATATGGAATCTCAAATACTTAACTGTCTGCTACTTCCAGCCTTTTGCCTGCACTGTTCTCTTCCCCTGAAGTTCATTGCTTACCACCCATGCACCCACACAACCTGTCCCACCCCAGCCTGGCATAGTGAGTTCTTATTCTTCAGAAATCAACTTCGGCATCTCTCCCTTCTGGAAGCCCTCCTAGACCCCGAGGCAAGGCTAGGCTGCCCACCATGTGTCCCCACAGTATCCTGTTCGTTCCCATCACAGCACATATCACTCTGCAGTGCAACCCCCTGTTTTATGTTTGTTTTCCTGCTGTTGACTCCATTAGGAGAGGAATTACATCTGTCCTTTCACCTCAACATTCTGTAGAATATGAACAAACATGAGCGCATTCATTAAATCAAGGGGTAGTTACCAAGAGTTGCTTGAGTGCCTCTGATGTATGAGATCCTGTGGACATGCAAAAACAAACAAGGCAGACTTATTGCCTTGAAATCAGAGATAATATATCCCTGATCTCTGCAGCAAGGTTTCTTCTCCGCCAAAGAATGGCTCACAGGCAGTTCCTACATCCTACAGTGAGTGAGATGCTAAAGGATCGTGAAAGATTCCTTTGTGCCCCTAGTAAGTACCAAACAAAACTCCTCCAGTTCACATACAGGGCTTCAGCGTGTGACTTCCAGCACAGAAATCTCATATTACAGATGAAATTTTCTATGAAAATTATATTTCTATCTTCTATAAAATTTCATATGAAAATTTGAAATAGATATGAAACCCATGATTTACTGAGAAATTTAATAATTTTCAGCAAAGATAAGGTGTCATTCGTTAGTTCTAAGGCAGGCACGAGGGTTTTATCAAGTTCCTAATACACCTGGGAAGGGCTACATCATAAATATCAGTTATTCACACCTCATTGATTTGTATTTATTCTTTTAATGAATTCCTTTTAGTCTCCTCTGAAATAAAATGATGCTGGGTGGAAAGGGAAGGAAGTCGAGAGTTCCAGCCCCTGGCAGTAGGAGTTTGAGTCGATTACGAGAAGATGGGGGTGTGGGAAGATGGGCTCCCCACTTCTGCCTCTCTGCAGTGCAGACCTCTGGCGTGGTTCAGCAACCCAGCCCCAGCCTTGCCCTGCTTTGGCCTGCCGCTTGCCCCAGCCAACGTACTTCATTCTCCTGAATCACACGACCTGCACGGAGGGTCGGCAGAGTGTGTGGGAAGGAAGATGACAAGAGCACGGAGGCTAACGCCGTGTACGTTCTCACACAGGAGAGCACAGCAGTGAGGACAGTGAGGGAAACTTCCTCAGTGGCATAAGTGGGCTCTCCAAAACAGGGAGTCCTCTACCTCCCCCGAAAGCTTCCCTAGGTGGGGCCCGAGTTGGGGTGGGGAAGTAGAATGGGACAGTTGTCACAGTTACAGACGACTAGGTCTGAGCACCTGTGAAAAGTTAGACGGTTAAGGAAATAAAGGAGACTTTTCAAAACCATTAAGTCATATGGTGTACTCTTTTACATTTGGTTCCTTTTCTTTTTCCTTTATGTATATTTTGAGCTTCTGGGGCTGGCAAATATTCTACCAACACCACCCCCTACCTCCAACAAAAAAAGTTTTCTTCAGTGACCACATATAAGTTTGAGAAAATAATTCAAGGAGTGAGTAACTCCTGCCTTATTATTCCCTTCAGCCTTCAAGTCATTCTGCTTATCTGATGGAAATGTGCCCGGGAGCATCCCAAGACAGAGTGTTCTCTATTTCCTGACATGCTGGAAGACGGGAAGGAAATGAGAGAGAAGGCCAAGCCAGCTGGACCCAGGGAAATTGAATACCCATCGTCTTTGTTCAAAATAATTTTAACCGATACCTTTGAGAAAACTAATATGAACCATGCGAGGGAGTCTTTGCGTCTCTGCAAACATTTAATATAAAACATGCACAAAATAGTCAACGGGCTTTTAAAGAAAGGTAGTTTGTTTTCCTCAGAGAAAGTCTAGAGTTCAGATTTCCATGGCGTTTCTATAAGGGGTGGGGGGGTGGGTTGTATGGTGGCAGTTGACCAAGGTGAGTGTAAGTAGTGAATTATATGTCAACTTGATTAGGCCACAGCACCCAGCTCTTAGTCTAACATTATTTAGATGTCTTTCTGAAGGTGTTCATGGATGAGATTAACAAGTCAGTAGAATTCAAGTAAAACAGATGACCTTCCATCATGTGGATAGGCCTCTTTCAGTTAGTCAAAGGACTTAAAAGAAAAAAGACTGAGGTCCCCCTTAAAATAAGGAATTCTGCCTCCAGATTGCCCTCAGATTGAAAGTACAGCATTGATTTTTTCCTGGGTATCTACCTGAGAAACCTGCCATGCTTTGCAGAATTTAGACTCACCTGCTCCTACAGTAACATAGCCAGTTTCTTAAATTAAATCTCGTTCTGTCTCTCTTCACATGTGTACACACACACACACACAGACATGCACATGTGCACACACACATCCTATTGGTCTGTTCCTCTGGAGAATCCTAAACATATGAACATCCCCCACTCCTGCCCAAAACTTAGGTCTGAAGAAGGTGGTTAATATAAACAAGGAACCACGGCAAGGAAGGGTTGGCCTGATAATTACAATTACAGATTTCCCTGAGTACTTCCTGATAAGTTGGGTAGAGTGAGGTCAACATCTAAGTAGTGGGACTAAAAACGTTGTTGTGCGCCAACAAAACAAAATAAAAATAGATAAGTACAAATCAGATACATTCTGCAGGGGAGTGGAAGGGAGAGGGATCAAAACGAGGGTGGGAAGAGCACAAGTGACTACCGTGATGATGCACCAGTGAACTGGTGGTGGAAATTCTTTGCAGAGTACACCTAGAGAAAGCAAATGTTGTAAAAAATAAATGAAAATTCTTGTGCCACTCTAAGCTAGAGGTTAGCAAGCTGACTTGAAAGACTCGGCCTCACATCTACCTACCCAGTCATTTGTAACACAAACTGACTCTATGGCACTGTGAAAGCAATATGAAGTTAGTGGTGAGCAAAGCAGGTCCTACCTTCTTAGAGCTTCCAGGTTTCGGAGAGGGAAAAAGAGACCAAAAAAAAAAAAAAAAAGGCCAAAAAGATAAATCACATTGGGAAGGTATTAAAATAAAACGAAGGATGGAGTTGGATGCACTGCTTATCTTGAGGATCTTCTATGTGGCTGACACTGTGCCCAGGCATAAGAGAAATATAAGTTCTGCCATCATGATGGTTGGAGCCTCCGGTGGGAGGGCAGCCAGTTGGCTGAAGCCTGGACAGTGACCCTGCAGCATCCTGCGAGGCCCTCAAGAGGTCTTGGGCCCTTGGGAATCATCCCTGGAGAAATGGCACCTAAGCCTCAAAAAGTATGTGTCCCTTCTCAGGCCTTCCCTTAAGGGAGGCTTGTGCCCCTGTGAAGCCCTCCCAGGTAGGCTTTGGGGGCTTCAGTTTGACAGACACGCACAGGGCACTGTTTCCAGAAGTCTCTGCTTACTGAGTTAATTCAGACCCAAGAGCTAGCTCCTCTCTTGATTTAGAGCCACAGAAGTCTGTGTTGTGTTTAGTGTAAGGTGTGAAAACAGCTCTGGCCTATACAGAAAATCCCAGTTCTCTGGAGGGGTTGGGGAAGAGAAAGGGACTAGAACTGAGGTCCTAGGGGAGGGAAAATCAAGCTGGATTTCCACTTGCAGAAACCAGCTATGGTCACTCTTGTCTGCAAAGACTCCAGAAACCCCCAGAGCGAAGCCTGGGGCTGGCTTTGGGGCACTAGGACTATAAAGAAAGTGTTTTCCATTGTGAATGATTTAACAGGAACAAGAATACTGCACACAGGCTGTGCACACACCGCCATTGCTGCTGTAGCTGCCGGGTGAAGCTGGGGCCAGGATTAGTAACGTTGATTTATGTGTCTTCCTCCATGTCCTTTCATTTTGCTCCCTTCTAAGTCATCACCAATGCCTTCAATTTCCTTTTCCTAACTCCCACTGTCCATTTTTCCCGAGACCACAGCCACAGGGTTGGTTACTGTCTGAAGGAGCATATAAAGGCTGCAGAGTTCTGCATGGAGGAATCCTTGTAACTTGCTTAATTTAGATTTTCCAAATCATATTTGACCCAGGAATACTTGAGCCCTATACTACATCTCCCAAGACTTTGTGCCCTGGAATATTCCTTGAGAGACACCACTGACTTCTCTCTAGAAGGCTTTCACAGAACTAGACAATACACATAAATGAAATAAACAAATATGAAAAACAACAGTAGGATGGTGGAAAGTGTTATGAAGAAAAATGAAACAGAAACTGGGGACTTTGGAGGGCCTGGATCTGTTGAACAGAGTGGTTGTCTAAAAAGCTGTGTAAGTGAGTTGATTGGGGGACACTTAGTAAGGGAAGGGGGGCTGCTGTGGGCTGATGGGCCGCAGGTGCTGTGGAAATGGCTGAATCCTGGAATTTGACCTTTTCATGCTAAGTGGGCATCGATGATGACATCTTCTATCTCTTTTGCAAATAGACACATGAACAAATGCAGCCTCTTCTATGTATACAGAGAAAGAATTGTGTGCTTAAAAATAATTTCTTATTTCAGCAGAGAAACTAAAAACCCGATCCTTGCCTAAACAGGTGTGTGTTTTCTTTAGTGCATATTTCACCTTTGAAACACAGAAAGCGCCCCTTGGAGATACTTTTTCTAACTGCCTACAGGGCAGCTTTGTGAGAGACAGGAATGGGAGAGGGGAGGCTCTCCTCAGCATGCACGCTCCCCAGTAGGACTCAAGGCTGCAGTGTAGACGCTCACAGCACCTGGGCTGTCCTCACAATGGGTACTGCTTTCCAGTCAAGGCAGTCACCGGTAGTGGGTCAAGTGGTCAGCTCCAGGAAAACATGGTGCCCTGAGCAATTTGGAAACCCCAATGGCCACTGGGTGTGTGATGGGGGTTAGTCAGTGACAGGGTTGTTTTTTGTTTTTTTTTAATGCATACAAGAGCAGGGGTACAGACCAGAGTCACAGGAAGTGAGAGGATTCACCAGAGACAGAGTAGGGAGCAGAACAGGCAGATCAACTGAAATACACTGCTGAGGGGAGCAGAGGACAAGGCAGGAGAGATCTGCCTCGCCATGTGGGTCCCCTCCCTGGCCGAGTCTCCAACCACACTGCTTTGCAGTAGATGCTTCACAGTATAGTGCTAAACCTGCTGCGCCACCAGGGAGGCCCAGACAGGAATGTTTTTTATAAATGTTTTAAGTGCTAACTGATTTGAATCCTAGTAGTGCCTCAAGCTATCTCATGTGGGTAGATTTCCCTGACCTGTGCTCTCATTGTAGCTTCCTTTCCTAAAATCCCTGCCCTCCATCTCACCCCTTATCTGCCACTTAGTCTTGGCACCCATTCCCCTCTCGAATGTGCTCAGTTGTGTGGGTGCAGCACAGAGTATGAGGCTTCCCTGAGGATCTGCTTACAAAGCAGAATCTGCTTCACTCAGTCTGGGTGGGCCCTGGCTCTCTGCAGAGTCACCGAGCCCCCAGGGGAACCCCTGCAGGCAGCCAGGCTCAGACTCTGGGTCTGGGGTGGGGAAAGGAGATGAGTATGACCTGCAGACAGATCAGGCTCAAATTCTGCTCTGCTTTTAACTGACTCTGCAACTTAAGATCTTTAAATCTCCATTTTCTTAACTTAGAATGGGCATAAGAAAGTGGTAAATTCATGGATAGTAACTATTATCCAAATTGGTTTTTATTTTCATATGATTGGTCAGTTAGGGTTAGCCACAAGAGGAGACTGAGAGGAGATCAAGAAAATAGTGTTTATTATACACTCGGGACCTAGGGGCAGGAGACCCGCACACCAGCAGTGCCTCACAAGGGAGGCACCAGGGAGGTCAGGAGGAAGAAGACGGGGAGAGGGCGACTGTTCAGCCCAAAGCCTTTTGGAGAATTTCTCAGGAAAAAGTGAAGTAGGGCAGGACTCACATCACAGGATGGACTTGTTTGTATAATTTGGATGGACTTTGGCTGTTGGGGTGGTTTTTTGTTGGCTGGTGCCTGGTCCTGGGGTGATTAAGGCAGAGAAATATTATCTCCTGGGGTGTATGGGCCAGGAGGGGAGGCCTGGCTCTGGATTAGTTTGCCTATCAAGGGCAAGTCCTGCCTGGCTGGTGCTTTGCTGTCTCTGAGGACTGTTTAGCCCCTGGGAGGGATAGCCTCTCCCCCAGCAGGAAGGATTTTAAAGATGTCAACACATCATAAGATACAAAAAGTAAATACATACAACACATACATAAAAGGAACTTCTAGCTTATACATCTGCATAACTTTCGTTGCCTCCTTCTATCCTGCTCTTACTAAAGACTCATCTGCCACCATCTGCCCCTGACCCAGGCCTACCAGCCTGGTGGGATAACATAGGATGCACATATTTAGCACACTCTCTGTTATGCTTCAGTTGCTTTGGTTATTTTTCTTATTGTTGCTCACAGTTTTCCGAAACCCATAACAGAAAAGAACTACTTCATAGTCCACACTGCTGAAGAACTGTGCATGCCCCACCTCTAAGGGTGCAGCCAGTGTCCACCACAATCTGTTCTCATTCTGGGGAGCATAAGTGAACATCAGCCTCTTCACTCCTTATTTGTCTCTTAGCCCTGGGAGATCCATCAAGACCCTCCACCAAAAGGAAAAAATG
This sequence comes from Galemys pyrenaicus, assembly GCA_019455555.1. Lineage (NCBI taxonomy): Eukaryota > Metazoa > Chordata > Mammalia > Eulipotyphla > Talpidae > Galemys > Galemys pyrenaicus. The sequence continues at coordinate 4,829,922 of JAGFMF010012281.1, read as the reverse complement.
ATAATGATTTTTGTTCAAAGCAGCTTGAATTTGCTTTCCTCTTGCTTTTAAACTAACTTGCAGCTCAAACTGCTGAGAAATCTCTGCATGTCAGATATTTCTTTCCTAATTGATAAGAAAGTGCCCCAAAATAGAATTGTCATCTGACAAATTCTGGAACTAATTGCCTTACACATCGCAGACTGCGACATGTGACTGCATGCTCCTGCCACTCAGTGGTTTCCAAGGAAATGAAGTGAACACAGTGGAGACTAACATTCCCCTGTGAATCCCAGTTCTCTGCAGTAGGTACAGAGCATGAGGCAACATCCGGAGACTGTTGTTTCCTGCTCCCCTCAACCTTCTGCTTGAAGTACGAGTCTCAACCAAAGATTAAACAAATACTCAGCCAACCATCACAAATTAATCAGCATCTACACTGGCTCATTACTTCTAAATGCCTGCGAGGGTAAGTACACTGGTATCAAACTGGTATCCAAACCAAAAAGTTTTAACAGCAGTTAACCCTTCCAGTTATGAGTGCTTACATTTTTCTTCAGTGTATTTTGTTAATTTAATTTTTTTTAGTGGCATGTGTTATTTTATTTTTTTTTAAATAATAGGAAATATTTCAGCTTTAAAAAGACTACAGATTAACACTTGTCCATTATTCAGAGCATGCTTCAGATTTATAATCAGAATCAACATAATAACAACAGAATTACTAAATTCATCTTCTTTTGCTTCAAGTTCACCATGCTGCCTGATTCCTGTAAATGGCAATAGTGTAATTCAATCAACAGGAAAACTTTAGGACTGTGATAGAAAGCACTCTACTGTTTTACCTATAAGTCTGATTGATGGTATTTACAACAAATTTCTTGAAAAATTCCATTCTTCATTCCCATTGCCACTTCATCTTAGTAACCTCATTCACAATTCTCTTTTCTCATTCCTCATTCTAGATCTTTCTAGGTCAAGTAGTAGCACTTTGTAGATATCATGCCCTGTCTCCTTGCTTCATTTTAACTTAAGAAATCAGCTGTCAAGGAAAACTATAATTCCTCCATATGTATGTTCTCTCTCTCTCTCTCCCAATGGTTTTAAGATCTTTTATATTTGGTTTTCTACAATTTCTCTATGTTCTGCTCAGATGCAGATATCTTTTTAAATATCCTATTTGACATTAGTTAGGTTCTTGAAACTAAGGATGCTAAAGTTTTCCCATTGTTTCTACAAAATTTCATCGTGACATCAAATTTTGCTTCTCTCTCACTTTTTCTCCTTCTACTTTAGTTAGATATTTGAGGGAAATTCAAATCTTATTCTCTGGTCTCCTAACCTCTTTTCCTTTCTATTTCAAAATTCTAGTTATGCATCCTGGGTGATTTTTTTCTTCCAGCTCACAAAGTTTTGCTGAATCTATTGTACTGTTTAATCAGTTCAGGGAACTTCAATTATTACATTTCTTTTCATTCAATAGTCTTGGCACAGAGCTTTTAAAAAAAATGGAATTTGTGATAAAAGTGTCTTGGTTGCGCTAATGAAGAAACTTTCCATGGTGCCCTAGATAGCTTCAGGAGGGGCTGGTCATCCATCAGACTGACCAACCACAAGGTTAGAGCAGTGGGACTTTCAATCATCCAATCGCTGAGGAGGAAATGGAGGCTAGAAAATGAGTTCAACCACAGGGCCAATGAGCAATCACAGCTACCTCATGAGAAGGCAGTAAAAACCTCTGACTGATGAACACACTGATGTGCCAGCAGGGTGATACATTTGGGACTCTAGGGAGCGCACTCGGAAGTTCTGTGTCCCTCATGACTCAATTCTATGGATCTCTTTACAAATTTTTATGGATCTTTTTACAAGTTGATTTGGGTACTTCTTTTCACTTGTATCTTTATCACTTGTATAATAAACTGTAATTATAAAGATAGACATTTCCTGAGTTCTGTGAGTTGTTCTGGAAAATTTTTGAACTTGAGGGGGTTATGGAAACTCCTGAACTTATGAGACAGTCAATCAGAAGCGGCAATGGCCTGTGGAATGCCAAAGTACAGCGGGCATATGAAATAGAGAGTCGCTGGAGGCCATACTCTTTACCTCATGGGGTAGGCGCTAACTCCATGTGGTTGAAGAAATGACATTCCAGTATCTCAATTCCCTTGATTTTTCAACCATTTCAACCACTGTAAGGAACAGCTCTGTGCTGTTGTGTTTACTATAGTAATGCTCATAAATTGGTTATCAACAGACTTAACCAGCCTCAATTCAGTAAATAGAATGAATTTACCTAGGGTTAGAAATATGGAGTTAAGCATATATATATAAATATTTAATTTCCTCAAGTAATGACACCATGAATGGAAAGAGTCCTAAAAATATCAATTCTTTGCAATTTAGCAAATGCAGGGACAATAAAAAGTCTAATAATAAACTTGAGACAGACTAAATACCACATAATTAACACACTTCAGCCAAAGACAGAAGAAAAACATGCAATTAAATCTGAATACTTTAGGAAAACTCAAAATGTCCAATAATAGCTAAATCAACCAGAATGAGTGAGGTTATAAAAAACAACCTCTGATTGATTTCCCCAATAAAATGAAAATTTTGGACCAAACAGAAAAGGTTGAAAGGGGATAAATACACCATTGATACAGAAAAGTGAAGATGACTGGATTTCAAAGAACAAATGGCTGCCTTTCCAGAAGCACCCTGGAAGGCTGGGTTTCAAAGAACAAACCAAAAAGTGTAATTTTATCAGCTGACGTGTGTTCATTAAGTACAAAGTATACGTAAAACCCAAGGAAGGAGCTCTATGGGGTGGGCATGTGACAAAGGTGTAATGGCTATAAGCCTACCTTAGGCACACCTAAGTCCCTAGTGGGAAAAACCTATCAGTGGCAGGAAAGTTCAAAGTAGAGCAGAAGTCTCCAAGTTATCTTGTTGTCACACAAGATTTGGGTTGTCCAGACCTTGGTTGAGACAGGAATCACCAAAAGCTCCAGTGACATGCCTAGGGGGAAGCCTTGCCCAACTCCCAAGTCAATCTGCCTGTCCTCAAGCCTGTCCATCAAACTGAGCATGTTAAACTCAATAAAGCACAGACCTATGTCTATGTTACTTCCATGACAATATTAATTAAATATGTGCAAACATAGACATTGGTATAAACTACTTACATGTGGTCTTTTCACACAGCCAGAAAACCCAACAAAATTACAAATTCAATACAGTGTTCTCTTGACTGACAATGGGGTTATATTCCAATAAAATACAATTTTATCATTGATTTTGGCCTAACTTCGCTTAGCCTAACTTGAGTACTCAGAAAGTCTACAACAATAGTCTCAGTTGGCAAAATCATCTAACACAAAGCTAATTTTATAACAATATGATGACTATCTCTCTTACTTTATTGAATACCATACTGGATGATTTCTACTGAATATATATCACTTTCATACCACCATAAAGTCAAAAAATTGCAAACTGGGAGCATCTGTATGAATCAAAGATAAATTTGTTTTATCAAATAAATGGGAACAAACTTTCTGCACATAGTGCCCAGCACTAAATACAAGCAAGACCTGTACCTGTGGAATGAAGGCTGAAGAGTGGCTTTTATCACGATGCTTTTGAACTGACTTTATAAAACTGTGGGGAAGTACCTGACTCCAGATCCAACAGCAGAACCTTTACTTGGGAAGGAAGGGGCAGAAACCCAGCTTGGGAAGCAGACACTTCTGGCCTGGAAGTGAACTCCAAAGAAGGAGTTCTGCTGGTCTAGTTCACTGTGTAGCCCACGAACCTGAGATGATCCATCAATTGGTGGAAGTTCAACTTGCATCTTAGTTTCCCTAGACTTGTATAGGGGATATAAAGACATATATAAAGATGCCTATAGACAGAAATTTACTTCTTACAGACCTGGAGGCTGGCAGTCAAGATCAACCTGGAGCACTCTCTTCTGGGGTGCAGATGTCTGACTCCTTAATGGTAGAAAGACAAGGAGAGAACTTTCTGGGGTCACTCTGATAAGGACACTAACCCTTAAGACACTAATTCATGAAGGCTCCACACTGCCTGATACTTTCACAATGGGGCTAGGATTTCAGCCTATGAGTCCAGGAGGGGGTGGTGGCACGAGCATTATCTATAACAGCCCCTCTGCTGAGTGCTCCGATTCTTGTGAACCCACATACAAAAATGACCCCAGCTTGCTTCCCAAGAACCCTGAAGTCTGCCTCGGCCTGGCTTAACCCTCGGCACTGCTGCAGAACACAGACTGGCAAACATGAGAAAGGTGAGCTGCCATTTTAGCTCAGGAAAAACCCATCATCAAGAGAGAACAGGAGGTCCTGCCACAGTGGGTGTTCAGTTGCTGTCAAAACAGACAGGAAAGATGGGCCTCCCTTATCCCTGGAGTGAACACTTTATAGATTGGGATAATTTCAATAACCCACTGGTTCAGAAACTCTTCTTCTAACTCCTCTGACCTCCCTGTCTTTCTTTTAATGGAGAAAAGATTGATTTTCTTTTATATGACTGCTGTGAAAAGAATTGCTAGGAGAAAGGAGAGCACTGGCGGTGAGTTCAGCAAGTCCTGGAGAGCCCCGTGGTGGCCAGCTGCAGGCGCAGCGCTGCTCCTAGAACCTGGTTCTCATGGCCTCGAGCCAGCCCCACACCGAGGCGCGAGGCTTCATTAGGCCCTTTTGTCCCTGTGAAACCCCGCACCCTCACCTCCTTCACATCAGCTGAGGCGTCTCTTTGTGTGCAGGTTAATGTCTAGAGTCCTGTTGCTGTCACCAGTCTCACCCCACCCCAGACCCACTTGTCTGCAGCCATGGGCCCTACGGGTCCACCGACAGTGGACTGTTTCTCTCCCCAGGCCTCTGCACTGGAACATACTCCAAATTATGCCATAGTTCACTCCACAGCTCTACTCAAATGTCACCTCACCCCATGGCTAAAGGAGCACTCCCAGCTCCCTCTACCCTCCATCCTGATTCATTTTTCTTCAAAGCATCCACCTCGACTTGACATCATATTATGGATTTGTTTGTTCTTTGATTTCTCCTGTGTCTCCATGCTTGTTCTTTTATTACCCACCATTCAGTCCCCAGTGCCTACAATAGCGCCTGGCTGGAAGTATTTGAATAATAAATATTTATTTATTTATAGACTGAATGAACATATCTTCCCAGAGGACAACACAGTACATCTACCCAAAGGCATTTAAAAAACGCATCTACTAATTTGTTACCTTAGCTAAAGAAATACATTCATTCATCTCAGTATCACCAATGCAAAGTTAAATAATAACAGTAACAATAGCTGCAAGCCCCGAGGCCTTAGCATGTTCCAGGCACTTGCATGGCCTTTGCATTAAATCTGTTTCTCACAAACTAAGAACTGAACTGTTCCTGGGAGAAGAAGAAACATGAACCCAGCGTACTCAATGACCCTGACTGTCCAGGTTGGTGTCCGGTGAGCCGGAAGTCAGCTGGCCAGCAGCCCAGTGCCTCAAATGAGGCGCTCTAGGAACGCATGAATCTCAGATTGGCAGAAATATGCCCAGAATTTTTGGCTTTTCTCCAGTTTCTTCATGGGAAAAAAAAAAAAAAAACACGTCTAATTATTGGCTTCTACCTCTCTCTACTAAGAGAACACCCCCCAGGGATGGCAGGATTTCCAGGGAACCCACCAGGCTCTGGCAGTCCCAGTGACTCACAGCCATGGGAAGAGAATCCTCAGGGAGTTTAAAATATACAGATCTCAGGCCTCACTGCTAACTTTCTGCTTATAATGGCCCAGGGATATGCCCAGGCATCTTCATTTTTTATAAAGCTTAATGGTCCTTTCCAAAGTGGAGGGGTTGAAGAACCTCAGAAGAGGGAGGTGGGGAGTGAGGCATGGAGGATGGTGAAGGGATTGAGGAGCCTTACTTTCTAAGGAAAATCACCTAAGACTTACTGATACTTCCTTTTGTTTCAGCCCCCCCCATACTCTTCAGCATTATTAATGATCCTGTTTTTATTTAAACATTTTGATACTTTGCTCATTGTGTACTTTTTTGCTCTAATTTTGACTCTAAAAATTTGCATTAGAATGTTAAAGGTGTTGATTATTGAGTTTTCTGGCACCATCTTAAATTTGGTGCCTGAAGCAAGTGCCCTCAATGCTTCCCACACACACATCTGTCTTCTGTCAGTGTAATTGAATCAGTCAATGAACCTAATATGGTTAAAGGGAATATGAATTTCTTCACTCCCCTACAACAGTTCTTAGGATTCCTCATATGGTGGCCCAGCTCTCTCAAGGTACATTTTCCAAAAGACTGCCACACAGACCCTGCATTCTCTAACTTAGCCCCAGTGTCCCCCATAGCCCCAGTGTCCCCACTGTTGCTTCTATCACATTCTTTTGTCAAGATCGAGATTTGTTGGCAGTCAAAAAGGCCCTCCTAGGGAGAATGATATAGCCTCCACCTCTTGATGACCAGTGCATCAAATGTTTTCATAACACACACATGTCCATGTGCACAGATTTATAAAGTGCGATTGGGAAGCACCTTTATATCTTCAAATCAATTTTAAAGTAATATAAAAGTTTTGCATGTAGACATTAGGCAAGAAAAAGAAAATAGATTATTAAATAACATCTTTCTGGCATCATTATCATGCAAAAAATAAATATTAATGTCAAGAATATGGGGGTACCCAGATACTGACAGCTAAGGTGAGTGTAGTTTCACTACACGCCTCCCTTGGCATCTGGTGGGAGAACCTGCCTCAATCTGAGTCCCTTATTCATCCTTGCATGAAGATGATGAAGAGAAGCGCTTTATCCAATCCTGGGGAACATGGAGCATAAATGGCAGTAACTCTTTGTTACTCTAAGTCATCTCACACGCCTGACTGAGACAGCAGGCATGTACCAGGGGTTGGGTCAAACCTCTGTCATTAACTGGGGTTTTAGACAATCCGTTGCCCTCAGTGAGAAGAGGTATATATTGATGCTTCTGTCAAACCAAAGAAGATATTTATGAGGTTTAAATGAAGACCCTGTGGGGGAGCAGCTAGCATAGTAGGTGCTTAATAGAAGCACATTCTTCGATCTGCTGGCTCCCTGGAAGGTCTGGGTTTCCTCCTCATTGAAATGAGGGCATGTGGGTATCGCCACAGCCTTTTCTGTTCTTACTCTCTGATGGACTTAAAGATTTTTATACAGTCATGAGCTCCTGCATTTGCCTTGACAATGATGGATTATTTGGAGGGGGCACAGAATGCCCAACTGTGCTTTTTTTTTCTTGAAAGAGAGGTAGGATTGTTTCTGTGCCCTGAGAATCATTTACCATGTTCATAAAACACTTGGCAGTCCCTTGCAAATAAATTAGTGCTCAGACCCACAGGCTTCGAGGAGCTGCCCCTGAAGGTGAGTGGCAGACCTCGAGGAAAGCCACATACTTTATTCTTTCAGCTGCTGATTAACCATTCCAGACACTGGCTGTTTATTTTTCACTGGCTTCTGTGATTAGATCTGCTTGGCTGACTGCGTTTCAAGGCTTCATTCTCAGTGCAACCATTTTGCCATTTAATAAGCCTGAGGGTAGAGCGTGACTGTTGTAAATCCTAGGAAGTCAGGTCAAGGTTGATCCTCTCTCCTCCCCTCAACCCCTTGTAGCATTTTCTTCTCCATCCAAAGCTTGTCAGTAGCAAATAAATATTTTCAGATTCCTTCTCCAGCAAATTTTCCTTGGCCACAGGATTTTTTTAAACAACAAATAATGTTGGGGTGCCTCCTGGGTGCCAGACTGTGCGTTAGGTGCTGGGATTCAGCAAGGGGTCTGCCCTTGTGGCATCTAGTGGGAACCAGAACTTTAAAGGAACAATTAGCTAATGAATGGAAAATGACAAGGCTGTAAGTACTGTGAGAGCGGTATCCGAGGTGGGGAACCACAACCACACAGTGAATGAGGTGATAGGGAGTGGGGAGGCCTCACACAGATGCTTCCCCAGCACATGCTTATACTTTCCGGCTTCTTTGGGGACTGCACACACTTACCCTACCACCACTATTTCCAAATCTTTACCCCTAAGCAGGCCCTTTTTAGAATACTGCCAGTTCCGGATCTTACTTGTAATAAGATCAAACATATATCAAATATTTAATATGTTTTTCATTATTTGTGTGATCCTTCTTAAGCGTACTCTTATTATTCCTATTTTGTTTTTGAGAACACTGAAGTGCAGAGGTGCTAAATAATTGCTTAAGGTCACACATTTCAGAAATGGCAGAACGCAGATTTGAACTCTCAGCTCTGATACTAAGCCTAGGCCTTTTACCTCCCTCTCATCCCAGTGCTACTTGAATGGCTTTGGCACCTCATATTAAAAAGTCTACAGTCAAGCACATCTTCCTCCTCCCAACCCAGCTCCCTATCCACCTACCCTCTAGAAAACTATCTTTTCTGAAATGGCATTTTCACTCTCTCTGACACTTAAACTTGAGTCATCTTTAACTCCTTCCTCTGCTTCCTCCTTCCTACAATCAGTTACTAAGTTCTGTAGCTATTTCCTTTGCAAAATCTCCTAGCTCTTCAACAGCTCTTCAGTGATCCAGCTTCAACCTTGCTTCTCCCCAATTGATCCCACAAATGACAAGCAACATTCATTCTCTGAAATTCTTGTCTCTTGAGCTCCTCCCTTCATCAAATGCATTTTGGCTTCCTAAGAAAAATCCAGGCCCTAAGTTCAACATTCCACCTGAAACCTTGCTTCTGGGTTGCACATTTGTCCCCTGGAATTTATTAATATGCTACCAAAACTCAATATGCTTCCAACCAAACCACACCACCTGTTGTAAAAACTCCCATCATCCTGTGCATTCTCCAGCCCTTTCTTTAGCAGTAGAATCCCAGAGTATTAGTAGGGCACAAGACAACAATTTCCATTTTCTCTGCAACAAACTATGGCCAAGCAACCAACTTCTAGCCACAGAAATGTGAACAAAATGGCTATGGAAACTTGAGGGTCATGCCCTTTAAGGGAGGAGACATGACCTCCTCCCTTCCATTGGAGCCAGCTGGACTTGGTGGTCAGCCATCTTGGACTATGTAGATGACAACAGGTAGAAGAAGTCTGTGTCCCATCACCATCTTATTCTAAACTGCTTACACCTCAACATCCATGTGGAAAATAAATTTCTCTTTTGTTTTAGTCATTTTGCACATGCATTGTAGGAGAAGAAAATATCTTTCTCCTCTACTTTGTTTTTTCTTTCAGTTATTTGTGAGGTTCCAACTCAGCAGCAATAATTATTTTTAAAGATACTAACCTTTGCTGCCATATTTATTTAAAAGTGAAGAGAACAAATCACAACAATGTCTCTGAGCAATTTCTTTTCCTCAGAAATGAACCCTGAAAACTACCCCTCCTCTCTTCTCTGGACAGTCAGACCTCCCTTCTGTCAACAGAAGGAAATTTCTGAGCATCAGCATAGGGGCCTTCCACACACTGCGAGTCTGACCTATAAATACCTATGGAGACAGATTTCTCCATAGGGAATAAAAATGGAGAAATTTGTAATGAAAAGTAAGGAAGCACCTTATCTCTCTTCTGTGAACAGGATTCCAATTATCCTCACTTGCCTTTGGGCTTCACATTGCAGTCAGTTTACAATTTCCTATAAATCCTTTAACGCTGCAGCTTTTCCAAATGCATTGCCACTTCCCCTTGCTCTTTCATAGGGGTTGGAAATGGCACCTAAAAAGCAGTCACTCCATTTATTTCCTGCCCCAAGGAAATTTAAAAGGAAAAGAGCCAAGCTACCAAACATCCCATCTCCTTTCTCAGTGACTTCTCTGGTTCAGGCAGGACTCAAGAAAGGGAAATTATTTGAATTACAGAAGGCAAAATAATGTTATGCACTGGTTGCAGATCAGAGGTCAGTTGTAACCAGTAAGGGCTCTCTTGCTGGCAGGCACGGTTGGGATGCAGATATGAAACCCATGGAGCTTACAGTACAATGAGGAATTCACATACTGACCACACATCTTGCCCAAAACCAGCCAAATGTCTGCAGACAATTTAAAAATAGTCCTGGAAGTACAAGCAAACTATAACCCAGGTCAAACTCCCAGGAACACCCCCAGCTTTTAATCCATCACTGCTATCAGTTCCTTTCTCGAGGCACATACATGAAGGATGTCTCCCCAAATGTTCAGATCAGCCTTTGCTATAACGAATCACTTTAAATTAGTTCAAGCTGAGGTCAAGTGAGGCCCTACAAGCTCAGGAGAAACTTTACCACTCCTTTAACAACTAGAAGAATGAAGATTGGGAGTCTTAGAATTTTTATGGTTTCTGTAGGGCAAAGTAAACATCTTATTACAGAGTACCTGGTCTATGTCCTACAATTCCTCCTTCTCTCTCTGTGAAGCCCCAGATTTTCCATTTGTAGATTTTCCATATGTAATTTTAAATTAATTCTTTCCCCTTACAGATCTGATTTTTAATTTGATTATTCAAAGTACCATAGAAGAACACAGAGTGGTAGCAGGAAGTTTCCTTTCTGCCCCAATATATGAATACATGATGAAGGAATTAGTGTTTAAAGGAAATCATGCCTTATTTTTTAAAAATCCTTTATCTGGTGGCACAGAGGTTAAAGATACAGGACTATCAAGCTATTGCTGCATGAGCTCCATCCCAGACTGGCCAGGGAGCTGACCCACATGGTGCAGCACACCTCTCCTGTCTCACCCACTACTCTCTTCAGCAGCGTATTTCAGTCGATCTGCCTGTTCAGCTCCCCACTCTGTCTCTGGTGAATCCTCTCATCCCCCACACCGCTGGCCTACACCCCAGCTCATGTATGCATAAATAAATAATTCTTTAAAAAAAATCCTTTATCTGTCCACCGGGTCTTGGTCTGGTACACCACAAATCTACTATTTAAATTAGCAATAACTTACAAGTAGATAAGTTGCTTTATTTACAACACATGCCACCTATCTTTGATGTGTGCCTGGGAGGAAGAAGGAGAGGTAAGGCATTATTGATTGAATATATGCTATATGCTTTACAAATGCTGTTTCATTTAATCTTACAGCAGCTCTAGAAGGCATATTTCATTCTTCCTATATTACAGATGAGCAAACAGAGGCTAAAATTGTTTATATAATTTGCACAAGGTCATACAGAGAAAAGGGAAGAGGCATGACAAAGATTCAAACCCAAGTTTGTCTGAGTTCAAAGCTCTGCTCTTTCTAGAAGGTCATGATTTTTCAAACTTAATCCAGCAGGACAGGGAAGACTTATAAGCTTGACTGGGCTGTTCCACTGCTAAAATCAAATAATGACTTTAAATTACAGCCTTTTTCCTATTTGTACAAAGTTAATTGGGAGAATTTTCTTAACTTCGTATTTTTCTCCTTTTATTTTGTCCTAAGCTTTGATGTCTGCTATCCCTTATCTGATAATGACATCATCAGGCCTAAAAGGAATGAAAAATTAGAAAAGGATAATTAACAACAATTCACACATCATTCAGTTGATTTTCTTTTATTATAGAATGAATGCACCCAATTTTGATTTTATATTGAATTTGTGTTCCAAGAACCTTGGGGGCCCGAAAGAGAGTCACACACATGAAGTTCATTAAAAAGGTGTTTGGACTGGGTGTCCCAAGGAGGACTGTCCATTTGAGAAAAAAAACATCAGGATGAACCCAGCTCCAAATTAACAGGAACACACGAGGGGCGATGAAATTAATTTCCTATTTAGAAGTAGCTGATCATGTTCCTTCCTCACCTTCAGCAAGTAGCTTGTCTATACTGGTTTCTATTAAGAACAGAAACAGTCCTTGGTCACTCAATAAATCACTTATTTCCCACAGAAGACATGTCCCTTTCATTAAAGAAGGAGGGAAATTAGGCCACTGCCATAGAACTATAGAACAGTATTGTTATGCTGCAAACAATTATATAAAAGCCAGGCCCCACTGAGAAGCAACCTCCCAGGACAAAAAGGGGAGAAAGAAATAAAGAGCTTTAGAAAACAGTCAGGTTCTGAGGCTCTGCAGCCCTGCTGAGAGGCCAATTTCTTCCTTCTGGGAGCCATTTATTCAGTTATCCCTTTATTTTCTTTCCCAACGTTTTTTTTTCTAGCTCCCACTCAGTGCTATGTGGGACTCTGCAACACCCCTGGATGAACAGGAATTTTGCAGTTTGGTGGGAGACAAAAGTGGTCAGGAGAATTTATTCCAATAAAGCCCCTTGGGCTCTGGTAGGTGGCTATGGATACTAAGTGGAGCCCACAGAAGATTGTGAGACTCTTGGAAAAAATATATTGTATTTCTACAATGTAATGATGCCCAAAAGAATCTCCAAATTTTTTTTTTAAAGATTTATTTATTTATGCATACAAGCACTGGGGTACAGGCCAGAGGTGTGGGGGGTGAGAGGATTCACCACAGAGAGCGGGGAG
>JAGFMF010012281.1:4724928-4807629 GCA_019455555.1 Galemys pyrenaicus | reverse complement strand
ACAAGGGACTGAGGTGATGGTGCACGGGTGAAATGGTGGTGGGTACCCCCTGGGGACTACAAATGATGTCAAATATAACTAATAATAAAAAAGAAAAAAGAAAAAAATTTTTTAAAAAGGTTGCCATTCCCCAACAAGAAACATTTGATTTCTTTATGCCTTATATTTCCTTTTTCTTCCCTATTACACTGACTACAATTCTCAGTACTGTGTTGCATTGTACTGAGTACTCGCCAATTATTTTCAATCTTAGGAAGAATAAACTCTTTCATTATAAAGTATGATATTAGTTGTAGCATTTTTTGTACTGTCTTTGTCAACTTAAGGAACTCCCCTTTACTATTTGTTTTCTGAGCATTTTAATTATGAATGGGTTATAAGTATTGTCAAACACTTTTCTGCATCAATCAATAAAATTGTGACTTTTCTTCTTTTACCCGTTAATATGGCAACTTAAATTGTTTTTCACATTTTAAGCCAACCTTGCACACCAAGAATAAACCCCACTGGAACATGATATATAAATCTTTTCATGTTAATTCGATTTGATAATACTTTGAAATGCATTTTGCATCTATATTCATAGTATTTTGTTTTCTTGTACTTTTTTTTTTATTTCTAGCTTGATATCAGGGTAAAAATAGCTTCATAAAAGCAATTGGTAAGTACTCTATTTTCTGGAAGACACAAAGTAGAATTAATGTTAATTGTTCTACAAATATTTGATAGGATTCTCCAGTGAAGCCATCTTGGTCTAGAGATTTTAAATTAGGATTTCAATTTTCTTAGTAGTTACAGAGTTATTCAAGTGATTTATTTCATATTGGGCATTATTGGAATTTGAATTTTTTAAAGGAATCGGTTCATTTCATCTAAATTGTCATACACTGAATTTTTGATAATATCCTCTTATCTTTTTGATGTGAGTCAGATTTGTTGCTAAGCCACTTCATTCCTACTTTTAGAATCTATGTCCTATTTTTTTCTTTGTCAGTCCTGCTAGAAGCTGGTCAATTTTGTAAATCTTTTTGAATAATCACCTTTTTGTTTTATTGATTTTCTCTATTTTTCTGTTTTCAAATTCACATATTTCTAATTTTATCTTTTTCATTTTCTTCTTTTGGCTGACTTTGAGTTTATTTTGCTATTAGTTTCTTTTTTTAAAAAAGATTTTATTTTTAGTTTTCTTATTTATGCATACAAGAACTGGGGTGTAGGTCAGCAGTGCAGTGGAGGGGGGAGGTGTGTGTAAAATGATTCACTAGAGACAGAATGGGGAGCAGAACAGGAAGATCTACTGAAACACACTGCTGAGGGGAGCAGCAGGTGAGATAGGAGAGGTCTGCTGTGCCATGTGGGTCACCTCCCTACCGGGGGATCCAAAGTGGCTGGCAGTAGCTTGACAGTGCTGAGACTTAGCCCCTTACATCACCAGGGAGGCCCCTGCTCTTAGTTTCTTGAAATAGGGTTGTTGATTTGAGACTTATCTTCTCTAGTGACTAATTGACTGCTATAAATGTCTCTCTCAGCATTAACTGTGTCCCACAAATTTTGATTGTTGTATCTTCATTTTGATTTAATTCAGTATATTTTTTTACTTCCCTTTTATGCTTACTATGTTCTTTCTTCTTTCTCATTTTCTGAGTCCTTATTTTTTTGTTTCTTTCTGTTTAGATGTTTCTTCTAGGAGTTCTTTAGAGACGTTTTATATTGTATTTTTAAAGATACAAACACAAATTCTGAGCATTCCTTCATCTGAGAATGTCTTGATTTCACTATTGAGATATTTTCATAGAGAATTCTGAGTTGACAATTATTTTCTTTCAAATTTAAAAACCATCTTTTCCTTGGAGCTCTATGGTTTCTGAAGAGAAACCTGGTATCATTCAGATTGTTTCTGCTGTTACGTGTGGCATTATTTTTCTCTGGCTACATTTAAGATGTTTTTCTTTGCACTTAGTTTTCAGAAGTTTACCCATGATGTGTCTTGGTATGTATTTCTTTGGTTTTTATCTTATTAAGTTTATGTCTTTTCCTAAAAGTGGATTTTTTTTTCAGCTATTATTTCTTTGAGTGCCCTTTCCAGCCTTTCTTGTTTACTCTTCTCCTTTTAGGATTTGCAGGGACATGAACACTGTAGTCCCACAGATCACCCCCTCTTCCCCCCACCTCTATTTGATATTTTTCTTTTTTTTTTTTTCCAGCTAATTCTGATTTTCAGATCAGCTAATTTCTATATCTCTGTCTTCATTTTCACTAATCTTTTCTCCTTCTTCTCCATTCTATATACCATTGCCCTGTTCACAGACTCATTATCTCCTCTTTGAATTATTTAAATTGCTTCCTGAGTCTTTCCTTTGTTCCCAGTCTCTTCTGTCCTACAAATTATGGCCAGGTTTCTATCTCAAGGAAACTTTCCTTAATCAGCCAAATGAGAACCATGACTTGTTCCCATCGACAGCCATAGCCTTCTGCTCACATATCTGACATATTTTCAATCCATTCACAGTTACAAGACAGAATCTACACTACTTGCAGGGTCTTGCCTCTTGTAGAAAATGAGGTCTCAGTGGTTCAGGAAGGAGAGCAGGCCCATCAGTGGATGGGAGCCTAAAGCTAGTTTCAACAGCTTCAACATGGCATGGAGGTGTAGATTCTCCTTACTTCTAGAAGGTGTGCCAGCTTCAAGAGTTTCTGCTGTGCCTTGGGAGTCTCTGAAGGTCCATGATAGGAAATTAATGAGATAGAGCCATTTTACTTGTTCTGAAGTCCTTTTGGAGATCTAAAGCAAACTCCTCCACCCTTTATTAGATCTTCCTGTCGTATATATCATAGGCAGATTTCACCTTTTGTGGCTTTGAGTACTTTTTCTGGTAGCACCATGAGATGGAAAAAGAGATCCACTTAGTTTAAACCTTAGCTCTCCTTCTTATTCCTTGTGTAAATGCAGACAACTTAGTTACTTTCTGGTACCTTGGATTCCCACCTGCAAAATGGGAATAATTTTATTGCCTACAAATCACCCCACAAAATGTTTATAACGGTTCATGAAACTCAATAAATGTTGGGAACTGACATTTTCAACGTTTTCTACTGCCCTCAACAGAAGAATATTAATGAGGATCTGAGAGAATATCCCAAATTAGACTCAACTTGCTTGAAATTGTTTAAGCATTATTTTTTACTTTAATATTTACCCAATGTTTGCATTCTTCCCCATGATAAAGTTAAGTTTGTTTTAATATCTGACCAGTGTTTTTCTGCCAAAATATTTAAGAAAAACGGCTACTCTAAAAAAGATGCCTCCACCCTTGCACAGGGTGGAGAGTCCTAGTTGCACATGCCACAGTTTGAAGGCACAGTCCCGGTGGAGCTAGAGTCAAAGTCACAGAGGACTGGAACCCAGGCCAGCACCGCTATATGTCTCACTGATGAGTGCTGGGTACAGCCCCTGCATGCCTCCCCTTCTCCTGAGCCTCTCTAAAGTGAGGTTTACAGACCTACTATGGAGCTGGGGTAAGAGTCCTCCTCCTGCTCTGTCCAGTTCACCGTTCACCCTGCCACTGCTGGAAGCTGAGTCCCATGGGAACAAGGTGGATACAGAAAATCCCCAGTCTCTCACTTAGGGGAACTGGAGTCTTATTGGATGTGTAAAATATGGGCAATGTGAACGTGGAAATAAAAAATCTTGGCTTGTATTTCCTGGGCTATGATCATCAATAAAATAGGGCAAAAGAGAGCTATAATCTAATGTACCATATTACTATAATTAGCGCTTCATGCATAGAGCTCTCTCCCGCCCTCCTTCCAAAATAATGAAACAGCTTAACATAAATAGTAGTGACTTTATTCTCCATCATGTGGTGTTCAGTGATTGGGTAATTATGGTAACAGCATATAGTTAATGGATGTTGAGTTTAGAATGTAAGAGATGGAAAAAGACATATGTAGAAAAGGAAAGGAACCATAGGGTCACAGCACAGCAGAGTTAGGAGGAAACCTGGCATCTATGTACCCTACACCCCTATTTACAAAGAGGAACTGAAACTCAGAGGGGTTAGATGACCTGAAAATGTTGATCCTTAGATAGAAGTGCAGTGAGAACTAAAATTGAGATTCCTCTTTCCTGTCAGATTTCCTATCATCCGACATGTTTTCTTTGGGATATCACAAGGCAGAATGTTCTAGAAAGTTTTCCATATGGCAAGTAGACTTTGTTAACAAAACCTGCCAAGGTAGAAAATAATGTTTCTATGGTTTAAGCTGTTGTCTTTTTATTGCCTGTAGACTCTGAAAGTCATGGCCATTAAATGTCAACACTAGTCAGCAGTAAACATTTGAATCATTCTTTGTTTTTATCATTTTGTTTCTTTGACATAGCACAGGGGAAACATTAGTGAGATTTAACTTATTATTGATGATCTTAGTGTTTAGTTGTTTAGTTTCTGCTAGTTTTTGTTATTACACTGAAATATAACATAAATAATAAATTTCCCATAAGAATGCCAACATTTTTTAGTCCTACGCTACATGTAAGAAACTCAGACAGGACTGGTGATTTAGAGTGAAGGCAAGGACTCAAACTAAGCATCCTCATGGGACAACCAGGAAACAAGACTGTAGCTCCCAACAGGAAGCCCAGGTGCAAATCAACACAAGCATGCACCAGCCCCATTCCTGCCATGTGCTGGTCATAAACATACACGCATTCTGCCAAGGTCAATCACATGGCCTTCTTCCACTTTTCTCTTCTTTCCTGAAGAAGAGATTGATGCTAACAAAGGTAAGGGTATGAGCTCATCTTTCCACGAATTCTTGATGATTCTGCCATTTTCTCCTCAAAATTGCAGAAAGCCAGACAGAGGGGCAGGAGTAAGGGGCCTTCATCCTTTTCTGGTCTGCCCAGTAGTCACCCAACAAAACATGTACCCTGCCACAGCTAGAACTAAGTCCCATGGAACATGATGTACATGGAAAGTCATATTCTGCCTACACTGTAGGAAATGTGCCACTCTGGGAAAAGTAAAGCCAGGCGTGGCAGGCATGGATATCACTTGACAGCAATGCAGCTGGACACATTCTCCAAGGAAGTGTAAGATTCACGCCATTACATCCAGAGATATAAGGATACCACTAGACTAAGAAGACATTTCTCAGTGAAGATAATGTACCTTATGTTCTTTCTTGCTTTGATTTCAAGTCTCCCCACTCTCTGTCCACCTTGCCATTCCCAGATTTGTAATGCAACCAAGGCTCAAATATCTTGCTTAACAGTCAAAGTCAGATGCCAAGATGAGAGTAAACGCATGTCAAGCCAGCAGCTGAGATCAGGGATATAAACATACGAAGATCCCTCTTTGTGGGATCTCTGCCTTCTTGTTAGGTGCAGAGGGGCTGTAGGTGCTCACAGGGATGAGTACAATCAACGATCCCACCAGATAGATGCACCACAGCCATACGTGTCTCCGGAGCACTCCCATCACAGTGCTTTCTGGCCAGAGTTTCAGTTGGGCATTCCCAGAAGTCTTTGCACCATGGAAGGCCAGGTCCTGTTGTTTTCAATCACTCATGAGGAAACAAACCCAGTGAGGCTAAGCACAGTCACTTGGTAGAACGGATAATACTAAGGTATGATACGTTTACTGATGGTCTACTCTACTTCAGACACTTAAGAATGCTTTATATAGCTTCCTTATCTATATAAAAATGGGGCTATAAAGATGCTCCTCTTCTAGGGTGTTGTGAGGATTAAATGAAATAACGCAAAAGGAGTGATTAGCATGATGGGTGCCTGGTACCTGGGAAGTCTCAAGATAGCTGCTCCATTTACAAGGGTCTATTATGATCTCCATTTCACAGACAAGGAGACTGAGGCACAGAAAGGAAAATGACTCACTCAGTTAAGAGGCATGTTAAATAGCCTCTTCAGGCATCAACTGCAGATCTGCATGACTCAAAAACCTGCTCACCCACTTTTGACTCAAGAACATGATTTTCCTAGAATTTAGGGTGCTTGCTTCCAAGTTCTGTGTAGTTCCCTTGACCTTTCACTGATTGGAGACCGTCACCTAGAGAAAGTGCTGTGACCTGCTTTGACTAGCAAACCCAAAGCCTTCTATCTCAGAAAATACACAACAATCTGTCATCATGCAAACAAAAGCCAAGCGCCATGTTTCATAAAGACTTCTATGACATAAACAGATACTGTCATCAGTGTCCAGAGCTGCTAAGCCGTTCAGAAGCAGAGCCACATGTCTGGGGCTAATAATTGACATGAAAGTAAAAAAGATGGACCAGTATTCCTATGGTTCCACAAATTCTTTTTCTTTATTATATAATTTCTATTAACCCTTTTTTGGTAAAAGGTTCAACGGACACACAAAAATCACTGGAAAAATACTTCCTTGATTTCTGTGGTTTCTTGCATATAATACACATTCTATAATTGCACGTAATACTTATGACTTAGTTATAAATGAATGAATGGATTTTCTTCTTGTGAATTGGCTCAAAGAGCCAGTTTTATAGGGACTAATAACTTCATCTCTGAGAAGTGTTCAGTAATGTCCACTGCCTTTATATTTTAGATTCTCCCAATGCAAGGTGTCTCCCCCTAATGTGGCTGGAGACTCACGGGTATGCTAGCACAGCCAGAGCTCACACCTGCTTGGTAAGCATTCAACTTGAGCTTGAGCACGAGGCGCCATACTCAGGGTCCACAACACATGTAGGGAGCACTCCTTCCTCTGGATATTGGGTTCATTACGGACCATTTGCTGGGGACTGACCAGTTCTGATGCCATGTCTACCCATTCGATGATTCTTCAAAAGAATCAACATGTAGACAGCATGAACGGGGACACTTTTGAGACGTGGCACACGCTCTGCTGGTAGTGGCAACACGGGGTATGCAGGTGAAATGAGAATGGGCATGTGGGAATACTGGAACTGGAGTCTTGGCTCTGTGGTCTCGATAGGAAATGCACCTCCACTTCTCCCTCCTGACAGAAGTGACAATAGAAACACCTATTAAACTGAATCTGTGTGCACAGAAGATGTTTGTGAAAGCACTTTGTAAACAACAAAGAGATAAGCTGGGCAATCTCAAAGAATCATAACCACCCATAGCGGAAGCAGAAATAGCTCTCGGTGTGCTATTGTATTGCCACCAACTTGGAAAGAAAAACAACTCATGATATATCTGAAAAGTCAGTAATTTCATACTACTTTTACACACCTCTCTCAGATGTTAAGTTAGACCTGTCCAAAAGTTAGTCTTTGTGTACCAGCCACCTTCACAATTTTGTCAGACTGCTGACTCTAACCTGTGTTATAATTTAGCTAGTGTGTGACATCAAATTTAAGTAAACTGCATTTGTACATGTTTTCATTTTGCGGTAGTCAACATTTCACATATTTGATATCCTGGTAACATGTGCTTCTATCCTGCATGTTATGAGGGCAAACACCAGCCAAATATCACTGAACTGCTTAATCTAGAGGAGCAGTCTTGCCCAGTAAAGAGAATGCCAAAACTTCACGTGAGTTGGACAAAAATGATTTGTATGTCTCCAAAGCAGAACATAAGTGCACTACCAGCATACGTAGGTGAAATCACAAACGTCAGTCCATTAACTGTCACATGTAATTAGATTTACATTCCAAACATACTTTACAGTTTCATCAGCACATTCATGATCATAGCAGTCTCATCTGGACTGCAACCTGAAAGAAGGCAGGTTGGCTGGTAAGGTCCTTTCACAGAGGGGCTCAGAGATGTAGAGGACTCTTGTGTAAGATCACATGAGAAATAAGAAGCAGCCATCACAAAAACATTTGTCTTCATTTCACTGCACCCTCCTCAGGGGGAACAACTATTATTTTTTTAAAACTGCTTCTCCCTTTCTGGGCAGAACTCTCTCCAGTCATCTCATCATCTATCCAGTCTTCTACCTACATACCCATTGATTCATGCATGTATCCCATCCATTTATCCAAATACCCACGAGTCCATCCATCCACTCACCCACTATTTTATCTGCCCTTCTATACATGTATCCACATCAATCTCTCCATCTACCCATTCATCCAGTCAACAGCCATTCCCCATCCATTCATCCATCCGGCCACCCACCAATCCTTCTATCCATTCAACATTTGAGGACATACTTTCTGCTTTTCTTTCACAGAGCACTGAAACTACTTATCAGCTTTTATTCTTAGAAGTTTTCATCTTGTACAGGGATGACAGTAATAATAATAAGCACATCAGTTTCTTCTCAATTACCGAAGATTTTCTCTGATGATAGCAAAATATAGTAATATGTTCTAATTCTTCCTGCCAAAGGAAATAAAATACTTGGGAGTCTGACAACAAAAGAATCAGGAAAAGACCTAGTTAATAAGAGTCCTCTCTTTCATAAGTACATCAGAAGTACAATAATTATGGTTCTGTTGTTGGATCACTTTTGATGAAAAGGGCATATTTCCAATTACTTTACATGAGTAACGAGTTCAAATAATTAGTAATAGATGTCTGACAGAGTCTTGGAACTTTATGGAAAAGCCAATTTAACCATCTAGGTGATTTTTCAGATTGCCATTTAGATTTGAGATTCACTTATCTTCATGATTACGCTGTTTTGGTATTTTAACTCCACATTTTCAGTTGAGGACAGTGAACCAATTATTAATGACGCAGGTGGCCTAGCATATTGAGACCCTATAAAAAGATATACTTTGGAGTAGATTAAAAAAAATTTTTCCTAGACCTCCCAGCTCCACACCTCTCCTGCTATCCCTGCACTCTCACTCCTTCTTGCTTTTAGTATTAGTGTTCCTGGGGATTTCATCCTCAGTTTTTCCTCTTCCACTGAATCTTACCAAGCAACCTCATGCCTCTGAAGCATAATAGAATGACTGACATCACCACTTATATCTTATGGTCCCCAACACGGACCTCCCACCTGATAAAAAGTGAGCTTCTCAAGGACAAGGTTCATGGTCCTTTTCACGCTTGCTCCCCAAGTGACCAGAGAGTGCCTGGAACATTATATGTGCTCAATAAATAATTGCTACAACTCCCTAGTAGACATTATTATCTAAGTGTTCCACAAGTTCACTAGCAACTAAATTAATTGTGTTCATAAAGAATTATATCAAAGGGCATTATATAAATGATTCTTTCTCCATATTTCCAAGAATATCATCACCCACCCATTTTGTAAGACCTAAGAAATTTAAAGACATTCTGGAACCCACCCCTGTCAAATACCAAGTTGTATTGATTTTACTTTCTAAATCTTGGTCAAGTCTGCCTGTTTCCCCCATCTCCACTGCCACTGCCTAGAGATGTAAGGGGCAGTTTTTCTTATCATCGCCATACCACAAAGCAGCCAACTGGGGAGTCAGAGCCTATCCTGCTGTGCATACCATTAAAATCTGGTGAGGAATTTTTCTTGCCCCTAGAACAAAGCCCCAACTCCTCACCATGGCCTCAGTCCTTCTGATAAGGTCCCTACTACCTCTCCAGCAGCATTACACTCTTCTCCCCCAGTTCTATACTCTAAACATCCACAACATATTTTGTTCTTTGAACCCTCCCATGCTCTTATTTCTAAGCCATGGTTCAGAATATTCCTTCCACCTGAGTCCTCTCCTTTTCCTTCTGCTGTATGTTTGGCTGATCACCTTCCACGCATTTTTTACAGAAATTCACATCATGCAGGACGCCTTTCCTTCTCCCTTCAAAAAACTTGGGTAAGGCCTATCCTGAGTCCCTATAACCCTCTATATCTGCACTCATAGTAATGTGGCTCACTTGCTTAGTTATTTGCTTCACTTGCCTCTTTGGGGGAATATTTATGCCTACATAGTTGAGGCAAGGACCTGGATTAGGTCCTATCTGTTGAAGGAATAGGACAGCCAGGGGAAATATTAAGAGAAATTCTTCTTAAATTATTTTAATTTTTTTAAAAAAAATATTGTTCAGCTATGAGAGCTGTCAGAGTAGTGGTTATGTCTGATAAGGGACAGAAGGGTACACTCCAGAGTGACAGAAATGATCTCATTCTGGATGGAGGTTATAAGGAGCTTGCACAGTTAACAATTCACCAACAACTCACTCTTGTACACAGCATGGTGAACTAATTTTTTTGTCTTTATTCTGAAAATGTGATTGTTTTAGAAGGACCACACCTGACTTAAAATTGAGGCCCTGAAATATTTTCAGAGAAAGTTCTTTCAAAGTCATTCTCCACAGAACCACATACACTATTAAATTTTTTTTTCCCCACAAATTAGAAGGGTCTGAGTTAATGACATATAACTATATTTCAAAGTTTGTGGTCTATAAGCCACAGTAATGGTAACTACTATTCTGTGGAATACACATTATCATCACTTTCCTTCTAGAATGTTAATGTGAACCATACCATGGGAGGCAGGGGAGACTCCCTACATTCTCATTAAAAAAACCATCCCTGTTATGCCCACTTCTGGGGAAGAAAATTTTCCAGGAATCAAGAAATTCAGAACTATCTAGTTGTCTTAGACTAGACTGTCTAAAAGTTCAAGATTCATTTTCTAACCACTAGATAAAGAAGTAGAAGGTTCAGGAACTTATTTTCTGTAAGTTACTCTGAAGAAGAACCCTTGGCTCACAAATGTTGAGCTTCTTAAAGTCCTTCCTGTTCGTGTTCCTTCCTTGTACCAGGTAAATGCAAGTTTTGAAAAACAGCAATTAAAACATTATTCCACTAAAGTTTCAAACACAGTACCATATGCATCCCAAATAATGAGAATCACAACCCTAGCCACTGAAAGGGCACTTTCTTACTTGAGATGAAAGTCAATGCCTTCAGTCCTCTCAGGTGATTTTTCTACAAATGTACCTGTTTTACAATTCTTGGTATTGCTTTAGTCAAAGTTTCAGTTGCTTTATGTCTATGACTACTGCTATTTGACATTCCAAAATCAAGACAGATTTTTTTTTAAATCCTGATTAACTAATTTCTAATTACTGATTAGGATAAACGTATTACCTTATCATCACTATCGTTATTACCAGAAAAAGAAAATATATATATATATATAAATCCTTTCCCATGGCAGATAAGAAAAACCGGAAAGCATCCCAGCCACCTCAGTCTGACTATGAGGCTTGAAGCCTAATTGTGGCCCCTTTCCTGAAGGATAAACTGAAGTAGCTAATTGGCAACCGAAAGATGATTGAGTGTCCCCCGGCGGATGCACTTATTTCTAATTTGGTGCACTCCGTTGCTTTTTCAAACTGTCACTCATGAAAGGGAAATAATCTGATAAAGTTGTCCTTACACAGGGAAATGAGAGGGGAGGGGAGGTTGGGGGAGCTGGCAAGGGCGACGGTCAGTGATGGTGATGGTGGTGACGGTGATGATGATGGTGACGCCGGCCGGCTCCTCTCCAGTTTCTCCATCACTGCCCGTTCTCTCTGCCTCCTCGGTCCCCGCGTGGCCTCTGCCCGGAGAAACAGAGCCGACAGGATTTGCACCCAAGCCGCACGTCCGCGGGCGCCAGGCTGCGGCGCGCGGCGAACCGGCACCCCTTCCTCGAGCCTCGCCTCCCGGCGGGCCCCGCGCCCCTCCACCCCGCACCCCTTTCCACCTCATTCGCTCTCGGCGCCCCGCGCCCCTCTCCGCTGCGATCCCTTCGGCGCCCCGCGCCCCCAACGTGTCCGCCACGCCGGGCGCGCACCTCCAGAGCCCCGGGGCCCGCGCACGGCGGAGGACCCCGGAGACCCGCAACCGCTGCAAGGCGCGCCCGCCGCCCCCGGCCAGGGCCCGGCCGAGCCCAGCCCCCAGCGGCCCGACCACCGGTCACTTACGCCAGCGTTGGGCCCCGCCGCCCGGCGGCCCGAGACAAAGGCTGCGCCGCCTCTGCGCCGCCGGCTGCTCCTCCAGCCCGCGACTGCCGGGGACCGGGAGGAGGATGGGGCTTGGGAGGAGGAGAACCGGGAGCGGGGAGAGGAAACAGGGGAGAGCGGGGAGGGGCCGCCGCGGCACCAACCGCCCGCTGCAGCGGCCCAGACCCCAGTGCTCCGCCTTGGCAGGCCGCCCTCCCGGCGCCGTTCTCCCGGGTCTTGGGTCCGAAAACCTGCCCCTGGGGCCAGGGTACCGCCCCTTGGGGGGCGGGGTGAGAGGAAGAGGAAGGAAAGGAGGAAGGAAGGCGTGTGTGTGTTGCGCGCGCGCGCCTGCCTGTGTGTGTGTGCGAGCGTGTCTGTGTGTGCGGGAGTGCGTGTGAGTATGTGTTCTTATCGTGATCCTCTTCATCCACCCCCGCGTTCCGAGCAAGCTTATGAAAATGCCAGGCTCGTCCTCATCTATACTGGTCCGAGGCGCTCCCACCTACTTCTCTATGCACGGACATCCATGCCCTGCATCATCAGGCCATTTGATGGAGAGCAAAACTGAGATCTGTAAGGTTAAGAGAATGAAGATGCAGGACTGGGGACAGGCAGGATCGGAGAAGAACGCCAGGTCGTGAGCCCTCTAAGAGGGGGATCCACAACTTACCTGTCTCAGTCCTGCACCCTGCACCCAACCCTGCACCTAGCCCATGGGGTCAGCATTGGAGGGTGGGGACATGCTCTCCTCCGTGGGCCTCAAGGGAGTCTGGTAGGCATCCCCTCCTAAGAGAAGTAACACTTTTGCATTTTGTTAGGAAGAGTAGGTTTATTTTTATTTTTTAAAATTTTGTTGTTAATGGAATTTTTAAAAAATCTAAAGTAGAATAGCAAATGATACCACAGCACTCAGTTCAGCTTCAAAGATTGTCAACGTCCCTCTCTTCACCATTGCAGAGACTGGGAAGGACTTAGGAAACATAATTATTATCTCACTTTACATATTTAAGAATAATTCTTTAATGTTCCTAGAATAAGCCTGGGTCCTGCTGCCTGTCACGACACATCAAAGCCAGTAAGCGGAGACAGAATCTGTAAGTGCATGTCTTTTTCAGATCACTGGCCATCATTGTCAGAGAATGGTGGGCAAAGCACCTTGAAAGAAACCCTTCCCCATCTCATCTTGAACTGGCCTTTTTACAAGGGGTTAGATACAGACAGCCATAAGCAAATAGCCTGTCAGAACAACCCATCACAGTTGACTTCTGGATTCTTCACCTTCAACCCCCAGAACTTGCCATCAGCCTCCTGGTTATCTTAGTGCTGCTACATCTGATGGCATCAATGTCTGGCACACTCTTGAGCATCATCAGTGCAGGAATCTCAGTTTAAAGCAAGAGTTTTAGTTTAAAGAAAACAGAGGATTAGTCATAGAGTGTGTACATACAGCCTTTGCTATGTGTGCATGTGCACTACACTAGATATGGTGCCCTTCCATTCCTACCTGGCCTCTCTCATTGATTTCATTGGGCTGGGATTTATTCACAGCTGATGGGTATTCATGAATAATTATTTGCCAGGTCTGTGTTTAGGCTTTCCCTATGCTGCTCAGCTTTTGTGCCAGTTTTAATTTTGTCTAAAACTGGCAGCTGACAAGAGTTGTGCAGAATTGTTACGAACTGCCATGCTGCTGCATTAGTAATTGCATGCATTAGTAAGCACTGATCCAGCAAGGGTCAGACTCCTTTGTGGGAGTATCATTACTACCTTTAAAAACTAAGCCCCCATCTTTACCTAGCAGGCATGTTTGGAAGGCTTGAATAGATAAAAGGAATGGATAATGTTGCTATGGGAGCCAGACCCTAAGACTGATTACCTAGACCTTATGTGGCAGAGTAAAGTGGAAGCTGAGTTAGGACACCTTCTGTGTCAAAGGTCAATGCTCAAGGCCAAAAAATAGCTGGTGTGTACTGACATCCACTGAGAGAATATAAGAGAGCCTCAAGTCACCTTTTCTGTTCTTCAGTCTGTCTCTGGTGAGTTCCTTCACCATGCCACCAGCCTGCCCAACCAAAACCCTTCAGAATTTTGATTGAAGTTGTTTTAAAAGTGCACACTATAATGCTATTTAAATTCCAGGGACTTTTACCATATGACCCAACAATTCCACTCTAGGAATCTACACAAAGGACACAAAAACATTAATTCAAAAGGACACTTGCACTCCTGTGTTCATCGCAGCACTATTTACAATAGCTAAAATATGGAAACAACCTAAATACCCAAAACAGATGACTGGATCAAGAAGATGTGGTATATGTACACAAGAGAATACTACTCAGCAGTCAAAAGAGATAAATTTATGCCTTTTGCATCAATATAGGTGGAGCTGGAAGGGATTATGCTCAGTGAAATGGACCATACATGACATTCCCTCTCCTGCTTCCTCAAGCTTTACCTTCTCTGTGACAACCTGACAGCCAGAGACAGAGAGAAGTGTCCCCAGTCTGAGCTCTAGAGCCTGCCCTGTGTTAGTGATTTGAGCTGTTAGTTGCCGCGGGTGTTGCAAGGGTTCATTTAAACTGTAAATGTATTAGGAGCTGGGATTGTAACTACCACCCTCAGCATTGCTCATGGCATCCTGTGCATTGCTCGACCCAGCACTGGTGCGAAGAGAACTTCCAATAATATAGTCACAGACCGCTGTCCAAGCAGGTTCAGCCCAGGTCAGGATTCCTACTTAGAGCCCAACAACTAGGTCAGGTGACTGGAACGACTCATGTGTTGGCTCTTCCCTGGGGAAGGACAGGAAGATTCTAATTCAGAATCTTCACCTCCTGGTGTAAGGAGTGTAAAAGCATGCAAGGTTGCTCTGCTCTTGCCTCTCCCTCCCAAATAGAGGGTTGTAAACCAGAGAGGCCCTGATGCCAGGCCTAGCAAGAAAGTCTGGATGCCTCAGTGTTAGAGTCAGAGACATGCTGGAGCCAGAGATTGATCTTGACGAATAGCCTATGTCCTTATCTAGTAGGATAGCCGGTCTCCTAGCTTGGAATGTTAGCTTAAAATGTTATTTTAAAGGTTGTTATCTTAGGATGTGCACCAGGTACGGGGCAGAAGCCCACCCCGTCATCATAGATCTTTTAAACTTTTGAATTATGTGTCTCTTTAAAACTATTGGCTGTGCCCATTGTGTGGGCTTTCACCCCTCAGCTAATTCGCTGCAACCTATGTAAGGGTGGGAAGTTGGCTATAAAAGCTCACCCCTTCTCACGCTTGGGGTCGATCGCCTCAGCCAGACCTGCGTGTTTTGGTTGAACGATTGGCCCCAGCATGCTGGCATAATAAAAGCTCTATTTGACTTTTTCAGCCCTGTGTCTGCACTTTGTTCTTTTGGGTGCCCTCAGAAACTGGGTACTTAACACTGGTTACTCTATATTTGCATCCCTGAAGCAGGAGGCATAGGTACTCCCCACCTACCACCCCCATGGTTCTGGATGTCAAAGACTTTCTGGAAAGAACTAACATTTCTCTTCTTTCTGTACCTCCTCTTTTCATCTCTCCTCCCTCGCTTCCTTTCCCTGACTTTCAACTCTTTCCACTTCCTTTATACTGATTTTTAAGACTGTTTGATGTTTATTTAAAACCTTTTGATGGACTTTTAAATCTTTTGATGGACTCATCAACTAGGGATCATGCAGGAGAATACAATCAAGACAAAAGCTTTTGTAGAATGAAATGAGCAAATGAAAAATAATGTCTAGATCTATTCATTGGAGAACTGCCAAACTGTAGGTATAGAAAGTAGAATGTGTTAGGGATACTCAGATCTTATTCCGTCTTCTTGGAAATAAATTTACCAAGAGCCCTGGAACTAAGATGAAACAACAGGAAATATTACTAACCTCCATTTGTTCTTTCTGGGCAATCTGACACTGTGCCAGCTTTAAAGAAGAACTCTATAAACTATTAAAATGACAAAGAACTTTAGTCATGATAAAGATAGAGAGTTTGGCTTAGCTAAATGGAAGACCACACAAATGTGAAAGGACAGCTTGCAGTGATGAATGGATTCAAGCACTATAAAGATCAACTTACGAAAGATTAATAGAAGGGGGGATGCATATTATCTGGGCTTCCAGCTGTTGAAGGATGTCGAACTTATTGACACTGAAGATAAGCTTAGATAAAAGACATTCAGTCCAGATGAAGTAAAAATACTTTAAAATAAGACTAATGTTAGCAACTAAATTAAGGCAGTAAATATATCTGTGGTTCCAGCCCATTTACGATTATAGAGACTACAGATCATGATAATGAACTGCAGATTATTAACCACAAAGTGCCCCATGCATCACAAGGAATTTGAGCCACTCAGTCTCCCATATCAAAGGAAACTCAGTTGTCCCAACAAAGAAAATTTCATACACTGGTTGAAAAGAAAGAAAACTGAGAAAGTCATATCCTCCTCTTTCTCTACTCCAGGTTTCAAATCACCACGTTGAGTCTATCACCCCTCTCCTTGAATCTGGATGGGCTCAAGATTGCTTTGGCCATGGAGAACAGCAGGAGAGTAGATACAAGATCTATGCTAGATCATAAAAGGCCTGCAGCTTCCTTCTGGCTCTTTTGGGATGCTTGCCCTCTAGTGCTCCTTCCTGAGCTATGTCCACTCGGAACCAGCCACCAGACGGAGAGCGATCCCAACCACACGGAGCATCCACCTTTGCGATACTGCCAGCTGGCTAAGCCTTTTCAGTTGAGACCTCAGACATAACGGGAAGAGTCAAGACATCCCCTCATGCGCTGGCCAAATTATTCACCCAAAGTACTGGTGTACATAGTAAAAGGATTGTTTAATGTCATTAAGTGTGGGTAATTGTCATGGAGAATGGATAACAGGACTATCAAACAATTAGTGAAAATATGCCATCTACTGGGTGACAGCTTTTTGCTTTCCAAAGGTCAAGTCAGTGGAATACAAGCTGAGAGAGGTTGGGGCCCACTGGGTTCTAAGCCATGTTGTTTCATTCTTAGCTGCATGGACCTAGGAAAATGATCATCTCTGTGCAGTGTCACCATCTGTAAAGATAAGGACAACAATAGTAACTGCCTAAGGCATTGGAAAGAGTGAACCTGAGTGAAGCACAGAGAGCTGGGTGAGCACCCCATAAATGTCAGTGACTGTTGATGTCACACCTTCTCTGACATAACCTGGGGGAAGGGCTCTTAGCCCAGCAGTATCATCAGGTGATACCTGTTTCAAAAGAATTGAATTCATAGTAAAGGATTTAACAGGCTATTTTATAAAAATAGGGTTTTATAATGAGTTCACAATTATGAAATCAAGTTTTCCAATTTTTTATCAAGTTATGGCTGTTAGAGGGCAGGCTGGAAGTTACCCTGAGACCCTCAAACATGTACACTCTAAATGGGTTCTGCCATTTGCTTCATAAGGAAAAAAGCATTTTGGTGTGTGAGGCCTTTAATAGAAAAAAAAAGAACTTTAATAGAATCCGTGTATATAACATAAAGAGTGAGAAAAGAATAAGGACAGTAATTTCCCAATGAAACACCCAAGTTACCATCCCCTCGTGGGTAAACGCCCAGCCAAACAGGGTTGGCCCAAAGCAGGGCCCCTGCGGCCCGAAGACCTGCCATAAGTCTAAGGTACCTCCTGGCAGGTGACCATAGGAAAGGGGCAGGAAGGGCCAGGCAAATCTGAAAAAAAGGGAGCAAAAACAAAGTACAAGTCCAGATAAAGCCTGCTGTTGTCAACCTCCCCAAGGGTCTCTCACCCATGTCTCTTTCAAGTGTCTCCTTCCGTGTCTCCCAAATCCCTGGTGCAAGTCTGAGAAACAGGTGTGGCTTCTTCACATGTCTCTCTGTTCCAAGTGTATCCTCCAAGTCTTTTTTCTCTAAGTACTCTCTCCTAGGCCCTCACCACTCAACTCCACACTGCATTAGGTGGGGCAAGGAACATGGAACCTCCCTTTTTAGATTACACTGTTATCTGACCACAACAAGACATGTATTTTATGTTCTGAACTAGCACCCGCGGGCACCCACTTACATGAAACCATACTAAATTTTTTGTGAAACAATACTGCCCTTACTATTAATGTGCAGTGCTAGCTGATGATTTTATTCTGTTCTATTTTTCAAAATCTACTAAATTCCATTACTTCTAAATGAGTCAAAATCTGCAATTAAGAGAGCAATGTCTTAAATCCTATTTATATATGGCCTCCTTGTCCTAAACTTTTCACTGTTTTCCCTTTCTTCGGCTAACTCTTTTCTACTTTTAGAAGTCCCACCCCTCCAAGACATCTCATCGGCTGCCTCTCCATCCTGAATTCTGAGTCCTGGCAGAGCTGTAGATCTGTCCTCCCTGGTGATGCTGGACTTCACACATGTGCTACCCACGGCTGCTCTTTCAGCGCACTCCCTCTGCCCCGACATTTCTGCACATTTTATGTAGACTAACCACATAGTCTAGTTCTCAGATGTTTTATAATTTGATGCTATTATTGATGTATGTATAACATAAAGAGAGAGAAAAGAATAAGGTTAATAGTTTCCTATGTGTCAGGGAGAAGAGACTGGCTAGCACCCCTTTCTCTGGTGTTCTGAGCAAACACGTCCCCATATCTAAAAAATCTAAATCCTCACCTAGACATAATGCCAATATTTCTTTCTTTCTTTCTTTTTTAGGAGCAGAGAAATTTATTCGGGGTCAACAAGTTAGGCACAGGAGAAAAAATATTCAAATTGGCTCCCTAGTCAAGAGGAAATAAGGTAATACAGATTTTAGGGATCAGGGCTGAGAAAAACATGTTACATTATACTGGCTGAAAAACTGGTTAGGGGCAAAGAAATGTGGACGTCGCTGAAATTCACTGAATAGTTGCAGGGTATGAAAAGGCTTTTCTTCACATAGCTGGAATTTTGAATCCGTTACTGGGCTCCTGCCTCTGGGTAGGTGTGTTCGCTGTCTTCAGTTCCCACCAGTCTTGGAGTGAAGCTCACAGTCATTTGCTTCTGCTTTGTTGGGGCTGCCAGACAAACTGCGTCTGTCCGTGCAAGCCTGCATCTGTTCCAACCAGTCCAGGACCAAGAAGCAAGCACAGCTTCTTCAAGCTTCTTCACATGTCTCTGTTCCACGTGCCTTTTCCACGTCTCCTTCTTGCTCCCCATCCTGCTTCCTTCCTACGCCAGTCGTCTCTTCAGCGTTCAATCTTTCTTAAAAATGATCTGAAATTTTTGTATCAATTTTCTTAAGGAATATTAGCCAATGATTTGTGCTGCTGTGCTGTCTTCACTAACTTCAGCATCAAGGTAAAGCTGACACTATAGAATGAAGGTTACCAGAGCAGTAACATCTTGAAGACATGGAAGCTTCACAGTGAGACCTTTCCGGATTTCACTCTCTGGCCTTCTCTTTTTTACTGAGTTGAATTTGTATTCTTTTTCTAAATTAAAACTATCACTAATTGTATATAGATTGCTTTCCTGAGTTCTGAGGTATTCAAAACACTCTTGAACCTGAGGAGTTCATGGGAACCCTTGAATTTGTTTTCAGTTTTTCATAAATATAGGTAGCTTGAGCCCCCCAAACTTGTAGCTGGTGTCTTAATGAGGACAGTCTTGTGGGGGACTGTGCCCTTAACCTGTGAAATTTCTTGCAGTTCTAGGTAGTTAGAGTCAGACTTTCATTGCAGTAATTTTCAATAAGTCAGGATTGATGGTAGAAGAGTCTGTCACAGAACTGGACTTTCCAGTAATATCAGGACAGTTGAAGCCAAGTGGTGGTGCTTTTCTGCCAGAAGCCAGAGCTTCAATTTTCAAAATGATTGGCAAGATTTAAATAACAGTCAAAGGATCTGACTTAGAAAGAAGAACAGAAATGATTAATAGAAATTTGGTACCCTTAGAAGCAAAATAAATGGATCACCAACAAGCATCTACTCAGCAGAGGGAACCAATGAAAGGTGAGCAGGAGGTTGAGGGCAATAGTCACAATAAAATGTCACATGCCTCAGTTTCTGGACCTAAGCCAACTTTTAATTTAATTTTTATTTTATTATTTTAATTGATATAATATTTGGATATCCCCATCAGGTATTGCCACCATAGTACACCACTGCCAAATCACCACTACTGTACCACGATTGTCTGTTTTGCATTGTTCCCTCTATATTCTTACTCCTCCCTTACCCCTTGTATCTTGGGGGTTCTTCCATTCTGTAGACGGCTTTCAAGGATTAGTTTTTAAGCTGTCTTTGACTCTTAGTTTAGCTACTGTATATTCAACATATTGTGACACCATCTGGTATTTATCTTTCTCCGTCTGATTTATTTTACTTAGCGTTATCACTTCCAGCTTCATCTATATCGCTACAAATAACCTGAGATTATCCTTTTTGATCAATGAGTAATATTCCATTGTGTATAAATCCCACATCCTTTTGATTCCCTCATATGTTTTGGGGCACTTACGTTGTTTCCTTAGGTTATAGTAAACATGCCTGCAATAAACATGGAAGTGCAAGTTTCCTTTGGAAATAATGTTTTTGAGTTTTTTGGGGTAGATGCCTAGCAGTGGAATTACTGGGTCATTCAGTGGATACGTTTTCAGTGTTGTGAGACATCTTCCCACTGCTTTCCATAAGGACTGGATTAGTCTGCGTTCTGACTAGCAGTGCAGGAGAGTTCCCTTTTCTCCACAGCCTTGCTAGCACTTGTTTTTGG
This sequence comes from Galemys pyrenaicus, assembly GCA_019455555.1. Taxonomy (NCBI): domain Eukaryota; kingdom Metazoa; phylum Chordata; class Mammalia; order Eulipotyphla; family Talpidae; genus Galemys; species Galemys pyrenaicus. The sequence goes on along the minus strand of JAGFMF010012281.1, from coordinate 4,787,000 downwards.
CCTTTTCAATATGGGCCATTCTCACAGGTATGAGATGGTATCTCACTGTGGTCTTAATTTGCATTTCCCTAATGACAAGTGAGGTAAACATGTTTACGATGTTTGTCTTCTTTGGGAAAATGTCTGCTTAGTTCCTCTGCCCCTTTTTTGATTATCTGTTTTGTTTGTGTAGTGTTATGACTTCTTTGTATATCTTTGATATCAGTCCCTCGTTAGATGTATGATGTGCAAATATTTTCTCCCATTCAGCAGGGTGTCTTTTCATTTTAGTTATGGTTTCTTCCGCTGTGCAGAAGCTTTTTTGTTTGATGTAGTCCCAGTTGTTTATGTTCTCTTTTGTTTCCCTTGCTCTTGGAAGTGATTCACTAGAGACATCACTAAAGCTTGTGTTGTGGAATGTTTGCCTATACTTTCACCTATGTGTTTTATGATTTCAGGCCTTATATCATACTTTTTAAGATATTAATTTTTAATTTTATTTTATTATTATAAAAAGATTTATTGATTTATGTATACAAGAGCTGGGGTACAGGCCAGCGATGCAGGGGATAAGGGGATTCACCAGAGACAGAGTGGGGAACAGAACAGGCAGATTGACTGAAACACACTGCTGAGGGGAGCAGCAGGCGAGGCAGGAGAGGTCTGCTGTGCCATGTGGGTCACTCCCCTGGCCGTCGGCAGGGATTGAACTCCTGCTGCAGTAGCTGTGGTTTGCTGCATAGTGTGTTGCTTAACCCACTGCTCCACCGGGGAGGCCCAAGATTTTAATTTTTTAGACCAGCTTTGGCTCACAGGAAAATTGAGAAGGTACAGACATTTCTCATTTCTCTTCTCATACACAAGCAGCCCTATTACATCCTCTAGCAGAGCGGTACATTCCTTATAACTGGCGGACCCACACTGAAATACTATAGTTGCCAAAGTCCTGACATTAACCTAAAGGTTCACTTTTGATATTGTACTTTCTATTGGTTTGGACCAGTGGAGAATGATATCCATCGCTGTGGTGGCATACAGAGTATTTTCACCACTCTGAAAATTCTCTGTGTCCTGCTACTTCATCCCTCCCTTCTACCCAAACTCTGGCAACCACTGATCTTTTAAATTCTCCATAGTTTTGCCTTTTCCAGAATGTCATTTAGTTGGAATCCTACAGTACAGAGCCTTTTTAAATTAGTTTCTTTCACTTAGTGATATGTATTTAGGATTTCTCTATGCTTTTTCATGACTTGTCAGCTCATTTCTTTTTAGTGATGAATAATCTGTTGTCCCCCAAAGGACATTCACTCAGTGAAGGACATTTTGAATAATTATGAATAAATTCTTACAAATATCTTTGTGAAGCTTTTTGTGTTGACATATATTTTCAGCTGCTCTGGGTAAAGACCAAGGAGCACAATGGCTGGAACACAGGCTAAGAGTATCATCCTGTAAGTAACCACCTATCTGTCCTCAGAGGGGTGTACTGTTTTTGCACCCCACAGCAGTGTTAGAGAGTTCCTGTTGCTCCACAGCTTCACCAGAGTTGGGTTTTGTCAGTGTTCCAGATTTTAGTGATTCTAATAGGTTAATTATCACTCAAATTTGCATTTTTTTCAGAGAACATATGATACAGAGTATTTTCCAAATTGCTGCATCTGCCCCTTCTCTTTTTCAGTGTAAGTGCCATCTTTTGGGACAAGCAATACAGCCTATTTCTTAAGATCTTAATTTTTTCATCTGTTTTCCATTGTACCACACAGCCTTAGTCAAGTCCATTGCTTCTTTTGCCTGGGTTTTTGCAACAACATCTACCATCTCTCATCCTGCCTACTAATGCATTTCCTGCATAGCAGCCTGTGATTTTTCCGAAGAAGTCTGCAGGTATCATATTTATGTGCTATTAAACTGATGTGTTTTTTCTTTCTGGCAGGTGATGTGAGTTCCTCTCCCATTTACTCAGTGGCATTTGGAGTTTGAGAAGGAGGCTGAAAAATACCTGGAAAAGGGATATATGCTCAGGTGTGACAAGTGAAATATTTTAAGTCTACAGCAGGACTGTATTCTTATAAATCTGACAAGAGTGAGAAAGAAAAGGGTTATTTATTTCTAATTTCTTTCTCTGTTTCAAAATAATTCTCTTGACCTTCTGGAACCACATTAAGATTCCTGAACACAGAGTTTGCTAGAAATAACAGTCATGTAGATTATGACAGAAAACTTCCCACTAAAGGGAGTGGTGGGGGGGGCTTTCTAAAATTGGGGTGAGTAACTATAGGTTAAAGGGCAGGACAGGAGTTTGGGTATGGGATTCTTATTAAGCCTAGGATTCATCACACTCACATGCATCCTAACCCAACACAGCTGGAGGAAAACCCAGGATAATAAGGGTTTCTTCCATCTCGTGTGTCCCCTTGTGAAGTTATCCTGGCAAGGGCCGGCTCCTGGTTCCATTCAATGGCTATGGGGGGCAGGGGGAGCGGGCATAGGGAAGTGAGGCCTGGAAGACCCAGGGTCAAGGGAGGAGGCCTCAAAGGGCAAGGACCTCATGGAAGGGGCTGGTCAGGCTACGAGTTTGGAAGGCTTCTGTGGCCTGACTCACTCGGTTATAGAGCAGAGAGCCTGTCCTGAGGTGGCAGGCCCACCAGGAGCGGGTACTGAGGCTGCCCAGGACTCAGAAGAAAGTGTGCGAACCCAAGGCTTCCCCTCCCAGCCATGGGCCCAAACCCCAAAGTGAGACACCCTAAGAAGATAGAAACTGCTGAAAGAGTACTTTCAACTTGACAGGTGCTCCTTGCCTCCTTCCCTCCCCCATGGTTGTTCCACCAGTGGGAATGAATGCAGGAGTTAGGAAATGGGTACAGGTCATTAGTTAGGATGGCAGGGGCTGGAGAGAGTGTTTGGGAGGGGAGAGGGTGCTCCAAGCTCATTTATTAATCTGAATAAGGAACAGTTGGTTGGAATCAGGGTGCTCCAACCCAGTAAAAATTGAATGTTCAGAACACCAACACAATAATACAGTGTAAAGCAATGGACCAAAGCTCCTTTAGGGAAAGCAGCCCAGGTAATCTGGGAGCCCCTGGGTCCCAATCTATCAGTAAGAGAAACAACCCTGACCCTGAGACACCCAATGGCCAAACCTCCTCTCCTTGCGCATATAAACCCTTGTTTTTTGCCCCCTCAGTGGGCAAAAAGGACCCCTTTGCCCTCCCATTAGGGAGCCCTCTCTCCTCAGAGAACCTCCTGTCTTTCCTCTGCCAATAAACTTGTTCTTCTATCAAACTCTGGCCTTACCAAGACAAGAGCTAAGAGCCCATTGGGGGTCCCCAGACTCCCAGGCCTGGTTCAGAAGGAGAGAAGACTATAGAGGTTACTTCCAGAAAGTGCCTTTCTTCCTCTTCCCTTCCTTCCTCTCTTTTCTCTTTCTCATTCCCCTTCTATGCACCTCTCCTCCCCCTACCTCATTTTACCTCTTCCCACTTTCTCTTTGTTCCTTCTCATTCTCCTTCTTTTCCTTCACCTTTCCCCTCAAACTTGGGTTTTCATATGTCAACATTGACACACACACACACACACACACACACACACACCCGATCAATACACCTGCCCTCTGATCAGGTCACTTCCTCCAACAGTCAGTCTCTCTGGCAGTGAAACCCTACCCCAAACCTTTGTTACAAAGCAGGCTGGGAAGTGCATGCTGGCTACGCAGGTTCTGCAGCAGGAGGTGCTCATGGGAGGAGGGTGCTGTGAAGGGCTTTGGGCAGTGTCTTCCATGGAGATGTGGCTTCACCAGGCAGGACAGGAGGACACGAGATCAACTCTGGGAGGAGGACGTGGAGATGCCCACTCAGAGCAGGTTTCTTCCATTCCTTGCTCCTTTGTCTGTTTTACTCAATTTGCCAATTATGGTTGGTTATAAAAATAATTGTGGTGCACAGACTCTTGGGTTGCTACCATACTCTTTCCTCCTGGCATATAATCTGCTCCCCTTGCAAGGGTGGGATCTGTGCCAATAGCTTAAACTCAGGATTGCTCAGGAATGAAAAGCAATCTTTTGACTGAGGAAACACAATCTTCTTTTCAGATATTAGCTGCACATGTTGCAGACAATGAGCAATATTTGGGGGTGCACAGAGCATCCAGGAATCATGGGCTTTGATGTGGAGAAAACAGGAGGAGGGCTTGGGGAGGGCCTTTATCTTATCGTCTGATGGGACTACAGCCTCTTCCCTGGGGCTGGGTGTTGGCTAAGGAGTGGGGCCTGGGATCGAGAGTAGTAGCTCGAAATTTCTCCAGTAAAATGCCTATCCTGAACTTCATTTATTTTGTCTGAATTGACTCCCCAGAATATTAAACACTTGCATAATCAAATGTAAACACACGCCTCCATTTGAAAGTCAAATACAGAAAATTTCTGGATGTGTATGATATTGCATTATCCTGGCTTCTGCTGTCATCCAGAAGAATTGAATAAATAAGAGTTGTCTGAAACCAAAGTAATTTTCTGGGCAAAGTGAAATAAATGTGTTAAAATGAAAAAAAAAATTAAAAAAAAAACTCTAAAGATGAAAAAGTTTTCACCCAAGATTGAGTTGGGAGAGATGGAATCTGCCTGTTATGTTAAATTTTTGCCATGTCTTTTGTATCAAGGTAATAGGGGGTACAGATTATGAAGGAGGGGAAGAAAGGAAGCAAAGATGAATGAACCAAGTTCATCAATTAGCCCCGAGCAGGCGCTGCTGGAGCTCCTGAGCCTCCACATGCATCACACTCCAATCAGCTCTCCTTGAGGTCCTAATCAAATTCCTTTTTTATGAAAATCAAATTTCTTTTGATAACCTAATTAATATTTTCAAAGGGAACTTGAGACAGCAACCACTTAAGACCCTAAGTTAGCTGGATGTTAATTCAAACGAAGGAGATTCTCCATTTCATTTCCTCTTTCCATTTTTGGAAAGGAGTAGACACTTGATATTTCTAATCTTGGAATATCTAAGAAGTTTATCTGTATTTTTAAAAATTTGTTTTCTTGATAATGTTTATAAAACAATTAGTTCTATTTTTAACTACATATACATCTCCCCTTGTCAAATTTAATAAGTGCTCTGATTAGAGAAATGGAATCAATGGATTGAAATAGTATTTTTAAGTGAGCTATTTGGATTTTTACTGCTTCTCTGAATATAGAAAGTACACTTTTTATTGTGAAATATAACATTCACACAGACATGCAATTTATCACATAGGCTAAAGTGAACAGTAGATGATATCACTAGCTAGATCAAGAAAAAGAATACTATCAGCACCCCAAAGCCCACTGGGGCTTAATCCATCATCCACAGGCCTGACCCCACCCACAGTCATTTCCTTCTATGTTTATTTCTCCCAAATTCCTGCCTGACTCTCTCTCTCTCTCTCTTTTTCAACCCTTGTCTTTTAAATGTCTATGCACCTCACAGTTCTGTTTCAGCCCTTTTTTCTTTACTCAACATCCCTCCGCTCCCAGGTGATAACATTCATTACCATGGCTTCAAATGCCACTCAGACCCAGCTCTGAGTCTAAGCGTGGCCTTTCTCCCAGGTTCTAGACCCTTCCCCTCCCTGCTTCTCAAACACAACTCATGGATGGCTCAGCCAGTGGCCCCACAGATAACTGGAATATCAGCACCCAACCTTAACCTATCTCTTTCCCTCCCACTCCGAACTCCAATCAAATGTTCAAGATTGGTAAAGTTCCTCCTCCTAAATCATCTCTTCAGTCCATCCCCATTTTTCCATGACTGCTAGTCTAGTCTACAACATTTCTTCCAGGACACATGTGATATTGTGATTTATAAGAAATATATATGTGATCTTTGTCCCTGCTTCTAGCATGGAGCCCCTAAAGCCCTTGGGATTTTGTAAGTGATAAGAGTGGCACAGATTGGTTATCCAGAAAGTGCTCCCTTAGAGCACACCTGGGTTTAAGCTGCTGAGTTGACTTAGGGTGGGGCCCCAGATAGCCTCAGGACAGGGATGCTCTCCATAAAGACAGAGCCCTAGATTAGAGGTAGAACTTCCACTCACTACCCCCCAACCCCCTATCAACCTATGGGAAGGGAAAGGTAGCCGCAGATTATAATTCATAAAAACTCTTGAACAAGATTTAGTGAGTTTTCCAGCTTGGTAAATGCATCCATAGGCTGGGATTGTGGTATATTCCAGTTCCACAGAGACAGAAACTCCTGCTGCAGACCTTGCTCTATGTACCTCCTCATCTGACTATTATCTGTGTCCTTTATAATAAACTATTAAATATAATTCATGTTTCACTGAATTTTGTAAACCATTCTAGAAAACTCTTCAACCTGACTTTCCATTGAGGTCAGACTTGACCATATAATTTACTCTGGCCTATGAAATTAGAGCAGAGTAATGTATTCTACCTCTGAGCAGAAACACAAATGACATTGTGTGATTCTGCCATCTTTTCTTTTCCCTCTGTCACAATACCAGCCACATCTCAGATGCCAGTGCTCTGCCTCTGAAGTATGATGTTAAGACTTGGTACATAGGCCTCTCTGGTGGCTTAGGTGTTAAATCTCAGTGCTATCACTGTTATGGCTTGAGGTGGATCCCTGGCCAGGAGCTAACCCACATATGGCACAGCAGACTTGCCTATCTCATCCACTGTTTCTCTCAACAGTGAATTGCAGTGGATCTGCCTGTTTTGCTCTCCACTCTGTCTCTGGTGAATCCTCTCACCCCCTGTACCTCTGGTCTACACTTCAGCTCTTCTACACAAGAGAAAAAGACATGAATCAGAGATCTGGCTGACCCACACTGCCCATGTGATAAAAGTGGGTGGCTGTGAACCACTGAGATTTATCCTTATCACTGTAGCATAATTTAGTCTAAGTTTACTGACATTTATTTTACAATTCATTTTAATGGTAATCAGCAAAAATAAATTATTGTTTTTGCTATCCTATTTCAAAGCATTTCCCTTTAGGCAATGACCAAGAAGAACAACAACTGAGCACAAAGGAGTTCCTACTGCACAGATCATTTAGATATTTTTCTTCATCAGTGGCAATGGGTACTGATGGGAAAGGTTGGAGGCTCAATTCAAAATCTTGCATTGACATATGGTGTGACTTTGAACTTTAATTTGCTCTTCTCTGGTGAGGAGGAGTTAAGGTACCCAGCAGATTACTTGACATATAACTCAGTCTATACTAGGATTTTGAGGGTGGGTGAGTATACAAATATTCCACAGAACTTCATCTTTCCATTGCATCCCATCATTGAATTATAGTTTTCGTAACTCAAAGATTTACTTCTTCCCAGAACTTTTCCCAGATTAATATTAACTATATTTGAAACCTACCTTGTATTCCAATATCCATTAAGCACTTTCATCATGTGTGTGAAGCTATTACATATTTATTTATTCTCATGCAATAGCAGGGGTTCAATAGAAATTTGTTGAATTAAACTGACTTATTGAATTAAATTGATTTATTTATTTATGCATACAAGAGCAGGAGTACAGGCCAGATGTTCTGGGGGGGTGAGAGGATTCACCAGAGACAGAGTGGGGAGCAGAACAGGCAGACTGACTGAAACACACTGCGGAGGGGAGCAGCAGGTGAGGCAGGAGAGGTCTGCTACACCATGGGGGTCCCCTCGCTGGTCAGTGGCAGGGGTTGTACTCGTGCTGCAATGACTGCAGTTTGCTCCATAGTGCACGGCTTAACCCACTGTGCCATCAGGGAGGCCCCTAAATTGACTTTTTAATTTTACATATGAATGTAAATATTATGGACATATGCACCAGGTACTACTATGGTCAATGAGACTAACTTTTAAGGAATTTTATTGTTTGTTATGGATTAGTGTTATTCAAATATATCATTAACATATATTCATAAATATCATTATATATAATATATTTTAATATAGTATATTGATATTTTAATATTATATTTTCATATTATATTTTAGTCTAACATGTGTGTTATTTATATTTTTTTGTTAAAACTATCTTTTAAATATTTAAATTTTCTCATATTGTTGTTCATTTTTGTACAAAATTTGGTTCCTCCTTAAAAACCTGTATAATCTATAGTAATAAAACAAAAACCTGTCAACTCACCACCCAACTTCACCAGTACATTCTCAGGCCTGCCAGCCTTCATTAGTCCATCCCACCCCTGCCTCCCTTAGAGGTGATCACTTGCTTGAGTTTTGTGTTTATCACTGACATAGTTTGTCAATAAATATGCCTAACATTACATAGCCAGTGTGTGTTCATGCCTTCGAAGGAGTTATTTCATGCTGCTCAGAACATTTTTGGTTTTCCCAAATGAAGTTACCATAGGAGCCTCAGTCATAGTCAGAATAGTTTCACTTACAAAGACTGAATTTTTCAAAAACAGTCTAGAGCACCAACAGTGTGAGCTATTTTTTATTAAATATTTATAATGTGTGAGGCACTGAATTTATAGCTTCCTTCTATCTCACTATCTCCTAGTCCATTCTCTAGCCATGCAGCAATTTAGAACGGTAACTAGTCTCAAATCATCTTGTCAGTAAGTAGCAAAGCTGCGTAAACCCTACACTGTGAAAGCCCATCCTAATTATTGCTCCATGACCCCTATACCATGAAAAAGCTGGCTGTGAATAAAGAGAAAGGTGTGTGGAGGGCCAAGAAGGCATATTAGAGACAGCAAATATCATCCATGATTAAAAACAAAAGCAATACAATAGTATAAGTTATGAGAGTGATTTTCTTACATTGTTCTTATATGAAAGTTCACAGAAATTCAAGGTCTGAAATATGGGCCTGGGGTGACTGCTGGAAGTGTTCAGCATTCATTTGGAAATATTAGCTTTATATCTGTTAAAATTGTGATATACAGGCCTGTGATGTTGTATTCCTTATGTAACAGACTCTCCTATTATGGAAACCACCTTCCCCATCCAGCACTTTATACGAAACTTTTGTATTGACAGAGCAGAGGATGCAGAAGGAAAGCAAAATACAGTGTTTGAGCAAATCCTACATTCCTCCTCAGAAACAAATATTGCTGCGACTGTTTATGATCAAAAGATAAAACTATTTTTGACAAAGATACAAAAGTGAGTCAATGGAGAATGGATAATTTTTTCAATAAATGATGCTAGAGCAATTGGTCACACACGGGAAAAATGAATCTTGATTTAACATTACATTTTATATAACAAATATTAATTCAAGATGGATCACCGACTCTAAAAACATAAACAGAAAATTATAAAACTTTAGAATTATAGAACTTTTTTTAAGATTTATTTATGCATACAAGAACTGGGATACAGGCCAGAGGTGTGGGCGGTGAGAGGATCCACCAGAGACAGAGTGGGGAGCAGAACAGGCAGACTGACTGAAATACACTGCTGGGGGGAGCAGTGGGCGAGGCAGGAGAGGTCTGCTGCGCCATGTGGGTCCCCTCCCTGGGATCGACCTCTTGCTGCAGTGACTGAGGTTTGCTTCATAGTGTGTTGCTTAACCCACTGCGCCACCAGGGAGGCCCGAATTATAGAACTTTTAGGGAGAAAAGGAGACTCTTTTTGGGACTGATAGGAGAAGAGTGCTTAGTCTTGACATCGAAAATGGAATCCATAGAAAGGGTGAAATGAAGCATTCACATTAAGTGACTGAAAAGACAAGCTGCATAGTGAGAGAAATATTAATGAAGCACATATCTGATGAAGGACTTGTAAATGGAATATATAAACAAACAATACAATTGGAAATTGGGCAAAAGACATGAAAGGAGACATGGCATGTCTTCACAGAAAAGGGGACACAGATGGCAAATAGCACATAGAAAGATGCTCAACATCATCTTCCATTAGGGAAATGCAAATTAAAGTCACAATAAGATACCACTACACACCTATCAGATTGGCTAAAATAAGAAATAGTGACAACACCAAATGCCAGTGAGGATGCAGAGAAATGGAATCACTTGTGTATTGCTGGAGGGGCTGGAAAATAATTCAGCTACTCTGGCAAGCAGTTTGGCAGTTTCTTATAAAACCAAACATTCAACTACCACATGATCCAGCAACTGCGCTCTTGGGCATCTGTCCCAGTGAAAGGCAGACATAGATTCACATAAAAACATGTTATTGGGTGCTTACAGTCATTCTTTTGACCTCAAAGTGAAATATATATTTTTTAAAGATGTATTTATTTATGCATACAAGAACTGGGGTACAGGCCAGAGGTGCAGACATGAGAGGATCCATCTGAGACAGAGTGGGGAGCAGAACAGGCAGACTGACCAAAACACACTGCTGAGGAGAGGAGAGGTCTGCTGTACCATGTGGGTCAGCTCTCTGGAGGGGGATCAGACTCTGCAGTGGCTGGTGATCGCTAGATAGCACTAATACTTAACCCTTGCACTACCAGGGAAGCCTTATTTTATTTTTATATCCAAAACAGTAGGTCTCTTATTAAAGGGAGAGAAGAGTAAAGAACGCTTGCTGAGACACAAGCGGGCAGAAAGAGCCCTCCCCCTCAACCCCAAAAGGACAGAAGAGAAGCCTACAGAGGGCAGCCTTGGGAGGAGAGCTGACACTGCGGCTTTGCAAAAGGAAAAGGCTGGTGAAAGACACGCTTGCATAGGCTCAGGTGGGCAGGAGGGCTGCTGTGGAAATATATTTCAAGGTAGAGGAAAAAGTAGCAATTGGCCACTTTCACCAGTGTTTGCAAAAATACCCCCACACACACTTAAGAAAATAAAATCAGTGCTAAAAACCTCCTTTAATGACACGCTTCCCTGTTCTGTAGATGCAAATCAGTGGACAATCAGGAAATGTTGTTGCATGATAAGAAGGAATGCTTCCTATTTAACTTATTAATATTCCAAGAAGATTTTCCAACACCTGTAATGACATTTGAGAAATAGAGGGAGAGAGAAATCCCTTTGGTTTCGGTGCAGAGGCTGCCAGACCTCAGTCAGGAGAAGCACACTTCTCCCTGACAACACCCTAAGGCCTCCTATCATTTAGATGAATTGTCAGAAATTACCACTAAGCTTTATTTCTTGCCTTTCTCATTAGAAAAACCCATAAACTTTAAATTTTACTTATGCTAATGCTTTTAAACAAAACTTGCTCTTATTTGCATAACATCAAAATAGTGTTCGAAACCTTATATTCATTTATCTTAGTTAATTTCAGACTCAGAAACACATGAGCGATAAGTCAAAACCTCCAGGGACCCCCAACTCCTCCATTCTGTGAAACACAAACTTCTCTGACTGACACAGAGATGCTCTGATGCCAACAATGGTGGCAAAAGAGCCCCAAACAGACCAGCCTCTGTATTACTTCTTCCAGAATTTGAGGATTTCTTCCTTCATTTAATGTTAAATCTAAGCTTTATACAACCTATTATGTGCCATACACTGCTTTAAGCCTTTTACATGTGTTAATTGGTGTTTTTATTATAATCACCCTATGAAGTAAATAGTATTGTTGTTCCATTTTACAGATAGGGAAAGTGAGACACAGAGAGACAAATAACCTGTTGAAGATCACACAAGTAGATGGCAGAGGCAGGAGTCAGACCATGAACTGGACTTAGCTGTGCTTCCTCACAGATAAATAAAATGGATGGATGGATGGATGGATGGATGGATGGATGGATGGATGGATGGATGATGGATAACAGAGGGTAATGGATAAATGGACATGTGGAGGATGGTTGAATGGAAGGATAGATGAATGGTTGAGTGGATGAATAACAAGTGATTGAGTGAACAAATGAAAACATTGGTCCGATGTGACTGACCGTAGGGAGCAAGTTGTATCTCCATTTGCCTGGGAGCTCTGTGGTCTCAGGCCCTTTCTGCATCCTTCTCATGTTAGTATCTGACCTCATCATGGCCTAGGACTTGCTCTCTTATGATGTTGTGCTCCACTGAATTGCTACGTTAGGAGTTCAGATTTGGAACTGTTTTTGTTTTTATTGTACCACCAACTTGCTTGATCATCTGTTTTCCTATCTGGAAATGAAAGTTAAAATAATTTAATTTCTTATATCACACAGTTCTATATTTTGATGTGTGCAAGTGAAGTCTATGGGTAAGATCAGAAGTACAGGATTTGGCGTGTGAATCAAGACCCACAGAAATGGGGAGCAAGGCTTGTCTCAGTTATTGGAGAGCCCTGCAGAAGCTGAGCCTTGTCCAAGGTCACACAAGTAGAAGGCAGAGGCAGGAAGGATTCAGACCAAGACTAATCGTGTGTGGCTGCAGCTTAGGGAGAGTATGAGTGCAGAAAGAATGAGCTGAGATCTTTAGGGAGAAAAGATGTCCTGAATGAACTCGACAGATAGGGTTGATGGACTCCACCCCCACTCCAGACCAAAGAGATCCAAGACACCAAGAACTGCAAATCCCATTATGTCATCATCACCAAAGGGAGGATCTCTGGGACATGAGGGTGGAGTTAATAGCCAGGTTTAGTATTAAACCAGACATCTGGGCCTTGGGGGGGTGGGGGGGTGTCTCTTGGTTCTTCCTGGTTCTCATCATGCTGTCATTTGCCAGCTCAGTGGAACAGGTAGGACATGTTCACAGATTGAGCTCCCTCTCTTCTCCATGGGCTATTCATTTCTTCGTTCCCCCTTCTTTTGTAAATAAACTCTGTATTAACCTTGTTTGTGTGTGTGCCTGCCGCTGAGTCTTATTATAAGTGCTTTTTAAACACACGGGTGAGAACCCACAGTCAGGCAACCCATTTATATCAGAGTTGTCCTGTAACAAGATTACTCCTCAAGAGCTGGCATACATGGTGTGGCATTATAACTTTGTAGGTAATGGGGAAATACCTAAGGGTTTTTTTTATTATTATTATTGTGGTAAAAAAAACCATAAAATTTTCCCTAAGGCATTTTTCCATATATAGTTTGATGGTATTAAGTACATTGACACTGCTGTGCAACCATCACCACCATCTATTAGCTATGGTTTTGGGATTTTAAATTTTTTTTAGCAACCACATATAAGTAAGATCACACAGCATTTGTATTTCTAAGTCTGACTTATTTCTTATTTCATAAGGTCTATCCATGTTGTTGCAAATGCAAGATTTTTTTTTATGACTGGAAAATATTTTACTGTATATAAATATCACATTTTCTTTATTTATTGGACACTTAAGTTGTTTCCATGTCTTGTTTATCATAAATAATAGTGCAATGAACATGGGGATGCTTGAATTTTTTTGAGTATTTTCATTTTATTTGGATAAACATCCTGAAGTTGAACTGATGGAACACGTGGTGGTTGTTTTTAATTTTTTGAGGAACCTCCATACTTTGTTCCATTGTAGTGCTATCAACTTCCCACCAAATGGTAAACCAGGGCTCCTTTATCCATATTCTTGCCAACACCTGTTACCTCTTTTTTTAAAAAGATTTATTTATGCATACAAGAACTGGGGTACAGGCCAGAGATGGGGGGTGAGAGGATTCACCAGAGAAAGAGTGGGGAGCAGAGCAGGCACATCTACTGAAACATACTGCTGAGGGGAGCAGCGGGTGAGGCAGGAGAGGTCTGCTGCACCATGCTGCTCCCTGGCTGGGGATCAAAAGAGCTGCATTGGTTGTGGATAGCTTCATAGTTTGGTGCTTAACCCCTTGTGCTGCTAGGGACGCACCTCTTGTCTTTTTGATGACAGCCATACTAAGAGGAGTGAGATGAGATCTCATTGTGGTTTTTATTTCCTTTTCCCTGCTGACTAATGATGTTGAGCTTTTTTTTTAAATATATATACCTGCTATCTTTATGTCTTCTTTGGAAAAATGTTCAGACTCTGTATCCATTTTAAAACCAGATTGCTTGGGTTTTTGTTATTGAGTAACATATTGGGGGTGTTAACCTGTTTTAAGATATAGAGTTTACAGATACTTTTTCCCATTCCATAGTCTGCCTTTCTTTTTGTTGATAGTTTGATGGGTAGAAGCTTTTTAATTTGATGTGATCCTCTTGTCTTTGAACTGAAGGTTTTTATATTAGGGCACCGGTTGGTTCACATTATTTCTATAGCAAGATTTCCCTGGTGGTGCAGAAGAGGATGATGATAACAACAATTGACATTAACAAGTGCTTAATAAGTGCCAGGCATTGTCCCAAATCCTTGCTCCATACTGCCTCATGCAAGCCTCATCCTATCCTCATGCTACTCCTTGAGGTAGATGTTATTTTTTCATCTTACATATGAGCAAAAAAGAGAAGTTAAAGAACCTGCTCTAAATTACCCAGATCACAGAACATGGTCTGTAACTGAATCCAGAAAGCCTGCCTGCAGAGCCCACACCTGTGCCTCATCACTGGGCATGCTGCACCAGGAGGACTGGGCCACAGGATGTAGGCCATTGGTGGGGCAGTTGGAATAATCCAGGCAGGCATTGACCAGTAATGTAAACTCAGAGAGCAGGAATGGACAGACATAATGGAATGATTTGGGAGCTTTGGTTGGGATGGACAAACTCCCAACGAGTGAGTGACCATGTGAGGAGGGGGAAGGACTCTGAAGTGATAGGTAGCTTTTGGACTGACCACAGAGTGGAAAGCAGTGTCATTCACTGGCCAGGAGAGTGAAAAGGAGGAGATGACTCTATATAGTATAGCTGAATCTCAGGACATTCTCATAGAGGTGTCCACGAAGCAGTTTGATAAGCATCAAATTTTATAGAAAGATCTTGCTGGAATCTAGGAAGCAGGGAGGAGGGTTAGACTCTTGGAAGCAGATGAGCTTGTTCTTGGATTATGTGTGTAGAACAAAAAAGAAAAAGGTGAATTACTAGAAGCTACCAAGCCAGGGTGGAAGGCACATTAGGGTTTGTAAATGTTAGGACCTTCACGACAACATGTGCAACAGATCCTTTTGCATGACCCCACATGAGATTGATCCTCACTGTGCACCTGCTTGGGGGAACCCCGATGATTCAGGGCTGAGTCCACAAAGAGAAGATGGCAGACATTGGAGGAAAGTGTCAGAGGGTAGGGCACCAAGGTGTGAGAAAGTTTCCAGAGGGCTAGTACCAAATGCCTCAGAGCAAGCAAATGAAAAGGGCCCAGGGTATGTCCACTGACTTAGGCAGTTAGCATCACTGGTGACCTTGGAAAGAGCAGAAGTTGGAGCCAGATGGTCTGGATGGAGGCGCATAGAGTGTGGCACTGCAGGTTCTGCCTGGTGGGTTCAACCAGTCAAGGGTGGAAAACACGTACTACGTAGCTGGGCCTATGATGTTGGCATCTATACTGACTGTTTGCAGACTTTCCTCTTGTCATTCTTCCTTAGAGAAAACAATTTTCATAGCATTTCCATTGCGTTAAGTACTGTCAGTAATCTAGAGATGATTGAAAGTGAATAGAAGAATGTGGGTAGGTTATATGCAAATACTACACTGTTTTATATGAGGGACTTGAGCAGATACAAATTTTGGTTTCTGCAGGGGGTCCTAGAACCAGTCCCTTGAGGGTTCTGAGGGACAACTACTTATAAGGTACAGAAGTGTGAGGAAGGGCAGCTGGGAGGAGAGAGAACAGGCAATTCTAGGGGTCCAGGGCTGCTGCCTGAGGACTCCTTAACATGAAGTACATTCAGGGCCTTCCTGGTGGTACAAGGATTTAAGCTGCAGCACTGTGAAGCTATCAGCAGCTACTGCAGCACCAGTTCCATCCCCTGCCAGGGATTTGACCCACATGGCACAGCAGACCTCTCCTGTCTTGCCTGCTGCTGCCCTCAGCAGTGGATTTCAGTAGCTCTGCCTGTTCTGCTCCCCACTCTCTCTGGTGAAATCCTCTCACCTCCTCCCCAATGCCACCTCTGGTCTATATCCCAGCTCTCGTATGCATAAATAAATAAACCTTTAAAAAATAACCAAAAAACCAACCATGAAGCACATTCAGGGGTGGAGGGAGATGAATTGGCGCATACAGTAACCACCAGCGCAACCTGACCAGGGGACATTAAAGACTGTGTGCCCTGGGGGGGGTATTCACTTTCAGTGGGAGAGGACCACTTTGAGAACAGAGAGGGGTGGGAAGGATGGCTGAGCATCCCCTGCACAGAGACTGGGAGAGTTGGCTCTTTTGAAAAGGAAACTGATCCCAGTGAGTGAAGCTGCTGAGTGAAGCACATTACTTCAGGGGAGTCACTGGCAACAGGTATCAAGTCATAGTTTATGTCCATCAACTCAATAAAATTAGTTTAGGGGAATTTACCCAAAGAATAAAAGAAAAAGCACACACACATACAAATATGCTAGTGGCCAATTATTCACAATATTACTTTTTTAAAGCACATGTGGCCAACACTATGGGAACTAGTTAAGTAAATTATTGAACATATGCTCCATGGATACAATGTTATGAGGTCATTAAAATGATAATTATGAAGCTTATAGCTACACGATTAGAAAAATGGTTATGACAGCAAATGAAAAAGCCGTTATGGAATTGAACGTACACTCTCACTACACCACGAGAAATATGCTTGCATGTGGAATTATACAACAGAATTCCTAAAAAGACACTAGCTGTTAGTTGGGGATAACGGTAAGATTATTGGTGGCTTTTTTTTCTTTCTTTCTTGATTTGGTAAACTTGTTTTGAATCCTAATGTTAGAACAGTAACAAAAACTTAGCCTTTTAGCTTCTTAGTTCTGATATACAAATATACTAAATTTACATAACCACATACTAAATTTTTTTCCTTCTGGGCTCTGACACTACTGACATCTAATAAGATTCTACGTGGTACAGCAGTTCCATCTGAATTCACTCCCATCGGTGTTGACAATAATGTTAATAGTAGGGTATCTCTCTCCTCCCTCCCACTACAGCATTGCTCACCCCAAACCCCACAGCATACTCAGATGCTTTAGATAGCATTCATGCAAGTCAAACTTTGGACAATATCCTCAATCCCCGGGTCACACCAGGATGGCTTGCTGGTGGGAGGCAGTGAAGAGAAGCCTGATGTTCTTACCTCCTGCTTCCAGCAAGCGACCAGTGCAGCTTTGTACCAGGGAAGGCCCCTGCAGATCCAGGCTCCCATTCGATTCCCCCAGCCCTGCCCACCACGTCCTAGGATGGATCACGGACCAAAACACCATGTTTGAGTCTCAGCCTCTTAATATTTGTCTTTCTCTATTTTGAATTAGATTCTCTCTTCTTCTCCCTCTCTCCTTTTTTTATATACTAACATTTAGAGAAAATATTAACAGTTTTAAGAGTCTCTTTCTCTACCGACTGAGGTAGCCGGGCGCCCATATGAACAGTTATAAACTTTGATGTAAATATGCATTTTGAAATGGCAACTGTAAGTTAAATAATAGACATTCTCCATTTGGGGCAGGGTGTTGGAAGCAGAAGCAGTGGATACTGGAGTTTGGTTCGCAAGAGTTTTCCTTCATTACAAGAAGTTGCTGGTAAAGTACAACTAGTCTTGAATTAGATTTACCTTTCATTAAAATGAACCAATTTAATAAATGAAATAATCATGTTCAAATGTAAGCATAGGGAGAGTAAATAAGAATTTAGAGATTCATATGCACTAGATGGATTTTAAATTACAATGAATACCTCTGATGTTTTCAATAATCACACAAATTAAATTCAGGAAGGGACAGGAATCCCATTCTCTTCCCTTTCTCTGCATGAAATTTTTATTCGGTTGTAAACTACTCCATCTTGTGGTTCAACTCGGGTACTAATAGCTAGAAATCTAGATACTCTTTTCACATCAATGACTACCTGTTATGACACAGCTTTTTAAAATTCAAAACACACCTCAAAGAAGAAAGTAAAAATTATCAATAATGTCTGTTGATATCTAGACACATAATATTTAAAGGTCAAATAGAGGCATATTATACAATGCAATTTTAAGTGAAATAACAACCATTTGACTTTTTTTTCACTTCAAAGGAAGCACCATCTTAACACAATTCAGGAATGAGAAGTAATTAGTATTTGATCACATTATCAGTTTGGAATAAAAACTGAATATTTTCACAGCAATTAGGGTAACTACCTACTCCCTCCTTGGGCTTCAACTTCCTGATCTATTAAAGGGGGTGGAGTGGGTATAAGAGACAACTGGCCCCCAGACCTGGTGCCCCTGGTCTTACACTTCCTCCTTGGGGAAGCATTTGGTTTGCAACAGCCAGATTAAATGATTCCTACTTGAGACATTCAGTGATCTTGCTCCTCTCCGGAGAACTCTTAGTAAATCAGTGCGGGTTTTCAAAGAGCGATCTGGGCCAGCAGTGGCAACCAGGAACTATTTAGAACTTCAAACTTTTCAACCTTCCCTGAGACCTTCAGAAATAGAAAATCCAGGTGTGGGGCCCTGAGTGTCTTCACAAGCCTTCCAGGTGTCCAGGGCACTCATCTGTGAACTCTGTATCTAGAACATCAGTGGAAACACCCCACTCTTATCATCTTCTTCTTCCTCATTATTAACTTTCACTTTTCCCTCCACACAGGACTAGGCTACTGCATTCGATGGATCATAATACGGGCTGCAAAATAACCTGATCTAACATCTTCAGGCAATCTTGAT
Organism: Galemys pyrenaicus; assembly: GCA_019455555.1. Classification (NCBI taxonomy): domain Eukaryota; kingdom Metazoa; phylum Chordata; class Mammalia; order Eulipotyphla; family Talpidae; genus Galemys; species Galemys pyrenaicus. The sequence continues at coordinate 4,768,403 of JAGFMF010012281.1, read as the reverse complement.
AAGACTGGTAGCATAATCTTCAGATCAACCAAGAATGCCTAGAGCCTACGGTTCACCACCACTGCTAGCACTCCCATCCCACAAACTCATCTGTCCCCTGACCTGGCCAGGTTGAAGTCTCCTTCCCTGCAGAAAACTCAGAGACACCCCCCACTCCCGTCCCCGGCAAGAAAAACCACTGTCTCAAATAGCTTCAAGACCTCATAGGCTGCTCAATCCCTTCTCTAGCCTCATCTCCTCTTCTTTCTGCTCCAGTCAGGTCAGCCTCCTCCTCCTCCTGTCCACTTCAAGGTCTTTGCATTTGCCCAGCCCTTTGCCCAGAGGTGCGTGCTGCCAGCTCTCTCGCTGTCTTCACATCTCTGCTTAAGCAGTTCTTCCCCATCTCCCTGTTGCCACAGCTCCATCCCCTCCAACCAGTCCCACAGCCCCTTTCCTGCTCCATGGTACTTCCTACTCCGTGGGACACCAGACATCTGACTTAGTGTGATGTCTAATTGCGCTGCTGGAGTGTGGGGAAGGGCTACAGTCTTGTTTCTGCTCACTGAAACAGCCTTAGCATTTAACACTATGAATCGTGACTGCTGGTAGTAGCGATCGGAAAATATTGGTTGGTTAAGTGAAAGCATGCAGAGCGGGGAGCTCTGACAGAAAGAAATCCCAGTCCTTCATTCCGACGGGCTTTAGCCTGTTTTATCACATGTGAACAGTGGGACCCCACTAGATGGGGCACAGGAAATGATGTTGTGACCCCAGCCTGTGATCATCTCAAATGCAGTGGGCTCTTTTCTGTCCCTTGGAAGCTGGATTCTGAATCCTCCCGTACAGAGCCCCAGGCAGCTACCGCAGTGAATCCTTCTACAGCAAGAGGAACCCATAGGGGAATACATATGGGGAAAAGAAACTTTCCTTTTTGGAGATTTAATTTAAATCTGCACATTATAGAATCTGTTTCTGAACATCAGTCTTCAAAGTAGAGTCATCAGAAGGTATAAAATTATTCACACCAGCTGTTGTCTTAGGACAGCAGACCATGGAAAAATTTTAAACCAAGGCTATCTCCCTGGACTTCCTTCCGGAATTCAGTGAGGAAAGTTTTCCAGAAGGGCTCTCTGGGCTTGGAGCAGCATTTTCTGCCCAACAGTCCTCTGCAGCACTGTCCTTTTATGCTTGGTCTCTCAGCACAGGTGCGCCCACACCATGTTCCAGGTGTCTGCCATCAGGCATGTGTACCCCGAGCCCATGCTCCCCAGCACCTCCTGCATTCAAAGCCATAGGTGATAGCCACAGAGGACAGTGGTGCAAAAGCCTGAGCAATCTTCACTTACCCTACAAAAGTAATGATAACTTATACTCTGTAAACCTGTATTCCTTTTCTGTGACTGCTATAATAAATTACTACAACCTTTACGGCTGAAAATAGCACAATTTTTTATCTCATAGAACTCTAGGTTAAATGTCTAATCGCGGCTAAAATCATGCAAGGGCAGGCCTGTTTCCTTCTGGAAGCCCACGCCACCATAATACAATGCTTAGGGATTCATACTGCTTATTGAAAGAATAGAGTGTGGGCCTCCTGGTGGCTCAAGGATTTAAGTCGCTGGCCAGGGAGGTGACCCACATGGCAGCAGCAGACCTCTCCTGTCTCACACGCTGTTCCCCTCAGCAGTGTGTTTCAGTCGATCTGCCTGTTCTGCTCCCCACTCTGTCTCTGGTGAACTCTCATCCCCGTCCCCCTGCACCTCTTGCCTACACCCCAGCTCTTGTATGCATAAATAAAAATAGAATAAAAAAGAATAGTGTGATATAAATTGTTCAAGATATTTTTACATTAACATTTTAACCTCAATTTTTCTCATTTAAAAGAAATTAAGAAATAAATTTACTAAGCCACAAAAAAGATGTTACTCTGCTTATTGAGCTCAGAAGTTAATCAAATGGTTTAAAAATATTCATTATAGTATAATGAAATGAGTAGCAGTAGCCATAAATTAGGTGTTAGAAATAAATACTGACCAGTTCTTCCTGAACCACTCTTGATTCTTACTTGTCAGTCGTCACAAGCTTGTTTTGCTCCCTGCACAGTATGACATCTCCACTCCATTCTCCCCTGATCCATGACGGGTCCCATTCTGTGAAGTGAGTGAAATTCGTAACTTACAGAATCTTGCTTTGGAGTTCTGGTTTATTGTTGGCTTTCACATTCTCCCTTCAAGCCCTCTAAGATTTAAAACTTCTGCAAAAATCTGGGCAGTGTCTGAGAAACAGTGTGTGGATGTGAGGACAAGCCAACGGAGGCTGGGGGGTGGGGTGGGGTGGAGGAGCTGCCTCATTTCCCAACACACCCCATTTTTCATTCAGGTGCCAAATGTAGGAGGTGGCTGGTGGGGAGGAAAGCAGAGGAGAGAATTCAGGTGTTATGGGTAGGGGCAAGGCCTTGCAGACATAAGTACTTACCAATACCGGGTTATCATATTGGGAACTTGTAAAGATCACAATTAATTCACTGTTCTTTTAAACACATATTTTAAAGGTGTGAGCAAGAATACCAGAAATTAAATACGTTTACTGCAAAATGATTTGTGCCATCATAGAATGAACTGAACAGAAAATTTTAACTTGATGCTGGGTAGAACCAAAGTCTATGGACACTTCGGGGGTTCAAGAGTGAGAGTTCGTTACTATTGTCTCATTCCACTACTCCAATGTGCATTAATAGAACTTCTGCTTAGTTAAAATTTGCATCATTTTGAAACTGCAGGTGGTGTAAGGTGTGACTCAGACAATATTTGTTGGCAAAGATGTTTGTGTAACGAGACCCCCACACCTGCGTTAGGCCACAGCTCTTGTCAGATCCTATGAGCCAAGTCAAGGCAAAGAGAAACTAGTCAGGAAGGATGCTTGGGCGAGAACGCGAACACACATCCCAGCAGGCCAATCCAATGAGCCAGACCACTGCACGCTGGAAGCACTCATGAACCTTGGAGACAGTGGGTGGGATGGTCTTCCTATTGAATCTCTTCTCAGGAAGAAAAGCCTCCTGTAGAACTGAAGGAGGAGCAGTTGAAAAGAGCAAACTGCTCAGAAGGTCTCCCGGATGGCTCTCTAGATGCCACCTATGGGTCAGAACTCACTTTCTTCTACGTTCTGAGTGGCCCTTGGAACTCAAGCAGGGACATTGTCTCCATTTTTCAGACACGAACGCCAAGGCTCAGGGACAGCAGTCATGGTTTCCTGAGCACCTACCACGTGCCAGGCCTCTGCCAACTCAGGGTGTAGGAAACAGGCAGGGAGGAGGCAGGGGGAGCGTGCTGTGACGGCGCCCACCCCACTCAACAGGTGAAGCTGCTACTGCTGCCCAGGTTGTGCCCCAAGATCTGAGTCATTACGCACTCAGCACAGCCAACACTTCCCAGCGGGATGTAATTGCCTTCTAATTGTTTTCTCTGTTTGTTGTGTTGCTCTAATTAGACTCTAGGCTTTGAGGACAAAAACTGACTTGATGACTATTTGTAATCTCCTTACTGCTGGACCCAAAAGAGTTATGGATCGATAGATATGGCCTGAGAGAAGAGTCCAGACTGCCCTGGACAGGCGGAGAACTACTTTCCAAACTGCCTGGATGTTTTTCAAAAGTCAGTAATGAGGCCCTTTATTTGGCAAATATTTTTTTCTGTGCCTTCTGTATGCCAGGCAGTGGGGTAGAGAGTGAGCCTTTTTTTATAGTCCATGGAAGAAAAATACCTCAGTTAAGTGCCCTACCTGAGGAGGGCTGTAATAGATACAGGAGTAGCGGGTGTGCAGGGGGTGCATGTATAGAGGGTGTGCAGATATACAGAGGGTGTGTGTGCACAAGGGGGTGGTATGCACAGGGGGTGTATTCACATTGATAACTAGAAGAAGGGCTGGGGAAAGCAGGCCAGGCCTCCTGGTAGATCCAACTGGAGAACAAAGATGTCCACAGGCGGTAGAGGGGAAGGTGAGATGGTGGGTAGCATGTTTGGGGGTGCCCACCTGGGATGGCAGCCAGGAAGCACTGCAGAGAGGAAGGATGGCCTGCAGAGGTGGGGTGTGACCTCCAATTCTTTAAGGGCAAAGAGACCCCAACAACTCTGGCAGAAAAAAGCGTGACATTTTACAGACCTGCAGTGACTTGTGATGGCAGGAGGGCAGGTTCTCTATGAGCCAGGCAGACGGGTAAGGGAGGAGTCCTGGAACCCTCGGTGGCCTTTTCAGGGTTTTATTGATCTTGCTGCACAACTAGCAGTGAGGCAACCACGTAGAAGGCTGGAAGGGAGGCCGGGAGTGGGGGGCAGGAGACTAGCAGGGCTCTGAGCTCCCCATGAATTTTCACACTCTCTGGGTTCTCTGGTGCCTCTGCTTCTTTGCTGTTGCTGCTGCTGCTGCTGCTGCTACTGCTTCTACTGCTGCCACCACTGCTGGCGTCCCCCCGACGCCACCCTTATATGCCCAGTCTCTCAGCCCAGGTGCGCCCACCTACGCATGCGCACACCCTACCTCAGGTGCCTGCAGCAGGCATGCGTGCAGGACCGCAAGGGTCTATCATTGATGCTAATGGCTGGCGGGAGGGCAGAAAAACCTGATAACCTGCATTTACCCTACAGACTTATATTTTAACATGGCCGAGGGACGTCCCTGCGGTGCAGTGCTTTTGTCTGTGTGATGTACCATCTCTAGGAATAGGACCCGCTGTCTTCTAGGGATTCTTCTCCAATTCCCGCCATGGTCTTCCACAGGAGATGCTATAATCCCAGCTCCTCGGAGCCAGTTCATGATAGACTGATAAATGATTTCTTGGCATATTTTGAGAGAACTCAGAGATGGAGAGATATTGAGTCTGGAGCTGAGGGTGTTCCCTGCCTGCAGAAGCAGGGGTGGGGATAAAAATTGTTCTGGGAGTATGTGAACCTCAGAGGCCTTCCAAGTAATTCCCCTTTTTACTTTAAAGATAGTCTTAGTTTGGGTTTTTTGCAGCTTGTGATTAAGAAGGTCTTAACATGCTAACACGATCTTACTGGCAATTTTAGACTTCCTTTACCTATTAAACACCACTATGAAAAATATCTCCCCTACACCAGGTCCTTCTCTCACAGAAAAGAAGCAATGTTCTGAAATTACAACAAAGAAATTCAGCTTAATAGTGGGGAGCAGTTTACGCCACAGAAGAAACTACCGCATCCTCAGAGAAGAGGGTTTGCAGGTGGGATAGACAGTTGCGGAGAGCTGAGTATCCATCTTTCATTCTGGAAGTGAAAGACTTCACACTGTGAGGCTGGCTCCCCTGGAGAGGTTTCAATCTTTTTTAGGAAAAGTACAATCGAGTCCTGAGAAAATGAAAAAGGAATGCATTTGGAGTTCTCATGAACAGTTTTCATAGACAATTCAAAAGTGACCCTAACTTTCACTATTAAGTAGCAGTGATTTAATGAAAAGTAATATGAATTTGCCACTCTAATAATGGAGTCTTTTCCTTCCTTTAAATTTCCCAAAAGGAACTAATCTTGTTGATGTTTTCACTTGGATAAATAAACATTTGATGACTAAAAGTAAAATCACAAAAGCACTAATGGCAAAGTTATAATCTCACTCTTCTACTTTTGTGGTAACAATGAAATGTAGCATTGTTTAAACTTAAGCTTTATTGTTATTTAGAGATGAAGCCAACAAATCAGGAGAAGACTATTGTGGGGGGGGGGAATTGGGGTGCAGGTCGGAGACACAGGGGGTGAAAGAATTTAAGAGACTCAAAGTGGAAAACAGAATAGGTGGATTTATTGAAATATGTTACTAAGAGAAGCGGGCAAGACAGGAGAGGTCTGTGCAAGAAGAAGTGTTTGGGACTCCCTTCTATCAGTGCCCAGCGGTGATTCCCACTCATGTGGGCCTCCTCACCACTGCATCGAACATCTCTTCACTCCACCCACAGGATTCAGGGCAGCACACAAGGCCTTATTTTCTTTAAAAAACAAAACAAGAAAACCGTTCTTATGCCAGTAGTTGTCATTTATTGGGATGGCGCCCTTTGGGCATCATGAGAAAGCAATGGACAAGTTCCCAGGAAAAGGACACATTCATAAGACTTTATAAAGTATTTCAAGGTTTTACACATCTCCTAAAGCTAGAGTGACTACATGATGTCACTTCAATAAGGACACTGGAGAGCAAATTCAGGGAATTATCTAGTAGTCACACAGAAGTAAGGTGGCATTGTCTTAAGCAAACTGGCCCATTTCTCTCCTGGGACCTTCTCCTCCAGTCCTATCATTGTCCTCATAATGACCCATCTCAATGCATGGTTATGCCACCCTCCCTCACACCCCCATGTGAGAAGGGTTCTGGACTAGTTGTAAAACAGTGTAAGTTCTAATCAACTCACTTAACCATTCATTAGCATTTGGCTGGAATCCTGCCTCCTCCACCATGTCTGACTGTGCCGAGGTGTTTCAGCCTATCTGACTGGCTCACACGCTGCTGGCACGTCCTGTCCAGTGTCCCCGGGGTTCAGAGTCCAGATTTCAACCTGGTTTGGCCACCTGATTATGCTGTGAATTTGGACAAATCACTTTACCTCTGTGGGCACTTATTTTTCTCAATATCTACCTCCTAGGATTGCTGTGAAGATTAAAATGTGTCCCGATTCATAAAGTATTCAGGATGCTATTTGCCACAGAGTAGGAGCTATAGAAGCTGTCTTGAGACAGCAAGTTGTCAAGTGCCTTTTTAAAAAGATAGCTCCATAAGCCTCTCCCAGTGCTGTGCACAGTGAGTGTTCAAAGAAGGCACCCTAATAGCTATTTCCAACAAAGATATATGGCTGAGAGGATCAGGAATCAAGGACTGAAATTCACTGCCTCCTGCTCCCACAGTAAACCTGTTTACAAAGAAGCCAGTTCCAAAGTCTCAGTTAGGACAGAGTAGAGGGTATGGGGCTCCCAGTTGATTCCATTTGATCTTCACAAACGGGCAGGTGTAGTAGAGCAGATGTGCCAATGTGAGGTAAGTAATTTGAGACTCAGAGGGTACAGACCTGCCCAGTTCACAGAGCCAACACCACAGGGCAAGGTGCCCGTGGCTACCCTCTCCCCCAGGAGCCACTCCCTGGCTATCACCCCTGCTTCCTTGACCTCCTGTGCCTGGTTTATTCTTTTCCTCCAGCATCACTCCCTCCTTTGCTGGATTTCTTCCACTATATAGTCCTCTTCTCCTCCCCACTATACAGTCCTCTTGCTGATTGCAGTCCATATTCCAAATGCCCCTTCCATGACAGTTGTCCAAATCGGTAACTAGCTTAATTCCATCCTCTGAACTCCTCATTTTCAACTGTGCGGCAGGCATCTCTACTGAGGAGGTCCCACACCCCTGAAACGCAAACCAAGTCAAGCCCTCTGGTATCACCATTCCCCTCTCCCCAACTTCCCTCTGTGTTTTGTTCAGCCTGTCACACATTTGCCATTGCCTCCCAGTCAGTACCGTTGTCAAAGTCTGTCCGGGGAGCTCCACACTCCTCACACACCCTGTTTCTCCCCATGCTGCTCTGGTCTAGGCTCTCCTTGCTGGTGCTTCAGAAGTACACCAGCCTCCCAACACTTTCTTCCTACTTCCACACACTTTCTGCCCCTGAAAGAGCTGTTATCTTTCTGGAGTAGAGATTCTTAAAGTGTTTCCTCGAGCCTGGGTTCCTGAGATGTGCTTCACAGGAAGGTGGGACTAAAGACTCAGATGTGTTGTTATATTGTGTACTATGATCCTACTTAATATTTAATATAAATAATAGAGTTCAGTTGAGAAAATAAATTGTGACATTATTATTCCAGTCCCAACCCTCATCAGTATTTTCTTAGGAAATAAAAGATAGTGACTCCCCTCTGGCAGCATGGTGACATCTCCAAACCCACCCAGCCCCAGCCCCAGCAATTCCACGTGGCACTCAGTCTCATCAGCCATCCCCCAGTCTGCTGAGTCTCTGTTCCTGGAAGTTTCTGAATTTTTCTTCTTGTCTATTCTCACCATTGCCTGAATCTATGTCCCCACCTACCCTCCTCACTCAAGGCCCTGGTCTTAGTTCTATTTCTGTCTTTATCAAAACAGCACGCTGATTTCCAATTAGACTTATTATCTGTGTCCTCCTTCCAGAACACTCAAGTATCCAACAGGAGGAATAGCACTGACTGCCAGGTCCAGCAGAAGAGCAGCAGCGCCCGCTGGCTGCTGAGGGGCCCACCCGCCCACCTGTAAGATCTCAACGCAACACAAAGGGACCACTTGTCACTTCTCTCTTCAAAGTGGTGAAAAGCACACTCCAACAGGGGCTGAACAACATCTGCCACAGATGCTCTCACTAGAGAATGCTCCATAGAGAGAACCATAGGACATATTTTCTACAATTTCCTCTGAGATGAAAAATGCACTGGGTACTATAGGATGTTACTTATGCTCTCATTTTTTTTCACATTATTTTGCTGTATAAGGATTTGCTGTGTGCATACAAGTTTCGGAACTTATCCAAGATTTTAAAAGCAGATTTATGAAGAAATCAGTACTATGCAACTATACATAAAGGAAAATTGAGCATTGAGGGTCTAATTCCTGAAGAATATTTTTGCTTCCAACTGCCTTTTTCTCCTCAAAAACCAACTGGAAAAAATGAAAGTGAAGTTAAAATGTAAAAGTTTCTCAGGAAATCTTAGTAATCCTATAGCAAACTCCTCTACTTCACACTCTGCTATTGAGTTCAGCTCCTCGGCAGAACCAGTGTGTGAGCTTTCAGATCCCACACAGCAGTGACAAAGAGTGCCCCAGGAAGCTCTCCCAGGGAAGCAGCCGCCCTCCCCACACCTGACTTGGAAGGGCCAGTGCATGGCATCTCTGGTAGGAGCTACAGTCAGGACTCAGTGTCCCAATTCCACCACTATGATCTTCTGAATACCTGTATTCCTCACTCACCTTGCCTTCTGTCCATTATCCTCCTTAAGGACCTTCATTCAGAAGCTTCTGTATTTTCTTCCCTCTAGCATCTTTGCTAACACCTCCCCGAGAGGCGGAGCACATTCTCCAGTTTAATCTCTTCCTTATACTACTACAGTAAGTGGTTACAGCATTAACTATTACTTTCAGTGGCTTGCTTTCTTTTCTCCCCAGCATTGAGTTATAATTGACAAATAAAATTGCAATATATTTAAAGTGTACAGTGTGATTCGATACATACATTGTGAAAGAAGTCCCACTACCAAGTTAATTAACACCTCCATCACCTCATACAGTCAGTTACCTTATCATGTGTGTGCAAATGCTTAAATTTACTCTTTTCAATTACACAATACAGTACGATCACTAGTCACCATGCTATATATTAGATCCTCACAATTCATTCATTTTATACCTAGATGCCATTATGTTGAGAAAGACAAACATTCCATGGTGTCACTTACATGCAGATTGTTTTTAAAAATAATATTTGAACTTATTTTTGCATATCTATTCAGAAAGTCTGTATCAAACTTATAGAAACAGAAGAGAAGGGTGGTGGCCAGGAGCTGTGGGCTGGGGAGACCCGAATGTTGATTTAGTCAGCTACTCCAGCACCTGACAGCTAGGCCTTCTCCAGCTTGGCTGAGCATCTGACAGACACTCAACTCAACTCAAGCACTCACTCTCACATTTTGAAAAGTATATTGTAACAACTACATACGGGAGCATAAAAGAATCAGGAGAAATGAATTCTAGTTGTTTAATGATTAAACTACCAATGTGGTTCTGATAGGCTGCTTGAAATTTGGGGATGGGCCTTCTCCATCTGTAGCCCCAAAGATTACCTGACTTCATTTTACCAAATGTTCCTTTTAGGTCTGCCATGCTGATTCTACGAATTATCCTAAAACTGGCTTTTGAAAAAGTTTAAAAAAATAAAGCATGAGAATGAAGCTAAACATTTTTTAATTGTTTTTTAAAAGCTAAACTTTACAAAGTAGCATTTAAAAATAAATCACGTCACAATTCAAATATCTGATAGTACTGCCCTCACATTGGCCAGCAAATATTTGTGTGTCTGCCACATGCCAAGCCCACAGACAGTTTTCCTCTCTTTTCTTGTAAAAATACACTCAGCGCTTCTTCCAGGTAAACTTTCTGCGGGCACCCTCTTGGCCCGGCTTCTTCCGTTCTCGGACACGGGGGTCAGTAGTCAGTAGTCCAGCTGCAGGATAAAGAGAGGAGCCTTTATGAACCATGGAAAATGCATGTTACCTAGCAGGAAAGGAAGTGAATCACATGAATTTATAGGTACTGTGGTCAGAAAAAAAACAGAGGAAAGCGACCAGACCTACAATAATTTACCGGACTGGCATAAATCTCACAACGGCAGTTTGCTTTCCCTCTTTTAGGGTATTTTTCCAATTTCTGAGACAAACACCAGCTACAATATTCGAGTCTACTTTTCTTATCCTATGAGAACTATGACTCCTTTTTTGGTTTTTAAACTTGCCCAACTTAAAATAAAGCGACTCTTGTGTGGCAGTCACTACAGACTGCGTATTTATTACAGATGTGAAGGTTAACAGAGACAAGAGGTAGAAAAGAAAACTTTACTGTATGATTAAGTTACTAAGTAAAGAACACAGATTTCAACTATGAGGAAGTGTATCAACATATATTAATAGGATACATGAATATCCATATACATAAAATGACAACGTATTTAAAGAAAGTTTTATTATTCTAATTTGTGTGATAATAAAATCCCTTGATAACGTGTTTTGGAACACAGAAAGTAAGTTTTAGGGTTGCAATCTCAGAATAAGTAGTCATGAGCAGCGGTGGGAACCATGCATGTTAGCAGAGACCAGATTACAAGAATAGCAGCGATGTGAAAGCTCTTAAAGTGTTTTTATAAATATGTAACTAAACTATAGTTTTTTATTGTCCTTTTCACTCTTTCACTGTTAGCCAGTACTTCTTCCCAACACACATAGGGCTCAGGTATTTTATTAGGCAAACTACAAAAACTTATTACGTACCCTTAAGCTTTTACATTTATTTCCACTTAAAGGGCAGGAATAAAATAACAGTATTTTAGACAATTACAGACCAGACCTATCTAAATTCCAGTTTTAACTATAAGTAATAATTATTATTACTTTTAATAAATATTCATAGCAGCTCAATCATACGGAATTGTTAAATAATAGCCTACAACATTATTTTAATGACTATATAGGAATCTTACAAAACGCTGAATTGCTGGTAAACAAATGAATATGTAAGAGACTTAAAAAATTAACTTGCACAAGCCACCAGTGGTGGTAAGCTGCAGCATGCTATCAGAACCCCAGCGGCTTCTGTGGGCAGGCAGGGGCCATGATGAGCATTTACCTGCCTAGAGAGGAGCTGATGAGGCCCAGAGGCCCTTATTTGACTCACCCAGGCCACACGGCAGGAGTCCACAGCACCCACCTCCCTTCATAAATAGTGCAAAGATAATCTTCAGCTAGAACAGCCCTGAGTTATTACAATTGCAAAAGCAGTGCTCTAAGGAAAAACCTAATTGCATATTCCCACACTGTGCAGATTCTTATGAGGTGAGCAGGTGACAGGGCCACACAAAATGAGCAAAGGAAAAGAAAATTCAAACTAACATCACAGTGGAAAAAACAGAAATCTTCAACAATTTGTAAAGAAATACCTTAAAAATTTCATCATCGAATCAAATAATCATTACAAATATCTATGATGAAAGAAAAACAACCAATTTATCTATTAAACATATTGTTAAACTGGACAAAAAGGTTATGCCTTAAGGGTAAAATGAATTTTCACTGATGCTGTGAGAGCCCTCTTTTTCTTTTTCTGATTTACATTCACTTCATAAGAGATCAAAACTAAAAAATGGCAATCATTCTAGAACAGGAAAAAAGAAGCTGTATAATTAACTAAGTGTTTTCCTCACTGCTTCCAGGTAACAAGAATCAAGTACACATTTGTAGGTGGTATCTGGACAACCATGTCCCCCCAGCTCATACCTTGTCTCATCCACTCGACCTCTTCCTCAGTGACAAAACTGCACAAGGCTTTTGCCATCGCCAAGCGTATTGCTCCGGCCTGTGCAGACCGCCCACCCCCTGACACTGTACAGGTCACATCGTGTTTTCCAAGTCGGTCGAGGAAGTGAAAAGGGAACATCAGCTGTTCTCTAAGGCATATCACAAATAAAAATTTTACTGTAAAGATCATAATTTTATAAACTGCACATTCTGAACATTGATAAAAACCATTATGCATGTCAGTGCTCATGCTTAGTGATCCATCCCTTATAAGAAGAGACACTGTATTTCTGATATTTGGAATGCTTTGCTGGGCCCCCCTGGTGGTGCAAGGGATTAAGGCGCAGCACTATGAAGCTATCTGCATCTACTACAGCACCTCCCTGCCAGGGAGGTGACCCACATGGCACAGCAGACCTCTCCTGTCTCACCCGCTGCTCCCCGCAGCAGCGCATTTCAATTAATCTGACTGCTCTGTTCCCCACTCTGTCTCTAGTGAATCCACTCACAGCTCCCCAATACCTCTGGCCTGCACCCTAGCTCTTGTATGCATAGATAAATAAATCTTAAATTTGTAGAATTTGTAGATCCTTTTTATCACATGAGAACTTTGCCAGGCCTATAAATAACCTCATAAAGAAGTTTTAAAATGGGGAAACTCTATTACTCAAGTTAAGTCTAATCCCTACCGATCCAATGATCAGATATATTAGACCTTCCTGAGCAATTATCAAATGCTCTGTTTGTTCTCTTAATAAACATAGTACAATGTATATATACAATGTATAACATTCATACTGACTTAGTTTCTGAAGTTATTAAAATCACTTTCAATCCTTATCCCGCACTGAAACATACTTTCCTGTGGTCTCTGAGTTGCAAGGTCCTGCTACCTGCCAGGGGATGCCGGGTGACACTGCACAGTCCCCATCAGACCAGCTTCCCTCAATGGGGACAGCCCACATGGTCCTGAGTAGGCTCCCCAATAGGAGAGAATGACAGGTCATGGCCCTGGACCTTCCTTTGTGCAACTGGCCAAATATTTGTTGACTATCATGGTTGTTCAAATATAGCACTCATTGTCACCGTGTTGAGTATGCTGCATTTGCTATTTTGCCATAAATAACTCTTCTAAATATTTAGTTAGAAAAGTTGATTTATATTGCAATTTACTTGTTTTGTTTGATATTTTCTAAAACCAAAATAAATTATTAAAACACAGTGAAGCTGAAAGATGAATACAAACAGGATATTCAAGTGTTACTCCTAAATCACACTAGTAAAATAATCATCAGATAGATGGATAGAACAAGATCTTGAAAGAACATAATTGGCATTTGTAGCAATACTGTAGTGATGTTATTTTAATAGGAATGAAAAAACTCCTGTCACAAGAGAAAAACAGTGATATGAAAGCAACCAAGTAAAATAAAGGAATGTATCAAAAAAAAGTACCATTATAAATAATGGCCATGTTATCACAATAATAGAAGAAAATTCAGGGACTGATAATCTAATTCTACTGTTTTGTTTTTCCAGCAAGGCTAATATCTGTGACTGTCATGTGCATACGTCACAGCGCTCTGCACTGCCTATCACAGTTAAGTGAGTTAGTGACATAAGAGATGTCACTAAGAAAAGCTCTGGGCACATACTTGTTTGGGAGCTTAGACATTTATCTGCACCAATTTCTAAATATTTAAGACTCCCTAACAAATGCTTAAATGGAAGAGATACCTGTGATAAAGTTCAGAAAAAATGTATTTTATAATTTAACTAGTAGAGCTACTTCGGGTAGATGAACAGGATGATCAAAGTAAGAGAGAACCATTAGGAAGAGTGTGGCAATTAGGAGGCTGGGGTATACTGAGGTACAATATTAAATTTACAAGCAGATGAAAAAACAAATACCCAAAGGGAACCATCAAAAATGATTGTGCAACTATAGGTTTTAATTAATCTGCACTGAAAACTAGTATCTGAAAAAATAATTACATGGCATGAAAATATTTCACAATTTACCTTCTCTCCTTTCCTCTCTTAGATTAAATCCTGAGTTGAGAGAATCAAATTTATTTTGTTCTTTGTTATATAATCAATTTTTTTTGAAAAATGGAAAAGAAACAACTTCCTCATGTTTATCTTCTTTTAATGCTACACTTCCAATACGCACCAATTCTATAGCATGTTACCTTTATCTGTACTCTTATTTTTCGGTAACTGTTTAAAATATCAATTATATATATCTCCTAAATGCATGGGTCTAGTGCTATGTGAGGAATGTATTTCCTTTTTACAGATGTTTGATTAAGAGTTACTTTATTGGTGATTGACAGAGCAAAGGCCTTTCAAATCAGAAAGGTCATTAATGTATGTATTCCACAGTACTAGACACATAGCAATAAATAATTGTTGTGTAACTCACAGAGTGAATACACAACTTCTAATGTTGCTGGGAAGGCAACACAGTTGACAATCCAACTACATGTTTACTATGTTCAAAAAAGATCCTGGATAGGTAAGTAATAAGCAGGAATTGCTAGGTTCCTCCTAGCAGTCCCAGTGCTGGAGTTACATCTCTCTTAAGCTTTTTGTAAAGGAAATAAGAGCTTCCTCTAGCCATTTCCTGATGAGAATGATGGCATAATTAGGTTAATTCATATTTAATGGAGTTAGAGTGAGGTACTTTTTGATATACACACACAAATAAAATAAACACACACTTCCTTTAGTTATTATTCTGCCCAAAAATTTCTATTACATTCTATTATATTTTTCTTATATAGGCATCGGGATCACAAGAAAGTTACCCCTTTTGACCTTAAATACTACCAGGAATTCAGGAAACAGGAGAATAATTAAGAAAGTAGGAACTAATCATCCAGGAATTCTGTTACTTGTAGATAATGATAGTAACTAGTGGGGGGAAAAATAAAACAACCATCTCAAGAATAGGCCTTATATAGCAACTCACAGAGATTGAAGATGAATACCGTTGAAGAATTTGATTGCGATACTTATTTATGATTGTCTATTTCTCCATGGGATACAAAGTTTTAAAAAATGAAACTGCCTTGTTTTGTAATAGAACCTGCAAAATTTGATTAGCTCTTATTTTTATCCATAAACGTCAGATTTACTTCTTTGTCAATATGTACAATTTCCTTTCTATAAGAAAAAATCCAAAGGGATGATGTAGTCTCTTCTGATATTTAGGATGGTAAATGCCAAGGTTGGTCATTGTTGTTTTGTTTTATGCATGCCTACCCCCTAAACTTGGGAAACAGGCAGATACCTGCTTTCTTATATTTTGGCATAGTCTACATTTCAGAATGTAAAACATATCTATAAAGTCCTCAAATTTCAGTAGGATCTGATAAAGGGAGGAGGAAGATTCAACTGATGAGGAATTGTAAAAATGTTTTTTAAAAAACTAACCAAAAAAAAAATGGTGATGACTTCCCTTAGCTAGTTTAATAAATTATATTTTGTGAAGAGAAATACTCAGACAAATACAATCAGAAATCACAGAAAGTCTTCCTAATGGATTATCACATACTATTAAAGTATATTTTCTTTAGAAACAAAAAGAAAAAGCCAAAACTAACCTGTCCTGTGTCACTGGGAAATAAAGAAGGTAACTGATTCCATTTACATTTATTCTTCCACTTCCATGTTCATAAACAACTGCTTCTGCTTTTGCACTCTTTCTTTTACCTTTTAAAATAAAAAATGCCTATTATTAAAATTTTAAAGATTTGAATGAGACAGGTAAGACTACATTATTTTTTTTCCCTCCAGAATGATAGCTATTTAACACTACTGAAATGTTCATAATGATTAAAAGACAAAAATAAAATAAAGATCTATACTATATTGAGGTAAACAAAGCTATTTTGGGGTAATTCTTTTAATTCCATTTTTGGAACACTAAAAGATTTTAAATTAGTTTAAACAAATAGCATTCCACTCAT
Organism: Galemys pyrenaicus; assembly: GCA_019455555.1. Classification (NCBI taxonomy): domain Eukaryota; kingdom Metazoa; phylum Chordata; class Mammalia; order Eulipotyphla; family Talpidae; genus Galemys; species Galemys pyrenaicus. Next base: position 4,752,376 of record JAGFMF010012281.1, on the reverse strand, counting down.
ATGTATTTTATTACCTCAAAAAAATCAAAGTGTCTTATAATCAATAAGAAATAGCTACTCATAGGATTTTTAAAAATATAGAAGTAGTATAATAAAATATGGTAGAAATCAAAGGAATCCTCAGGAAAGATCATATCTCTTTGAAAATATTATTTGGAAAAAAAAGACGCAGGCGTGATTAATTTTTAAGAGTTGCAGATCTGTCATTTAATAGATCAGTTCTTAAAAGTGACAGCAGGCCAATGTCTTTGTATATTTATAAAGAAAATGTGAGTTGAGGACCTAAAGTTTCATGTTTCATAGTTTGAGCATAGAGATTCACTGATCATTTTCACTTTATATGAGGAATCTTTATTATAATACTTTTTAGTTTACACCAGTTGAAATGGGAAAATAAAAAGATTTCATATAAATATGTAAAAATAAAAAGGGTTAGTTAATATGATTATGTAGGTATGTATCCACCATTTTTCTTGGGACATTATTAGACTCAGTTTTTAAATATTTCAACAGAACCTTAAAAATTAGGAACTACAATGGAGCAGTAGCAAAAATAAACAATAAATAAAACAAATGCATCCCAGAAAACAGCAAGTAAAAAATAATTGTCACTCCTCGATCTTCACTAAATTTATTTTCTCTCCACAGAATGTCATTACCTTCACTTCTGCTGAAGGCCATTCCTTGCTCGTCATACTGCGCAGGTTCAATCAGCTGTTTTTTTGATTGAATAGTTACACTCCTACGAAACCTCTGAACAAATTCTTCTGCAGCACTACCATGCTGCAATGTCAATAACCTTTCTAGCAGCCGAATAAACCGCGCATACTGCAGACAATAAAAATTCATTAGAAGACGCAAGTGTAATTGCATTTGCTAAATTTTTTCTATTTTTATATACTTGATCTTTCCAATGTTGCTTTTCTTGATGAATTTTGACAGGATGACACTTCTGCACCTTCATGCTGCTTTTAAAACAGCATGCAGATGCAGCCCCTTCCCTGTGTATCTTTAGTGCTCAATCTTTTCTTTCAAGAAACAAGAGATTTATCATTCAAAGAAAAATCAATTTCTCTGTATTATGATTACATGAATTGAGATTTAAATTCATTTCCAAAAAAATATTTAGATGATCTTCAAGTATAATTTCTACTCTTTTAATAGAACTATATCAAGGGTAACATCATAAATAATTTCCAGTAAGTTATGTACAGCAAAATGGGAAGAGTTTGATTTTGAGAAAATGTACCTCTTAAATTATATTTCATAATACATTTGGCAAATATATCTTTAGCTGTTCAAGCTGTGTTACTTTAATGTTTATGATTTCCTTTAAAACCGAACAATCAAGCTATTTAAAAATTCAAGAGATACTTGACTTAAAGGGCAACCTCTTGAAATAAATTATCCTTGCCACTCTGTGCATTTTTTTTAATAGTTCTTGAACATGTGATTAGAAAGTAAACAACTTGGTATTAACCCCTTAAAATCAAAAGCCAGAATAATCATTCTAAAGTGTTTATACAGAAGGAAACAACTAATACTTGATATCCTTAGTTATTATAGAGTGTGAAGCACAATTTTTTACTACCTTATTTATGTTTAAGTCAATCTCATCCTTGTCACCATTGCCTTCATAGTGAAAAATCGTCCTTAGTAATTTGAAATATTTAAAATCTCACCAGTAAAATGAAAAGGAATATTTCAATTGCTGCTTCCTATATTGTTGCCGTAAAAGGGAAGGTAATTTTCTAAGAAAGGGGGAAATACTTATCTACTTAAAGTACCTGGCCAGATAAAGTTCCACTCTTTTCCATTTACAGGTCTATGTACTTGATTTCAGCTATTCTTGCAATTTCCTCATGCACACTTGGAACTACTACTGAACTTACTAAGGGGTAACTACAATAAGGCATTCCCTCCCCTCAAATAAATTCAAAACTTAAGAAATCTCTGATGACCCCTGCCTTCCTCATCCTGATGTGAACTGTTAGTTTCAGAATTTCTTCTACTGCTATTTAGTCCCTCAAAAGTAATAAAGGCAATCATGTACACACATACATTTAATATAGTTGTATATTAAATATACTATATTAAGTTCTTGGGGTTGTTTTCAAAATGAAAAACAAAAAAAGCCTGTATTATAAAAATTAGCAGTCAGGAAACAATGAAATGATGAATTCACTGAAGAAGAAAAGACAGATTTTTCACCTAGATCCAAGTGCAGCAATACTGACTTGGCTTTAGGATACTAGAAATTAACTTCAGATCTACCACTCACCAAATGCCTGACAACTTGGTTAAGCAAATTGCAACTTTTCCAAATCATTAATTTCTCCAATATGTTAAATGAGAAAAAGAGCAATTTAAATACATGACTTAAAATCTACCTGGTGACAAGGTACTGAAAATGTTAGCCAATATGGAAGGGAAAAAAAATCCTTCTTGGAAAAAACTGTGATATTTATCTATACTCAAATCTTCCAGAAACAGTCTAAATTTGGAACATCAAAATATTTTAAACATGGCATTTCTTCTGGTAATATTGGTATATACTAGAATATACAGCAAAATAAGAATCAAAGACCTAAACTGGGTATAAAATTCACTTGGAGAATGCATTAAAATATAGATTCTTGAATTTTAGGAAACTGCATTTTGTAACCAGCATTCCAAAAGATTCTGACACAGGTGGTTTTGAAGATTCCAAGATGAAAAATACTGGCCTTACAGCTACTGCACATAGGTAAGCCAGGAAGCAGCAAATTGCATGAAATCAACCATGTGCTTCATTCCTTTCTATTAACCTGTAATAGCTCTTTACACTTATCATTAGCTTGTAAAATTAGCTATCTGCTTTACTGAAGGAGATGAAAAATGACATCTGCTATGCTTCCTTAGAATGACTGGCAGAGGACACAGGGGCACTTACATAAGAAGATCTGCAGACCTTCCTATCACCTTCCTGACCACAGAGAGGGTGCTTTCATTGCAGAAATCAACTATAGATGTTTTTTAAAAGGACAGAATGTATTGGGCACACCTGCCTTTGAGGAACATTACTATCAGGATCCTAAATACAGCAATTGTCTGCATTCTTCCAGCACAGGTCCCCTTAAATTAAAAAGATTAATTACTCACATCTTGATCTGACAGTTTTTCCACTAACATTTCTTCTAGTTCCTCCTTAATCAGCCATCTGCTGCCAATCAGGTCTCTGTTAAAATATCACATATATTCTCTTTTAAATTAACCACGCAATTAGAATTATATCACAAAAGATACCACATGTAGTAGCAATTCTTGATTGGGAAGCGAATTTCTGTATTACATAGTTGTAAAATTTCATACAAGTAAACGGTTTTGAGACATTTCATTTTTTTCAATTTACTTTAGAAAACATACTCAGTTTAGCAAATGTTTGCTTTGAAGAGTTAAACATTCCACTGTGGAATTACAAAAAATCACCAGATTTCTTAAACATTACAGTGTATTTTTCATAATTCACTTCAAAAGAGAATTTATAGACACAAAATTAACCTCCAGTGGACTAAAGTAGTGAAAAGTGCAAATAAAGGGCTAGGTGTAGTGCTTGCAACTTAAACAAGGTATGGTTCAAGGAAGGATTTGTGCCTTTTGCCTAAGAAAAGATAAGTAACCAGGCCAAAATTCAAAACTGGCTGCTCAGATTTATGGCTCTAATCTATCACTTTTCTAAATGGAGGTACAGACCTTGAAATAGCAAAGGAAAAACAAAATTGAAGCATGTATATTATAAATGTACAACTACATATGTGAAAAATTTTATAACATATTTAAACACAGCAATTAAAAACCATTTAATATGCAAATCTAGTAACAAATGGAACATAAAAACAATAACCTCAATTTTTTTTTTTTTGGCTGTAGGTGTGCCTACACCACCAATGGTAAATGGCATATTTTTAATTCAATTTTTTAACATATTTTAATGCAAGAAAAGAACTTACATGGTTTTAGTTTTTTCTGAAAGTAGATCTTTGGCTTGCAACTGATTTTGATGTTTTTCTGTGTCTAGTAGCTTTCCATATGCTTCCTATGGTAAATAAAATTATACATGTTTAAAATAAGAGTACATATTATTTCTATTTCATTTTCCCTTGAGTAACCCCTCATTTCAAAAGACTTCTTTAAATAATATAGATGCACAGTAAATAATAAAGAAAATGTTTCCAAATATTTCTTATTAACTAAAGAATGTTAATTTAACCAATTTTTAAGTAATTCTATAAAAAATTACAACTCTAGTGAGGTTAGTAAAAACAAATCTGCAAACTATTTTCCTTAAGAGTTCCACAAACTGGACCAAACATCTCCTTAAAAACAAACAAACACACACATAACTGACACAGCAATATATACTTAAAACTTAGAATTACCAACCAGTAAAACTTATAGGTGTTACAGTTGAACTAATTATCTAATATTCAATATTTATATAATACTTAAGTCCTCATCATATAGCTTGTACCTTAAAAAAGTTTTCTATTATATTTATTTTTCATATTTGATTTCTTCCTATTTATTTACTTTCTAACAAACTCTGTGAATGCATGTCACTTGTTTGTAATGAAGATAGGAGAAAACTTGCCATTTTATTAGAATTTGTAAAAAACAATAATTTAACAGTAAAGGTTATCAGTGAGACATATTTCCCAGGAAATGATTTACAACAAGCAGAAAAATGCAATTGTCTAATTTTTTTTGATTCAGCAAACCTGATTATTTGAGAATTCACATCCAATTTGTATCTTCATTTATAATTGACACATAACTTATCATATAAATACCTAATGAACAAAGTTATATTTTCAGACGAGTTAAAGATGATATAAATCACATTTTTTTTCTTGCTAAACATGACATTTTCCATTAGGGATACTGGATGAGACAACTTGTCCAACATGACAGAGATGTCCATCCATACCTCAAACAGTCTTAATAATACCAGGTTCTAGGGAGCAAGTTCTTGTAGGCGCTGATCAGACTACTATATTATAGTACAATGTAGCTGATAAAGAGTTTGTTTTCTTTGACACTGTCTTTGAATTTACCAGAACTTGCATTTTGTTATTATATTATCTCCACTCTGCAACCTTTTTTTCTTTTTTCCCCAGGAATAGATTTCTATCATGGGGAAAAAGAATATTAAAAGAAAGGTTGAGCCTTTGAGTTTCATATAGGTGAGAGAAGCTGAGTAGGATACAGATTCATTTCTTATGGTTGGGGAGACTTATGTTTTGTGTGTGGTTTTTCAATAAGATTAGTAGAATTGATAGCTGAGATGTGATAAAGAAGCAGAGAGAAAAAGAAAAGTAGTCTTAAAGCTATAAATCTGTGGCTTAGCTCCAGACTCTGACAGTGGACACAGATACCTCAAACAAAATGAAGTATCAGTAGTTTGATAATTCTACAGGTAGAACTCCTCGAGCAGCAGCAGCACCCAATACTCGAAATGGATAGATATTTAAGTTTTTACGTGCCCTTACAGACTTTCTAAAGAGGAACCTTTGGGGTGGGGCTCAGTGATCTGTTTTAATGATGCCTTCAAGTAATGGACACTGAAATTTGGCTCTGAACTCTAAAGCTCCAGAGAGTCTAGTATATATAACACAACAAGGGGACAAATGAAGGTACATTAATTCTAGAATCCAATGAAGCATCACTATTCCTAAAACTATATCTGAAGTACAATTGGTTGCATGTAGCAGCAGATGAATATATATAAAGATTTAAGTAACTATATAGAACATATAGAACATATACCTGCTATTAAACTTAAAATTTTAAATTTGTCTCCCAAGGGTTGGTAAGTCTCATTTGATAGTCTGTATTAGGGCATTTTTTTTAAACATTTATTTATTTATGCATACAAACACTGGGGTACAGGCCAGAGGTACAAGGGGTAGAAGATCCACCAGAGATAGAGTGGGGAACAGAACAGGCAGATCTACTGAAACACGTTGCTGAGGGGAGCAGCGGGCGAGGCAGGAGAGGTCTGCGGTGCCATGTGGGTCCCCTCCCTGGCCAGGGATCGAACTCGTACTACAGTGGCTGTGGATTGCTTCATAGTGCATTGCTTAACCCACTATGCCACCAGGGAGGTCCCTGTTAGGGCATTTTTAAAGGCTAGGATATAGTTTGTGACTCCAACTGGATAGCTTGAATGATGTACCTTTTCTTAGACAGCATTTCTCAAATTCTCTGGACAAGTAAAGTAAGGGAAACCCCCTCCCAAAATAAATCTTCCCCCAGTTACACAAAGTGGAAGGCAGCACAAATAGAATCTCACTGTATACCCTGCACCAGCCCATAAGCAGGCAGGACCCCTGCTAGACTGATGCCCCTGGGGACTCTGGTAAAGGAAAGGCCTCAGTTTCTCAGCTGGTCTGTTCCAGTCTTGAGATTCTAAAAGTGCATAATTGAGAGTTGTATCTTTTAAATGTAGCTGAGAAAATAGGTGTGTAAGAGAACACCAACAACAGTTAAGAGATACCCTTCCCTGGTCTTAAGGGTCTATTTAATTCTCTGGAAATAAGCAAAGCAATCAAAATGAAAATAATTTACTTGTTTCAGAGGTAAAAGCTTTTAGTCAAAGTCTGGGCTGTTACACACTTATTATTTTCCAGTTGCTGTAGAACAATTTTTAAGTCCCCATTTTTCTTAAAATTTTCTTTAGTATGCTATTATTATCTTCCAGTATTATGTTTAAATTCCATAATAATTTATAAATTTATAATTTACAAGTAAAATAAGCAGAAACAATGTGGAATGTAAGAAAGCAACCCATGACAAAGTGTATGTCAAATTCCAAACATGTTAAATTCTATCCTTTATAGCAAAGGCTAACTTACACTTTGATGGTTACAATCCATCAACTTATACAAAACTTGTTCAGACACTTCTTTAAGTATGAAAATCTATAAGAAGCACAGTGCATGGCCCATAGCAAAGCAATGGTCCAATGAGAGCAGGGATGAGATAAGCATTCTGGACTTAAACAACCAAAACCACTTTATTAGTGTGTATTTCTATTTATTCTCATTTCTAAATAATAAAAACACTTTTGAGATTCTTTCTCAGAGATAACAGTTCTCTGGAAAGTAGATTCTATAGTTTCAACTCCCTGAAGAGATGTGTACTAATTTACATCAAAAACTCCTTGAGGGCATAAAATATGCCAGGAACTGTCAACATCACAGATTATCACTGGTAGCTTCTGGTACATTGTTAAGTTTCCACTTAATTTTTAAGGGACGCTAGAGAATTAGTCTGACCCCTTCTACACCAAGTTTATATACTGTATTTAATAGTATAATTTTCAAATATGACAGGAATAACCCAGATGTGAAATGCTGAATCATTAATCACAGCTATGATTAATATTTCATAAAATCAAAGCAAGCCTATCCACCTCTGTGTCATCAGATTTCCATAATGTATGAGTCAAATTTAGAAGGTGCCTAATTTGAAAATACCAGATGCTCAGGTTGTAGATAAGAAATGCTTAAACTAAACCCTTTCAAGAGTATGAGCAATATGAATTTTAGTATCCTTCTAATATCTGTTTTGGTTATATTAATCATGTAGAATTCCAATTTTAGGAAAGGTAAACAAATAATATTTCCTGGGGGATGGTCTTGGAAAAGCCAACTGTATTATGATATACAAAATAAACAGTAACAAACTAACATTAATCATCGTCTTATATACTAATTCAATAATAGGAAAGTAACGGACTTAAACTATGCATCTTTTGGAAAAGTCTACAGAAAATCAACTTCACAAATATCATCTTAATGTTTTGTTACTGGCATATGCAAAATTAAATGAAATAGATAAAAATGTAAGTTATTTTCATGATTCCCACTTTTTTAAAAATATTTATTTATTTAGACATAGAAGAACTGGGGTGTAAGCCAGACAGTGGGGAGCAGAGCAGGTGGAGAGTAGGTGGATCTAATGAAATACATTGCTGCGGGGAGCAGTGGGCAGACAGGAGAGGTCTGCTGTGCTATGTGGGTTAGCTCCCAAGGGGATCGAACTCAGGCCACAGCAGTGATAGCATTATGCTGAGAATTAACCCCCATGCCACCAGGAAGGCCTGGTACCTACTAGTTATCTAACTAACATTCCAAGTAACATGTTTCTATTGAGGAGCCTTGCTATCACCTTGTGAATATGCTATTCAAAATAAAAAAGAAATAGTTTCATACCACATCTTTTAGACAAGTACTCTGGGAAAGAACAAACTCAGAGTAGTTACATAAAAATGCTGGTAACTCAAATACCATATATTCTTGCTGTTCAAATTAACGTTTCATCATATATTAACAATTATGCCATTATATAATCGTCAGCTGATTAAAATCAAGGCAATGACTTAGGGCAGTTTTTAAAAATTAATTTTCCTAATTGCTACACTTAGCACAAATAAGATATATAATGGTAACTACTCATATACATGGATAAAATAGATTAAAGATACCTCTAGAACAGCAATTTCTATTGTTGAATTCACTACTGAATTAACTTCTACTTTTAAGTCTTTACGTAGCATGCAGACTTATGTCCGTACCAGTCCTTAGCTTTTGAAAAATAAGTACACTTAACATAGTTGTAAAGTAGTAACTTTATGATACTGAACTGCAAGAAGGGTCACTATTTCAAGTTCACTTTTAAAGATATGAGTATTACACCAAGGGTTTTAAATACTCACCACCAGGTAACAAAGAAGCTGTACACTAAATAAGAAACCTGTGGTACTAGCTCCCTAGGACTTTCACTTATTGAATGGGGAGTCATCACATCATGAGGCCACATTCTTCCGGGGGCTGTCTCACATTTTATGAACACGGAAGGCTACTGTAGTCATCTTAAATAAGTGGGAGAATTCCTAAACAAGCCAGGAGCTTCTTTCAAAAGGCAATGAATACTTTATGCATGTTACGATGCTTAGAATTACTTATTTTCTTTCATATTTTAAACTCTTAGTTCAGATGAGTTCAGATGAACAGTTTAATAATCTAGATATTCCTTAATTTTATATTTTTTGGGGGGTGGTAAAGAGACCATCTGTTGGCATGCGAGGTAGTTTTAGTGCGATCTCTTCACTATAATGTTGATGAGGGCATAAAAACAAACCCTGAGGACACTGACTGGATCTACTTTTCTTATACTTTATTTTGTTTAAGGCAGGACTTGGTGTAATTCCTTCAATTTAAAGACATACTTAGAAAATACTCCACTGTTTACTGCAAAATAAACATAAACAAGCTTTTCTATACGATGCCAAATTTTCAGAGTGGATTTTAGAAACATAACTTATTTTATAGCTGGTGTGTGCGTACATGTACGGCAGGGGTGGGGAGGTGTATGTAAGCAAACTTCACTAAATATTTACCACATATGACAACTTAGAGAACTTCTGCTATTCTTTACAAGAGCCTACAGTGTTTCTCAAGCACGGGTGTTACGGGTATCTGGGTAGAAAGGTTTTTTGTAATCTAATGTTGAAGTAGCCATGGGTTATTCCAACAGATTTCTTTACTGAATGACTTCACAGAGCTTTTTACCACGTTAAGTAACTCCTTATTCGAATTTGGGAGTATGCAACATCCCCAAATGAACAATTTCAGAGCCTATTTCCTGAGGAATATTTTGTAATCTGTTCTTCAGAAAGAGCTCTGGGAAGGGTTATGTTATACTTCGACTAAAGACTGAGTATACAAAAGGCTTCCTACATCAGAGTTCAAGAACTACCTCCCATGAATTTTAAATAGCTGTTAACTCATTTTCAGTGAGAGAACTTAAAAACTTTCAGAAACATGTATTAATTAAGCAAAGAAATCGGAATTAACATTTTTTCTTAAAATTAGTTTGTGCCTGTGCCTGTCCCTTAATTTTAAGAGAAATGTCACTTCTAGTTTCTTCAAATGACCCAGGTTGCAAACATCTTACTTCAACAGCCCATTCCTCTCTTTACCACCAGCTTGGCTGGTGGGTCTGGAGGGATCCAGCTGTTGAGGCAAGGTGTACCTCCAGCATGCTGGTTGATCCAAAGAACACAGCACCCTTCCAACCTACCCCTTAATTGTGCACAAAGGGTTTTCTCCCTCATCTACATGAAGGGTATTCACAAGTCAGCTGCCCTATGGCTACCCTTTTCTTTTTCACACAGACACAGATATCCTTTGAAAAAATTCTTTCTTTTCCAATACACATTTGTTCACTTGTTTCAGGAACTCTCTTTATTCATTCTCTATTTCTTCATTCTGCTCCTGAAATCCTAAACCGAGCCTCTAAATCATGTTTGAAAAGAACACAAGTTTTACTGACTAAGTGGCTATTAAGGAAATGGAAAGCCATCCATTTCAGGTGAAAAAAGACAGATGAGTCAGTGCCATCAAGCATGGAGCTGTCTTTTCAGAACTCAACGATCCTTTGAGAAACTTCTTAAGTCTCTTATTTCTCCTTACTTAAATTACTTTTTACTGTAAAGGTACTTGTTAGTACTGTTTAAAACTATTTCATTACACGAATATACCATACTCACTATTTTATAAAACAAATGGGTTGTTACTGACTTTCCCTGCAACCCGAAGACATGTGTATCACTGTATCCACAGGAAAATGGGAGTCCCACCAACCGTCTAACCTTTAGAAGGTGATATATTTACAAAGTCTGAGGTCCCCACCATGGATAAGCAAGTTTTCTTTCACTTTATACTTCCCACCATGCTTCATCTGAATAGGAACAAGAAATTATTTCTTTTTTCTTGCCTTCACCTTCCTTTTCATTTCCTACTCAAAAACCTCACTTATTCACAAAAACTGGATGGACTATGTACAGGCCAATTGGAAGTAAAGGTCACTAAAGCATTATGTTACCCTTAACAGTAACATATAATTACAGTAATATATAACAGCATCAGGACTATCTTTTATTAGCTGCCACAGTTTAATATATAAATTTAACATGCAAACAGTGACCAACTACTAAAAAGATGACTCAACGCTATTACAGAAGATAAAAAAGGTTCACTGACTTCAAAACTGTTGCCTGGAAGAACTGCACACATGATCTAATGTCTTTTTGTTATTGTTTTTGTCAAAAATCTTGCTGGATGACTGCCATCCTCATACAATTACAGTTGGTTACTACACGGTTGAAAAACAGAGTTTGGCTTAGTGTCTTTTACTCTATCACATGGGAACAAGTGATATCAACAAAAAGAAAGGTAACAACCATTCATTTCTATGACTTTAATGCTGCACAGCCTTTGGGGGCCAGTTGTCTTGCTGCAATGGGATGGCAGCAAGGGAATGAATCACTTGCGGATAGAGAATGGGAGAGCGCACAATCTCCCCATCAAGAGAAGGCAGAACAAAGGAGAGAACAAACATGAAGCAGTTTCAAGTTGTTTTATGTTTTATATTTTACTTTAAATCTAGTGCCTGACATAACTATACCACCAGTTTTGTAAATGAATAATTAGCCACATTATTTCAAAGTTACAAACAATATCTAGGATGATGTTGATTTGTATCATCTCGGAAATAAGACTGGTATGACTACAGTTGTTAAGTAATGGCATTTGTCATGCATGATGCTAAAGTAATTGGAGTATATTTAGGAAAATATTTATCCTTTTTCCAAACTTATAATTACTTTAAAATTCCATAAAAACCTTACTTGAAAATAGAAAGCTACATTAATTATCTGAATTATAATGCTCAAGTTTAGTCAGAATATCTGTAATTCACATAAGTAAACTGTTCTGATGATTAATAAAACAAATGCTAAACCCCACACTGGTTAGGGGAATCAAAATACCCAGCAAAATAAACTGACCTAAATTACTGAATTAACTAAAGGAAAAAAAAATCCCACAGGAGTCTTCTACACATAACAGAAACTATAAATACTCAAAAAGGATGTTTATTAATCATATGTAATTTGACATTTTAGTCAGAGGACAATAGCACTCTATCCACTGAGAATGTGACCTGTTTCTTGAACAATACCTTTTAAAACACATAAATTAAAATAAAGTTAGGTCTCTTATACAATGTGTAATTTCTTCATTATGATGGAATGCAACAAAATATCTTGCCCTTGGGTTGCTCAGTTTCAGCCAAAACAAATGCAAATGGCTTGTCAGATGACAGCTGTTTGATAAGGCTCTTATACAAGACCTGCATGCTTTACTTTTTTCCGTGAAACTTGGGATGAAAGGCAGAAGGCAGGAAGAGAATTAATGTAGCATACAGTCTAAAGGCAATGCTACAACCGTGATTAAGTAGAAAAGTTAAAAGGCACAGATTTTCCACAGCTTCGCTGCGTGCAACCCATCCGTGTAACAAGTTGACAGGCCTAGCGCGTCAGCTCCATCATCCCCTCCGACAGCTAAAACGCAGCATTGCATCCCTTTTCAGAGAAAATTTGCGTCTGCACCATGAAGCGTTGTACATTATTTCTTAGCACTGCAGGGGGCTCAAGTCCATATGGAACCTTCACAAATATTACCACAGATCAAACCAGCAGCGTTTGGAGGCAGATTTGACATACCTATTTAAATGAACAGCAGGGGTCCTCGGGCAGCCTCAGGCTGCGCGGAGAGAACCTCAGTGGAAAGCCAGAGCCACAGCTCCATTACTCAGCAAAGACATACTCTACATTTATCATTCATTTCATTTCTACCAGGGCAAGAAGCTCATTTGCCCAAGGTCAACAAAAAGCGAAAAGAAGGTTTTCTTTTTTTCCCCCAAGAAATAAATGTACCTGACAAGTGGGGATTTTTGTCCTGTGGGTTTGTAGAGCATAAACACCAGATAGTTCTAAAAAGCAGAGTAAATGTCTGCATGGGATGCAACCCTGAAATCTAAACAGGGATGGGCAAAGCCCAATGAATATTTCTGTAACTTTTAAAAATCATATAATGAATAAAATAAATTTGACATATTCTATTAATAAAATAAAAAGGTTTCTAGCCATTTCCCTCTCTCCCCCTCCCTAATAACACCAAGGAACTCCAAATTTGCAAATTATCAAACACCTACAATTCTGAAACAAAATAAGAACTGTTCCCAGTACACTATAGTGCCAGTACAAGTCATTTATAGGTCTTTAAAAAAACCAAACCAAACCATATTCTAGACTAATACATTGCATTTGCATGTGAAATGCAAAATTATATACAAATAACCAAATGTACAGATAACTATTTGGCTCTCTCCCAAAGCTCCCTGACAGCTTCATATACTAAGTAGTGCCTCTATCCTGCTCTGTCTTGTCGAGAAGCACCCAATATTCACTCTTACTGAGTTGACCACTTATCTCTAAAAATGATATCAATTTGTAACAAAAAGCATTTTAAGGGCAAACCATTCTGACAAAAATTCTGTTTTACCTTTACAAAAATAATTAATACAATATAAAGCCTTTGACAGACTCTCTTACCTCTATAACTCATATTTTAAACATTATGGAACATATTAAATAAATTCTAAACCTGAGAAAAATCTGTATTATAATTAACTCTTTAGCTTACAGTTCATATTTATTTGAAAGGAAGGTAATATACTTACATGCATTAATGAGTAATATGACTGTTTGCCAGTATAAAAGAGAAAATGAAATGGGCGGCCATCTTCTCCCCACTGGATTGCTAATAAAAAGCCAGATGAAAATAAACAAAAATAAAAATATGCAGAGGCAAATAGCTATATTTAATTGCAGTTATGAACATTTAGAATGTTAATATTCAGTGACTTTAACTTGTAGCTATTTAGGGTTTTTGATATTTCATATATAACATAAAATTTGATAAAATATTACTAAAGATTTTATCATGAGAAATTCTGTACTTTTTAAAAAATAAACACATGAAACAGCCAAAATTATCTTGCTAAAACAAATAAACAAAACAACTAGATTTGGCTGTAAATACAATACACTTCTATATTTTTAAAAAGGAAATTTTAAAAAGTCAATGATAGTACACTTAGTAATTTAGAAAAAGTCAGGCTATAACAAAGAAAAAGACTAAATGAATTTTTTTATGTCACATTATTTCAACCCTGTGATGACACACCTCTGAATTCAAAATGTCTAAAACAGCAGGGGCCCCCAAAATGTTTTTTATAATCCTTTTGGGCATATGGTCATTCATATCTAATAAACACAAAATAAACTGAGAAACAGAGTTACTACAGTAAATAAATGAAACACCAATGTCATGTCCTTTCCCATACTTCTACTGAGCTGTTTCTCTGTTAACAATCTGTAGAAACTCTAATGTGCTCTGTCCATTACATAAGTTGTAAATGCTTTTCTCTCAATCTGTCACCTGTGTTTTAATTTTATATTGTCTTTCATAATCAAGTTTAAAATATAGCAGAATTTGTTCTTTTTCTTGACTGGAATTGTTCCTCAAGCCTTTTTTCATTATTATTCTTATTAAGGAATCTTAAAGATATTTTTCACTAATTGCTTCTCTCCCTATAAAATTTTAGTATCATAGATACACTGCACTTCTGTTAATGTATACCTAGGCCCTTTGAAGGGCCACAGACATTTTAATAGGTAAGAATTCTTTTAAGTCCTCTGAACCAACTTATACCCCCTAGGGGCAACACCATTTCCATTGAGAAACCATGTTTTGGACATTGAACTTTCCATGAACTATTTTCCTAATTTTTTTCTGGAATTTTTGGTCTCAAGTTTAGAAATTTAATCAATGAAGTTTATGTTCATGAGACAGAAATTCAAGAATTGTTTCATTCAATAGTTATCATCCCATTAGTATTTTGAATAGTCCACCCTGTCCTGTTGAAATGCCACCTGTATAATAATGTAGGTTTTCTTTTTCTTCTGAGGGTAATTAGCATTCTACATAGATCACTTTAGAAAATACAATTAAAAGGAAGCACGATATTTCTTGATAAGTGGTGAATAAAAGTCTTGATTAGGAGTTTATCTTGGAAAACAAAACCAGATTTGCCACTGGCTTGTAGCACTTACATGGACTTCATGAAGCCCTGTGTATTTTCAATATTTACAACTTTATAATGCAGTCAGTTTTAACTCAGAAAGACAAATACCATGATTACCAATAATACTCCACTGTAAATCCTTAGAGGAATTTTTGAGTTGGGTCTCATTGCATAATGTGTGTAATATATACTTATATAGATGTCCATATATACTTAATTCCATTCAACCTAAAATGTCAGATTTCCCATTGTATTTATCTCACACAAAGAAAAGAAGATCACATATGATCTTTAAGTTTATAATTTTTAGATATAAATCTTTCATAATTTTGTAAACTTTATATTTGTTTGTTGTTTTTGATACTTCCCCCTCAATTATCTATGCTTTCTATAAACTTTAGTTATGTAATTACTTTTAATTAGATAGATTTTATTCTTTAAAATAAAAATAAAATAGAGCAGCTTTAGATTCACAGCAAAACTGAGAGGAAGGCACAGAGATTTACCATATATGACCTGTCCCCACATTCATAGCCACTTCCATTATCAGCATCCTTATCAGAGCAGTATATTTGTTACAACTAATGAACACACTTAGACCTAAGTATCACCCAGAGTCTGTAGTTTATATTATGGTTCATTCTTGGCATTGTACAATTCATGGGTTTAGACAAATTTATAATGACATATATCTATCATGACAATGTCATAGAGCAGTTTCACGGCTCTAACAATCCTCTGTGCGTAGTTATCCCTTCTTTTTAACCTCCCACAAACTCTAGCTGATGACTGACCCTTTTACTTTTTCCATAGTTTTACCTTTTCCAGATGTCATATAGTTGGAATTAGATGGTTTCAGGTTAGTTTCTTTCCTTAGTAATATGCATTGAAGGTTCCTCTATGTTTTCTCAGTTTGTTAATACATTTCTTTTCAGTACTATATAACATTCCATTGTCTAGATGTACCACACTATTTACCAACTGAAGGGCATCTTGGTTACTTCTAAGTGTGGTAATTATGAAAGCAACTGCTATGAACATCTGTGTGCAGGGTTTTGTGTGGACATAAGCTTTCAAATCCTCTGGGTAGTGGGTAAATGACAAGTAACTACTGGATTGTCTAGTTAGGGTATGTTTAGTTTTGTAAGATATTTCCAAACTATCTTCCAAAGGGCTGTCCCAATTTGTATTCCCACCTCAGTAAAATGAATGCTCCTGTTGCCGGATATCCTTGCCAGAAGTTGGAGGTATAAGTACTTTGACCATTCTAATAGGTGTTAATGGTACTTCACCATTGTTTTAATTTGCATTTCCCAAAGGTGCAGAATCTTTTCATATGTCTATTTGCCATCTGTATATATGTTCTTTGGTGAGATGTCTGTTAAGCCTGGCTGATTTTAAATCAGGTGTTTTCTTCTTGTTAAGTTTTAATAGCTCTTTGCATATTTTGGATATAGCCCTTTAGCAGATAAGTCTTTTCCAAATATTTTCTGCTGTTCTGTGCCTTGTCTTTTCACTTTCAGCAGGATCCTTTCCATAGCAAAAGCTTTTAACTTTAGTCAAATCCTGCTTATTGTTTCATATTATTGTTAAAAAGCCACAACCCAAATTAAGATCTACGTTATAATAATATACTCAACAGGCCTATTCAAATTGTGCACCACTTCTTGTGTAAGTTTTGGCAGTGTCTTCCAAGGAATCAGTCCATTATTGTCTATGTTATCAAACATGTAGGCACAAAGCTGTGCAGAGGATTGATTGATTATCCTTTTTTAGTGTCCATGGGCTCTGTAGCAGTCCCCTCTTTCATTTCTGGTATTGGTAATTCGTGTCCTCTCTTTTTTTAAGTTAGTCTGGCTAGAGGCTTATCAAATTTATTGATATTTTATTATTTGGTCTTGATGATTTTCTCCACTGATTTCCTGTTTTCAATCCCACTTATTTCTGCTCTAATTTTTATTATTTCTTTTCTAGTGCTTCTTCTGGATCAGCTGCTCTATTCTAGTTTCCTAAAATGAAAGCTTATATGATTGATTTTAATCTTGTTTCTTTTCTACTGTTATGCATTCAATGCTATAAATTTCCATTCAAGCACTGCTTCTGCTCACTCTTATTATAAATATTAAATATTAGAATTGCCTCACCAGAGGCAAAGTTAGAATTTGTTCTAGATTTTTTCATGCAACTACATACCCACCTGTGTGTGTGATGTGTGTGTGTGTATGTGTATGTGTGTGTATGTATATAATGAATATATAGGATTGTTTGCTTGTTTTCAATTAGTGGTTACTAGAAGCAAAGGGGGAGTAGGGGTATTTAAATTGGGAAAAGGCAGGCTATGTTATAGTAAGGATAAAATTGGACTTTCAGCTGTGAACTTAATGTAGCATATACACTGAATTGCAGTGATGCACACTGAAACTTATATTACAATACAATGCTACTTCAATAAAATAAATGAATAAATACATATACACATATCACAAAGTAGTATGAAGCTATACTTAAACTACATACTTGCTATGACAATGTCTGTGTCTCCCCTACTTTCTCTTTAAAGATTTATTTATTTATGCATACAAAAGCTGGGATACAGGCTGGAGGTATAAAGGCTGAGAGTATTCACCAGAGACAGAGTGGGGAGCAGAACAGGCAGATCTACTGAAATACACTGCTGAGGGGAGCAGTGGGAGAGACAGGAGAGGTCTGTTGCACCATGTGGGTCACCTCCCTCGCTGGGGATTGAATTTGGTGCTGCTGTGGCTGCGGCTAGCTTCACAGAGCTGCACCCTAACCCCTTGCGCCACCCCTCCACTTTCTAATTCATGTTGGAAACTAATCCTAAATGTAATGGTATTTGAATATGATTAGGTCAAAAGCGCAGCTCCCTCATGAAGGGGATCAGTGTCTTCGTGGAAGAAACCCCAGAGACCCCTGATTCCTTCTACCATGTGAATATGGCAGGAAGACAACTGTTTATGTACCAGGAAGCAGGCTCTTACCAGTCACATTGATCATGAACTTCTACCCACCAGAACTGAGAGAGAAAAATTTCTGTTGTCTGAAGGCAACCAGCCTATTGTAACTTAAATGGACTAAGGCAATACTACACTATTTTGAGTTGCTTTGCCCACCTAACAATGTGGGCAATACAACTCTGCTATCTCACTCTATTTTCTGCACATCATTCCATTGTAACTCTGTTAAACAGATTGCTAATATTTTGCTGACATATAGTATTTACCACTTCTAATCTAATGACTGATAATGATGTCATTGTCTTAAAGAGCCCTAATTCTGATCTGATATTTCCTATATTTACTGGTTACTTTTATTTTCTTCATTTATACATTGCCTCTTTTCCCCTTTGGCCATTTTTATACTAGGCTGTTTCCCTTGTTAATTTTAAGAATAATTTATTCCAGAGATCAGATCTCTGTCATGCTTCAATTTTTCTCCAGTCTGTAGCTTGTTAATTTGAATTTATAATATTTTTTCAAAGAGAAGTTTTAAATTTTAAAATAGATAATTTATCAATTTTGTCCTTGTTGTCTTTGTGACTTAGCACATATTATGCTATTAAAAAGATCTTTAACAAGTACTGGACATGATACAAAGAAAATGGAATCCCATTACACTGCTGATAGGAATGTGAACTAGTGTAACCATTACGGAAAGCAATCTGGATTGATCTTAAAAAATTAAATACAGTAAGGTCAAGCAGTCCCACTCTTGGGCCTACAGCCACAGAATATAAAACCATCAGTACTAAAACTCATGTGTTCCACCATGTTCATAGGAGCATTATTTATAATATCTAGGGAATGAAAAGAGCCTAAATGCCATAGATGGATGTGCAGATCAAGATGAGGTAACCCACACCATAACATATTATATAGCCACAAGAAAGGATACAATGCAACCACTTTCAACAAAATGCAGTTTGAGAAAATTATATATAGCAACATAAGTCACAACAATAAAAACAAATACTGCACACTTGTACAGCAGACAATTTGACAACATAAAATACTTTCAATTACTAGTGAAAGTGGCTACCAATAAATATCCTGACAGTCCTGAGGTTAAGAGAGATGAGGTGAAAGGACACGGTAGTATAAGGGATTGTGGTTGGAAAAAAAGGTCGCTCTAATTACTTAGGGCAATTTAAAAAATTAGTAAATGGAAGTAAAACTGATGTGTATTTATAAGACAGTCTTTGCTTAATCCTCAATTAACAAGAGAATTATACTTAAAAAATTGCTAATGTTAAACTATCTTTGTATTCCTTTGGGGAAAAAGGTCCTCTTGTGGTTTTTCAGTACTTTACTTGATTTGCTATCCTTTTACTTGGTGAGAAGAGACCAGGGATTTCTTTTTTATGCAATTCCTATGCAGATTTAAAAATGATGTGAGACTTTAAAGTGAATTTGGGGCTTCCCCGGTGGTGCAAGATGTTAAGGCACAGCACTATGAAGCTACCTGCAGCCACTGAAACACAAGTTCCATCCATGGACAAGGAGGTGACCCACATGGTGCAGACCTCTTCTGCTGCTCCTCTCAGAAGTGTATTTCAGTCGATCTGCCTGTTCTGTCCCCCACTCTGTCTCTGGTGAATCCTCTCACCACCCCCATACTTCTGGCCTATATCCCAGTTCTTGTATGCATAAATAAATAAACCTCTTAAAAAATTAAAGTGAATTTCAAAAGCTTCATTATTTTTTTTCCTGCTCTGTGACTGTCTGCATAATATGTTATAAATTTTTTTAAGGTATGATATATTATACTGACAAAATCTTCTGGGGAGGGAACTTTAGTTAGATCCTTGATTACCTTTTATTTCTCCTACTTTTAGTCTAACCAGTCTTCTCCTGATTAAGTCAATTTTGGGAATTGTCAATAAAGTTCACTGTTTTTTTCATAGTTGGTTTTATTTATCCTACCCCTTCTTTTAATGTTTTCACTGTTTTTGTCAATTTCATTTTTGTTTTTCTGTCTTGAACTGACTGTTCTATTCATTTTCTAGTTTTTCTTAATGTCTATTAAATTTTGTCTGTAAAACGCACTCCTCCCTATCTCACAATTTGATACAAACTATTCTCATTGTCATATATTTCAGAATAGTCTGTAATATCAATTTTTATTTCCTATTTAGTTCAATAATCTCATGGTTCTACTGACTTTATCAGAAAATCTAATGCATATAATTTCTACTTTTTGGAACATGTCAGGTTTTCTCCATGACACAGTACATCACAATTCTATTAACATTCTATTGGTGTCCGCATAGAGAATGTACTTAGTACTGACATCTGTAGCTATAAAATCATGCTGTATTATTTAAATTCTTTAGAAACTTAGTTAACAGCTTTTGTTTTAAGCATTTCACTACTAAATGTTTGGGACAAAAAGGCTCATGATTGTCATATCCACTTAATAGATATTAGGTTTTATCAATATAATTGAACATTCCTATCTCATGGAACCATGCCGAGCTCCATGAATTCCATTTTGTCTAGTGTTAGGTATTACTCCTTGCTTCTGTCATCAAGTGAGTATATTCCTTTTTTTCCCCCAATATTTCTATCACCTGCTTTAAACTATTTTACATTAGTTTATTATATATTTTATCATGTTATGATTGGTTTATTATTTATTATAGTTATTAGTTTATTATTAGTAAATTCTTTTACAGATATTTTACATTAATTCAACCTGGAATTTTCCATCCTATAGTAAGAGAAGCAGGAATACATTATAATTGTCATAATCTAATCAAAACTAAATTTCACTGATTTATTTTTACATTAAAAATCAGTCATGTATTTACATAGTACAGCAAAATTGGTGGTTATGTGGCAAAAGTTATTTGCTAATTCTAAAGGAATACTGTATATACATATAGTTAAATGAAATGTCAGAAAGTCCTACCAACACTGACATATTTCCAAAATAACACATGGGCATTTTCAGGGATATACAGTAGTTCCAGTTGTTGCATTCCAGCTGATGGTAATAACAAACTTCTAATACAAAGAAAATGGTTTCAAACTAATTTGGGAAAAAAGAAGAACTAGCCTCAGATAGGCAAGTATATAAGAAGAATACAACTAGTATAGCTACACAGAAGAAGGAAAGAAATGTAAGTCAATCATACCATTAAAGTGCCGAAAGACCAAAAAAGGGGGAAAAGGTATATTCAATAAAAATATGCTTCCAAAGCAAAAATGAAAATTTTTTATCTAAGTAAAAAATGAATTAGTCTCAAGCAGATCTATACCAACCTCTTCTCCAAAATGGCATTAGAATACAAATAAATTACTATGAAAATGCAGTCTAACCTGACCTAATTTTAGTATTTCTTAATTAAAAAGAAAGTTTATAAACTCAGTCGTTCATTATTACTTATAAAATATTTTTAGCTTATTTCATGACCACCAAGAAGTGCATCTATATAATACATGAGCTGAAACTCCCTGGTGGCGCAGTGGGTTAAGCAATGCACTATGAAGCAAACCGCAGCCAAACTTGCAGCACAAGTTCGATCCCCAGCTACCAGCTGGGGAGGTGACCCACAAGGCGCAGGCAGACCTCTCTTGCCTGGCCTGCTGCTCCCCTCAGCAATGTGTTTCAGTCCATCCGCCTGTTCTGCCCCCTGCTCTGTCTGGTGGATTCTTTTCCTGCACCTCTGGCCTGTACCCCAGTGCTTGTATGCACAAATAAATAAATCTTTAAAAAAGAAAAAAATATATATATAATACATGAGCTACTGTTGATATATAATTTTTGAAACATAACTTTGTAGTTAAAAAAGAACGGTTCATTTCATTCTTGAGCAAACCTACCTCTTTGTTTTGGAAAAATCTCTTCAGGATGCTGGAAAAGAAATTAAAAATACATTAGATAATGACTGCAACATATAAACCTAAGTGGAATTTTAAAAATTATTAAGATAAGTACCTTCATTACTGGTCTGGCTCGCTTCTCAAACAAACCACTTGGAAAAAGGTAAGCAATTGCTCTCTGAAAAGATATACAAAGGTTACAGAAGCAAGTTAATATGATGAATAGTTATTGAGCACTTGCTGTGTGCCAGATATTAAACAATGTATTTCACAAACATTATTTCATTTCATAATCTTTTACATGGAATATAATTAACCACATACACTTCCTCCAAAATAAAAATAATTTAAATTATTAAATTGGTTATTAACAGTTTTCAAATGTCAGCTTCAAATATGTGATACCAAAACACATATTTTTAAAGGAAAACTAAAGGTGCTCCTTTACAACTTCTACAGAGAACTATCTTTCTCAACTGTTACTCAAAAAAGACTAACCAGGACCTCCCTGATAGTGCAGGGGTTAAAGAGTGCTATCAAGCCACTGCAGCAAGAGTTTGATCCCTGGTGCCCTGCTGGCCTTGGAGCATGGTACAGCAGACCTATCCTGTCTCATCACCCTCTGCTCCCCACTCTGTCTCTGGTGCATTCTCTCACCCTCCCCCCAACTCTGGCCTACACACCAGTTCTTATATGTATAAATAAATAAAACTTTACAAATAAAAGAAGAGACTGCACAATTGAATTACATAGAAGAAAAAATGGGTCAAATATATTATTCGTAGTAAAAAAAGTGCAATCAAGATGACTGAGATACCACTTTTCATTTAATAGATTCAGACACAAGTTCAAAAGCTTGACAGCCCACTATTGGCAAGGCTGGAAAGATACTGTGATACCTCACTGGTGGGTGGATCAAATGGTACAACCTCTACCTCTACAGTTGGAAATATGGCACTATACAACTAAACTGCATATACATTTCCCCCAGTATTCCCACTTCTACAAATTTGCCTTTAAGATACATACCCATAATATAAAACTACATCAATATAGGTAATGAGAACAAAATATCAGAAACAACCAAATTGTACACAAGAGGTTGGTTGCATAAATGATGGTGCAGCTGTGCAATGAAGGACTTGACTGCTACAAAAAAAAGTTTGAGAAAAAAGTAAGATACAAAAGTCTTAGTATGCAACATCTTGTGTAAGAAAGAGAAATAAAAAAATACATGTATGACTAGAGAGAAATATACAAAAATTTCTTTTCTGCAAATATAAAATCCCATGGAAGGCTAAAGTAGAAACTATTAGTAAGCATTAGCTAGTAAGGGATGGGGAGAATAGGGTGAGGGGCCCAGGAATGAGACTTCTCTTCGGAAATCTTTTCAAACAGTTGAAGTTTGGTACAAATGTTTTATGGATTAAAGACTAAAATTTTCAAAAGAAACCCTAAGTATTAATATATGTATTTATTAATTTGTAATTCCTTATTAGGCTATAAAAATACAACCAACTATATTATTCTACAGAAAGTGCTTTATCACCAATTATTAATATAGTATATACAAAATACTACATTATATTGCACCAACT
Source organism: Galemys pyrenaicus (assembly GCA_019455555.1). Classification (NCBI taxonomy): domain Eukaryota; kingdom Metazoa; phylum Chordata; class Mammalia; order Eulipotyphla; family Talpidae; genus Galemys; species Galemys pyrenaicus. The sequence goes on along the minus strand of JAGFMF010012281.1, from coordinate 4,728,897 downwards.
ATATTACACTGTATTTGTAACCAAACTATATTTGCTTTGTGGAGAAAGTCCACAGGACAAAAGACCCTATTAGACTAAAAATCAAATAAAAAAATTCAGTAAAAAGAAAGGATACAAGAAAAAAGAATAAAAGAGGGAACAGTAAATATTTTTAACCAAATATCAAACAATACAAAATAAAAGAGACATAGTCCTAGCATGCTGCCATCTGTTTAGTATGCATGGGACAGTGCTTTGTGACCTCACTGATTACTTTCAGTTATCTCCTATGGGCATTTTAAACTGATTTCTTACAAATTCTGAAGCAACAAAGGACTACCTGCATTTTATTAAAAAAAAAAAAGTGTTGCTTTCTGTGTCTGCTCAACTCCCAGTTAACATATACAGTTGTTAAAATTCAAGTAGATGAATACCCTTTTGAAATAAACAGTAAATATTTATAACAAGAGAATTCTGACTGTTAGTATGAAGTTAAACAGCCTACAGATAAGCTTTAGGCAGAGCACTACGTGCTATGAAATAGTAAAATCCTTATTTTCATTGCACTTCAGATTTCAGAAGAAAGGGAGTAGTGAACATGAAAACTGGGTAAATGTATAAATAATATAACCCTTCTAGTGTCATATAACCATAGAAATATTGTTCAAGTACAATCATTCCCAGTGATTCTGATTTGTAAGGACATCAACTTTGTCCAGTTGTTTTGAGGAGTAAATAACGTATTTGTAACAGCATAGCACATAGCAGGCACTCAATAAATGTCAGCTATACACACTTGTTCATCTATTTGAAGTACTTCCTCACATTAAGACTTATTTAGTTATTCATAACTTATCTAGTTATGCTTCTATACAGATGAAGAATTAGCCCAAAATCAATCCAATTATCTTAAAAAACAGACAATTTCTCCACTGATATTAAGGACATACAGATATTTAGTAGTAAAATTACCAGAAAAACTCACGTGTGCTTAAAGGAGAAGAGATTAACCTTTACATTGATAAATCAGATTCAACAAATATTTATCACACCTAAGTTCTAGGCATTCTACTAGTTAAGAAAGATGAGTAAGACATGGTTCTTGACCTAATTCCAGCAGACCTCAAATACAGGGGCTGCTATATAATACTATACATGAAAGAAATTGCCATAATAGAATATACACACAGGACCTGTGATAGAATTACTAGAGGTTACTGAGGAGGGTGATCAATTACATTTTTCATCTGGCTGTTCTTAACAGTCACCACTTTCTTGTTAAACAAGTGCCTTTTTACCATGTTCTCTGCCTGGAATATCATTGTTTTACTTCTCCTTTAATACATTCCTATGTGTTTTAAAACCTAAATCAAATGCAACCTCACTTTGCAGCCTTCCCTGAATCCTCATTCTTTGCTTTTCCATTCTTTGTTTATATCCCTATTAGAGTGCTCTACAGGCTTTTCTATTGCCCTGCCAACTCAGTCAAACAGGAGAGATCGTCTTTCAGGACTCACACCATCTGGCTGGTCCATTCTCTCTCCATCTTTATTACAGCAGCAAAGGGCTAGTGCTCACTTTTCTCCTTTATGTACCTAATGCTGCCATATTTGTGAGCAACCCTAATGCTCAAGTGAAAGAACCATCTAAACAAGACCCCTAGTGTCTAACATGCCAATAAATAACCCTCAATTCTCAATGATGTTGTTCCTGTCCTTAAAAAAGCACATGCCTATTTCCTAAAACACTGCATTCTCTACCAGCTCACCCCCGTTCTCTCCCATTTTAATCTCACTTCATCATAATTCTAATGCTGTAATTACTTTGCCAGAGGAACCAAGGTTTCTTTTCTAATCTCACCCAAATTTTTAGGTCTCTTCCATATGAGGTTGTTGTTTTCCCCTCACATAATCATGTTTCCCTCCTCTTATTCTGCAAGTCCCCTCTTCATCTTTTCTGTATATCCTGTTCCTTTCCTAAATTCTAGTTCCCTCTGAGAGTCATCTTTGACCCTTTTACTTTCAAACCAACTTATATAGAGAGATCAATCTATTTTCTCTACCTCCCAATAATCTCTACCTGTCAATTGTCTTCAGGATTATCTCACTTAAGTGTCCTAATAGCATATCCAGAGTATTCCTCAAATAATTTGCTTTCTCACATACCCTGGTACCAAATCTTTCCATTTAACCCTTAGCACATGTAGAGACATATTCTCAAAGACAAAGGACCTTAGTTTTTTAGTCATTAATTTTCCATCTTAAATCTAGTATATTATCAGGCACTCAAAGAATAAGTCAAGAACTAGATTATGAAGTCCTTGAGTTAATCAACTAAAACAAGACATTTTGTAGACAACTGGACAGATTTAAATACATTATTGTATAAATGTCCCACCTTCTGCTACAGTCTTCAAATTATTTTTATTAGAGATAATAGTATGGTGGTTATAGAGAAATATAACCTAATTTTTGAAAACTGTATACTCAAGTATTAGGGGCAAAGCATCATGATATCTGTAATTTACTTTAAAAGACACACTTGAAACAAATAAAGTTAAATGTTAAATTAGGGTATAAATGGGTATACAGTGTACAACTTATTTCTCCTTTATTATAATAATTTTTAAAATAAAATTATATTGCTTTACCATTGGTTTAAAACATTACACAATTTTATGGAGTATAGTTCTCTGTGTGCACATACTTCACCATAACCACCACTGAAGTTCCAGTGCCATTCATACCAACAAACTGACCTGCTCTGTCCTATTCTCCCAAAGTCTCCTTTCCTTCTGGTAACCACCATATTTTCCTGTCTAGGAGCTATTTTTATTAGGTAGCTTATTTGCTTTGGTTATTTATATTTCATATACACTTAAATTTCATAAAAAAATATACAAATTAATATTTAACTGCTACTGCTATTAGTCTAGATAGAATGCTTCAATTTCTCAATTCTGATTTCTATCTCTGTAACTTATACACATGCATAAATACATATATATGTATGTATGTATACACATCATATAAATCTTCTACTCTCCTACAATTTGAAACTAGTTTAATAAAACTTGTTTCACTCAGATAACATAGCCATTTTCTACACTTCTAAATTTCTATTGATTCTCTCATAACATTTTGAGAGGTAAGTCTTCAGGTATTTTCAATCACTTCAGTAAAATACAACTTAAAAATGAAATTCCAGAATACTACTTGCATTTCCAAAGTGTTCTTTTTACATAACAAAAGGCAAAAATTACAAACTCTTTTTAAAGGGGATTGATGAAGGAATCCTCTAGCTAGCACTGCCCAGCAGGATCTCCTCTGGTGCTGGAAATATTCTATAGTCTATGCTATCCAATCAGTAGGCTACTGGGCACTTAATATATGACTAGTACAGCCAAGGAACTAAATTTTAACTTTATTTAGTGTTGTTAAAAAATTAAATATCATACGTGGCTAGTGGCAACCTCACAGCTCTACCCTCCTCTAGCCAGTCTTCAGGCAGTAGAGCACAGTGCTGATGCTCCTGATGCATATTTCTGCAAGGGTTTTAAATTTCATTAAGCTGCTACCAATTTATAGTCAGTAATTTCATTTTACCTCTAAATGAACAAATATCCACTGACACGAGACAGTATTGACAACCAAATATAATAGCTTTTGAATAGATTTCAACGATGAAGCCATGACGATCATTCCTAATTTTCTCTTGTGTGAGGTGAGAGGAGTGGGGATATTTTACTACTGAACTCTGTGACTTGATTCCTTGGGGCCTGATGAATAACTGTGTAATGGACTCCAACCGGAAAGTCAAATTTCTTGACATCTTTCTTGTCGCTACTGAGGCCTTCTGTCACTAACCAGAATGGTCTTAAAACATAGTCTCACACTTCTCCAAAGAGGACATACACATGGCTAATAGACACATGAGAAAATGCTCAACATCCCTCTTAGTCAGGGAAATGCAAATCAAGACCACAATGAG